>JAFJYI010000243.1:0-1236205 GCA_019022655.1 Acacia acuminata | reverse complement strand
ATATCATCCACATATATTTGAACCATTAGAATTTCATTAAGCTTATTACTCTTTATGAAGAGAGTTGTATACGCTTTTCCTCTAACAAAACCTTGATCAAGAAGGAATTTGCTTAATCGCTCATACCAAGCTCTAGGAGCTTGTTTCAGGCCATATAGAGCCTTCTTGAGACGATACACATGATCCGGACAATGTTCATTTTCAAAACCGAGGTTGTTCTACATAAACTTCCTCTTGAATAAAACCATTCGGAAAAGCACTTTTCACATCCATTTGATATAGTTTAAAACCTTTTACACATGCAAAGGCTAGAAGTACTCTTATGGCTTCCAATCTTGCCTTTGGAGCATAAGTTTCTTCATAATCAATTCCTTCTTCTTGATTATAGCCTTTGACAACCAATCTTGCCTTGTTGCGGACAATGATTGCAGACTCATCACGTTTGTTCTTGAATACCCATTTGGTGCCAATGACCGGATGGTCTTTGGGCCTAGGTACCAAATCCCAAACTTGATTTCTATCAAATTGATGTAACTCCTCTTGCATTGCTAACACCCAATCATTATCCGAAAGGGCTTCATCAATCTTAGAGGGTTCTATATGAGATATAAATGCGAAAAGGTTACTTCATTCAAAGTACTATTTCGGTTCTTACTCCCGATTAATATCACCTATAACTTGGTCTAAAGGATGATTTCTAATAAATTTCCAAGCTCTAGGTTGAGTCTGATCGGGATTTTCAATATTGTTTTGGGGATCGGCCTCAAAAACATTTTCGGGATTTTCAATAGAAGCGAGGAGTAGTTTTCGAAAAGAATTGATTTTTGAAAACATTTTCTTCTTCATTGTCCAAGGCTTTATCGGATTTGGATTCACGAGAAAATAACATGTATTGACTCTTCAACAATACGAGTGCGAGTATTAAAGACTCTATAAGCTCTACTCCTATTTGAATAACCAATGAAGATACCTATATCGGCTTTGGAATCGAATTTACCAAGATTCTCTTTACCATTATTGTGCACATAGCACTTGCATCCAAAGACATGTAGGTGGCTGAGATTTGGCTTCCTTTCCTTGTAGAGTTCATATGGGGTCTTGTTCGACTTCTTCCTCAAATAGGCTCGGTTGGAGATGTAGCAAGCCTTGTACTCATCGCGTCGGCCAAAACACTTGAGAGGTGTTGTTCTCATTTAACATTGCCCTTGCCATCTCGGTGAGGACTCTATTCTTCCTCTTAACCACACCGTTTTGTTGAGGAGTCCTTGGGCGAGAAATTGTGATCAATTCCCACATTGTCACGGAACTCAAAAGGCGTTGTTTTCAAATTCGCCACCATGATCGGTCCTTATTCCTGAAATTGCAAAACCTTTCTCGTTCGGACCTTTTTGGCAAAGGTAACAAACTGATCAAATGTTTCATCTTTAGATGATAAAAATATTGTCCAAGCAAATCTAGAGTAATCATCAACTATGACCAAAGTGTAAAGATTTCCACCAAGACTTTTTACTCTAGCTGGTCCAACTAGATCCATATGAAGTAATTGAAGAGGTCTATTAGTTGAGATCTCATTTTTTGCTTTAAAAGAAGATTTGGTTTGTTTTCCTTTTTGACAAGCATCACGAGACTATATCATTTTTGAAATTCAATTTAGGAATACCAATGACCAAATCCTTTTTCAACTTGTCAAGTTGAAACATATTAACATGAGCTAATCGTTTATGCCATAGCCAACTCTCATTCAAGTTGCTAACAAAACGGTTTTAAAATTGAAGCATTGCTAGAGAAGTTAAGAGTATAACAATTTCCATCTCTAGGTGCTCTAAATAAGGCTTTAGTTTTCAAATCATCAATGGAGACTAAATCCTTTCTAACAATCAAGCATTCATTTGAATCAAAGATAACTAGGTTACCCTTGTCGGTGCTTTGGCTCACACTTAGGAGGTTGTGACACAATCCTTCTACTAGGTAGACATCTTTGATGAGAGGACCTTCATTGTTTCCTATCTCACCAATCCCAAAGAATCTTTCCCGATTGGTCTCCTCCAAATGTGACTCTACCACCATCCTTTGATTTGATTGAAACGAATTTAGATTCATCTCCAGGTCATGTGTCTTGAGCACCCACTATCAATGTACCACTTGTTGGGTCTTGATGCTCTAAGACAAACCCGCAATTCATAAGGGATCAAGCCTTAGGTACCCATCTTTTCTTGGGTCCTTTGGAGTTAGTTTTGACCTTAGGAACATAAGTTCCTTTCGGTACCCATTGATAATTTCCCACGGGCTTAATTTTTCCTTCATTTCTATGAAAGCAAGATGAAGTAGAATGGCCCTTCTTATTACAATAATTACAATGTGCAAAGGGATTTGAAGAATGAACTGATTTTGTGAAATAGTTCATGTACGTTTTTGACCACTCTTCTTCTTGCCTTTCTTTTTATCAAAATCCGATTACGTAGCCAATGCCTGATCTATCATTTATAAATCGTTGTTGTTTCAAAATCACATCGAGCATTTCACTTCCCTTAGTGAATTTTTCGAGTGCTTTTGTAAGATGCAAATTCTTTTTCTTCAAGTCGGGACATTCTTCACAAGCGGATTTTCTAAAGAAGAAAGTTTTTCAATTTGCAATTCAAGAGTAATATTCTGTTTTTTTCAATTTGAAATATTTTTTCGCAAGTTTTTCAAATTCAAATTGCACGATCATATACTCATCAAATAGATCATCATAAGGAGGTTTGCAATCATATACCTCTTCAAGTTTAGCACGTTGCTCTTCTTCTTCAAAGAACCAGGCATATATTTGCATTTTCTTCCTCATCCTCATCATCTTCATCGATGAGCTATCACCCCAATCTTAGGAGACATAAGCTTTCTTCTTGTATTTCTTGAACTTCTTCTTTTCTTTGTCTTTGTTGTTCAACTGGGCATTCGAGACTTGATATGACCAGGCTTTTGACATTCGTAGCGATGGTGGCTTCTTTGCCTCATAGGCGGAGCTAGCTTTGTGAAATTTCTTGAAACCTTGGTCCCTCTTGTAGAATTTCTTGAATCTACGAACCATCATGCCTATTTCCTCATCTTCGTCTACATTCTCATTTTCCTCATCGAATCTTTAGCTTCTCTTGCAGCCTTGAGGGCAATTCCTTTGTTCTTCCCATGAACTTCATCAAGTCCCTTCTTGAATTTGAGTTTAGCCTCATATTCGGAGAGACTTCCGAATAGAGCGACTCGACGTCATTGACTCTCCACGAGCCTCTTCAATAGTCATGACCTTTGCTTCCCATTCCTTGTTAAGGATATTTAAGATCTTCCTTACTTGACCGGTTGGTCATATTCTTTTCCCAAGGCAGCAAGTTGATTGATGAGATGAGTGAACCTCGCGTGGAACTCACCAATGGATTCGCCATGCTTCATTCACGAAAGATCATATTCGGTCATAAGAGTATTGACTCTCGTTTTGCTTTACTCACTGTTCCTTCATGAGCTATCTCCTGAGCATCCCACATGGCCTTAGCGGATGATAAGGTGCAAATACGAAAGTATTCTTGTTGACTCGGTGCACTTTGGAGAAGCGGGAACCGCCCCTTCTTGTTGAGGGTGACGTTTCTTCGTCGTTCTCATCATATTCCTCTTCTAGCTTGGGAACTCGACTCCATCTTCCACGGTTGATGGCTCATAATCTCCTCTTTCAAATACTCTCCAAAGACCATACTCGGTTGCCATAACAAACACTTTGAATTTGGCCTTCCCGGAAGGAGTAGTGCTCTCCATTGAAACCGGTGGTGTTGATAGATGCTCCATCAGGTAAGATACCTTCCATAATGATCCTTCTCGAGTTGTTAAGCTCTTAAGAGAAGACCTTGCTCTGATACCAAATGTAAATGGAGCTATATACCCAAGAGGGGGGTGAATTGGGTATTTTAAAAACTTTTCTGAAAGTGCTCTGTTTTGACCAAGTAAAAACAGATGATAGCAGAGGAGGAAGGGAAGAAAAGCTTGCACAAGAGAACTTATCCTGGTTCGGTCTTATCCTTGACCTACATCCAGTCCCAAGCCACGCTTGGGATTTTCAATCCACTAAACTCACAACGATTACAAACTCGTACTCAAGAGTAGTTCTCTCTAGAACTCACTCCCCCTTACAAGTTGTAATCAATACACCCAACCACCAAGTCCCCGACTTGTGGTTATCTCAATCAATAAATGATTTACTGAGATAGAACTCTCTCACGAAAGCGAGATAAAATGAACATCAAGTACAAGTATCGATTGATACAATACAAGTGAAAGCCGAACACAATAAATGACACTTAGTAAATTTTCGCTCTCGGTAGGTGTATCGGCTTGAGAAGAAGTTAATGAACTCTATTTATAGGTAGAGAACATTAAATGACCGTTGAATGATGAATCCAACCGTTGTAGGTGATTAGCATTAAGTCGATCATCTTCTCTCTCTAAACTCCAACTAATCCAGTGCTAATATGGTCGATGTGGAACTGCGAGGATTTGCCGTTGGAGAAGAGTTTACTTGATGAAGAAAGCATTCTTGACCGTTGAGAATGCGTGCTCGGATGGATTATCCGAGAAGAAGGTTGATTTGCGAAGTGCATTAAATGCACTTGTACACTTTTTGCTTTATGGCTTTGACCTTGAATAATCTTCATCTGTGCTAATCGAAATTCACTCAACAAACTTGTTAAACATAGTTGGGATCATAGGTGAATGATTCATGAAAGCAATTGGAACAAACAAGAATGATTTACAAATTCGTATAATTCAAAAATTGGTTTCCACCGTTGTAAACTGCGTATGTTTATGTAAACTCGAGTATGGCACTTATTCACAAGTGTCCAAACTGCGATATCCAATTGGATACTCGAGTTTGCACCTTTGAGAGGCAAACCATCGTGTCTTGTATTTGAAAGACAAAACCTATACTCGAGTTTGCCTATGCAAACCGCTGCGGTATTGGTTTAACTTGAAAAATCCATTTGCTCTACGGAAGTCCAATACTCGAGTTTGGCAACGCAAGCTGCGATTGACTATTCAATACTCGAGTTTGGCTATGCAAAACTTGAATTTGCTAACTGTATTGGTTTATCTTGAAAAATCCATTTGCTTTCTCTGGAAGTCAATACTCGAAGTTTGGCTATGCAAATCATGGTATTGACTAATCAATACTCGAGTTTGCCTATGCAAACTGCGGTATTGATTTAACTTGAAAAATCCTTTGCTCTCTGGAAGTTCAATACTCGAGTTTGCCAATGCAAACTGCGGTATTGACTAAGTTTGAAAAATCCTTTAATTCACAAGAAGTTCGATACTCGAGTTTACCCATGCAAACTGCAGTATTGGTTGTCCAATACTCGAGTTTGCCTATGCAAAACTAGATATCGACTTTGGCTGGAAACTTGGTTGCTTTGGCCTTTACTCGGATGGCCTTTACTCGAGTTTCACCAAGTAAACTGCGGTATTGGCTGTCCAATACTCGAGTTTGCAAATGCAAACGTAGTATCAACTTTAGTGAGAACTTGGTTGCTTTACGTATGGCCTTTACTCGAGTTTTGCCAAGCAAACCTTGCGTATTGGTCATCCAATACTCGAGTTTGCAAATGCAAACTGCAGTTTGCAACTATCAGAATGTTTCTGAAACAACTTTGCAAACTTCAAACCATGTTTTACATTTGTTGTTAATCATCAAAACATATTGAGAACTAACATTAAGAGAAAGGTAGGCATGAAGAGTGGGATTACAAGAGTTATGCATGGGGTTAAGATGCTAGGGATGAATCTAGAAGGATCACGTGATGTGCTTCCTTTAATGGAGAAAAAGGAGCAATCAGTGGGATAAGATGTGCGAAAATCAACTACAAATCTTAAGGATGTTGGGAAGGCCAAATCAGAGTGGATTCTTGTGGGCTCTAAGAGGAAAAAGGAAGGAAGCCCAAGGTCTTTGGGAAGGAGAATAGGATGAGTAGATGGCCCAAGTCAAAGCATAATGAGGTGGTAGACAAAGGAGCCTAATCTATGGAAGTAACTAATAATTACTCACCTCTCCAAGGACTTACATCGACTAATGCTCGGTTTTTGCATGGTCCCTTGCATGAGGACGAATCTAAGGCATGCACGTTGATGCTATCCTCACAGATTGATAAGGATCATTTGCAGGTTTTAAAAACAACAAGAGAATTACACTCTGATGGGATGTTGGATGATGAGATGGGACTAGTAGCACAAGAGCAAGACCTTGTTTCGAAGATGGGTATGGAGTATCATTTGGGTAGTGGTATGGCTCCCACAAATCTCACTCGGTCTTAATGAATTACATGATATGGAACTCATGAGATACAAGCTCGAAGTCTTTTTCAAGCCTGGTACGAGAAAACAAAAAACACTACAAACTAGATTTTTTGGTTCTTCTTGAAACACATTCGAATGTTACTAAGATTGAACGAAGACTTCGTCATTTGAGTTTAGTAAGTATTCTCATACTGCTGTAGAGGGTTATAGTAGGGTTATATGGTATTTATGGGAGGAAGGGTCCCTTAAGTTTGAGGTAGTGAAACAACAGAAACAATTTATGCACTGGTGAATGGAAACCACCACAAAAGGAAAATGGTTCCTAACAGTGGTGTATGTGAGCCCCAACTGTATATATCAACGTACATTGCGGACTAAGCTTTTTTGGATTAAAGATTCTGTGCAGGGGCCTTGGTTCATTGGGGGTGATTTTAGTGCTACATTATTTGCAAAGAAAAGGTGATCTAGTGCAACCTCAAAGCTAACGGCGGATAACAAATTTTTACAGTGGGTTGAAGACATGAACATGGTGAACTTAGGGTTTAATGAACCGAATTTAACGTGAAAGAGAGGGAGCAAAGAAGCTCGTTTGGATCATGTACTAGCTAATGAAGTATGGTGTGCTAAGTATATAGATACTAAGCTTTTCCATTTGCCATACTATAAATCTGATCATCAACCATTGTTGTTGAAAATGGATGGATCTTCTACACATGAAAGTATTCAGCAACCTTTTCGCTTTATTGCTTCATGGGTTCTTCATGAAACCTTCAATGATCTAGTTAAGAAGGAGTGGAGTTCTTCTAAAGGATAGGGGCAAATATTGAGAGCTTTGCCCATGCTTGTAGTAGGTGGAATAGGGAAGTATTCGGTAATATACAAAAGCGTAAGAACCAACTTCTCCGTAAGCTGGATAAGTGAATAAAGCGATAACTAGAGGGGGGAATCTCCTATATTTAGAGGAGCTCTAGGAAAATTTATGGACAAAGCTCTATGAGACTTTGACGCAAGAAGCTTTATTGTAGGCACAAAAATGCTAGAGTTAATTGGTCAATTGATAGAGATTGTAATACAAGGTGGTTTCATATTCAAGCTAATAGTTGAAGGAAGAATAATAGAAATGATGTTATCTGTATAATGATAGGGACTGATGCTTTAAAGAGAATTGATTAAAATTTATGCGACGAAGTATTTTTCAAATCTTTTCAAGGAGGAAGTAGTAGAGTGCTCGAACCTTGTTTGTGGCGTTTCTTATTCAAAGCTAATGGAGAAGCATGAACAAGTATGTAAAAGGGAAGTTGACGAAGCTGAGATTAAGGATGCTTTTGTTTGTATGGATGTAATCAAATCGTTGGGGCCGGATGGATTTAATGCTTTGTTCTTTCAACATCAGTAGAAACGGTTAGGGATTCTGTTGCTCAGTTTGTTAAGCAGGTTTTTTGTCATCTTGAGCTGATTTATGATGTTAATGGGACTTGTATTGTATTAATCCCAAGAAAGGATCAACCCGAGTCTTTCAAAGACCTTAGACCAATTAGCTTATGTAATGTTATAGATAAGCTGGTTACCGAGGTTGTGGCAAATAGAATGAAATGTTTTATGCCCCATGTTATCTCTTCGAACCAATGTAGTTTTGTGCTAGGACGACTTAGCTCAGATAATATTATTATGGCTCAAGAGGTGATTCATTCTATGCGAACGATAGGAGGGAAGAAATCTTATATTGCCATCAAAATAGGACTAGAGAAGGCTTATGATATGCTGAATTGGAAGTTTCTTCTTAAGTGTCTACAGGAACTTAACATTCCTCTAAACCTTATCCAGGTGGTGGAGCAATGTGTTAGTACTGCGAATCTGCATTTTTTATGGAATGACAGTAAGGCGGAGTTTTTTCAATCCTTATGTGGAGTCGGACAAGGTGATCCTCTTTCACGTGACTTATTTGTGATTTGTATTGAAAAACTAGCTCATATGATCCAAGAAATGAGGAGGGGGAATATGGAAGCCTATTAAGGTCACAAAGAAGGGCCCACTTATATTTATATGTTCTTTGCAGATGATATTATTTTCTTTACTGACAGAGATGGTGAAAGAGTTCCTATCTCAATTTTGTGAGTGTTCAAGTCTCAAGGTAAATTCTTCTAAGAACCCACATATTTTTTTGAAGAATATTAATCATAATAGGTGTACAAAACTTAGCACGATCCTCGAATTTGCTCAAACATTGGACATTGGGAAGTATCTTAGGGGGTCCAACTTCACCATGAGAGGGTTGGCAAGGAATCTTTTTAGGCGATAGCTGACAAAGTTAAGGAAAGATTGACTCGGTGAAAAGCTACTTTATTTTCTTTAGCTGGAAGGTTGACACTTATTTCCACAGTTTCTTTAGTCATCCATGTGTATAATATGCAAACATATAACCTTCCCTGCAGCAATATTTGTGAAACTCTGGACAAGCAGAGTAGATCCTTCTTTTGGGGTAGCACAGTGGAGAGTTTTCGGATGCATCTTGTATCTTGGGTGAGATGTATAAAGAGAAAAGGTGGGGCGGTTTGCGGTTACGACATGCTAGATTTCAAAAACAAGCACTCCTCCTAAAACTAGGATGGAGGCTTGTGACACACACGACACTTTCTAAGTCAAAGTAGTTTGGGATAAGTACAAAATGTGGGGAGGATTTTCTCCCTCATATCGATATGAAACATTGTTGGTTGATTTCCTTGATGGCAAGTGAACCAATTGAACAAGTAATAAAGAGTGAGTAGAGTATCGTCCCACAAAGACTAAGATACTGGTGATGATACTGATTTATGGGAATAGTCGTGTGCAAAAAGAAAAGAAAATTATAATTGGTTTGGGTGTTTTTTATTTTAACTATTAAACAAAAAATTAAACTAATAATCGTAGTCGTAAGAAGATATCAGTTAAAAGAGAGGCTAAACTTAGATTTCATCCTAAGCATATCATTCCCCCAGTTTACCTTAATGCATTGCTATGACAATTATGCTGCACAGCTTCTGCAATTCTACAGCATAGCCATCTTTCACAATGTTATTAGTTAACCACCACTATGCTATAAAGAAGCTTCCGCGTCTTGTGTGAAAACCTTAACTATACTTCTCCCATATGCTTATGGCGATTTTCTAGTTCAGATTATCTTTCCAAATCAAGGTGTTATGGCTATGAGTGATAGACCCATTCCTGAAGCCTACAATGATAGGTCAAGCCTTGCACACGCTTGCCCAGCAAACACTGCCTATTAGATGTCTAATCTCGACTCCCTTCTAGTATGCCAAGGCCACTAATCTAGCCCTTATCTTCCGCTAACCGATAAGAGATTAAAATACTAATAAACAAACTAAATGTATTAAATTTAAGAACTAACAAACTAGATTCATTCTACACTCAAGAATTCATCCTCGCTCAGCCAAAGGAAATTTAGCTCATGACTGACGAGGAAATCACCAAACAAATCACAGCAGAATAGCCTATAGAAAAAGATAAACTAAAAATCAACAAAACAAAGGGAAAGTTCACCAAAGGGATCAACGGCATGAGAGGCGTTTGTCACGGGACGTCTCCACGCCTTTTCTTCTCCGTCTTACTGCAAGGAAGGATGATGGGTGCTTCTAGAGCTCTTGTGCTTTGTAACTTCTCTCACTCTTCTTTCGAGCCTAGCCGAATAAGAATTTCTTTGACTCTCTAATGACTCGATCCCTTTTAGGGTTGGCCATCTTTCTTTTTATAGTCAGGTTTACTTGCAGCGTACGTTTAGTGAGCTGGGCCTTTCCAAATCTGTAAGGTCCAACTGATCCAACTTTCCAAATTCGATAGATTGATTATGCTGATACTGTGGGATTCTCCAAATCTTAACTTCGATCCTCCGCATCTTCTATTCCAATACGTCAACAATCTAACCGTCGATAACGTCCATCTGTTCATCTGCACTTATTTTCTTGAAATAGCCTCGAAGAGAAATCAGAACATATAGCGCATAGCATTGATTCATTTACGATGCTTCATTAGGGTTGCATTGTATTGCAACCTGTTATGGCTGACCCGATGCTTATAGCATTGTATCGGCTATGCTATGTGTTTTGCACATAAAACCTCAAACTTGTTCTTTTCTTAGGCATATGTATAGGATGCTTATACAATTGTTATAATTCATGAGACTCATCCTTGATTTCCATATATGCTGAGTTAACACATTTTTGCTCGGATTAAATGCAAGTAAGCTCATATTCACCATACAAAACAGTCATACAATATAGGGAAAACATGCTATAAATAGTACTCATCAAACGTCCTATATCAAATGTATGAATAAGAATTAAGAAAACATGGGATACAGATCTTGGAAGAATTGTCATTGGCAATGACATTAACTTAGTCAAATGGAAGTGGGAGAAACATGGAGAATTCATTGTGAAATTTGCATATTGAGTGTTATCAAGTCACTACTACAAAAATTGGATATCACTACCCCAAAAACGTCCTTATTTAAAAATAGGAAGTAAAAAATGAAGGCAGTGGCATTCTTGTAAATATATGGAAGGAAAATGAGGCTTCAGCGTCCTGAATAAAAGTTTAGGACTTGTAAAATTGATTTTTGGCGTTCTAACAATTTTTCAGGATGCTTTAAGTAGTTTCGCGTGAGAATTTTTGGTTTGGCGCCATGGTATTTAATGTTCTTTAGAGTAAAAAATTGGTTTTTATCATCCTAAACTACATTCAGGATGCCTAATAGCCAGAATTTTTTGTTTGCCGCCATGTGGGTTTTTTTTTGTTTGGCGCTATGGGATTTTTCTTGGATAAAATTTCATTAGGCGACCTGAATTTTATTCAGCTTGCCCAAATTCCAAAAAAATTTGGCGCCATGGGATTTTTTTTTTTGGTGCCATTTTTCTTTTATTAGCGACTTGAATAGAATTCAGTCGCCCAAATTGCAATAAATATTCACGCCATGGGATTTATTTTAATAAAATTTATTTGTTTGGCGCATAACATTGGAATTTAGACGACCTGGTAACATTTCAGTTGTTTCAATTGGAATATAGGCGATCTGAAATAAATTCAGTTCACCCAAATTCCAATAAATTTTGGGCCAATAAGATTTATTTTAATAAAATTTATTTGTTTGGCGCCTAACAGTGGCGACTGAAAGACTTCAAGTTGTCTATTTTGGAATTTAGGCGACTGAATTTTAATCGAGTCACGTAAATTCCAAAATAGACGACCTGAAGTCCTTTTAGGTGGCCTAAAATCGCTTTTAATTTCAAAAGTTCCATCAGTCGATCGTTCACTCTCGCGCTGCTTCCTTCTTCCCAAACCCTAAAACCCGAATCATTCGTTACCTCCTCCACTCACCATCCTCTATCGCAAAGATCGTCGCCATCCTCCATCGCTCCCTAAGACCTGCATCGATTCACGTGTGGCTCAACGTTCTCTCGCTCGTGCTCCGACTCCCCTATTGACCCGAGACTAGAACTCGTTCGCTTTTATCACGTCGGCTTTATCATTTCGTTCTTATTTCTCCTATTTCCTTGGTGCTTATTTCTCCTATTTCCTCCCCCTTACTTTGATGTTACATGGTATGCATATGAACTCTATTGAGTTATTCGATTGTTTATGTGCCAAGCAAAATCTTTCTTCTTCCCAAGGTTTGTAATCCATACAAGCTTTTCATCATTCTTCCTCCTTGAGAATTCATTTTTAAAATGTGGTTTATCCTATTTCCATTTCGATTCTAGTTCCTTATTTCTCCTATTTCCTTGGTGCTTATTTCTCCTATTTCCTCCCAATTGGCTATTTTCGGTTCATTTGATGTTACATGGTATGCATATCAAGTATTCATCAATTTTCAAAATCTTTGTACAAACTATTGAGTTTTCTCCAACCTTTTATATTTTAGATAATTGTGTAAAAGAAGTGAATTCATTAATCCAAAGTGTTTTGTTCTCTATGCTTTGTTCAAGAGTTTTAGTATTGGAATATTATTTGCTTTTGGGCATACATTTGTTTTTGTGAAGAAATGTATAAATATCATTAAAATTGTGATGGCTCTTGGGATGAATGCATAAGATTTTAATCTTTCAATAGAGTTGTCATTAGCAACATTTGTTACAATTTTGGTGACTTTGGTGGTAATCAAATGTTTTGATTAGTTGGGCAAATTGTCATTTATTCTAGCATAATTTTCAAGACAATCATGCATGTTTAACTAATGTTTTCTCGTGGCCGCATTTTGATTGCTTTTGCCAACGATAGTGTTATCTATTTATTGTTCGGTTTTATTTGGAATATTATTTGCTTGACAAAATCATGTATTTGTGCTTGTTGTTGTGTTGAGTTCTTCATCCTTGACAAAATCATGTATTTGTGCTTGTTGTTCATGGTTGGCATGGCTTAAATTTGACCGGGAATTTGTTACTAAATATGCAAATTATGCCTTTATATCTTTGTGCAATGATGTGAATTTTCCTATTATCTTGTGTTTTAAAATGTATCATGAGTTTTGTATAGGTCTTTACTAGTTAGGGTTTGGCAATGTCAATAGATTCATTTGTAAAAGTTCTATTAGCTTTCCTCTTGATTTGTTAAAGGGCAAAGAATTATTGACCTCACATGAAATAGTTTTCTTTGAGGTTATTTTCTGGTTTGTTTTACACAAAATTTGATTGCTTTGTTTTGTTTTTGTGCAGGGTTTCAATTGAGATTCCCAAGATTGAAGTCGAGATTTGAGAATTTATCAATAAAAGGAGATGCTTATCTTGGTACGAGGGCATTGCCAACATTGCTGAATTCTACTATAAATGCAATAGAGGTATTGTCATTTGAAAGAACTTACCTTAATTTTCCAAATTCAAATCTCAATTTTGTTGTTCCCTTGAGATATTAAGATTACTTATCTTAATTTTTTTTTTTATCTTGATGGTGGATAATAGGGATTTTTGGGATCATACAAGTATGACCATGGATAGTGCAAAAATTTCTAAGCTCAAGAACCTCCTGAATTCCACACGTGGAACTAATTCAAGTGATTTAGAAGCCTTTCAATCTTGCCCTTGATAAGAAAGAAGTTAAAATTTGGATTTTGTCTAATCATCAAACAAATGAACAACCAAAAAGCATAACCCAACAAATAAGATAAGAAATCACTTATCAAATTGACTCAAAAACATAATTTAAGATTGCTATTAGAAGGGAAAGTAGACTGATCTTATCTCGTGTCCACATCATGCATAATTGCATTGATGACTTCATTGTTTTTATCAACTTCATCGGCTAGTAGTAAACTATTCACAGCCAGTAGTAAACTGTATGTTTTCTCATTTTTATTATCCCATTTCACTGTCTCCCCAAGAATCCCAATTCCATTACCAAAGCGTGTGCAATTGAACCAAATGGACCCTTATGTTTGTGGAATATTGTTGATTTTGAGATTAATTATGTGATTTTGTATGTTATAATTTTGTATTGTTATAATGCGATATAGATGAGAAGAGATTAAAGGATAGTCATCTTCGTCTTTTTTGACTACCTGCTGATAAATCTTGGTCAAAGGTTTGAAGCAAATGATTGCGCTCCCAAATTAGGTCAGTTGCTTTCATTTTATGCGCACACACACATATATTGTCCTTATATGATACCTTCTTCTTGAGAGAGAACAACACTTTTGTATTATGGCTTCATGGTTTACCATGATTGGTTTAAGTGTTTTTAATCCAGTCCGTGATTTTTTTTTGTCTTTCCTTTATTATCAGCCATATGAACTACGTGAACTTGATTAAAAAAGTGATGGCTTCATGGTTTACCATTTCCATTACCAATTGAAGTATATGTCGGTAGGAATAATTCCAATGTTACGCTAGTTGATGAAATTGTTGGATTTAATAGTTGATATTGTTCTGAATTGCTTTAGTTAGTAAGTTTTGTTGAATTAAGCTGAAATTGGTTGTTATTGAAATTTTGGGATGTCTTACTTTTAAGGGGAAAGCAGCTATAGAAATTTTCTTAAAAGAAAGCATGTCGTTCTTGAAATTGTTATGAACTTGATTTGTTGTTGGAAATGTCGTAGGTGGTAATAAAATGGGTCATAGTTGGATGAATGCGTTGAGAACTAGTGAAGAATATGTGAATGTGGTGGAAGAGTTTATTGAATTTGCTAGAAGGAATGTGGCTACAAAAATGGGATGTACTATTGTCCATGTGTTAATTATTTAAATGGGGTTCGACGGGTTATTGCTGATATAAGGGATCACCTAATTTGTGATGGAATAAACCTTCGACACACAACGTGGATATGGCATGGTGAGGAGATAACTACCAATGCGTCCCACGAAAATGACGTTGAGGTAGATGACGATGGAATGGAAAGAATGATTCATGATGTTGAGGTTGAATCTTTTGCACAACCGCATGAATATGATAGCGTGCGGAGTGATGCAGAGACACTTTTGTTCTCTGGGTGTACTAAGCATACACGGTTGACTGGGACCTTACATTTGGTCAACTTAAAAGCAACTTGTGGGTGGACCGATAGTAGTTTCACGTCGTTGCTTGAATTGTTGTATGATATGTTGCCAGATGATAATGTACTTCCAAATCGTATGTATGAGGCCAAGAAAATCTTATCTACGATGGGTATGGAGTATAAAAAGATACACAGTTGCCCTAATGACTGCATATTATACAAAAATGAGTAGGAAGGCCTCAGTAATTGTCCGAAGTGTAAAACTTCACGATACAAAGTGAAGAAATGTAGTGTTTCTGGAGAGCAGACAACAAAAAGGCAACCTTTGAAGGCATTGTGGTATCTTCCAATAATTCCACGGTTTAAGCATTTGTTTACTAGTGAAGCAACGACGAAGAAGTTGAGATGGCATTTTGATGAGAGAATATCCGATGGAAAATATCTTCGACACCATGTTGACTCTCTGCAATGGAAGAAAATAGACGAAATGTTCCCTCAATTTGGCGGTGAGCCAAGAAACCTTCTGAGGGCTTTGTACGAGATGGCTTCAATCCGTATCGAACTCTTAGCGTACCCATAGTTATAGCGGTTCTCCTTGTAATATACAACTTACCTCCCTGGCTATGTATGAAACGCAAGTATGTGATGCTTTCTATGATGATTTCGGACCAAAAAAGCCGGTAACAATATCGATGTATACTTGGCGACTTTGGTTGAGGATTTGAAGAAGTTGTGGGAGGAAGGCATAGATGTGTTTGATGCATATAAGAAGGAGTCCTTCAAGTTGCGTGCAATGATTTTTACCACGATTAACGACTTTCCCGCATATGGAAATTTGTCCGGGTACGGTGTGAAGGGGCATAAAGCATGTCCAATATGTGAAGCGACACAAACTTCCATCAACTAAAGCATGGAAAAAATGGTCTCCTCGGTCACGAAGGTTTCTTGATCGGTTCCACCCATATCGTAAGTTAAGAAAGAGTTTTAACGGCTTACTTGAGCATAGAACGGCTCCAAAGGCATTAACTTGGAGAGGAAGTCTATAGTCGGGTGATACATATCAATGTCATATTGGGTAAGCAGTGAAGGATTGCGGGTGAGAAGAATATATGGAAGAAGAGATCAATTTTCTTTGATCTTCCATATTGGCGTAGTCTTGATGTGAGACACGATCTTGATGTAATGCATGTGGAAAAAAATGTTTGCGATAGCCTTGTCGGACTCTTTTGCACATACCAGGGAAGACTAAGGATGGAATTAGTGCGAGACTAGACCTGGTTGATATGGGAATAAGAGAACGGTTACATCCACGAGTAATGGAAGATGGTAAGAGGGCATACATGGAGCCGGCAGCTCATACACTATCAAAAGCGAGAGAAAAAAGTTTGTGTGGGTGTCTATATGACATGAAGGTTCCACAAGGATATTCTTCAAATTTGAGAAGGTGTGTTTCAATGGACGATTTGAAGTTAGTGGGAATGAAGTCCCATGATTATCATGTGTTGATGCAACAACTATTACTAGTAGCTATTAGGGGCATTATAAAAGATGAAGTGCGAACCTCTATAACAAAATTATGTATTTTCTTTAATGCTATATGTAACAAAGTTATTGACATTGAAAAGTTGGATGAATTGGAAAATGAGGGTTACATTATTTTGTCTCAACTAGAGATGCATTTTCCTCCTGCATTTTTTGATATAATGGTGCATCTGATAGTACACTTGGTAAGGGAGGTAAGGCTTTGCGGTCCAGTTTACCTAAGTTGGATGTATCCTTTCGAGCAATACATGAAGATCTTAAAAGGGTATTCTAAAAATCCTTATCGACCGGAAGCCTCAATTGTTGAAAGATATGTGGTTGAAGAGGCTATGGACTTTTGCAAAGATTATCTATCAGGGAGGATGATACAATCTGAGCATGACGAGGGGATAACCGAGGGAACTCGAGGAATCAAATTGAAGAATAAGCCTCGTGAAGAGGTGTTGCAAGCACACCTGTACATCTTGAATAATATGGAAAAAGTTCAACCATACATTGATGAACACAGAAAGAGTTTGAAGAATATGAATCCAAGGAAGAATGACATGCGAGATAGCTAATGAGCAAAAGAAGACATTCATAAAGTGGTTCCGGGAGAAGGTATTGCATGAGACCGGTGTGTTGGCTACAATCGAGTGGTTGGCACGGGGACCTTCTTTTCAGGTCATCACTTGGAGCGGTTATGATATAAACGGGTATACTTTCTACACAAAAGACCAAGATGACAGAAGTTCTGTGCAAAATAGTGGGGTGATGGTTGAAGCTGAATCCATGCATTTTTCGAGTTTGAAATACAAAAACCCGGTGTTAGCATCAATGGCCTATTATGGAGTTATTGAAGAAATATAGGAGATGAGCTACAACAAGTTCAAAGTTGCTTTATTTAAATGTAACTGTGTTAACAATAATGCTGTTGTAATAGATCCTAAATTTGGATTTGTCTCAATTGATCTTCAAAGACTTGGTCATAGAGATGAGCCATTCATTCTAGCAAGCCAGGCGAAACAAGTGTTTTATGTTACGGACACGCAAATAACAAAATGCCCATTATACTTCAAAGTAAAAAAATAGACGTATGGTGAAGAATCCTTGAACACGGACGATACACTCCCTTTCACAACAAATCCACCTACAATACGTGAAGTAGAATTAGTAGATGATGAAGAATATGCTCCAAGAAAGGATCATTCTGAAGGAATATGGGAAACCATAGTCCTATGTTATTTTTGTACTGGTTTAACATTTTAGTTCATTTTATTCATTTGTTTATTATTTAATAGTAACCTATCTAACATTATTGATTTGTCTTTGATGAACAGGAATATGTCTAGCTCGACGAGTCATCGGGTGATAAGGTGATGTACCTGTGGTGAGAAAGGGTAGAGGTAGCACACATATGGGTGCATTAATTGCACGACGTGACATCGAAAAAAAGAGGCTGCATGTGGAGTTCGATGAAAATATGAATCCAATTGGTCCGGAGGAAGACAATTTCATTAGCTACATAGGCCATCTGGCTCGAAGCAAAGTTCTCATTGTATTCTCTCATTGGAAGTTGGTTCCTACTAAAATGAAGTAGTTGATCTGGGCACAACTTTTGGTATCTCACTTTCGATATCTTCTGCATTTGTATCTTTAGTTTTATTACTTGATTTCTTTCATATCTTCTCTTTTACCTTGCAGCAAACGTACGATGTGCCTAACAATACGGCCATGCACAACCATTGGATGGGCGAGGTTCGTCTATGTTGGAAAGACTTTAAGAACAAGCTCACGAAAAAGTATATTCGAGGGGAAAAGAGGGACAAGGACCCATGTCAGGACTATGATTACATTTCTCCAGAGGACTGGAGGGAGTTTGTGGCGTCACGCCAAAATCCTGAATTTCTTGTAAAATTTCTTTCATATCTTATCTTTTAGTTGAATCTATTTGACATCGTAGGCTCAATTTTATTTGTTTTTGTGTCACGGGAAAAAGTCAAACCAATAGAGATAGGCAAGCGAGAAATAAGTATCCGCATTGCATGTCTAGAGCTGGCTATAAAAAGCTTGAATGGAAGATAATGGAAGAAGAGTTGGAGAGAATGAAGGAAGTTGCTCAATCCGATCCTTCCACTGTTATCCAGGCCCCTGAGCGTCCTCCTCGTCACAAAAAATGGAAAGCTGCGAGGATGAAGGGTGACAAATTCGTAAATGAAGATGTAGCTAAGGTTGCCTCCAAGATTGTAAGTAGTTAAATTAGAAGTATTAAATAACCTCTGTTGTTTCATATTTTTAGAGTTTAGTTACTATTTATGAAAAATCCTATGATACAGGATGCACTTGAGCAGCAGAGCAGCCAAAGTTCATTCATGTCGAGTATACGGATGGACATTTTGTCCACGACGATTGGGAAGCCAGATTACCTTGATGCTGTTCGAGGGGAGCCAAGGGGAGTTAGCGTCGCGAAATATTTTGGATGGCGTTCACGTTCGCATGACGATGACAACCCTAGTCCTCAGCTTGTAGCCAAAATTTGAGCGTCCCTCGTAGATGAGGTTATGACACAACTACGGGGTGAAATGAGGGCTATGATACAAGAGAAGGGAAATACGCAACCTACAAACCAGGAATCCCCGGCCTTCCCAAGTAGCAAAGAAAGTTTTCACGCTCCAAATGTACCTATTGGCGAACCTTCTAGTCACTCTCCAGATGTACTTATTGGCGAGCCTTCTCACACTCCACAGGGGGGACAACCCTACACTCTATATTTGGATGACCTACACCATCGTATTGTTGTCGATGGTCTTGTTTACCCAGAATAAACCACACATCACAATATGCAAATTCCACAAGACCAACGTAGGGTGACTCTGAAAAGTGTGCGAGAGGGGGAAGAATAGACAGCCATCCCGATTGATGATGAGGAGGTTCCCACGCTAGGCCCTGCCACCACATCATTCATCCTTTGGCCGCATCATCTTATTCAGATGGGGACGACACCTCCAATGGTAGGAAATACATTACTGATTGACGACGAGTAGGTTCCCGATTGATTTTCATTGCTAACCCACTCATAATCTGTTTATTATGTTTTCATAGCATGAACAAGATGCGGGCAGATTTCCATACTTAGCAATGCTGCGAGAGATGAACATCGTCTCTATAAGCGTGCAGATGCCTGCGGGCATTGTCGGTGTAGATAAGACGTATCCGATATCAATTGACAACAAAGATTTGATAGAGTTTATGCATATGGACTGTTTAGATATACAGTTTCTTCAATTTGCAATCCTGTAAGTTCTTTTTACTCTTTAATTATGTCAGTACTCTTTTTTTGTTTAATATATTCAACAACATTTATCATTTTGTTTCGATCATAGTGTCTGCCACACTATATGCAAAAAGGGAAACCAATTGGGTTCGTATGGATTCTTATGTCCTGCAACCATGGCTTCGGCTCGCAATATCTTAGCCAGGAGGGCCATTTATGTTGGTTTAACAATAGGCGACCTACAATCGTCTTGTTATCTAGCGCCAATACATGAAAGGTGCTTTTTTTTTTGTCTATATAAGATTTTTAAGAATAAATTGCTTTCTTTTCTTAGTTTAATATTAATATGTATATGTTGTAATGGTCATTGGACCATGTGTGTTGTTTGTCCCGCCAAGAACGCATGTCATTGGTTTGATTCCATAGGTGGCGGTTTGCCAGTAAGTAAATTTTTGTCTAAATCATCGATTCTTCTTTTAAATGATATCAAAAATATGTTTAATGATAGGCTCAAGACGTATAGACGAGTAAGTAAATTTTCAATTTAAGTTATTTCATTGATTTCATTGACACAAGCTTTTCGATATGCCTTTATTCATTTTAACAATTTACTTTTGATTTATAGTGTCATCACCAACCGGGGAACACCGAGTGCGGATACTACGTTATCGGTTGGATGCAATCTATCGTTTCCACCGGACGTACTACGGCTTTCAAAATGTACGTAATGCTCCATGATCCTCAAATGATGATATTTTTTTGTGGTACTTGAGTTGTTAATTATTTCATTCACTTCATTGGTTTATCTTATACATTGTTTTCCAATTTACAGTTTTTTGGTATTGAGGATCCGTACTCACAGGATGACATCAATTCGGTTCGAGACATGTTGGCTAGACATCTTCTTGAACACATATAGGTATAGAGTTGAAATTTAGAGAAAAAAGGTTAAATGTTAATTGAATATATATGTATAGAGTTGCTGTGCTGGGTTTGCTAGCTATGGATATTTATTAACTTGACTTGAGTTATTTTGAGCAATGTCTGGGCTTGTATTCAGTTTTGCAGCAAATTGGGCAAACATACAGCAAGCATTTTTTTTTTAAAAAAAAAAACAATATAAGGCGTCCTAAAAGCTAATTCAGTTTGTATGGGTTACTTGTCTTCTTGGTCGTGTGTTAATGCAAAACTTATTAAAAATTTGTGTTGATTTCGGTTTCTAGAATTGTTACAATATGAAATTTGACATCTACTTGTTTAATTACGTAAATTATTGGTGCTACTCTTGAATTTGCCACTTTAACTACTTGTGAATATTGGGAAATAGATCTTGTCATATGAGGTTTGATTTTGCCATTATACCTCTTTGCATTTGATTTTCCAATAACCAAGACTTGAGAATTTTGTTGAATCATACCATCATAACTAATTTCTTTGAAAGTTTTATGTGTGCTTCTTGCTTGGGAGGTGTTTGATTTGCTTGTGTGGTACTGTGATTATTACTAGGTGGCTCTCATTCACTTTAGCATTAGAGAATTGCTAAATTCTATATGTTGAAACCTTGAAATTCTGTTGAGCTTTGTGTGCAAAAGTCATTGCTGCTATATATATTTGCCTCTTGTCGCATATCAGTGTTATTGCCAATTGAAGGGAATGTTGATGCTATCTAATTGCTGCATTAAATTGTGAAAGCTGTTGTGAAATTTTAGAGATTAATTGCCTCCAAATGTGAGAAAAATTTGTTGTCATAGTGGTGCTTTGTTTGTTGTTTTGGTCTAGTTTTAGTAACCTAAATCTAGTTCAAACCTTTTGAATTTTCTGCTCTTGAATTTGCTGAAAGTTTCTGACTGCTACACTTTAATTCATTATCAAGTGACATTGCTGAACTTGTCTTCTTAGGTTCTGCGGTTGAAGTTTTCTCTTGGAGTTGTTGATATTCTTGCATCCTTGTCTTGAATGGTTATGTTGGAAGTTGTGAATTTGATTGATTTTGTTGAATTGAGCTGAATATCTTGTTCATCTATTGTCATCCTCTTGTATGCTCTTGTATGTATAAGTCAATATTCTCTTGAACTCTTTGTTGAAGTCACTTTTACATGTTCAATTTTCTTATTGAACCGTGCTTTGCATTATTCATTGTTATTTCACCTTCTTTGGATAGAATGCACATACATATAAGTTCATACGGTCATCTTTTGGGCAAATGCGCTTATTTTGTGAAGTATTCGGTTTTGACAAATTGGCCAAACATACGGCAAGCAAATTTTTTTTTTTAAAAAAAACGGTAATATAAGGCGTCCCGAAAGTTAATTCGGGGCGCCTCTTATGAGGCGACTGAATTTACTCGGGTCGCCTCATAAGGCGACACGAATACAATTAAGGTCGCCTCTTAAGAGGCGACCTTAATAGTTTTAAGGTCGCCTATTATAAGGCGACCTTAATAGTATTCTGGTCGCCTCTTAAAACTATTAAGGACACCTCTTAAGAGGCGACCTTAAATTGTATTCAGGTCACCTCTTATGAGACGACCTAAATATAATTCAGGTCGTTAAATAAAAAAAAAACGACACTCTCCCAGACGTCCCTCTGAAAAAGGACGTTTATTGGGTCTTAATTAGGTCATTTTTTAGGTATTTTGTAGTAGTAAGTGATGCAAGACCCTTCTTAGCTATTAGCTTAACAGTGTTTGCTCACGAATGCTAGTCGGACGGGATGGGGATTGACGATGGACGCATATTGCTCTCTGTGTGGAACAACATTATAAGACACTTCATATTTTTCGATATTGTACATACTCAAAAGCTATATAGAGGAAAGTGGTTTGCCCGTCAAGGTGGCACATGTTTTGCAATATGAACCTTTCGGACTGGGTGTGGTGGAATATAAGGGGCAAGATAGAAGAAAGTAGGAAGTAGGCTTCCAAATTTACAACCTTGTGTTGGTGGCTATGGTGACTAAGGAACTTACTTGGTTTTTAGAAGAAATGGATCTAAATGATATTGTTCTCGCGAGTAAAAGAGCAATAGTGGAATGCATGAAACTTATAAATGATTGTCTAGCAAGGACGAAATTATAGGGGGTTACTCTAGCTACTAGTCAAGAGTTGTGGCGACCACTGGAGGAGGATTGGGTGAATATAAATGAAACTTATAAATGATTGTCTAACAGGGACGAAAATATAGGGGGTTGCTTTAACTTACTGCAACTCGATCTTTATGGTTTTAACGGTATAATTTGTTTTTTTGCCAATGTTTTAACCATATAATCTAGTCTTTATGTTCTAGAATAAAGGTGTGAGGCTATATTATAAAATGGTAAAAACTATAGGGACTAAGTTTCAGTGAGTCAAAGTTTATGGACTGAGTTACAAATGAATCAAAACTATAGGAACTGAGTTACATCGAGTTAGTAGACACTTAGTCAAAATTATAGAAACTAAAAGATTAATTTTTCAAAAAAAAAAACACACACACACACACACGCACAAAAGCTCAAGTGACATTAGGTACCCTTAAGGCTTCATAAAGTGAGCTTAGAGTTTGAACTTTATATAAAGAACCCAATGTTCACGTGTTATCACAAAATATCATGGAGGTTTAATTGTCACCACATTAATATAACGATACGCCGAGTTTTTTATTTATTTATTTATTAAATAACATTATGTGGTTATAAATGCTTTACAAATATAGCGATGATTTTGGAGAGGGTCAATCCTTTTTATTTTGGTTAAGGTTGAAAGTTATTCTGAAAGTTTTTATCTAAAAGTAATGTTGTAAAAAACAAAAAAATTGTTCAGTATTACCCAAAAAATTTCATAATATAGCAATGTTCCCCTATATCGTTAAAAAAAAAATAATAATAACATTAACCGTTAAAAAGTTAACATTCATCGTGAGAAACGTTGCTCCTTTTTCACATTTTTAGGGCAACATTGAACCAATAAAACTTCCAAAATGATATTGCTATTGAGCAAAAAACTTTCAGAACAAATTTCCATCTTAATCCTTTTTATTTTTATAAGTCTTTAAGTATTTTCAGTCTTTTTTAATCAATGTAACTGTTTAGAACTACTACTTTTTCTTTTCTTTTCTTGGAAAAAAAAACCGATTGTAAACCTAATTTTGAGTTATAGCTCAATTTTGGTCCAATCTTGCTCACTATTAAAAAAAAAAAAGATTTTCCAATTTAAATTGAGCTTAGGGGTGGAAATAGGCTAGGGGCCTGTGGCCTGGCCTGTTAAAAGCCTGGTCAGGCCTGGCCTGTCAGGCTAAAAGGCCGGGCTAAGGCCTATTTTCAGGCCTGTTTGTCTTAACAGGCCAGCCCAGGCCTATAAATAGGCCTGTTAGGCCTAACAGGCTAGCCTGTTAAGAGGGGCAAAAATGTAATTGTATGTTTTTTTAAGTCTGCCTCAAAATAAGCCCAGTAGTTAAAAAAATGCCATTCACTTGCTCTCTCGTCTCCATTTTCGTTCGCCTCGCATCGACCACCCTGATTGTTTCTTTAGCAAATAAAACCCTAATTCCCTAAACGATCAAGATCTCGACCTCACCGTGCTCACCGTCGGCCATCGCACCTCTCAGGATCTCAGGCCTCAGCTTATCGAGTCGTCCTCATCAGTGAGCACAAGCGCAGCACACAGCGAGTTCTCGATGGCGGCGCACCTCTCAGGGTCTCACTCTCGGCCTGTTCTTGACGGCCGTCGCACCTCTCAGGATGTTACTCTCGGTCTGTTCTCGACGGCGCTCTGGTTAGGGGTGGATTATTTTTTCGAATAATTTCTGACCATACGCCTCTTTACTTATTTGATTTTGTAAATGGAGCTATATACCCAAGAGGGGGTGAATTGGGTATTTTAAAATCTTTTACGAAAGTGCTGTTTTGACCAAGTAAAAACAGATTATAACGAAGGAGGAAGGGAAGGAAAGCTTGCACAAGAGAAATTATCCCGGTTTGGTCTTATCCTTGACCTACATCCGGTCCCCAAGCCACGCTTGGGATTTTCAATCCACTACCCTCACAAACGATTACGAGACTACGTACTCAAGAGTAGTTCTCTCTCTAGAACTCACTCCCCCTTACAAGTTGCAATCAATACACCCAACCACCAAGTCCCCGACTTGTGGTTATCTCAATCAATGAATGATTTACGAGATAGAACTCTCTCACGGAAGCGAGATAAAATGAACAACGAAGTACAAGTATCGGATTGATACAATACGGTGAAAATTGAACACAATAAATGGCAATCAATAAATTTTCGCTCTCGGTAGGTGTATCGGCTTGAGAAGAAGTTAATGCACTCTATTTATAGGTAGAGAACATTAAATGACCGTTGCTTGATGAATCCAACCGTTGTAGGTGATTAGCTTAAGGTGCAGTCATCTTCTCTCTCTAAACTCCAACTAATCCAGTGCTAATATGATCGATGTGGAACTCGAGGATTTGTCCGTTGGAGAAGAGTTTACTTGATGAAGAAAGCATTCTTGACCGTTGAGAATGCGTGCTCGAGTGGATTATCCAAAAGAAGGTTGATTTGCGAAAGTGCATTAAATGCACTATACACTTTTTGCTTTATGGCTTTGACCTTCAATAATCTTCATCTCTGCTAACTGAAATTCACTCAACAAACTTGTTAAACATAGTTGGATTTATAAGTGAATGATTCATGAAAGCAATTAGAACAAACAAGAGTGATTTGCAAATTCGTATAATTCAAAAATTGGTTTTCGGCGTTGGGTACTCGAGTAAGTTCATCTTTACTCGAGTAAGTCCTTGTGTGAGAGAGTCTTTCTTGCGTATCCAAAAGGATACTCGTGTAAGCAACTTCGAGAGACAAACCTTCGAGACTTGAACTTTTGAAACCAAAGGCTTTACTCGAGTAAGCTATTGGTGTACTCGAGTAAGAAACTATTTGCTTGAAAATTTTAAGTGTAAAATGCCTCTATCTTTGCGGTATACATTTGTATACTGGAGTAAGCAAGTTCAAGCCAAAATGATGACTTCTCTGTATGGTCTCATACTCGAGTATGCATATCCTTACTTGAGTATGCAACTCTTTTTCGAAAAAGTGTGAAGTCATTCCATGTCTATACTGGAGTAAACAAATTCATACTGGAGTATGCAAGAACATAAGTCAATTTGAAAATCAGTTTAAGAGCTCATTACTCAAGTATGAAAACCTTTACTCGAGTATGCATGAATTAGAAAAACTTGGGAGCTCTCTGTAAGACCCTTTACTCGAGTATGCAAGTGTCTACTCGAGTATACACTCAAGTTCAAAAGTTCATTTGCTCTCGGTAAGTCCAATACTCGAGTATAGCGATCTATCTTTGCAGTATTGACTTAACTTGAAAAGTTTGGCTGCTCTGGATGGCCTATACTCGAGTATGCAAACCTATACTCGAGTAAGCACCTTCTGTCAAAAACTCGATTGCTCTCTGAGACGTCAATACTCGAGTATGGCTATCCATCTTTGCGTATTGACGTGTAAAATCCAATTGGGCAATCCTTTAACAGTCCTATACTCGAGTAAGCATTCCTTTACTCGAGTAAACAACTGATAAATGGTTTTAGACAGATTTTGCAAAAACTTCAACATGTTTACAATTGTTGTTAATCATCAAAACACATTGAGAACTAACAGATTTCGACAGAAACTATATAGTTAGATCTTGTCTGGGTTTGGATGCTAATTCTGTAATTCACTTGGGTGATTAATTATTTGAACGATGTAACTGGTTCTCCATGATCTAGTGCTTCTCTTCTTTTCTCTTTTGTCTTTGCAATTTGATTCCCATGGCGTGTTCTGCGTAACGGTGTCTTGTTCTTATTTGTTTTGTCTTTTTGTTTTGCATTTTTAATCGGACTAGTATGAGTACAAGATTTCGGTTCGGAAGCTACTTTACACTCTTAGGAGACCGAAACGGCATGTCTTGTTTTGCGTTTTCTTGCTTGTTATTCATTTTCTCATAGCCTCTTACGTCGGAAGCTACTTTACACTCTTATCTGTGCGTCTATTTGGAAATATTCCTGAGATATTTTTCCACCCAAAGATTCCTGAAATATTGTTGCTTTTGTGTATCTTGTTGTGGTTCTGAATCACGGGATAGTGTCCTGTAAATTACGTTAATTGGACTGTCAATACCTCTTTCCCGTTTCCTATCCCCTGTGTTAGAAATTATGCCATAGGGGCAATTCATTGTACTTTGAATATTTAAGTTATTTAAAGTATTCTCTTTAGTTATCATTTTCGTTTGCATGTTCATATTGATAACTGATCCCTGGATATATCTTATAGATGATATCCTAAATGTCCTGGTCGGTCATCTACGTGGGAGCGAAGATGAGATAAGACCGATATGACTTTGATGAGGTATGAAGATACGAATCAAAGTCATGGGCACTGTAGGAGTACAAGGTGTCGGGCCAGGCCCACTATGAGAAAGCTGCATGGATCTAGTCATAAGCTTATCTCATGTATAACCACGTCACGACGCCCTATGACCTGAGATCATCATGGATTCCTATATAATGAGTCACTAGTCTTTGACCTAGTCAAAAGTCACCTTTGACCGGGTGATGATAAAGGCTTGGATCGGGATCAATGGTTTTCATGCGGAGGAATGCGAATGGTCAAGATGGAATTTGTCCCTCACATTTGTAGAGAGATAATACTGGGCCCTCGATGAGTGAGTCTAAGAAATGTATGGCCATACTTGTGATAGAAAGGAGTTTCCATTTCACTTGTTAGACTACTCGAGAATCGAAAAGTAATGGTCAAGAAAAGGAAGTTGACATTATCCATGCCTTATCCTTGACCGAATTATCGCGTGACAAAAGGGACGTGACATGGTTGTACGATAGGTTGTATCGTGTCATCGATCCCCATGTGAATTGGGTAGTCGCAATGTCTTACTAGAGGCCGCTTGCGACTCGTGGGCTGACATAGTGTTGGCCCACTGCCAATCTCATATGGGCCTGCAGGGTCGCACACAAGAATAATCTAACACGGGTAAAAGTGTCCAGGTTCATTGAATATGAGATTAAATTAATGCTGAATTTAATCTAGGATATATATATATATATATATATATGTATTAAATTCGAAATTAATATGTATTAATATTATTAATGGAGATTATAATATTATAATATATAATATTTTTTTTGTATTTAATTTATTTGATAAATTAAATATAAAGAAACGAATAGAGATATTGTATCTCATTTAATTTCGAATAAAGATATCGTATATTTATATAATATTAAATTGAGATAGAGTATCTCATATTTAATTTAAATAGATGGATATTATTTCTCGATTTAATTTATAGAGATAAATTGAATCGAAGGCTTTTAATTTGAATTAAATAAATACATTAGATTAGATCTATAAGATAAATTTAATTAATATGTTTTAATTCAAATTCGAAATTCAAATTTCAGATCTGGTTTTAATTGGATTAAATAAAAACGTTACGTTAGATCGATAGATTTAATTGACATTTATTTAATCCATATATTTGAAATTCGAATATAATACGCCGAGAGGTTTTAGACAAACCTACGGGAGTTTCATTCGAGCGTATTCAGAAAGCCGCAAGAGAAACCCTAGAGAGGATTTTTAAGAGAGACACACAAGAGGCGCTAGCACGCTGCCGTAGCCGTGTGCAAGGATTGTTCGTGTGGATACCGGTGGAGGAAGATGATCCTACGAGTCGTCTTCTGCTGATCGAGGAGGTAGCCCACCTGTTCAACGAAGAACGAACCGCGAACAAATTCTCCAAAGGTAATTTCGGATTCCCTAGCCTAGGTTTAAACGCACCTGAGTGATCCTCGGGACGAGATTCGTAAGTTTTTTAATCCGCTGTGTTGTACGGATCCCAACACCCTGTACATTATAACTATTGAAATTTTTATTCATTTATGATGGCTTCCCACGGTTTATTTTGTTATTTAGGAGGATGGTTGTATGAATTACTACTTTTTCCAGACCATTTCATCACAAAACTTTTATCTTTGTTTAATGAAGGACCAAAATTTATGTTATTAATATCTCTCGACATATCAATGATCTGTATGTCAAACTGATGACAGGATTTTGTAAAGTTTTTTTCAGTTGATTTTTTAAAATTGACTACAAGCCTACATCTAATGCTGTAATTCCAAAAAGCTTCCTTGCAACAAGAGTAGTGAGTATGGCCATAGCCCATACTCACTAGTCTTGTTTTCTTTCTTTTCAGTGTCACTAATGATTTCTCATAATAATCTTTTTTTTAATCCTCCACGTTACTCCAAATGATAATTATGTATGTTACGCCTTGTTCTCTTTATTTTCTTCTCTTGATGTTCTGGCCTTGTTCTCTTTATTATTTGCTTCATTTTTATGTTGCAAGTGCTTTTGATAATGGCTTGAATAATTCCCGTCATAGCTGCTGTTCTGTTATTTTGCTAATGAAAATTTGTGTTTTGTTTAGACTTTAGATATAAGAATTGTTAAAATAAAACTAAATTACTTTTTATGTTTTGGTTTATGTTGTTGTAGAATATGTTATGTTGTTGTAAATTAGGCCTGTTTTTGGCATGTAAACACAGGAGGCCTGTTTTCGTTGGGGCCTGTGGCCTGTTAGCCTAGGTACAGGATTTTTAAAAATACAGGCCTCTTAACAGGGCCACGAGGCTATGCTCGAGCTCCGTTACGAGGCCGTGCTCAGCCGCTTCCTACAAATAGGCCTGGCCTGTTAAGGGGTAGGCCTGGCCTGTTTCCACCCCTAATTGAGCTTCTAATTAGTAGTACAATTGTACAACTGATTATTTAATTATCGATTTCTTGGTGAAATAATTACTAATTTTAAAATAGGTGAATATGTGGTTTTAAAACCTTGTAGGATACTTATTCTATTGTCTATGGAAATTTCTAATGAAATTAGAGGGATTAAAGTGTCAAAATCCCTAAATGCAATTTAGGGCCATGAAATGCCCTGAAAATATTATGATAAATCCCAAGAGGAAATAAAATATTTATTGAAAATTAGAAAGTATGTTGTCTCTAATTTTAGGAATTTTTGGGATTATTTCCCTTGAAAAATAATGAGGTAAAATTAAATATAATTTTGGGGAGCATAAGTTGCCCCATGATTTTTAATATGATATGTGGGACATAAAATACCAATGTCAACGAAATAGTTGTGAGAAAATGATTAATCCTAATTAAGAAAATTATCAACAATTAGAAATTGATTAGTTAAGTAATTAATGTCTAATTGTTTAAGCCCGAACAAGAAAATATTTAAGGTAGATTATGGAAAATCCTTTAATTAAGTGTTTATGGCTAATATTAGCATAAAGTGTGCTTACTAATCAATTAGAGAAGATTAAGAAAAATTGGTGAGATTAAGAACATGAAAACCCTAGATCCTAAAAGATTGCTAATCATGGGATTAAGGCTCTAATTAAGCTTCTAGCTAATTTAGATAAATTAAAGAAAAAAAAAATAATAATAAAGGGAAGAAAAACCGAAATTTGAGTGTGAAAAGGGTTGTGGGTTTTTCAAAAATAATATCATGATATTTTGTTAATTAAATAATAATATAATTAAGATATTTGTGGAAGAACAGGTTGGATAAATGAGAACCGATAGAAATTAAATCCTATCTAGAAAACCATGAACTAAGTTTCTTAGGTCGACATATTACAAACAAGTGAATTTTTGTCCAGTTGGTGTTAGCGGAAGTCATTTCCGAATGCCGGCGGGGCGAATAAGGGATCAGATGAAAAGATATTTTATAAACAAAGGGCAGATAAGAAAAATGAGAACCAATGGAAAATAAATCATAACTTGAAATCCTTGAATTAAGTAGAAAACAACTAGACATATTATGAATCAGTGGATTTTTGTCCCGAAATTAGCATTACCCGAAGTAATTTCTGTAACCGACAGCGTCTGTCTGAAAATGTTCAACAGACAACGGAATACCCTTAATGGGATCAAAAATTTAGTTAACTCGAGATATTTCCAAAGAGGAAGAATAGAACTTCAGGTTGTGTTCCGGATTTTTGAGATTTTCTAAGATTACGTGATTAGAACACCGATCGTGGGATTTTATCGGGTAAATGCATAAAGTAAGGGAGTGACATCATCTTGATGACATCATGGTCTTGAAGAATGAGGTAAGGAGGTGGATTGGATGGTGGAGATGAAGCCATGTGTGAAGTCAAGATTCGACGGCCGAAATCCGATTTGAAAAAGTATGAATAGTGTCATACTTTTTGCCTATAAATAGGCCTTCCCTTTCACTTCATCCTTCACAATTCCTAGAGCCACTTAGAGAGAGGTTTTAGAGAGAAGAAGGAGTCTGGACAAAATAGCATGTTAAGGTAAGTTCTTCCGGTCCCTAGTCTTAAGCTTTGGTAGTTCCTTCGGTAGTTATAGTAGAAATGCTAGATTAATCTTTAATCTTCCAAGTTAGTTTAGATATCATGTTTTAGGGATAAATATGATATTTATTTCAAAAATATATTGGAGATGAAGATATGTCAAAATTTTGGAAGATTAGAGTTAAAGTAACGAAGTTTTGGCGAAATTCCGCCAATTAGGAGAGTTAGGGGCAAAATGGTAATTTGTACCTAAAATGCCTATTATGATGTTGGGCCTTGATAATATGATATTATCCTTATAGGATATCTGTAATCACGTACCGCTGTTTGTTACTGCATTGTCAAAAAGTACCATTTTCCGTCAACGAAGATACGTTCGCGTACTGTAACACTAACTCTGATGTTTATTGTATGCGTACATGTGCTATGTGTATGGTATATTTATGTGAGGTAGTTGATAGCTCTGTGGTATGTTCAATGTACTGTTATTATGCTTGCTGGGTGTTGGGATAAGTTTGCTAGGTACGAAATGCTTAGTGCGAAATGCTTGGTGCGAAATGCTAGGTGCGAAACGTATGCCAAGTGTGACATATCTGCCAGGGGGCGTGTGTGCTGTTGGGATAAGCTTGTTTGTATGCTCATATACTGTCTATGTTGTATATATAAACATGAGGTTAACCATTACCTGAGGTTCAATGGGCATTGAACCTCAGCTCTTAACATAGCGTCAAGGTCAGGAGGACCGAGGATCGAGGAGAAAGGCAAGCGGCACGCATAGGGACTCAGCTGAAGACTTTCTTCTTTTGTTATTTACTTTTGAAAACACTCGGTATAACGTACCGCTATTGTAATCAGCCAGACTTACGGCATTTTGAATATAAATATCAGTTACTCAATCACTCCAATGCTTTACTCTGATGAAAAAAAAATATATACTGCTTTTGAAAATGGGATGTTACACTGGCGATATAAACCAAATTCTAAGCCTAATTAATATTGGTAATATTAATTAGGCATATAAACCAAATTCTAAGCCTAATTAATATTACCAATAGCGGGATCTTTCGGAAAATGGATTCCTATTCGAAGAGTGCATAACCGCATGGATAAGCTCACACTAACCCGTCAATTTTGGATCCAATTCGGGATATTCCTTGGGAGGTATCGGGAAGGAATTGGAATGTAATAATATCGGATTCATACAGATACAGAAGAAAGGGTTCTCTATTGATTCAAACGCCCTACACATAGTTGAAGCCAGAGAGTTGCATGACCCTTCGCCACAAGAAAAGCATAGAATATAATTCTAAATATAAGAGCAAGTTTAAAAGTGAATTTTGATTCTAAATATAAGACATTTTTTTCATTTTTCTTATAATTATCATTTTTCTCCAAACTAAATTTTCCGACTTATAAATTGATATATAATATGATACAAGTATTATAATTTATGATTTACTCTAAACTAATTATCACTTTTAATTTTTTAGCATTTTTAAACATCTTTTCTTTTAAAATTTATTTAGTAAAATTTATTTCAAAATTATATTCTATTCATCTGGTCTTGATTTAATTTCCACCAATTCTATTATTTATAAAGTTTAAATTAGGCTTCTGGTCTGTTACATAATTTATAGCCTCTTTGGCATAGCGATGAGGGAGAAAAAAAGTCCAACGCACAGTGATTTTATCCCAATGGAGAAAAATGAACCATTTGGGATAACGATGGTCTTAGATGGGTTTATTTTTAAAAAAGTGACCTCGATAGAAGTCACTTTTTCAGTTTCTAGCATGAATTTTTTCAGCTTGTAGAGAATAATGTTAGGGATAGATAATCCAATAATCAATGTATTATTTAAAATACATTTGTATGCTTCTAATTTATCCAGTCGAATATATTTAATTAAGCACTTTAGAATTTTTTAAATAATGATTTAATTTTTTTATCAAATTTAAATTTAAATCTATATCTTCAATTATTATATACAACTAATATATATATATATATATAAATAATATTCAATAAGATTCATGTCATTTTCGGTTAATTTTTATTTCAATTGACTTATCAAGTAATCATCCAAATAAGAGTCTATTAGGAAAAAACCACTTCCTTTACCGACATTCCAAAAACAAATCATATTTACAATCTCACTTTTATCCTATCTTATTTTTACGAAAGTTAAATTGCAAATAAGTCACTTCTATCACTATTATTCTAAACGAGACTCTTAAAAAAAAACAAGTAAATGCCTTTGGATAAACCCTAACCTTAGGTTAACGGATGGTTATCAAAACCAGACCCGGACCGTACGGTTCGACCGAAACCGGAACCGTGGCCATTTGTGATACGGTTCGGTCTGTCAAAGAAACCGGGTTAGAGTCATCTTTTTTTAAAAAAAAAATGTCTTACAGAGACATGGAGAGCTTCGAAAAAAAGAGAGAGAGGGAGATGAAGAAAACAGATCCAGTGAAGCCTATGAGAAACCGATCCAACTTTTACTGGTCTGCGGTTTCTCCATTTGCCATAGCTCTATTTTCCAGATCTGAAATTGCGCTTGACTTCAGTACATCGATGATGTTGTGAAAGGGTGCGTGGAGGCTTTGGACACGGTGGAGAAGAGCACCGGCAGTAGGGGAAAGTGACGATGGGGCTGAAGAAGGAGAGAAGGAAAGAGAAAAATGAGGAAGAGGTGAAAGACGAAGGAGAGAAGGAGATGTGTAAAGGTTTGAACTTTGAACTTTGAAGAAACAGAACAAGTGATGCGGCTGAACAAAGAGAGATGGAGAGTGATTTTGCAAGAGATAGCGTGATAGACTATAGAGTATAGACTATGGAGATGGAGACGTGGGAGCAGACTTGGGAACGCTCAATCCTTGAAAATGACAAAAGTCTTGGAAATGACATAATGATGGATAAATTAATCTGAAATCAAAAATTAAAAATTAAAATAGATTAAGTTAATATTATTTCAGTTAAAGTTATTTAAAAAATTATTTTCTTTATAATTTCATATTAATAATTCTGAAATCTTAACTTTCTCACCGGTTTGATCCCGGTTTAGTTCCGTTCTGACTCCGGTCTGATCCACTGACCCTTGACCCAGTACCCCGACCGGTTCAGTGACCGGTCCGATTTTAATAACCTTGGTTAACAGTTACCGATAAATTTGACAGAAAAGGTGATAAAACTTAAAGCACTTTTTACCCCCTTGATAAAAAGCCAAATTTCATTACACACAAGATAAAACTTAAAACACTTAAAACGGTAAGGACTTTGAACCGGTTGTAGGATTATTATAAAGACAATAATGAAAGTTTTAAGTGATGACGCGGATTTTTCTTTTTTGGACCAATTAAGTGACATGGATTTAATTATATCATTATGTAATAGACGAAATTCTTAATTTTATTTTTTAAAACGAAATGATGAAAGTAATTGAGAAATGAAAGCAATCGATGGTATTAAAATAGGATAAAGTATGTGGAGGTTGGAATGGAACACTTGATTCTAAATATAAGATATTTTTTTATTTTTTATAAGGGGTAAAGGATTTCTCCAAATCCAAATGACCCCAAAATTACATCGTTTTGGATCAATGAATGATGTTTTTAGTAATTTTGTTTACTTTTTTATCATATAAATTTTACCAAAACACCCTTCATTAATTCACCTAAAATTACAAACACACCCTTCGTTAATTCAAAACAACGTAGTTTTAGGGTCACTAAAGATAAACTTATCTTCAATGACTGGAGAAATACTTTTCCCTTTTTATAATTGACATTTTTCTTCAAACTAATTTTTCTAACGTATAAATCGATATATAACTCGATACAAGTATTATAATTTATAATTTACTCCAAACTAATTATTACTTTTAATTTTTTTCGCATTTTTAAACATCTTCTCATTTAAAATTGACTTAGTCTAATTTAATTCAAAAATAAAATCCATACATATAAATTTAAGCTTTTTGGTCTTGATTTAATTTCCAACAATTCTATTATATTTTTAAAAAAAATGAAGTTTAAATTATGCTTTTGGTCCGTGACTATTTTTTTTACAAAAAATAAAAAAATAAAAAATGGAAACGCCTTTGGATAAACCTTAACCTTGGGTTAAAAGTTGCGATAAATCTGACAAAAAAGGTTATAAAACTTAAAACACTTTCTTTTTTAACAAAAAGCCAAATTTCATTAAACAAAAGATAAAACTTAAAACAATTAAAAGGGTAAAGACTTTGAACCAGTCATAGGATTATTATAAAGGACAAGAATGAAAGTTTCCAGTGATGACGTGGATTTTTTTTTGGGGACCAATTAAGTGACATGGATTTAATTATAACATTATGTGATAGACTAACTTTTAAATTTTATTTTTTAAAATGGAATGATGAAAGTAATTGAGAAATGAAAGCAACAATGATATTAAGAGCAGAGTTATTAAACCCGGACTAGACCGGTCGTTCGATTGAAAACTGGCGAACCATGCATTAACCTGGTTTACCTTTTTCCCCCTTTTTTAAATCAAATTTTTTTCCTTTATAATTTCATATTAATGACCCTGAAATCTTCATTTTTTTCATCGGTTTAGCCCAGGGTTAGCTCTAGTTTGTCCTTTGCCCCAGTACTCTGATAGCTTCAATGATAGGTCTGGTTTTAATAACCTTGATTAAAAGGCAAGTCAATCAAGGATGTGGAGGTTGGAATGGAACACTTGGTTAAGGTTTAATAATCTTACACCCCCACTTGGGCGCCAACGTTAGGCGCCAACAAGGGTTAAGAATCAATAAAACGGAATCTCATAATAATAACCCTACTAATTGTTAGTTCTCTATATGTTTTGATAATAACTGACCATTGTCAACAAAATGAGGCTTATGATTCAAGCCAAAATAATTTTAACTTGTTCAATCTTGGATCATGTCAATTTGTCATACTTGCTATCAGATTGACTCGAGTTTGGGATGTCAAACTCAAGCCAAGCCTTTTGTGACTTGAGCCTGAATGATTTCTAGACTTGAGTTACACATTGCTAACTCGAGTTATGATGTGAACTCAACCCTATACTTTGTAACTCCAGTCAAGCTTTGCGAACTTAGAGTTCCTTTCAAATTTCAAAGATAAATAACTCGAGTTAGTGATCTATGACTCGAGCCTGGGATTTAAACATTATATTCAAATAAATTTTGTTAACTCGAGCCATCACTTAGTGACTCGAGTTAGGAGAACTTTTTTTTCCCATATCATTTTCGAAAAGCCTCCCGATAACCTTTTTGTGAAAATGATCTGAGACTTGAGCCAGAAATATGTGACTTGAGTTTCTATATGAACTCGAGCTAAGCCTCTATAACTCGGGTTTGAGATTCATTGAGACTTCTTTTATATTCTTCAAAGCAAATTTTTCAAGAAGAAGAACTCGAGTCTGGAATATATGACTCAAGTGTAGCTTTGAACTTGAGCTAAGTTTCAATGATTCGAGTCAATGTCTTTCAGAGGCTTTATTAATCTTTTACAAACTTATTCTTGACTCGAGCAAGTAGCATCTAATTTGTAAATCATCGTCTCCGAACTTCTTAAATCTCTAAGTATGATATATCTACTTCATATCATCACTCATTATTATTCCTAAGTATGTTTAATCAGTTTGTTAATAAGTTTCAGATGATTGTGATGTCGATTAACGCAAAATTACAATAAAGCAATTATATGTCAGAGCATTTAATGTGAAGCAGAGTTGAAGGACCTAATTGGAAAATAACTCTATGAGAAAACATAAAGCCTTGCGACCATTTCCATTCCTCATTCATTGTTGAGTCTCAACGGACAAATGGAATAAGGAATGTCAAACAAAGAATGACGGCTAACATTTGGAGAATCCGAAGAGTTCGAGTTGCATCTTTAACAGCTATATTCATTCATTACTCTCTCAACGGCTCTTTCAAGGACGTCAAGGGTCATTAATGAAGACATCTATAAAAGCCAGAAGCATTCAATTCTTCACCTATCGAAACTCTACGCATTCAATTCGAAGATTTAGCATTTATTGTTTCACTCTCTTAAGCAATATTTTTTTATATTCATAATCTTCAGTGTTTACCATTATCTACTCTATAAGAGAGTTTTAAATTGATTCATTTTTGTAAGAATCTCAAGGTTGTGGAACCTTTGAGATTGGGTTACTTGATTACAACTTGTAAGGAGGAGTAAGTCCTAGTGAGAGGATTACTCGAGAGTTACAGAGTGTGCAATCAACCTTTGAGTTAGTAAAATCCTAGAGTGTCTTGGGACTAGACATAGGTCAAGGATTTTCACCGAACCAATATAATCCTCTTATGTCAATCTCTCTCTTCCTCTTTGTTTAGCTCTGTTTTAAGAGTGTGTTTTAGGTATTTCGCAAAAGTTTTTAAATCATCAAATTTACCCCCTCTTAGGTGATATTTTGTCTTTCACTAATAATTAACAACAATGTGTACCAATGGGATTGAATTTAGTGAAATGTTCTAGTTTCTCACAATATGAAAAATCAAAGTTTGAATTCTCGTTGGGAAAGGTACCCCACATTTAGTACTCAATAATGCCTTAAACAAGATTGATTCTATATAATAGGAGGATAGTTGATTAGTTGTACTTAGAAGAAAAAAAAGGTAAGATATGTGCTTACCTTGGACTACCCGGAACTAACACAAGGCCCACTCACTGTTATTTGTTTGCTTCTTCCTTGGTAATATGTTCAAAGGTTCAACCACAAGACTAAACACAATTGATACTTAGTTGGGACTTTAAGCATCTATTTAACGGTTCGATCAATGGCAGTGTATATGGAGAAGGTCTCATGGGAGTACTAAAGCCCCTTTAGGAAATCTATAGCTCGTGGGGTTGGTCACCACTATCGACAGTGGATATCTTGGGCCTACTAATTAAAAAATAGGTGCAAAGATTCATCCTTAATTATTATTGAATTAAATTAGCAAAATTATATATTTAATTTTTACACTTTAGTATACATTTGGTACTTTAAAATTCCATCAAATTTCTGTTTTGTTTTTTAGATATATAAAATGCATTTTTAGTTTATTAATCTTAACACCATTAGTATCATTTAACAAAAAAATGCTGACACTCAACAAATTTAAATAGTAACTATGCAAATTAAACGTGGATAAAACATGATTATTTTTATTTTAAAATATATAATAGTTGTACTAAAGGATTAAAATTAAAATATACATGTAAAATATAATATTCTCTGTTAAAAGCATGGTCATCATCATTTAAATTTGTTGAAACATCATTTTTCATTAAATGAATCAAAGGTGTTAAGAATAAGAAACTAAAAATGAATTTTATAAATTTAGGGACTAAATCGAAACTTAGCTTAATGAAAAAGTAGAGAAACAAATGTTTAGTTTAGCCTCAAGTTTATATAAAATTTTAGTCTAATCCATACATTTTAAAAATATATTTTCTGTCTCTTAATTCCAAAATCATTAGTTTCAAATGATAATTGTTTGGCCAATCATTGTTATTATAAAAGTTAAACTTTATCTCCTAGCATTTAAAAATATTTTGTCATTAAATAAAAATTTTAAGGTCAGTTTTTGTTTTGTTAATAATGTAATGCATGTAAGAATTTCGGGCATAATTAGAATCTGACGACTCGTTGAAAAACCTACATGAAACCAAAGCATCAATGTGGACTCTAATTACAGTACACAACAAATATATTAAAGAGAGGAAGAGAAGAGAACATTTATATGATGGAACCTTTTTAGAGGGGACTGTATGTTATTATTCATATCATTTACTCTCATAATCCCACATCCTATATATAGCGTACATGTGGTCACATGGAAATACATGTAACTTTTATGCATACGGTTACATGGAAACAAACATAACTATTATACTACTCTTCCTGTCTTTAATATAAGACATATTTTTTGGAGTTGATCTTGATCCTAAATATAAAACATAATTTTTATATTTGTCAATTTTTTTCCCCTAATTTACCCCTATTGATGCTTTCTTAATAACAATCAAAGATGAAAGGGAATAAGAGAATTAAGGAAGGTGGCTAAGGTTTTTAGAAAATACATGTCATATTAACTTAACCAACTTTCTTAATCTAATTAAATTAGGTAAATATATCTTATATTAAGGATTGGAGGAGTGTAAAGGGAAAACTCGCTATTTGACTCACATTTCTTTATATTTATGCAATAGCCCCAAATTCTATTGGGTTTGGGCTCTAATCCACCAAGGATGGACCATATATATTCCAACAATGCTAAATGAGTAAAATGATACTTTATAAAATTAAAAGACTATAATAAAATTTTGTATAAAATTAAAAGAATAAATGTTCACCTTTGCCAATTAAATCATAATTGAGATAAATTTGAAGAACAACAAATTTCATTATTTCATTTTTTCTAACTTCCCCCTTTTTGATTCCTATGTCCATGAATGATTAAGCTTATTTTCCATAAAAATTATTTGATTAAAGGATAAATCAAATATATAAAAAAGAAAAAAAATGGAAAATTATTTTGAGGTTTCAATGAAGGAATGTAATTATAAAAACTCCTACAACAAGTGAATAGTATATAATAATTAAGTTTCGTGCATAAAATAACAATAGGGCCAAACCGCTCACTTAGAACTTTTTGATAATTAAATTCTTTCTTAAAACCTGATGGTCCCCAAAAAAAGAGATGAATGAATCTGGGTGTTAAAAACAGTGTTCGGTGTGCTAAGGTCACTATCAAAAAGGAGAGAGAAACCTTGTTGCAATGAAAGGGGTATGTAAGAGGTCCCAATATAAGGGAAGGCTGTTGGCTACGTGCCAACATGTTTTGGCTTTCTCTCATATTTATTTATATCTATATGATTTTTATATTTAAAAATTTATTAGCATTTAAAAAACGACAAAAATAACCACAGACAAGATCATGCAGGTTGTTGCATTTTCGGGATAAGATGGTGATGCATTGACTTGACTCCTATCTTATTCCGCTTATCCACAACACTTAGCTTACCTTCATTCATTCATTATACAAAAATTATTATTGTTTCAAGTATCAGGAGGGGACAAAAATTTGGGAGTCAAAATCTATACTCATTAACTAATTAAAAAATTTTATGATTATATAACATTTTTAAAATATTCAAAACTTTATAATAAAAGTTGGGAAGAGAAAAAAATAGAGAGAAGATAAAATCAAAGAAATAATATTACAATATTACTCCATGTATTTGGATGGACCAGAGAAAACACAAAGAAAAGAAACTTTATAAATTAAGAGCCATATGTAGAGAAACTTTCTACCTTCTGTGTTATAACTATGATGATGCATCGAAGATAAAGCAACTTCACTGTAAAGAGACTGGAAAACTCTATAATGGTATTGTTGTACTTCACTCGATTAAAGAACATCATTTACGACAATGTCTTTTTCCCAAATCAGTTAAATAATTTAAAAATTTATAGCATATACTTCTACTTTTGAGGTTGGGGTTTAGAATGAAAAATAAATTAACTTCATCCACAAGTGTAGTGTAGAATGAGTAAAAGTATAGTAAAGAATACACCATAAAAGTAAATTTCATTGATAAGCTAAAAATTTCAGCAATTAGATTGGAATATAGAAAAAAATGACAAGATTAACATATCACATGGAACAAAGATTGAATTATAAACCCTAAAGATATAAAAGGTGGCATGCAAATGAAAAAATGAAAAAAAAAAAAAGGGAAAAATGTCTTTAAAAAATTGAAGGGGGGGGAATTAAAATTTACATTATATTAAATTTTTCTTAAAAAAAATCTAAACAAAATTCTTTTTTTGGGGGGGGGGGGGGGGGGGGGGGGGGGGGGATGGCACCTACTGGTCCTAATAAAGCTCCGTCCCTAATCATCGGTATGGGGAAGGGAGGGGATATCGTTAAATGATCTTTTGAAAAAAAATATATATATTGGGTCCATAAAACAATTTTAAAATTTCAAGGGACTAAATTTAAATTGAATTTAGTTGTTCATTTACCAAGATGCCCTTCTTTTTTTATTTTTTTAGTTCATCTCTCAGCCATGATCATCAGGGAAATAAAATAAGATGGGTACGGGGATTTAAACGACCTCTTGGTTCACCGGAATGTTTATAGCCATTGAACCAACAATTCCTACTAGTTTATATTGTGCAAAATATTATATTATAATATACACACATATCCAAGGAAATGCATGATGAATGAATGAATGAATACTTTAGTTCTTATTTACAAAAACAGGGGATATTTGGATTTGAGTAAGTTACAGAGGAATAAAGCTTATAAGTCATTCGATAAAAGTATGAGAAAAAGTGATTGAATACACGTTGAGATTGGAGACTTACATTCATAGGAACCAATATTTCATGTTCAAAAGGTCTACAATAGAAGTTTCTTTCTTCTTCTTTTTTCCTTTTTTTTTCCCTTTTTTACTTGGCGAATAATGAAAAAACATCAAAGCAAATGAAGAGACATATGTATAGTTTTCATTGATTTTTTAAAAAAGCTTACGATTATATATACCAAGTGTTACATCTTAGTATTTGATTCCAAGGTTTGGTGTTGATTAGGTGATGATTGGGGGTGAGAGAAATGATTATTTATTTAAGCAGTTTAATTGTGTTATTTGACGCTTAGAAACACTAAGCATGATGATTGAAAGTTATATCTTTAGACTTTTTGAGTCGTCTTGGGATTTTGGAGTTTTCAAGAGTCAAATGATCGGAAAATAGACATCTCAAACATTTTAAAGAGCTATAATTTGTAATTTTTGTTGATGTGTGGAATTAGATTACGAATTTTTGAAGTAACATTAGTACAAAACAGACTTTTTAAACTAGACAAAAACACCTCTTAAGACTGGATTTGAGATTGGTCTCGATACAGGCGGTCTAAAAACTTTGTTAACTTTAAGATCGCATGCGCGACCGGTCTTTAAAAATTGTTTTTGGACCAGACTTTTAAAATATGAGATATTAAAAGTCATACTATGTAGACCTTGACATCTTTTATGTTAGGTCTAAAAAGACTGAATTTTAAGATCGGATGTATCAAAACGCCGATTTAAAAAGTTTGACTCTTAAGACCGGATATTTAACTAAACACATAGAACCGATCTTAAAGGTCTGAAATTTTAGACCTGTTGTGTAATACATCCGGTCTGATCTGACTTTTTAAACTGGCTATGTAATATCCCGTCTTAAAAATCAGGACTTTTAAGACCGGCTTCGTGATACATCCAATCTTAATAGTCGGACTTTTTAGACCTTCTTTGTAATACAATCGGTCTTGAAAGTCAAGACTAAATTTTTTAAGACCTGTTATTTATATCATCCAATCTAAATTTTCTTGTATTTTTTCTCTAATCTATTTCTTCCTCCTACCCATCCATCACCCAGTCCAGCACCTAGTTAAAGGACAGTACTTTAAGCTACAAGCTATGAACAATTCATTATAAATTACAAATTGAATTATTGGAAATGAATACAAATATTATTTACCATGAGTTATGTCCTCTTAATGAATATACTAAGACCAGCACCTAAATGAATATATACAATAAGAGTTACAAATACAGCACCTAAATGAACATACATGCCTAATATCATATTCACCATGTACTACTACAAAAAAGGGCTTTTAGACTGCCTTGTTTAGACCAGCGTATTGAGGCTTCAATCTAAAAAATATGACCGGTGACAATTTCGTAAATATCAAGAACTTTTTGGGCTGGATCCTTTAATCATAGGTCTAAAATTCGTCTTTAACTTCCTTCTCTTTCACAACATTGAGGGCAACACCTTCTTGTATGTTCACTTGAATTTGAAAGTTTATGATACATAAAAGTTTAGATTTTTTTTTCCTACTTGCTCGATATTCTCTGTTTTTGTAGTTATTTTATGCAATTTTTGCCCATGGAATTTGTAACACCCCTACCGTTGAAAACCAACATACTTGTAGTTATCAATATTCCAATTGGAAGAAAATACCTAGGGAAAAGTTGAAGAAAGACCCAAAGGGAAAATGCCCTATCGACCGGGACCCATGGGACTGGTATATAAAGACCGGCCGGATAGGATGGAAAGACCGGGGGATCTGAATCGTGGGGCCCGGGAGGCGCCACTTAGGCATAGGAAAGGTCTATCAGACTCAGGGGAAAAGTCAAGGGTAATTATTGAGCCCAGGCCAAAATTGGTAATTTCCATAAATTCCGGGCCAAAGTAGGTAATTTTCCCTAAATGCAAAGAAATATCTAGACATTAGTGGAAGAAGAGGCGCCACATGGCAGCCATCTAGAGCCTCCTGGAATTCTCTAGAATTGTTTGGAGAGAAAGAAAAGGGAAATCGGTCACGAAGTCAAACCGGAGTCCCACGTTCAGAAGAAAAGGGCAAAATGGGAATAAATGTGCAAAAATTAGTTGGACCAGGTTTGTGGGCCCAAAATGGCGTGCCATATTTCCTTTTGGACAGGTCCAAGCACATGGGGAAAGTTCAAAAATAATGAGAAAGTTCTGGGCCATAATTGCGATCCTCGAAGTTTCGGGCCAAAACGCGTAATTTGCCCTGAAAGCAGAAAATATCTAGATATTTTTGGGAGCTGAGGGCAGCACGTGGCAGCCCCTAGGAGGCCCTGGAAAAATCTAGAAAACTTGGGAAATAAGTCAAAAATTCAGATCTCATTATTACCCAACAGTCGGAAATTACGCCTGTTAATTCTAATTCTACCGGATCAAAATTTACCTCTATAAAAAGGTGATTAACCCTTCATTTTTCACCCTTAGAGGACGAAAATTCCAGAGTAAGAGGGAGAGGAATCTGCAATCATTCAACACCAAGTCAAGACTCAAGAATCATAGGAATATCCACCGGTTTGCCGATCTTGAGGTAACCCGAAAACTCCATCTTCTTGAGTTCTTGCTAAAGTATTTTCGTGCACCTGGTTAGGGCTTGATGTTAGGGTCTGATTTTGGAGATTTTGATGGTTCCAAAGTGTTTAAAACACGATTTTGTGTAGGGTATGGTTGTAGGCTTAAGTTTTAAGTTAAAAACACCGAAAAACCTCTTGAACTAAGCTTATCTTCAAATCTGGAATTTCTGGCTATGCGTATTCAACTGGGCTTTAAAAATAGTAAACGAATTCGGTTTTGGCTTAAATTTTACAGGTAGAAAGTACACACCCTAAGGTTCACCTTGATATATAATTTTGTATGATTTGGACTTTTCTACTAGGAGATAAAAATTTCTCAAGTTGGTACATATGCAACAGGTCGAATTTGGACCAGGAGGTGTAAAAGTGGTTATAATTAAAAATACGTGTACTTTCAGCGCCTGAATGTATTTTTCTTGAAAAATAGACGTCTCAAAGGTTTAAAGGGCGCTAGTTTCATATAAAAATGATTTTTGTGGAATTTTATAAAAATCGTTGAATAAGGACAGAAACACTGGGTTTCTGAAAACCTTGAGTTAGGCTCGGTTCTTGTGAATAAGAAAAAAGATATGAACCCAGAAGGATTTTATAATTATTTTTCCCATAAACTAGACATCCCAAGAGTTCCATGGTCGCTGATTTCATGACAATACGAGTTTTCTAGAATTTATTAAAAATCAGCGAAGTTAGAACAGAAACTCTGGAAAATTCTGGTGTGGGCGAAAATTCAAAGAGTTTAGAAGTTGAGTTGATGAACATAATTAGAAGTGTGATATTTTGTTGTAACTAGGGTGTTAGCTCGTGTGGACTATATCAAGAGAAGTGTTCGCTAACTTCAAGGAGTGCCAGGTAGTAACTGTTGACTTGCATACTCTATGTTGCTTTTGCATGTTGCGTTTGATCATGATGTATGATCGGGCTGTAGTACCTATTGGACTGTGTGTCCTTAGGACTCTGCTAAGTACCGAGGGCATGTATGATCGGGCTGTAGTACCTACTACAGTACCGAGGTATGTGAGGTAAGTAGGGCCTATATGACTGTGTGTTTATAGGTTGCTACTGAAACCTCTTGGAGTAGGTAGTTGGGGTCGGCCGCCCTAGCTACTGAGGCCCCAGTTGCGCGCTTATTGTACCGAGGGGCTTGTCTTGACCAGGCAATCCTGCGGATTGTGCCAGAGGCAGAACATACATGCCAGATTATTGTGCCTGAGGCAGAATTTATTGTTACTTTCCTTATTGTGATTTGCATTGCATGCACTGCATACATATTGTATTTGAGTCTAACAGTTACTCTGGGGTTCAACTTTGAACTCTAGACTGTGGTGAAGGTACAGGGTGAAGAGGTAGCAGGCAGAGGAAGAAGAAGGTAGGGCAAGATACGTCAGGTTGAAGAAATAGGGAATGCCCTATCGCTTTTTTGTATTATCATATTTTGGATGACTGTATTAATTAATACTATATTCGGATATCTGTACCCTTAACCCTTCGGGGACTTTCACTTTCTGTTTATTTTACTTTTACCAGTATTACGTACTTTGTCCAAACCGATCAAATGCTCTGCTGCGTAACGCTCTGATGTATGATAATATGAGAAAATTGACTAAGGAAAGGTAATAAATTAAAGAGATCCCTCTAACCCGCCACCCGAGAGGGCGAGGCCGGTAGGGGTGTAACAGAATTCATCATGGTTGGGATGACAACTTATGATTATGATAATGATGCAATTTCATTGGATCATTGTCATAATGACAAGTTTCACAAATCCAATCATCACGAATTCCATGGACAAAAGTTTGCAAGAACGTATGTTAATTGGATCTTATTTGCCATGCTTTTGTACTTTTTTTTTTTTTTTTTTTGGATGCCCCTCCTTGAAAGGGTTTAGATCATTAGAGTATTAGGCGGGAGTGTTGATTGTAATTTTAACTCCAACGTATTGGAGCTGTTGGTGTGTGATTAGTATTGCGCGGGCCATAGTTATAGTCGAATCAACCACCTTTGGATTGAGTGCTAAGTTTACTAAGTTTAGGCATTTTGGCTCTTTTAAGACTTTAAATAGAATATTGCTCGGACGTACTTCAGTTTTAGATGACAAAGGTGAAATATCTTGTTTAATGAAGCTAAGTTTAATATAGTTGATATATGAACTTGAGAATTCTATTTTGTATAGTTGAATATAGTCATGTGATAAGGTCTCAATTGAGAGGGAAATCAAAGTGAATGTCAATAAAAACAAACTACCCGACTAAGTGGAGTTACTAGTGATGGGTTGATGATTAAGATGCCTAAATTAGATATTGTTTTTTATCCTCCAATTTAGAGTTATGAATCCTCACCTCACCACTAGTATTTTCACCTAGTCGATTTTTTGTATTCTAGTTGTCGTTGGAATCGTCTCTGATCAGCCCTATACATTGATGCCTTTTGTTTGCGCAAAAGGTTTCGTTTTAGAGACTCGAATTTGAAGCTCTTCGGCCAACGACGCAAAGTTTCAGTAACGCGATAGTGATGTGTTTTGGGTTATTTTTCACTATTGTTAACGTCTCAAAGGCTTAAGGGAGTGTTTTAGGACTTCCGTTATCACAAATATCTAAACTTTATGATACCCAGATGAACACACATCATCGCATGCTTATTCGAAAGAAACAGAGGCACATATATGTATTTGCAGAAAGATGTGACGGAGCGGATATATATACATATCATGCATATGTACATCTTGATAGGCAACACTCATATGGACATGTAGTTAACGCAGCGGAAAAATATATTAAGCTTCACATGTTGGAAAAACATAAAAAATATGAACATATTTCATATATAACCACGGCCTCAAGAATAGAATGGCTATGATATCAATGAAGGAAAATTAAAGGGGAGAAAGTGTAGCAGACATATCCATATTCGGATCCAGATCAAACCTCCAAAGCTCTATGAGTCGATCCTCCTCGTAACCCACGCAAAATATTAAACTAGTTTGAACTACTAGAGAACTAGGGTCCAAGCAGTGTGGCACAACAGAGCACCCATACAAGAAAGGAATATAGAGGAAGTGAGAGAGTCAGAGAACTCAATGATTGTGATGAGTAGAATTGATGAGGAGGCGGCTCTCTATTTATAGTAGTAGGTTAAGGGTATTTTGGGAACTACCCTTGACAACCCTCATATGAGAGAATCTCCCGACTTCTCACCAGACAGAGTCAAATGAATATAAAGTAAATAGCTTTATTTGAAGAAAGCTAACCATATTCAACGAAAGTTATCAACTTTACACAACTATCTAGCTAGCAAAAGGAGAAGTGAAAGAATCAGTATCATAAGAATAAGGCGCAGACGAACTATAAATCTCACCATAAACCTGCCTTGGTACCATCTCAAATCTGTCACTGTGAGAAGGAAACTCCATTTCCAAACACTGTTTCAGCTCTTGCACCACAAAATTCAAGGAAGGTCTGTGAATGGAGGGTGATGCACAACATGCCACTGGTATTCCTAAAGCTTTTTCCATTGAACTTGCACTGAATTTGCCTTCAAGTCTTGGATCTACAATTCTGCTAAAATCCCCTCTTTTAAGTTCATCTGTTACCCACGCAGTTATGTGTTCCGATTCTTCACCTTTTATCACCGCTGGTTGACCGGTTATTAGCTCTAATATAACTATTCCAAAACTGTAAATGTCACTTTTCTCATTCAGCTTTCTTGACTTGTAGTATCTGAAAAAATGATTACAAAATTTCTGAAAATAATAATATCAATAAATAAAAAACTACAATTTAAAATAGGGTTAATATCATTGTTGAATCTTATAGTTTTATGAATTAGTCCTTATATTTTCAAATAGTTCATTTTGATCCCTATAACAGTATAACTTCATAAGGATTTTGTTGGAGTTTAACGAATAATCCCAATACTTTTAATGAGTTTCGATTTTACTCAACACAAGTCCTTATAAAACTATAGGAACCAAAATCAACAATTTAAAACTAAAATGACCAAAACAAAAATTCAATCAAACTGTAAGGACCAACAATAATATTAACTCTTTGAATAAGTTGCACTGTTGCACTATACATAAGTTGTGAATAATACGGTTCATTAGACTTTGGGTCATGAATACTTACTCTGGGTCAAGGTAGCCTGTGGTTCCCATGACTTCAGACTCTGAATTAGTGTTATCATTCTTAAACACCTTGGAGAGGCCAAAATCGGCTATCTTAGCTTCCAAGTTTTCATTCAACAAAATGTTGGCTGTCTTCACATCTCTGTGTATTATAGGTGGCTTGCATCCATGGTGTAGATATTCCAATCCTGCAGATTAGAAGTACTTCAAGTATGTCTACTAAATGTAATTTTAAAAGCACATAATCAATATAATACTACTCACCTTGTCCGGCATCAATTGCTATCTCAAGTCTTTTTTGCCACGTCAAGCTATTTGAGTTGTTATCTGCATCGATGATATATTACAAACGAAGATTCTTACTTAGCTTAAAAGATTAGAGCAAAGGACTACTGGAACTATGATTCTGTGGAGCAGAGTAAGGTTATAGTACCTGAGAGATAATTTTTCAGGTTGCCATTGGCCATGTACTCATAAATAAGTGCCATCTTATTATCATCATCACAATAACCAATGAAGGATACCAAGTTTCTGTGATGAACTGTCATCAACAGCTCAGCCTGCAAATCATTATCTTTGTTTTTTAGCTGATTATTTTGACGTCGAATCATGTGTACTTTCAATTACAGAAATGCAATATTACCTCCGTTTGGAATTCCCTTGGCCCCTGAGATGATGATGGAGAAAGCATTTTCACTGCAACTTGGTTCCTATCTTTCAACTCACCACGGTACACTATTCCGAATCCTCCTTTTCCAATTGCCACTACAAAGTTTTGGGTGATTTCCAAAATCTCCTCATAGCTATATTGCCACTTTTTGGATGCTATAGTTCTGCCACCTTTGTTTGCCTTTTCTATCTCCTTATCTGAGTGTGGTACATTTACTAATAAGATATGAGATTGAAGCGATACAGAGACCTTTCACTGCATACTATTTAAAATTACCTGATGGTTTTTTCCTTCTCAATTTCCTGACAAGAGCAAGTGCAATCAACAGAACCAGAACTGACGATATAGAAACAGCTATGGGAACAGCAATATTCTTCTTTTTCTTGCACGTACTTGAGCCACAGATATTTTGATCATCTACACTGAAGATGGTAATTTCTGTTAGTTTCAAGCAAAATAAAACAAAATAAACTTGAAATAAGAATCCTCAAGTCTGGTCAAGCAAGGCATACCTCAGTGTAAGTAATCCAGCTCTTGATCTTTCTAGAAGATTATCAGGGACAAAACCTGACAGATGATTGCCTTTCAAGTTCCTGCACAGAAAATATAGTTGTTTTCTTAACGTCTATCATCACGCAATATCAGGACCACAGTACCAACTTGTATAGACTTACAGAACTTTAAGGGATTTGAAGTCTTGCATAAACTGAGGTATTGATCCAGTTAAGCTATTGTTTGATAAATCCCTGACACAAAATAATGTGCTTCCAGTGATTTTAAGGATCAACAAATCCAGTTCTGGTTTGGACTGAAAAAACTCTTATGTACTAGATATGACTATAATATAATCAGAATTTTTCTGGATATGTACTTACAATGATTTTAGTAACAAGAGATTGGATATTGCAGGAGCTATTGCCCCACTCAAACTGCTTGAGCTCAAATTCCTATCAAAACAAAGTGATCTCTCAATCACAACTCTCATATTGGGAGAATAAGAGCATAAAAAAGAGTAAATAGAAGGAACTCACAGTGATATAATTAGCGGAGGCGAGTTACTGTAGTTACATTCCAAGCCATCCCAAATATAGTCCTTTGGCTCACAAGGATCACCTACCCAATTTCTTTGAATACCATACGTTACTTTGATATTCATGATAGGATCAACTGCATTTATAAAAAATTCACTTAAAATAGGAACAATATGTGGTAATGATGCACCAAAACAATTCTTTACAGATGAAAACAAAACATACCATCTTGTTCAAATGTTGGTATTGCATCTGGCTGTCTTACCACATAAATTTCAACTGCATTGAGGATGGGTGGTAAGGTTGAGTCTCCAGTTCTAGAAATTGAAATTTGATGTTTATTTCCCACTAAGGATTTCGAATTCGACACAGTGGTTGCTTGTAAGTAAAGAGGGGAAAAGGGACCAAATAATGGAGATCCATTCCAGGATATATTGAATTTCCTCAGTTGCTTCTTCTGAAGCTTCTCAACTTCAGCAAAGTACAAATACACATAAAATTTAGAGTTCGGATCATTCGGCTCCCAGGAGAATTCCAAAGCAGCACTCTCATTCTTAGGTCTAGCAGCAGTCCTTATGACTTCAAATGGCGCTTTATAGCCACTTTCATCACCATTGATGGCTGAAGAAGTTTCCAAAGTCTCCCAGGAAGATGAACTGTAAGGAGACCAAATTCTATCATAAACATCATCTCCATATCTCCCACTTCCATTGACAGATGCAATGTCCCATCTTTTCAAGAGTAAAAGTGAAGCAGATGATTTAGTAGCATAAACAGGGCCATAAATAATTGGTCTTAGTTCCAATGCTGAGATGAAAGGAATTCCCAATCCTTTGTTCACAAGACAGACATTGATCTCCTCTGATACTTTCAAGCTGATGATTTCCATTTTGAGTTGCTCTGAAGCATTTCTGAATGTTACTGAGGACCAGAAATTGACATCCACATAGAGATCAAATTCTGGAAGCTTGTTTTCTCCATCATAGTTCCCATACAAGAAAGACGCCCTTATCAGATGCAAACTGTTTCTTATTGGAGTTTTTATACTGTAACAATTTCTCTTACCCTCTGGAAAACTTCTGAGATCTGAAAGTGGTTGTGGCAGAATTGGATTCCTTGGGTAGTTATATTCAGAGGAAATATTTCTGTTGACCCCTGTGTTAATATAAGTTCCATCTGAGCTGTACTTAATGTTACCATCTGTATATTCAAAATTCTCTGGAGCACCACAATCAATGCTTACGAAACCTGACCAGAAAGACCCATCAGACTCAGGAAAAAAAAAAAAAAAAAAAAAAAGGAAGTTAAGATGTTCACAGTTTTACACTTCACACCACAAATTAGGATCAGATTCGCAAAACCCATTAGCTTTCTATCGATTTCGAGGCTTGAGGGGGAAAAGAAAACCATGAAACTATGGGATTGGCAATTTTTGGGCAAGAAACTCAAAAGCTCAAACACGGGAAGCTTCTTCAACAATCATAAACGGAAATGCGAGACGATAAACAAAAAGGGAAGAAACTGATTACAATTTTAAACGAAATCAAAGCATAGCTTAAACTGAATATTTCAGATTATAAGTTGATAAAATGTTAGTTAAAAACAAGGGCAAAGATCAATCTCAACTGCAGTATCAATATGCCATTCTTTATTTCTTACATTGCTTAACTACAAGAAAATGCTAACCTCTTTGTTGCTGTGCATGAGCTAAAATTGAAAGACGAAGAAAGAGCAAGAGGAAGGTGACAAGTCTCTTTGATATTAACATCTTCAATCAAACCAAATGGAGGATTAAGCTGGCGAACCAAGAAATTAAGAGTTATATTGTCAATTGTCAAATGAGGCGACGTTAGAGAAAGTCAAAAGCTCAAAAAGTAGAGAATGCCGCCCTGGCGTGATAGAACTATTGTTCTTAGTATGTGTAAACAGAATAATCTGAATATTGTGTATATTCATGATAAAGGTATGTGCATTTATACAAAAGAGAGGAGCCTTAGTATTGATGGCTCTTAATGATAATTTATGATGATTTTCTCTAATCCCTGATTGTTAGGGATACTGATTGACTATGTACTAATTACAATATATTTCCTAATAATTACAATATATTTCCTAATAATGTATTTCCTAACACTCCCTTTCAAGTTGGAGCATATATGTTTGTCATGTCCAACTTGTTACAAAGGTACTCAACCCGTGTCCCATTTAAGGCTTTTGTTAAAAGATCTGCTAGTTGGTCATTTGATCGCACATGCCCTATGGATACAACATTTTCTTTTATCTTGTCACGAATAAAGTGACAATCAATTTCAATATGCTTCGTACGTTCATGGAACACAGAGTTTGATGCTATATGGAGCGCTGCTTTGTTGTCACACCATAGTCTTGCAGGTAATACTGTGGTAATGCCGATTTCCTTCATGAGCTGAAATACCCACACAAGAGGTGAAAGTAGGTTTATATGCTACTACACCCAAGACCTAACCCTAAATCACATGGGCCATAAAATTCTTGGGCTATAGTCTCAAGTAAGCCTTATTAAGCTTAAGTGACTAAAGAGCACATTAACCCAACAGCAACACCAACTCTTGTTTGTATATTTTCGTTATGAATATTATTTTACATTTATCTCAACATACTCATCTTTACTGTCCAACATTATAATTTTTTGTTTTCCATTTAAAATCAAATATTTATTGTTACATAACATTGTTGGTTTGTTAATAGTCATATAAAACTTCACTTTAAAAGTTTATTAGATATTTTTACATTACAAATAACTATCATATAGCATTATTGGTCTTAAAATTCTTAAGTAATATATTTTATGATTACTTTTGCATGAAAGCATGGATACATCCATACATATACATATGTGTGTCTCCACACACACACATATATATATAGATAGAGTGAGAGAGAGAGAGAGAGAGAGAGAGAGAGAGAGAGAGAGAGAGAGAGAGAGAGAGAGAGAGAGAGAGAGAAAGATTGATTAAATAAAGGTGTGGGAAACAACTGAGAAAGTAATGAAATAATGAGATTATTAATTTATTAGAAGCAAGTTGGTTTGGTGGATTATTGGCGGGAGCAATTCTGCCCCACTATAAGAAAATGCTGTTGGAGTCCAGGGGTCTAAGCACAAGGTTTTCATTATTTCAAAGGGAAAATCCCTAACATAGAAGTTTAAAAATTTTAAAAGATAAAAAGGTATTTCAGATATTCATAATCCTAGAGAGATGTTAGGTTCAAATTGCTTTTTTAAAATTACAAAGAAATAACCAAATTACTCTTAAATATATATTTTAAAATATATATATATATATATATATATATATATTACCCCCACCAACCATCGGAGATACCCCACCAACCATCGAAGACCATCCTTGCTAGCAGCTAGAGTTTTCGGTGGGCAACGATCGGTTATGGAGCCTTGGTGAAAATACCCCGATAGGAGGGAATATTCTCTAAGGAATAAATATTCCCAAAGTGTCAAGGGTGAGATTTGAACTCCCACAGTCCCGCCACTTGCTTTGCTAAAATCATTGGTGGCCATTCGGCCACCAATGGTTTCCAATATATGTTGTGCAAGCAAATATATATAAACTAACTATTTAACTTTGATTCTAATTCATAAGCTTTATTAAGGAATTCATAATATTTCATTAGGTTTTAATAATTTTTATTTACCTAGTAAAAAGTTTTACACTATCCGCTCATTCACAAATTTTTTTTTTGACAAAATTCACATTTCATTAATTTTCTAACAACTTGTGTTTACCAAGTAAAAAAGTTACAATATCATATCATTCACATGGTTTGTTAAGAAACTCATAACATTTAATTAGGCTTTAACAACTTTTGTTAAAAAAAAAGTCACACTATCAGGTTTTAACAACTTTTGAATTTCATGAATTCGTTACAAAACTTGTGAATGACCTTATTGTATGATTTTTTTTTTTCTTGGGTTACGAAGTTGTTAAATCCTAATCAAATTTCATGAATTCCTTAACAAAACTTGTCAATGACTCATTATGTAAATTTTTTTACTAGGTGAATGGAAGTAATTTCTTAACAAAATTTGTGAATGAGTTGAAAGTGTAAACTTTTTTACCGGGTAAAGGAAAATTGTTAAAATCTAATGAAATGTTGTAAATTCCTTAATAAAACTTGTAAATGGGTTAAAGTCAAAGTTAAAGCTATAGCTTTTATATATTTGCTTACATAATATATATTGAAAACCATTAGTGACCCAATGGCCACCAATGTTTCTAATAAACCAAGTGGTGGGGGTTCAAATCTCACTTTTGGCATTTTGAGAATGTTAGGAAATATATTATATTAGGAAATATATTATATTAAGAAAGATATTATAGAGACAATCGGGGATTATAGAGATTAGGGAATCAATCTACATAATGAGTCATTAATCCTCATTAACTCTCTTATTCCCTCTCTTGTGTATAAATACCTTATACTATGTACATGAATAGAAAAGACATTCGATATTCTATATTGAGATTAATGAGAATTAATGACTCATTATGTAGATTGATTCCCTAATCTCTATAATTCCCGATTGTCTCTATAATATATATAATATTTTCCTAACCTATAATATATTTCCTAACAGAGAATATTTATTCCCTATAGAATATTCCTCCCATTGGAAACTCTAGCAGCCGGGTAGGGGTTTGTCACCGACTGATTCTTGAAAAAGCTCCGATGGCGGTAGCCAGTGAGGGCAATTTCTTTGAAAAAAAAAATATTTAAGGGCAATTTGGTTATTTCCTTGTAATTTCAAAAAAGACAATTTGAGCTAACATCTCTCTAGGATTATGAATATTTAAACCATCTTTTTATCCTTTAGGATTTTTAAAGTACTTTATTAGGGATTCTCCCTATTTAAAATGTGAATTTTATATGTTTAATCTTTATTATTTTGGGAAGATGATATTAGGGACGCAATTAAGAAAAATAATATTATAAAAGTTTCAAAACTTGTTAATGATAGCTCTTTTACTTGTCAATAATTGCTCTTTTACTTGTTATTGATAAACTATGAGACTTTTCTAAAATTATTTCTTTTAATTGGGACCTTGATGTCATTTTCCCTATTATTTTATATATTAGGTGGCCTTCGCCAATATTGTATGCTCGGTTGACCTCATCATCAGCATATCAGTATAAAATTTTACAAGAAGTATATTAGCTACAAATTTTGAATAGTATGACTTTTTTATGACTTCTCTCTATAATCTACAAAAAAGTATAAACTATGCAGGTTGCATGCATTAGTTTTAACACCTCTCTTTCTTCAATTATTTTTATTTTTATTTAAATTTCTTCTCTCTAATATTTATTATTTAAAATTAAATTTTAAAAGTTTTACCTTCAAATCAATATAGTCAAAAAAAATTCTGAAACATTATTTGTCCCATGCACTAAATAAATGTCTTTTATATTTTTTTTTTTCCCATATGTTGTATATCTATGTATGTATTGTCCCAGTGGATTAGTAAAATTCAAAATCTAAAAGACACCAGTTTGGGTATCCTTAAGAACAGCGCTTTTGTACTTCAAAACCATAGTTTTATGAAAAAGTAGTCAAATAGCTGACAAAATTATATAAGGGAAATTAAACAAAAGGACCTAGAGAAAATAATATTTATTATAAAATACTATAAAAATTGTAATTACTTAGAAGGACTAAATATCATAATATAAATTTAAAATTACTAAATTGCCCCTAATCAAACCTCCTATATTATCTTTTGTATTTATAATTAAAAAATAAGTAAAATTAAAACTGTCCATCTCGATATGATCATATATTTTTTTTTTTTTCAATATATTATTTAATTAATAACGGTTAAACTTATATTTTTTAATTTTATTTTTTACCAATTTATATCATCAAGTTGCCCGATTTATATTATCAATGTTGATATCAATTATGCTCTTTTAATAAAAATAAAACTAAACTTTCTTCATTTTTTTGGGATATAATAGGTTAATTAGATTTTTTATTTTTTATTAACATTACATGAATTTCTTAACCCACATAAATTGCTTCTAAAACAAAAATAAATCATACAGATTTTCTTGGTTTAACATATATGGAAAATTATAAAAGACCCCGACTTTTATTAAAATTATATAATTTCATTTTTAATTATTTTTTATTTTAAAAAAATTATAATTTTTTAAAACTGAATAATGAGTAATTTTTTTTCATAAATATATATTCAATTTGTGAAAAATGAAAATTGAGAAAAAATATTTTTTAATTTAATGAAACTTAGAATTTTATATTAGCTTTAAAAATAGAATGTGGAAGAGAATGTTGGAGGGAATGTAAAATATTTTATTAGAGGCATTTTAGTACTTTTAATTTTATATTTGATCCTTCTAGATTATTACAATTTTTATGGTCCTTCTCCATAAAATTATTTTCTTCTAGGTCCTTTTATTATAATTTTTCCAATTATATAAGCACTTTTTAATTGAAACCTGTGTTTTGAAACCATGGTTTTGGAAAAGTCATCTTTCTGGTTGTTGAGTCATCATAATATGGATGTCATAAATTCACAATCGAAAATTAGCCTTCTTATTTCTCCGTCCCCATTTCAAAACTCGTATTCCTGATCAAGGAACATGGCCGTTGCTATTGAGCTTCCTTTCACAAATAATACATGCCGATGAGGTCTTTTATACTCGGGCTGGAAGACAAAGTTTGGGCATTGGGTTGTCAAAATTACATTTCAGCCTTAGAAAAATTTCAGTGTTTTCACTTAGTTTTTTGGAGGGACTAAAATGAAAATATTGAAATATTTATGGGCTGAAATGTAATTTCATAAAACCCTCAGTCTATTCTATAATTTTCACCCCCAAATTACAATTTCAGGTTCCACCTCTGTGGTGAACCCCAGTCTTCACTGATACCATCATCAATAGCATCTTCATCAGGTCATCTTCGTGATTCAATAAGAGATTAAATCATTCATTATACACAAAGGCATTCGTCATAAATGTTGTATACATATTTGGATGTACGTACTTTATCATTTACAATAATTGTTTGCTTACTATGAACAATTGTGTTTGTATGTTTTTTTAGACTCTTTTTATTAAATGATATGACTATAGATGCAAACAATGAGCAAAGTTTATTACAGGTTCTGTTTGTATATGAATATAAAAACACAACATTCTTTTCAATTTGCCAAGTTACATGGTATTAGAGTCATTATAAAAACAATGGCTTATATATTTGTTAAATGATTTTCACATTTCTCATGTTGCTCCTGCCTTACTATACTGTGATAATCAATCAGCCATTAAAATTGCTGTCAATCCAACTTTTCATGAGAGGACCAAGCATATTGAGCTAGATTATCATTTGGTAAGGGAAAAGCTTCAAGCCAAGCCGATTCGTCTTCTACCCGTTGTCTGGATCAACTTGCCGACATATTCGCAAAGCCACTTCATCCTACTCGGTTTCACGAACTCAAGTCAAAGCCGGGCATCTAAGACATCCATGCTCCAAACTTGCCCGGGCTGGGGGGGGGACAAGGATTACATAGCAAATTGTATTTTGATTTATAGGAATCCCCGATTTAGGAATTAGGAATATTCATTAATAGTCATTATTATTCATTATGGGTCAATCTTCATTAATAGTCATTATGAGTCAATCTTCATTAATAGTCATTATTAGTCATTAAGAGCCATTACTTATTGAGGCTCTCTTACCTTGTATATATATATAATGTTTGTATATGAATATAAAAACACAACATTCTTTCCAATTTGCCAAGTTACGGTTCTACCAGCTTATTGTTTAAATCATATGTTAGCTGATATAAACTAAGATTGAATACTATCAATCCTATTTTTGAGTTTTGATGTCGTGTACCTTTCTGACACCTCAAAAACCTGCTCTTATCCTTGTTATTTAAAAAAAAAAAAAAAAAAAAAAAATGATATGACTATAGATTTTTTCCACAAAAAACAAACTATATATGTCTATAAAGATCTTAGTTAAAAATACAAATTATATTACAAAAACATCACTTTTATTTTTTTAAGGTTCCAGTTTTTACCCATCAAACATACTTTTTAATAGCATCAAACATTTAATTATTGGATAAATTACGTATTTTAATCTAAAATGTCCTTTTTAATTAATATTTAAAATGATTTAATTCTCTACAATTTATTAACATATATTTTTTGAGCTATTTTATCATATTATTAAATTGACTAATGTTGTAACTTTGATTTTGTGGATAAATTTATCTAAATTTTGTTATTTATTATTAAATTGTTGTTAAAATCTTTGAAATGAGAATTTTATCCTTTATATGCAATTATCACATTAGCTAATGTCCTTTTTAGTAATTTGAATATTAAAAAAAAAAAAAAGTGACTATGATAACAATTATCCAAGACTTTTATTTTATCAAAATCAATTTTGCTCATAATCTATTATCTAAAATAACTTTCATCTTTTTTTAAAAAAAAAAAAAAAAAAAAATTATTCTCCAAAAGTTAATCTAAACACAACTCTAGAATCAATCTAAACAACACACTCTATACTCAATTAATTTGGAAAAACACGCACTTTAAAAATTAGTTGAACTTTTCCTGTTGACATTGTAATTTGTTACTGATTTTATGGCTGCTTCATTTTAAATTATTTGATTCCTTCACGAGTATCGTCTTAAGCATGTTTCTGAATTGAAAGTCTTTGTTACATTTATTTTATTATTATTTTGGTCAAAAGCAGAAGTGGACATTTGATCGATACATTTGGCCGCCATTGGAACCTTTAATCATTTATTAGTTCACTAGATGCACTCATTCATGAGGATAATCACATCCCTACACGTGTCGTACATCTCTAGACTCAACGTAAATAATTGTAACCTGACTAAAATGGGAGATGGGGCTATGTCAGTGAAACAACTAAACCGGCCATTTAACCCATCAGGGTACTAAATTAAGGGTTAGAGGGTCAGGCAGAGTCAACCTGGGTCAACCTAGAGTTAACCAGGGGCCTAGATCGAATAGGTATAAACAACGGAAAATAATTTAATTTCTCATCACACCATCCCGATTTTGAAATACTATATATCATTTCAATACCTTGGATCACTAGCAAAATAATTATATACTCCAATACTTGTCAGATACTCTTTAGAAATTGATATCACAGTATCATATACACCTAATGACACATGAATATGTGATCAGTAATCACAAAATATTCATGGCAGCAAGATATCAAAAACAAGTATATAAATGGCAAAATATTCCCACCTTTAATCACTAAACTAATCATCATCATCATTAACATCATTCAACTCTCTACATAGTAGACATCAAGAGGTGGAGCGGTAGAAGTAAAAGTAAAGGTATTAGAAGCAATATAATCGTCATTTAAAGATGAAGGTGCAAAACTAACATCATCATTGCATATATATGAAATGAATAGAATTATTAATACTTATGTAAAAAACATAGTTATATTATTTTGTGTAAGAATATAATTTTAAATTATAGAAGAGATATTTAGGAACCTCAAAAATCCCCGCCATTTGTTCAAGTTGAAGATTTGTTCCTTCTACATCATCAAATTTAAGAGTTGGAACTTCATCAAACACCCAAAAGTCTTGTTTATCAATTGATTCATAATCAATGGGATCATAATTATTTTTCTTCTTCTTTAGTTGATTCCTATAATACCAACATTAATGAAATGTATATTACTATATGTTTATATGAAATAAAAGTATAAAACTAAAAAACAAGCAATCAGAAGTCATGAAGAAGAAGTTTACCTAAACTTTAACCTCAAATTGTAGTTAGTGAAAACCAAGTTATCAAGCCTTTGATGCTCCAATCTATTTCTTTTTTTAGTATGGATACGCTCAAACGAAATCCAATTTCTTTCACAGCGAGAAGAAGAAGAAGTTTGACTAAGAACACGTATAGCAATTTTTTGCAATTTTGTTACTGAACCCCTATAGTACAACCACCAGTCATCTGCAAAATAAAATAAAAGACATTTAGTATGTATTATTAATATCTCAATATGTGCTTTTGAATATGACATTTAATTTACTTATGTGGGACTAGTTTATGGGCTTTTTTCACATGAAACTTTAGAAAATGATTCTTTACATTCACAATATACACCAATTTGCTCCATCATTATAACATAATAATCAACATTGACAAGTGAGTTTGTCTCAAACAAATCAATCACAGCTTCCAAACATTGATGCTTTCTAACAAAGTCAGGACTATACAAGAATGCAGGGTTCAACAAAATGTCGCTGCATGAAATTCATTTTTCAAATGCTTATCCCAATGACTTTGAATAATATTTTTGTAAGGCATTTATTGTTCCTTTTTCCTCTGAAACACGTCATTGATTACATTTTTAGCCCTCAACATGCCTTAATAGACATAAGGCATTTAAGGCTTCTCATCCGAATCAACAATCCTCAACACTATGATCAACGGAGACACAAGTCTCACAACTAGAAAGCAATCGTTGTAGAACTAATTATCTAGAATGATTGCAATGAAAGTTTTCTTGGCTTCAGTGGTTGCTAACTTGTGCTACAAAAAAAAAAAAAATCTCACCAATAACCAAAGTCTATAATTCATGTTTGTGAGAATATATGTTATGAATGGTGATGAATGTGGTGGAAAATTTTGTTGCACCAGGACGTACAATTTCCTTCCAAAGTCTATAATCAAAGCTTGCTATCTAACATATGTCTAACCATTCCATGAGTGTGCAACCATTTTCTTTTCATTTAGCTCGATGGCTATCAATTACAAGTTGACATTCTTTTTTACAATCTCCCATTAAGCTAACCTTGTAGTTAAGATAACTCGGGACCTTAAACTCAGGCCCATTTTGAAATAAGGAACAAGTTAATACATTAAATGGAACACAATTGACATAAGCCCATTGACCAAAAACTATTTTCACATTATATTGTGCTTCTTGATTTGTCCATGCATTCTCGATGCAAAATAATTTTCAACCCCCACGGTGTTAGGAGCTTTTCTTTTTGAAACAATTGGTTTTTCACTTTCTCTAGCTAGATTTCCTACATGTACTAAAATTTTCTTAGAACCTTCTACCAAAGATTCTTTGATTCTAGCACATACATCATGATAAATGTTTTTACAATAACTCACTTGACCACTCATACCACCTAAATGTTGTTTCAACCTATTTATCTCACCTCCCCTATAACTTAAACCACGTAAAAGGCATGAAACCAATATAAACATGAAAACAGAGCTAACCAACACTACAGCTTTAGGAAAACAGAAACAAACCAAAAGCAAACCAATATGACATCCAAAATTAAAAAACAAAGCACTTGCTTCAGGAAAACCGAACAAAAATCATAAACCAAACCTGTCACACCCACCTATCACACCCCACTTGTATATCGACATTAATCAGAGTATTATTACACAGCTCAATAGGCGAATAGGAATAGCATAATATACTAATATAACATACTTTATCGTAATATTGCATTTTAATACGTCAATCCTATAATTTAAAAGCAGAAAAATTATCCATAAATACCTGTTTGATAAATTAATTGCCCAAAGTGTTCTGCAAATTTGACATAACACATTTTCATACGTGAAAAGTACCAGCACTATAAAAGAGCTCATGCCTTCTATACCTTCAGAGTTCAAGGAGCATTGGACAATTAATTTTCCAAACAAGTATTTATGATTTTTTTCTTTACAATTGGAACCAACCAACCCTCCACACACCCCCCCCCCCCCCCCCCGGGGCCCCCAAAAAAAAAAAAAAAAAAAAAAAAAAAAACAGGTACTAAATCTTTACCCTATGAACAAACATGTAACATTTTTATTTCAAAGAAAGCGACATTCAACAAGATGAAAGCATGTTGGGAAATAGCAAGTTGACAACCTCATTCAGGCAAAAAGTAGGTAGCCAGCTTTGAACAAGATTTCTTTGTTCAATTTTAGCCAAGTTTGAAAACTTCCTCTATCTCTTTTCAATTAAATTCACACAAAGTAGCGCGAGAGGTGCGATATTCCACAATCGCCTGAACATAATAATGCACAACAATGCCTGCAAAATTCTGGCGACGGCCTGTAGTATGATCCCAACATTTTTCAAATTAAGAAATCTTATTTATATTATGATATACAAGCGATTTCCTCTAGTGATACAAAGACATGAAATAAGATGGCTTGTACAAAAGCCTTCGCAACTTCCATATTAGTTGTAATGCTAATCTAATCCAAGTTAAAGAAACTAAAGTGCCATCTCAGCCTGCAAAGCAGCCAGTTCATCTTCCTCAGCAGTTTGCTTCTGTGGAGGTGCGGGACGAGCAGGCTGCCGCCCTGCTGGGACCTGCACTGGGGCTGCAGGAGCTGTAGTTGCCGGCTGAAGAAGCTGTTCTTCCAACTCAGCACCCTCCAGCTCTTCAAGTTCTGCTTCCAATTCGTCCTGAAAGCACAAGAATTCAGAATGGCCCACAAATTATATATGTTGATTTTCGATGAGATAGTAACAATACAATATAACCAAAAGAAGAATATCTCGTTTGTGAGTTCAAACAGATAGAACACAACCTCATCAAAATCAGCAGATGCACCAATTGGAGTTGCCAAGGCTTCTTGAATTTGTTTCATGTTCTCAGTCTGTTCATTGATTTCATCCATGGTCTTATCAACATCATCAATATTCCTGTACAATATTGAGTAGACAATGGCATCAGTTCATAACCTACCTGCGAGATTTCAAATTATAAGACATTTTTGAAAGGTTTTCATGTTTCAAAATATAAGACATTTTACGAATAACAATGAAGCCTTTAAGATTTTTTTTTTTTAAAATGTCATTCATAATTTCATTTTGACAAACGAATACAGAGAGATAGAGGTTAGTCATGAAACAAGGGCATTATTATAATGTTAACACATTTTTCCTGAGAAAATCAAGATATCAAACTGCATTTATCATTTGCATTGTCCCATGCTTTGGCTCATTTACTCCCTGTAAGATGTTTTTAACTAATTTACATCAATAGCAAACTCTTAGGGTTATGAAACAGGCCAAACAAAGCCGAAAGGAAATCAGAAAACACTTTAAAACTGAAAACAAAATCACAAAATGTCATGGCAAAAATTAGCACTGCATACGTTGCTTTTTGCATAGCCTTCATTGCAGATGCTCCAGTTCTCAATGCATCTACTGTTTCTGTGGTGGCCTTTGCACCCTCCAACAATATCATCTGTAACATAATTTACCAGCATAATATGAAAAAGAGCTCAACAAACTCAATTGTGGCCAGAACTCATTATGAAGTTGCACTCAAACCTGATCGTGAATGCGCAACTGGAAATTTCCAAGCTGCTCTATTTGCTGTTCATACAGCTTCTTCTTCTTCAAACATTGTATTGCCGCTGCATGAAGCAGACACTCAAAACCAATGGGCTACAAAAATCGGATGTGTGGGTATTCAAAAGCTTGTGTCTGTAGTGCATGTTACGCTTATCCATACAAATGATAAAACTATGTCACCATGCATTGCAGAGCCCAGATTGTTATACACTACTACATTTAATCAAAAGCCATTTTCACATGTCTAACCCAAGAAACCAATTGCGGCAGATTAGCGTGTAAGCTTACACTACACATTCCAGACCCCTCCAGCACCAAAAATCGCACAATAAGATCAAAGCATTTGAGCCCAAGGCCATGGAGACAAACAGCTGTCTCCCTTTGTGCAGAGTTTCTACTATATTCAATTATGTAAATGCAAATGAATGAAAGCAAGCAACATGAATGTATGTAAAGATGGGGACTAGAGGGCAGTGAACATTGAAAAAGAAAAAGAAATCTAGAATAAGTATCCATGTATTCGGCAACATACCCCTTTTGTTCTTTGCTCTAGTATACTCTTTGGCCTTTTCAACCTCTCCTGAAACTTTTTTAACAAGGAGATTCTCCTTTTTTTCCAGCATTTCAAGTGTCTACATCATTCAAAGAATAAAACAGTTGAATTCAGAAAGGAAATCATAGCTTGATATGTAACAAGACACTTTGTACACATATATAACAATAGTAATTAAAAAGTAATGCTAGAAAATTCTAATAATAATGTTGTTAATTTGAAAAATAATTAGATGATCACCCTAAGATGGTTAAGCAAAATATCATTCCAATGGACTAAAATAGCGTGAAACCTTCATAAAACTGGAAAGAGTAATATAAAACCTAGTCTCATATGAAAAAGTAAAAAAAGTAATGGCAGTAGTCTTGCATAAACAATTTACCAGCAAAAGTGAATTGCATGTTCACTGACGATGTAGAGTACAAATCATCAAACGATAAATTTAAAACCGAATCATTTCACGAACGATATCGCACCAAAGGAAAGAGGAAATTCATATATTTAGACAATCGTAACTGACCTCATTTAACTTGTCCAAAGTCGTCAGAGTATTGGTTTCCTTTTTAGGTTTACCCACAAGTCGGTTCCACACGTTTGCCATTACAGGATATTGAAATTCCGATAGCCTTCTGCACTAAAAAGAAGCATAAAAGAGATCAGATGAGATAATAACCCAATTCGACTACCAATACTGCACAGAAAGCAAAAATAGAACAAAAATCGAATATCTAAACAGAGAAAGCAGAAAACAAGCCAGAGGTGCGAACCTGATCAAGACAAATTAGGGTTTTGAGGGTGATGGAGAAATAAACAAAACCCAGGAAGAAGATCAAGACCTCAGATGGAAACTAGAAGGACGAAAAAGATCAGAGAATCGAGAACGTTTGGTAAGCTGCTTTGCCTCTAGTTGACGCCGACGAACTGTGAGGAATGACCTTTCACGTGGCGCCCATGGATTGGTCCCTAAGCTGTTAGGTGCCCCGGACCAAAAAATCCCTCTAGAAATAGAAAAGTGAAATTAGTTTATATATTTTTGGGTTAAGGTTTTATTTAGGAGCTAGGAGCGTCATTGTAAAAAAGTCTTAAGTGAATCAAAAATATTAACAAACTTTTAAAAATGTAAAATTAGCACAACGACGTTAGAAAAAAATCAACGTTCGTTAAAATCACAAACTTTTAAGATGCATATTGGCCAACAAAGTTTTACTCCATTAGCGTCTAGCAAAAAAAAAAAAAAAAAAAGTTTTACTCTAGGAGCTCACTCAAAGACAAAATTTTTTTACAACGATCAAATACAAAAAAAGTTTTTAAGTGGATCCAAAATATCTACTCGTTACATTTGTGATTTTGTTGTTGCATTCACTCTTTCTAATCCCAATGCACATGGTTAAGGGTCCGGGTAAGGATTTGCAACAATCAGATTTGGGTGGATTGCACATGGATTTCAAACACGTTCGAAAACTTACCCGAGCACCCTTAAAAGTTTACATTTCCAAAGCTCAAACAAGTCCATGTGTCATCATCCAAAATCTAACCGCAAATCTTTATTCGGACCCAACCATATGCATTGGAGTTAGAAAGAGTGAATGCAACAAAAAAAATCACAAATATAATGAGTAGATTTCATTTTGAGTAAGAGTGGTAAGTTTTTGAACTTGCCTAGGTAAGTCCATAAGCAATCCACCCAAAATCTTACTATTACAAATCCTTACCTAAACCACTTACCATGTGAATTTGGGTTAGAAAAAGTGAATGCAACAAAAAAAATCACAAATGTAATAAGCTAGATATTTTTAGTCCACTTAAAAACTTTTTTATATTGGGCGCTCCTTGAATAAAATTTTTTTTGTGCTAGGCACTCTTAGAGTAAAACTTTTTTGGCCAATATGCACCTTAATCCTTAAAAGTTTGTGATTTTAACTAATGTTGATTTTTTTTAAAACGTTCTTTTTTTATTTTTGGTCCGCTTTAAAACTTTTTTGTGTTAGGCGTTCTGGGAGTAAAATTTTGTTGGCCAATTTACATCTTAACACTATGTTTTTTTATTATTTTAAATTAACTTTATATGTTAAAACTTCTACTTAAAATTTTTTTTTTTTCAAGAAAAGATCAAAATGCCATTTAAAAAAGAAGTATTACCTCATGTACAACATATATCCTATATTTTAAGACTGGAAGAGTAATAATGCTACATAGCAATATGTAAGGAGGGCTGAAGGGCAGGAACTAAGAAAATAAACAAGTCTTAATTACCTAAATAGACTTAATAAAACTTATTTTAATGCTAGTAAAAAAAGTGACAGGCAAGTAAAGTCTTACTTAATAATGTTGCTTGATTCTGTCAGAGCTTTCTTGCAATCCAATAGGTATTTTTTGGACATCTAAAGGTTAAAGGTGTCTAATTATGATGAGAACAATGGTGTTAAATAATTGACTGTAGCTCTGAAGCATTTTTTTTTTTTTTTTTTTTATAGGAAAAATTTTAGGAAATGGGTTGGGCTCACCCACAGTCTAAGGGCAAGACGCTTGGAGCCTAGTCTACAGGGCATACCAAGTCGGAGAGTACACGTGCCTCCACCTCCACCCAGCATTTTCACTCCTTCCTAGACCCCTAAGATGCCTCCCCCAGCGCCTTGACCAACTCCAAGATCGAACTCCCTCCCTTTAGGTGAGAAAGTCTGATTCCTTCACCAGTTAAACCCAAAGACGAGGGGTAGCTTTGAAGCATTTGAAGATAAAAGAGGAATCACCAGGATGCTTTTTTGCCCAATTAAATTAGTGTATAGCTCGTCCCTGAAAGCATACCCACAAGTGCCAAGAGTTAATTCACCCATTTTTACAAGTATGTAATAAAACAGTCCACCCACGGCCACAAGAGTTAGAGACCACATCTGAGCTATGTAGATCCAGAGTTTCATTTCCCCCAGGAGATGAAAAGGCCAACTGACAAAAAGGATGCCACTGAATGGACCTCTTGAACAGCTAATGGTGGATCAAATAATTTCCCTTCACGTAGTGCTAAATTGCGTTTCATCCAAATGAGATTCAAAAGACGATGACACCATGCATGAAATGAGAGTGACCATCTTGGTTAAGTTGTGTTCTAACAAGGTATCTCTAATCCATTGTTCAAATGCAATAGATTCATCTTCTTGACTGTTCTGTTATAAGAACAAAAGTGTCTAGCCCTAGGTGGACTAGTATATTGATATAAGATCGAATAACTTTCTCTCAAGTATCCATAGATGAGATACTTTAAGAGAATAGGAGATCACTGTGCACAACTATAAAGGCTTTCGCCCAATGGAGTAAGATGTGTGCACAATGTAGGCAGTATTGTAAATGAGGGAGAATGTAGAATCTGTGTACCTTAGAGTTTACCCTTTATTATTTATAAAATGTACCTTAAGATTAAGGTTTGGACTAATAGACCTCTTATGCCTCCAAGCTCAATTGTTGTGCCATCACATCTGTGCCATATTGGTTGTCTTTTGTTAGGCCACATCTTGAATAGGCCTCATATTTGAGTCCATAACATTAACAACCAAACATACATTGACCAGATGTATTCAAATGATGAGAATGAAGAATGTGACGTGAAGGCAAAGGTATTATGAAGTAATTTCCAAACAAACAACAAATATTTTGGTGTTGAAGTGAAATAGACTGTAAGAACTTCCAAAAACGATCCTTGATTCCGTAGGTAAATTGTCTTAAACAAATTGATAATTCATCCTTAGCATTGATTCCCAACAAAAATATTTGGTCGTGCAATCATAACGAGCAAGTTATAAGTCAATTATTATGTTTCATAGTGAGACAAAACATGATGATTCCTGACACGTTGAGCCGTTGAGGTTTTGTATTGCACCAAATATAAGGATAATAATAAATAGAAAGCTAGTTATCTTCTGATTTTTTTCAATCTTTTGAATATTTTTAGTTTATCTTGTTATTTATTTATTGGTGACTTTTTTTTTTTTTTTAATTTGGGGGATTTCTAAAGAAATACTTTGAATCATTCCGTAAATGTCATTATCCTATAAAATCCTTTAGATAAATTATTTTAAATATATAAAATACTGAATAAAAATCCCAAGGATATTATTTAATACTACCTCTTGTCTTAAATATAAGATATAGTTTTGCACTACAAACTATATCCTATATTTAGAATTGAAGCATCTTGTTATTGTATTATAATAGCTTCAATTTAAATTTCGGAAGATGACATTTTATTATCTTAAAAAAAATTCAAATATTTTTGTAAGCTTTAGATTAATTTTGAGTTAAGCTTTTTATTCATATAAAGTTCAAGTTGTATTCAATTATTTCCAACAAATATTTACTTATTAATTTGTGTTCTTATATAATACTCTTTTTTTTTTGTCACATAAAAGTTTATGTGAGTTGGGTCTTAAAGCTTACTAGGGTTAGAATATACCTTCAAACCCAAAAAATGCTTATACAGGTACTTTCAAATCGCTTACCAATATGGTCCTCACGTGAAATTTAAACTCACAGCCTTACGGTTATAAGCCAACTCCTTTTACCAACTGGACTAACATTTATTGGCTCATATATAGTACTATTAAATTGCAAGAGTAGCTCATTTGTGGTGTTTTTTCCCCCTGAGGATCAATTCTTATGAGATTTTAAATGATCCTTTTTTTTTTTTTTTTTTTTTTTTTTTTTTTTTTTTTTTTTTTTTTCACTTTTAAAGTCTTTATTCTATATTTCCTATGATCTTTGAATGAGTTGCTAAGAATTTCATATTTTATCTTTACCAGGATAGTTTTTCACATTTTGTCTCTGTCTAACTGATCCTATTGGCAGTGTTATCTACCTTTTGCAGCACAAAGGATAAATCAAAAGAATGTCCCTTAGCACCAAACTCATGAATATTCAATGATACTCCTATCATATTTCCAAATAACCCTTTCAACTACTGATCCAAAAAAATAACCCTTTCAAAGTTAAGCATGAAAATATTCGTAAGAAAGCTTATTCTACCATCTCAAGGCCAATTCTTCTAACATTTTATACAGGGATATATAAAATCTCCACTCTTTTTTATTTTAGGAATATTTATGGGATGATATAATCGTAATGTACTAATCTACCATCATTTTTTGTTTTTTGGTATGAAAAAGTTTAGATGGGGTAGACCGTGGTACCCCATCAAGGTCGTCGTCACGCCCGCACTCGAGAAGACTTCCGGTGCTTTACAGATCACCTACCAATAAGCGCCTCACACGGACCCGTGGGTATTGATACTTGCTAAAGAAAATTGTCATTTATAAAATAAATAAATAAATAAATAAAACATGAAAATATTCGTAAACCCCATACTTGTTTGTACTCACACTAGTATCTTAGTAAATTCATCTATCGCCTCCAACTCCAACTTTCCATAAGCACAGGGGAATTTTCTATTGCCTAGGGACTATTCTAAAACATAACTTTGATTAGCCTTTTTTAAAAAAAATTGGATTAGGAACCTTTTTCCATCTCTATCTTTTACTTGAGAGGAATAAAAATTCTTGCCCTCATATCGACATGAGTTTAAAATCTCTCGTGTTTTTTTTTTTTTTTTTTTTTTCACTTTACTTTACTTTATTAGTTTTGATTTTTGATCGAATTTGTTATAATGCGTTCCCGGGTGAGCTATAAATTAGAGCTCTTTAATCTATATTCAAGAGCTTCCCATGAGAATATATAATAAGCACCCAGCAAAGCTTCCCATTTGGCTCGTGGCTACTTTGAGCGTGAAGAAGTAAGTTATACATATTAGAATAAGTTCAGCTGAAGCATGTGTCGATTCTTTCTTTTTTCATATATAAAATAAAAAATAAATTGATCAAATTCATTGAAGTATAAGGAAAACGTACATCAGCAACCTTTTTTTTTTGTTTTTTCGATAACAAAATTTTAGGAACGGGGTTGGATTCACCCACGATTTAAGGGCAAGACGAAATTTTCCTTTCTCCTAGGTGATACCGATGTTGGGCAGGACGAGACGTCTATTACCCTCAAGCGTTAACCTAGGCACCTAAGAGTTAAGATGTCTCCCCCAGCACCTTGACCAATTCCAAGATCGAACACCCTCCTTTTTAGTGAGTGTCCAACCCCTTTATTAGTTGAACCCAATGACGAGGGGTCATACATCAGCAACCTAAACACACAGAACTGAACTCCGTTTTGGGCTTTATTTACTCATATACCATTCAAGCTATAACTAACAAAATAACAATGTACTAGCTTCTTAGGGCTGAGAGTTCTGTTATTTTCCAGCTTCAGAGGCTCTTAATATCAGAAAATCTAGATTCAAGTGGATCAGGTCGAATTGGACTTCAGGCAAGTCTAAGTTCTTTAGGGCTGTGATACTGTCCCTCCTAACACAAGTTACACAAGGGACTTCTCTGGGACACAAACTCAAGACCCAGAAAGAACTAGAAATGGCGAGGCCTTACACCCCTAACTAACTATATTAGTTAGGCCAACTCTAAAAGGACAAGCAAACAAATCAGAGCGACTTTAATTCAGTTAACATCCTACGTTGAAACTCATTCTTTGTAGTATACACATAGAAAAGCAATATAAGACCCAAATCATTGCTGGGTAAATACAACACCATTATAGTATCTATATGAAAGTCATTGCAAACAAGCACACATCACCAAAATGCGAATACTTTTCTCATCTTGATTCCTTTTAGTTTCAAAGAATGATTCACCGAAATTCTAATGAAGTAAAGGGTTTGTACATATAAAGGGCCTAGATCACCTGCTGGATGAAATTGGGAGTGTCCTTGAAGGTCCAGAATAGTGCAAATCTTCATCATATAGACTAATGATCTGACTCTGAATCGCCTACTGAAAACCAATTCTTAACACCGTGCATCTCTTCTTAACTCTTGCCTCTAAGCAAGCTGGAGATCATATCATTATGCGCTTTGCCGTTATGTCACTAATTTACAGTTCCCCACAGTTCACTTTGGCTTTCCACAATCATGCATAGTATGTAGAGTCAATCTTAAAAAGCAATAGAACCATGAAGAAACACTCCATGCCTAGTACACAATCATACACTCTTCATACTCAGTACAGAATTCCATAATCCCAAAATGAAGAAACTCAATTCTAAACTACCAGATTGATGCCCCAAGTCTCGGTTTTATCCACTTTTGAGCATTTCAAAAATTGCACAGACCAGTTAAGAATGTAAGAAAATACGCAAGCCACGATAAAACAAAATAAAAATATGCCAAAGACATGAAAACTAAAACCGAAATCAATAGAGCATGTGGAGTATTTGATCCAAAATAAGAATGAAAAGAGTTCACATGAGCAGAAAGAAAACTTGAACTAGTAATCTATAGTACAACCCAACAAAAATTTAGAAAAACCATCACTGAAGTAATGGATTACTTCTCCGATGAGTTAGGTCCTCTTTTCTTGCCAAAACCGACGACCGCGGTGACGAATCGGCGGTTGTACTGCATCCTCTTGTGGGCGCGGCCGCGGGGCTTCTTCTTCTTGTCTTGCTTCGCAACTTTGGGAGTTTGGCCTCTCACCTTACCGGCACGAGCCAGAGATCCGTGCACCTTACCTGCAATCACATTCAAAACCACCAAATTGAAGGACAGATCTACCACACCGAAATCTTTGCATTTCAAAGTATATGAATCTTTAGCTCACCCATAGCGCCGACGAATCGCTCCTGATTTTACACCTGAAAAGAGGAACGATGAAGCAGCCGCTAAACAAAATATTTGCAGAAGAACGGGTTAGGGTTTTTGTTCCATAAAAGTAGAAATTTCTGGGCTGGAGATTGATTTGGGCTCAAGACTATATGTTTACGACGCTTTGCCGGATTCTCAGGCCCAAATTAATTGTTTTCTTAATTCACTTAATGAATTAATAAATGCTTTTTTTTTTTTTTTTTTTTTTAAAGATGGATGAATTACCTAAATTTTAAATTGAGTTATTAAATTTAATAAATCCTAAGTTAGGTCAGCTATCCTAAAATGAGATTTTAGAATTTGATAATTTTACCTTACTATCCCTCTTGATTCTTTCTCCTGATTCCTTGCTACCTCTCTATTTATTGATTCAGGTAATTTCTTTCTTTTTGTTTTGTTTTGTTTTGGTTTTTTTTGGAGTTATGCTATGATATTTCGTGAGCCACTCAGGAGATAATTCAGGTTCATGGTAAAGCTTATTTCACCGGCTTAGAAAAAACCTGAATTACACCGACACAAGAGATACTTCATGTTCTGTGGGGAAAATTTTGTGTTATTTGTACTGCTACATGTTAAAAGTACGACACACATGAGAAAAGGGATAAGGGTTTTATTTGCCCAGGAAGTTTTCGCTCAAAAGCACTGGCCACCCAGAAGTTTTTTATTTTATTTTATTACCAAAATTGCCCTGGAAGTTAACAAAATGAAGCAATTTTACCCCGAAAGTTTTTTTTAGGAGCAATTTTGCTCCAAAAGTATTTTATTTAGGAGCAACTTTTTGTTGGAAGTTGTTTTTAGGAGTAATTTTGCCCTGAAAGTTTATAAATTGGAGCAACAATTTAACAGTCAAGATTAACAAAAGACCAAGATTACTACGCTTTTAAAATTTCGGGGCAATTTTGCTTCAAAAAAAACTTCCGGGTGTTAAGTGCTCCTAAGCGAAAACTTCTCGGACAAATAAGACCTTTATCCCCATGAGAAAATTTGATGTTTTTTTTTTTAATAAAAGAATTGTTGAACCATACAAATACAAAGAGAGTCAAGGAAGGATTTTAATTTGTTTTCAATGGGCTGATTTCTATTTATTTTTGAGGTTATGTGCCTCACTAAAGGCAATGTAGTTTTTTTTTTTTAAATGTTTTAAAAAAGCGATGCGATAGCATTTTTCCCGTTTTTACGAATCCCATCGGAGGATCCATGAACGACGTTTAAATCAAGGTTCGTTAGAAACCATACTTATGCGAGTTGGTGAGCGTCTCGTTCTATCTGGTGGGCTACCTATTCGATTAATAGGAGCGGACTCTGCGAATCCCCTCCCTCTACCGGTATCCACACGAACAGCCTCCAACACGGACGACAGCGTACTAGTGCCTTCAATGTTTTCTCGCGTCTCTTCTTTCTCTCTAGGGTTTCTTGCGGCTTCAGTAATTCATCCGTTTTTTCTTAATACGACTATATCAATATCTATTTAAAGAGTTTCTAAGACTCTAATGTGCCGTATTAAAATATTCAAAATTAATCTAATTAATCTTGAAATTCAAATATGAATTAAAATAATATATTAATTAAATCATTCAACAGATCTAATCTAATATATTTATTTAATCCGAATTATAAGCCTATAGATTTAATTTATCTTTATAAATTAAATCTAAGATATGATATATTTCTATTTAATTAAATCGAGATACTATATCTCAATTTAATTAAATATGAGATACTATATCTTTATTCGAAAATTAAGTCCGAGATACAATATCTCAATTTATTATAGTTATTTAATTTATCAAATAAATTAAATACTATATATAATAATATTATTATCTATAAATAATATCATCATTATTTTTGAATTTAATATATATATATATATATATATTCATCCTAGATTAAATACGGTATTCATTAAATCTTAGACATATCTAAGATTCAATGAATCTAGACACTATCGCTCGTGTTGATTCTTGTGTGCGACCGTGCGCCCACATGAGATTGGCAATGGGCCAATATTGTACCAGCCACAAGTCGAAGCGGCCTCTAGCAAGACATTGCGACTACCCAATTTATATGGGGATCGATGATACGATACACCTATCGTACAACCATGTCACGTCCCTTTTGTCACACAATAATTTGGTCAAGGATGAGGCATGGATAATGTCAACTTCCTGTTCTTGACCATTCCTTTCTCGATTATCGAGTAGTCTAATAATTGATATGAAAGCTCCTTTCCATCGTAGTATGACCATACATTTCTCAGACTCACTCATCGAGGGGCCCAGTATTATCTCTCTACAAATGTGAGGAACAAATTCCTTCTTGACCATTCACATTCCTCTGCATGAAAACCATTGATCCCGATCCAAGCCTTTATCATTACCTGATCAAATGTGACTTTTGACTAGGTCAAAGATCAGCGACTCATCATGTAGGAATCCATGATGATCTCAAGTCAAAGGGCGTTGTGACGCGGTTATACATGAGGTAAGCTTATGACTAAATCCATGCAGCTTTCTCATAGTGCGTCGGTCTAGCACCTTGTACTCTTACAAGTGCCTATGACTTTGATTCGTATCTCCATACTTCATCAAAGTCATACTGGTCTTATTTCATCTTTGCTCCCGCGTAGATGACCGACCAGGATATTTAGAATAATCTATAAGATATATCCAAGGATACAGTTATCACCATAAACAAGCGAATGAAATGATAACTAAATGGAGAACAATGACTTGCCTCTAGGGCATAATTTCCAACACTACTCTGATGGGAAAATTAGAAGAAAGAACGGACTTGAGTATTAGGGCGAATTCATGTTCGTATTCGGGTTAATGCTCCAATCATCCATAACTTGAATATAATAATGTTCACACAATTATTAAATTATTAGAGCCTAAATAAGATTTGCACAGCGGATCACCAAAACAAGAAATATGGTAGGAGAGAAGAGACACTGATAGATAGCTCAAGGGCAGGGGTGAGGTTCAACTGAGGGAGGCACACCTATTTATAGAGGTTTAGGGAGACCACTAATTAGGAAGTTATATGCACTCCTCTTGCCCTCTAAGTAAAATAATCAGTAAATTAATTTTTTGATGAATTTCCTAATATACAATTGCTTGTTTATCAATTAACAAATCCATAATTAATGTGGATTTGTTCCTTATTTGATAAGGCTACTTGCTTCCTAATCAAATTGTCTAGCCTATCAAGCACAGACCTAAACCCAAAGTCCAACATCTCCCACTCGCACTTGATGAGCCTCCCATTGTGTTTATTTTTCTCTTTCCTCTTTCACACTCAGCATCTATCGTTATCACGTGGGCAAAATGTCTTCAAAATTTGGTGCTTATGATACTAGAAATCCCTCACATCTGATTAGCATCCAAGAACACCCTTTATGCATCTGTAAGCTATCTATTTGTTGACTCACATGCCCCAAATTCTCCCATACACATTACTTTGGCAGATCTAATCTCTCTCAAGTTAATATATTGATTAACTCAAATTCCCTTCCATGCGCATAATATCCACACTTATTAGTTACACGGAAAACTAGTAAGGGGTCGACTACAGATACTAGCACAACTTGTGTATTTAAAAGCAAATCTTCCTTTTTGACTAAACAACAATTCATCTTGACTTGGTCACTTTCCTAGTTTTAACTCATCTAGCCGAATTGTGTGTGATCACAGAGCTTCAGCTAAAGTATCTATCACAAAACCAAGCTTTCATGATGCCACCTAAGTCTTAAAAGCATCGTGGAAGGATTTTTCCTTCTTGGGACTCACATGGCAGTGAATGAGGGATCTTTCACCTACGAGGGATTTTTCTATGTGAATGTATACATATGGATCTCATCTTAATTTAACTGAGGCAACCCAAACATAAAGATTCCTTTTAACCATCTGATGATGATCATTTGCTCGTCTTACCATCCTATGCCCCTGCAGAACATGGGAAGACGGTTGTTTGTGTGAGTGAACCAACCATTTTTGACATGTATGAGCTACAGAATTGTATACATTACATGTATTTACTCATAACATATGAACTATTTTTTTTTTATCTTTAGATTAAAGATGTTCAATACATTATATTTTATTTGTGCCTTAAGATCTTCACTAACTCAATGACTATCAAGCTATGGGCTTAGTAAGGGGACGTACCAACGTTCTGTCAGTAGAAGGTCATTGATCTATTGATTTCCTTCTATGAAAGTATATCTCTCACAAAGATACATCAAATGTATATTTTTTCTCGCCGTGATACTTAGGATCCACATCATAAGATGCTGCCATTTAGATCCTTCTACCCACCATTCATGGGAACTTCTTTAGCCATATGGCTCCTTTAGTAATGATAGAACATGCTCTGCGTTCTCATTCCATGGATGGCAGAAATACACTATCTATTTCTTGATTCCATTAACTCCATTATCATTTGCCTAGGTCTTATATTGGAGTATCCTTTCAAAAGTGAGTTGTTGCCTTAACAACTCAATCCATGGTTCCTCTCATAATATTTTTCACAATTGGACCAAAAATAGTTTCGAAGCTCGACCAAAAACATTTGGTCTTATATACACCAATGTGTACATTCATGTTACCAACCATAATCTTACTATGAGACTTTATCCACCTTTTCTATGTTAGATTCCTTGTAGGGTGCATAACCTCTCTAGGTTTGTGCCCTTGACTTCAGGGGTGTCTATGGATTTACTGTTTAGCACACTAAGATGCCTAAGGATCATACTTGTACATGCCTTAGGTGGCAAAGACAGTACTTTCCTTATGCAATCTCTATATATCTTGTCATTCAAGATATATTATGTTCTACCCATGATCTTTCAACGTAGAATTTAAGGATATCTTTGATTATTTATTCATTTAACTTACTTGACTCTTATTGTCATGACTTCACAAAGAATCAACTCAAGACCTTTTGTCATTCATGTAGTGTTCTTCGATTATATCAAAGTTAGGAAGGCTTTCACTTTGTGAAACCTCATATACTACAGCTTGGACAATTTTTTTCTACAAAGCCCTTAAGCCCATTCATGTAGAGCTCATCAACCAATTTCCAAATTGGAAAGCGGTCTTCAAATCATCTTGATGTAATTTCAAGATTAAACTTGTTGTTATAGTCAGAATTGGTTGTTTAGAGTTAATGTGCACAACATGCAATCTTCCTATTGTAGTACACCTTAGCCACAAGTGTTTTAGGTTTGATATGCCCCTTATTGATTTGAGAACCTACTTATTCCAATCGCCTTTTAGCTAGGAGACAAATCACCCAAACATACACTTGACTAGGTTAAAAAAGAATCCATATCCTCTTGTATGACACTTTGCAATTCTTCTTAGCAAGTCCTTCTAGTGTCTTTTAGACACTTATAGATAGTCATCATCACCTTCTAAATAACGAAGAGAGCATTCAATCTATTAGGGAATCTATCCCCTTATCGTTATTTGTTGAATGACATTTAGTCTAAGGTGGATTTCATATGATTCTCTTCCTATGTATGGGCGAGGCGTGTTAGATATCATTACTTTTGATGATGCAAAATACAGATGCCAAATATTAAGAGAAAAAGATTTGCATAATATATTTATCTCCTACATTCACTAATTGCTATATTTAATTAAATTAGTCAAGCAAAGATTATAAGATACCATGTTAAATTATGAAAAATGATTAAAAAAAAAAGAAGATTAAGAAAGAAGTTATTGAGTTGGATTGATCAAGAGGAAGAAGAAGAGAAGAGATTAAAGAAAGAAGAACTTGCAAAATATAATGGGAGTATCAATACTCAAGTTTTTAGATTTGATTTTAAAAGTTTATATGATTAAATGGAAGTTGGAATGACATAATTCAAAGTTAAAATATTTCACCTAGAACCTATTTCATCTTTCTCGAGTCACACTTCATTATCACTCGAGTTGCACCTCTAGAATGTTTCACTTGAGTTATAGAAGCTCCACTCGAGTGATTATCAAGTTTTAACATACTTTGTTCAGCTCTATTTTTGTTCATCATGTTAGAAGTTTGGTAATTGATCATATCTCTCCAACCACAAATTGGATTGAGGTAAAACTTGTTTAATATGAAACTAGACTTCAAATGCAACACATAGAAACCAAGAGCAAGCTCAAAAAAGTTCATATCAAAGAGACATGATATTCGAAAGTTGACATTTGAAATTTCTCGCATAATTTTAAAACAAGTTCAGTAATTTGGATGTATCTTAGAAAATACAAATCCAATTGAAGTGAAACTTACTGCATATGAAATGATACTCAAAATTAGTTTCATAAAATCTAAGATCAAGCTCAAAGAGACTCAAACAAAAGATATATGGATCTCAAAAATTGACACTCGATTCTCACAGTGTTTCAAAACATCTGTCATTTTTCTGATCATAACTTTCATACGATAATGAGTTTAGGACTGAAACTTGTTGCATATAAAACTAGACCCAAGAGAAGTTTCAATGACATCAAGACATACTCAACAAAGAATAACTGGAAGGGATATTGTAACACCCCAGATTTTGGACCCTGAGAAGTGAAAATAAGCCTGAAATAGGCGGACGACTTGGCACATTTTGGGAAGAGTCCCAAGAAGGTCGGGGCATAGGAAGCCTCTCTGGGACTAAGTAACTCGGCCATACGGGTCAGTGGATCTAGTATGCTGAAGCCGTGGAACTAAGGTACTAACGTAAAATGGACACAGAAGATGTATACGGTGTAAGTCTGGTCGGAAAAGATGCCGCCCAACTATGTCCTGAGGTATAGGACACTTAGTTGAGCAAAAATACGCCAGTACAGGTAAGTATACGGCATTTTTAGGGTAGTCATAGGAGCCCTGCGTTTTTGAAGGAAACAAGAAGGGAGGAGAGAGAAAAGGTGTATTTGGACCCTGAAGGGAAGGAAAAATTAGTAGTAGTAGTGCTACGTTGGACACGTGGCATTTCAGGGCCAAAAGTTGGATTACCGAGTAGCATGCATTACGAGGTGGATCTGGGGTACTAGAATAAAGGTTTCTTGATCCCCAAGGTAGCATGCCCCGTCCACTTGTGGTCCGGGAAAAGTGATTGATGATCCGGGCCCACACAAGTCTAGTTGAAGGACACTCATTACGAGGTAAGGTGGGACTGGCAACAGGGAGCTGAGCGGGGCCGGATAGGACTTTTCGGAGTCGGGCCCAGGCCCAGGATACTGATAGGGATGAAATTCTAGTGGGCCCAGAGGAGAGAGAAAACATATTGTCATGTAATTATGAAGAGAGAGAATGTCACATCAAGTCATTATGATGAGAGAGAAATAATAAAATAATCCGGATTAATCTAGACCACATATTTGAATCTGATGTGACAAGGTGAAGGACAAGTAATTATGACATATCTAAGGGCAAATTTTGTGGGTCCCACGGCTTTGGAAGATGAGCGGTGCAAAATGACCGTTTTACCCCTGGACCTAAAACTTACCCAAAGTCACCATCAGGGGCAATCTTGGAATTTGGATTTGGAGGGTTCAGATAGTGCCACATGTCCTGGACCAAGAAGACTCTAGAAAACCCTAGAAAAGAATATTCGGAGCATCTTTGGAAAAATCTAGCGGAAAATGACTATTTTACCCCAAGATGTTATTTTAATTACGGAGCAAACCCTAACCTTTTGGAGCCTATAAATAGGACCCCTCCTACCCATTTTGGCTGCCCTATTTCGTGCTCAAGGTGGGAGAGAGGAAGGTCCAGCTGAAGGCTCTGGTCCAAGGAAGAGGAAGGCACCCGCAACCAACATCCTAAGGTAAGCCCTAACCGACGACTTGGAATCCTTGCTTCTACCCTATGGTGATTTTTGTGGATTTTCTGTAGTATATTGGTATTCTTGATGTTTCCATTGAATCCAGAGGGTGTTTTTGTGTGGGGACATGTTGGATCACCTTTTTTCAAACCCTAAAATCCTAAGTCTTTGTTATACGAAAATCTGTTGGTTTTTACGGTTTCTGGGCAGCGTGTGTTAATCGGTGGTTTTAAAATAGTAAATGAACTCTGTTTGATCTGAAATATTACATGGTAAAATTAGACATCTAAGGATAATTTTGATATAATATTTTGTGTCATTTGGACTTTCCCACCGAGAGATCCTTTAAGTTGAAAATGACCTAAAAACCTGGACTCTATCTTAGACCAGTGGCTAAGTTTTAAGAATCTGGAAAGGACTCAAACCCATATGGCTTTGGTAATTATTTTTAGAGTAAAATATACATTCTGAGGGTTCAATGGCCAATGATTTCATGTCGATACAATTTTTCTAGAATTTATTAAAAATTAGAGAAGTTGGATCAGCGTTTCTGGAAAATTCTGGTGCTGTGCGAATTTTATGGAACTTGAACCAAAGTGTGTTCATATGACTAAAAGCATGATGTTTGGATGTATCTAGGGTGTTTGCACGTGTGGACCCTATTTTCAATGTCAAGGGAAGAGTTTATTATTTTGCAAGGCGTGCCAGGTAGTAACTATAAACTTGCATACTCTATGTGGCTCTTGTATGTTCTGTGTTATCGTGATTGTGGATGTAGGGTAGGTAGCATCTATGGGACTTCATGTTCTATGGTTGCTACTGAGGCCCGAGGCATGACGGGTAGGTAGTATCTCCTCTGGGGGTGCTACTGAGGCCCTTGGCATGTAGGGTAGGTGGAGCCTATGTGACTATGTGGTCATAGGTGTCTACTGAGGCCCAAGGTATGTGGGGTAGTGGAGCCTATATGACTGTGTGTTTATAGGTGTCCACTGAGGCCCTAGGATAGGTAGTTAGGGTTGCTCCTTGACTACTGAGGCCCTTTGCGCGCTGAGTTCGGGGGCTTGTTTTGACCAGGCGGTCCTGCGGAGTACATGTCATGTTTGTGTTCCTGATTGTGGTTTACATTACATGCATTGCATACATATTGTATATGAGTTTAACATTTATTCTGGGGTTCAACTTTGAACTCCAGTCTGGTTCCAAAGATACAGGTGTAAGGCGGTAGGCCGATTGGACTATGGAAAGGATATGGGTAAAAGCAATGAAGACGAAGATCGAAGACGTATGGAATGCCTTATCATCATTGTAATTTTTATGATTGTATGAACTTACTTATTGCCCAATATTTTATCTTGGATGATTGTACCCTTACCCTACAGGGATTACTTTATGTATTTTAATGAACCTTTACCAGTATAATGTAAGTTGTCCAAACCGATCCAATGCTCTGCCGTGCGTACTCTGATGTCTGATTAAAGTGACAAATTAACAAAGGAAAAATAATAAGCGAAAATGATCCCTCTAACCCGCCACCCGAAAGGGCGAGGCTGGTAGGGTTGTAACAGATATGAATGTAATAATTTCGCATTCATATAAAAATGCTACTCCATACCAGCTCTATGAATATGATTGAAACTTTTAGAATATAATGAGTTTGGAGCTTATTCTTTTTGCATTGGAAAGAAGACTTAAAGAGAGTTATGGGGATATGTCGATTGCCAAATTTGGAGTTGTATTTGGAAAGTTATTCCCACTAGAAGTTTACCTCTGTGTCAAACTATCTATGTTTTGAAAAGGAACAGAGTACTTGAATAATAGCGGATGCATTTAAGTGATGAAGCTTCACTTCCTGAATTTCAGCAAGTCACTTGCAAGTGAAATTAAAGTGATGTGAGAATCACTCGAGTGATTTGGAAAATCACTCAAGTGATGCATGATGACTTGCAAGTGATTTGAAAGTGATGTAAGAATCACTCATAGTGATACCGTTCACATATTTTTTAATGGCCGTCTTAAATTTTTTGATATTCTTTCAAACTTATTTAAAACCTAATTATCTTGTTCCTAACCATTTCTAATCATCATTAATCAAGTTTACATGAGGATTATAGGTGATTAAACTTGGATTAGAGCTCAATGGTCAAAAAACAATTTTGTGGAAGAAGCTTTAACAGCTACTTCCAACGGACATCCAACAGTCATATTCTGATATACTCAATGGGAAGAATGTGCTCAACGGTAAAAAATGCTCTTCATCAACTGTAAAAGGAGAGACATTCAAGATAAACGAAGAATAGAGCCTATGCCTATGACATTGATATGTTGATACTCTGAATCTTACCCAACCAAAGCTATATATTCATACTTCCACCATGTACTTCAGTGTTAATCATCTTCTACATAAATATGCTTTGATTGTAATCATTCTATGTTTGCGAGAGTTACTCAAGATTATGGGATCTTGAGTGAGAAACAAATTGTATTCTTGTAGTGTGTAAGGGGAGTCCTTATCTCAGTGTGAGAATTGTCAAGGCTTCACAAATGCCCAGATTAAACTTGTGGGATTGTAGTATGTCTCAAGTAGCGTGTTAAACTTGAGGAAGATAGTGGATTGAAATCTCAAGAGGAGCCTGGGGATTGGACGTAGGTCATCGTGGATTGGAGCGAACCAGGATAAATCCCAGTTTACATCTTCTCTTCCCTAAGCTTTTATGTTTCTAGCATATATTGGTTTGAATAATTGACTATGTATTTATAATTCATTCCTTTCATATGTATTGCTTTCACTAAGATACATAAATTTTTTCAAAGTTATTAAATTTTTATTTTACACCCAATTCGCCCCCATCTCAGGTGTCAACCATTTCTAACAACGTGTTCTTCTTGTAACATACCTCTTACCTCTTTCGTTGTGAAAATGGTCTAAACCCTCCCACTTAGATCAGTGAATTGAGCAAAACTTGCTTCTTCCTTGCTCCGTTAACCTCTTAGAGAGATTCAGTATGATCAACCTCATGTTCTAATAGGAAATTTTGTTCTATGAACCTTATGTCCCTTGGTTCTCTCAGTCACTAAGCCATCATCACTTTCACTAATGAAGATAGATCATTTCAAATTCTCAGGTCATCTCGTGAAGACGTACCTTTTGTGCCTTGGCCCCAGTCTTCCATACTTATAGGAAGAATTATAGGTATTAAGTTGCTGACCCTTATGGTCTTAACATGATTAGGCTGGTTTAACGCCTATCCTCAATTCACAGGGCAAGGTTGCAACTGGCATGGAGAACAATTGGTTAAGTGTGAAGACAATAGCTATGAGTTTACCTGCCAACATATGGTTGATAGTTTCACTTATGCTATTATTTACTCAACCATGTCAAGGAGAGGTCTATCTCCCCATTTCAACAACTCTATTATGTTGAAGGATTATGGGGATTGATAATTGTCTAACAATCCCTTTATTGTACACAAAGCATCTTGAATTGATCTGGTGGGTATTATTTGTAACACCCCTTTGTTTACACATCATACATCATGTCATACAGTGGAATAAAAATGTGTAATATCGTTTGGGCATAGAATACTAATATTAATCCATCCTGGCTATGTATAAATCAAAAATAGTCTTCCTCAGGGTCATTAGAATTTACAGCTATCCAAAACTAAGATTTCATTACTACGCGTGTTGTTTGTTGAATGCTGTGTAATTTTTCCTAATTGTGGTTAGCTATCATATACTAATTTCACTATGCATAAGAGATTAACCTAAGAGAAAGAGATTAACCGAAGAGATTAACTTTTAGGCAAGTCTGGGATTCAAGTTGAATCCTGTAGTAACAAGTTAATCTCTTAGGTTAATCTCTTTCTCTTAGGTTAATCTCTTATGCATAGCGAAATCAGTATATGATAGCTAACCACAATTAGGAAAAATTACACAGCATTCAACAAACAAAACGCGTAGTGACATCAAACAACATATTACGCATGCAACATTGACTATGAAATGTAGGACCTTATAAGTCCCAAATCCACAACACTAGGAAAAATAAGCAGTTTATAAGAATAATCCACATATCACTGAATGCTAACAAATGCGTGTCCCAAACAAGAATCCATAATCATGGTAAAATCATGCATATATAGGCACATATAACATAGGAGATTAAAGTTACTATGTAATATTCTTAAAAATAACCTTAAAAAAAAAGTGGTGTGTGTGTGTATCAAGTGTAGTGTAATCGGGTCGGCCTACTGGGGCCGAAAATTACTATTCCAAATTTTAACTATTTTTCTTCCGGTTTTTTTCGAGAAATATAATTAGTAAATTGCAACCATTAAAGTTCTAATCTATTAAATAAATATTATCAACATTAATATCTAAATAATACAAATCATCCAACAAATAAACACATTCATTAATTCATAACAAAAAACAAACTATTGTCTACAATTGACTCACATAAAACATAAGAAGCATTAAACTAAACAAGATTAGATGACTCACATAAAATATAAGAAGCATACAACTATCTTTGTCAATTGTCACTTTCGGAGTATAATTATTATGTATTTATGTAGTTGTGCCTAGATTGATAAATAACTCTATAACATATAAAATACATAGATAAATGCCAAGTAAAAAAAAAAAAAAAAGATGCTACAGTTGAAACGGCCTAACGGCCGGCCGGCCCCCGGGGCCAAATTCAAAATTTCGATCGATTTTTTAAGCCCGAGGCCCTACGGGGCCGGGGCTTAAACGTGGCCGACGGGCTCGGCCCGATTTCCCAGTGGTAGGTATGCTGCCACCAAATGGGGTCAAGTGGAAGCATCCCGCATCACATCGCACGTGAGAGAGAATTATTATAATATATATATATATATATATATATTCTAATTCATTGCCTCACCCACTTATATATATTTATGTGCAATGTTTATGTGTGTAATAGTGTTTGTGTGTGTGTGATTAGAAAGTGAAACTGAGAGAGAGCTCAGGAAAAAGTAAGGGGGGAGAGACGGCGAGAAGGGAGGAAAAAAGAGAGAAGAAAGGGAGCTTATTTGAGTTTATAAGGTAAGTTATTTATTTTATATGATCATGTAGATAGTTAAATTAAATTCCTTTCAATTAATTTTCTTCATGAAAGTTGTTCTGTGTATTTTTCACTTTCTAATTAGGGTAATATAGTATTGATTATTGAAAATTTTGAGATTAGAATATTGGTAAAGTTTTGATTTTTGACAATATAAGACTGTATATGTGTAAGATATGATTAATAAATAACTTTAACTGGTTTAGATTTGTTAGTTGGTTGTTGTAGAAATTTAAAGTTATTTTCTATTTAAAAGAATTTAGGATTTATGTCATATAATATATTTTTACCAATTAAATGAGTATTTAAGCATTTAGTTGGATTATAGGAAGTATTATGAAAGGTTTAATCGGTTAGTTTTGCTAAATTTTGAACTATATGAAACTATGAATTGAGATTTGAGATTTTAAATTAGAGTTGATATGATTATGAGTATTTGGAGGTCTAAAGATTGTTTAATAAATTGAGTTATAATTATAAAAGTTAGTATTAGGTTAAAAAATTGAGGAATAGATAAATTGCCATTTTTTTTTTTACGAAAACTAAAGTGAGATAATAGTTGATTAATTATTTATTATGATATTAGTGGTTATTTTTATTAATTCTATTAATGTATAATTATCTATTTATTTTTAAAGGGGACTAATTTCTCTCACGCTTAGTGTTGTGTCAAGAACTCAAGGTAACCATTTTTCAATTTATCTTGTATACTTGTTTAGGTGATTATAAGTTATCAATCTTGTATGTCTCTTTTTGTTACATGAGCACATTCTAATGTATATTGCCAAACTTTAGGGCCTTTTTGGTACGTTGCATATTTTGATCATTTTGCAAAAGATACCGGAAAAATATTATGAATAGAGTTTGTTGATATGAAGTTTAATGTGGAATATTTTATTATTGGCCTAGGACTTAAATATGTTTAGGTATAAAATAATTATTTAAATGGTAATTGTAACATCCAAATTTTTAATTCTAAAACTAAGTAATATTTTAGGAGAGATTAATTTATGGTAATTAAAATTTATCATATAGTTACTCAACTCGCATGAGAATACATTCTCTTAAGTAAGAATTAAAGAAAATATTGTAAGTTATATTTTTAGAATATTATGACTTGCTAAGTATTAAGGAAATTTTATTTAGATTGAAAATATAAACTTTGGTCCAATTGTTGTAAAAAAAGAAAGAAAGAAAGAAAGAAAGAATATATAATATAATAATAATATATATTAATATGTGGGTAAATGACGGTGAGGGCAGTAATAAATACCCCCCACCGCCACTATTAGTATGTATAAATATGTGTGTGATGGTGTGTGTAGTGTGATATGTGTGTAGTGTAAGTATGTGAGACAGTGTAATCACGAGAGAAAGCAGGAGAGCAAAGAGAGAAAAAGCGAGATAGGAGGGAAAAGAGAAGAAAATAGAGTCTATTTGAGTTTTTAAGTTAAGTTGTTTATTTTATAAGATTATTTAGGTAATTAAATTAATTTCTTTTCAATAAACTTTCTTCATAAAAGTTGTTCTATGCATTTTTCTCTTTCTAATGAGAGTAATATAGTATTGATTAGTGAAAATTTTAGGATTAGAATTATGATAAAGTTTTGAGTTTTGATCATGGATGACCGTATATATCAAGAGCATGATTAATAAGTTATTTTAATCAGTTTAAATTTATTAGTTGGTAATTGTGGGAATTTTAAATTTAATTTTCTATCTAAAAGAATTTAGGATTTATGCTTTATAGGATATTTCTACCGATTAAATGAAGCTTAAGGTATTTATTTGGATTACTGGAGGTATTGTTGTCCATTTAATCGGTTTAGTTTTGCTAAATGAACTCGTATAAAATTATGAGTTGGGATTTGGAATTTAAATTAGAATTTGATATGATTTTGATTATATGGGGATTTGAAGATTTGTTTAATAATTGGGTTATACTTATATAAGTTAGTATTAAGTTAAGAAATTGAGATTTGTGATAGTACTCTTTTGTATTCGAAGTTATAATTCATTTTTAATTTATTGGAGGTTATATTGAGGATTAGGTGGATTATATTTGAGATTTATAAATAAATGAGAATATTTGAATTTTTATGTGAAGCTTTTATTGTAGGAAATTGAGTGTTTTGGTTAAATTGAGGATATGGTGATATTTTGATAATTATATTAGTGAGAAATAATTTATAAAGGAAGAAAATGAGATTGTAACGATGATTTGAGGAATAAATAAAATTGTCACTTCTTCTAAGAGAAACAAAAATGAGACAATTATAGTTTAATTTATTATTTATTATTGAATTAGTTGGTGTTTTGTTAATGCTATTAACATATAATTATATATTTATTTCTAGAGTGAACTTGATCTCTCTCAAATTTAGTTTTTGTGTCAAGAACTGGTGATAACCACTTTTCACTTGTTGTACTTGCTCGAATGATGTTTGTGAGTGATTTTAAATATATGAAACTACGTTGGTAATGAAGTTGCCTTGTTGGCTTTATTTTGAAATGACTAGTGATATTATATGTTATGGATATTATACTTTTTATGGTTTCTTGAACTGAAAAAATATTGTCATCTTAATGATTATTGAGACGTTGTATTATTTTTATAAATCATGTTTGAAATCTTATATATATATGCAAGATTATGATGATGTGGAGCAGTAATGGATTTGGAGTGATGATGAGAGTTATTGTATATATAATACCACGTGGTATGTCACCACTCGGTACACAGTGGATGACTTTGATATTTTCAGGGCCCTTGGTATCACCCTTTTCTTTTGGCTGGGTTAAGGGTCAGCCTTGGGATAGTGACATCTTTTTATATTCGAAGGAAAGGGAACCCATGGTCCGATATGAGTTCTATAGCCTTTGGCCAGGCTATACCTCATTATTGGAGAGCTTGGTGCAGTCTTGTCATAGAGACTAAACCTATTACATTGCAGCCCATAGGTTTTGTCAGCGTAATAAGGATGGGGTGTGATAAGGATTGTCAGGGTATCCATCTGGTGCTTGGCATGTTATATATGTGATTCATGATATAAAGTTTGATATAGAAATTTTATTACAGAATTTGTGATTTAATAAATTTGTAAATTATATATCTCGTACTTAGTTTTACAAAATATTCCACTTGGCACATCAAGAGCACATATTAGCATTTATAATGAGCTGGATTGATGGTTACAAATATTTTTTAGGTGTTAGTTCTCGTGTGGGTTAATCAGGGAAAACTTTGAAAGCTTAAATTACTTTTGCTAACAGCAATGCTTCCACCTTTTTAGTACATGTTGAATTATTGTATACTGCCACATTAGGGCTCACTTGACATATTCTAGTATATTTTGGATATGCTGGCAAATTCTAAAGCAATATTTAGTTTAAGAATATAGGCCTAGTAAAATCCTAAGCTTAACTGTGTGCATAAAATTTTTTATAAATGAGTTAATCAAGTTAATAATTAATAACTGTCCTTTAAAATGGAGGACGTTACATACTATCTGTTTGCTAAAAAAAAAAAAAACATTTAGGCACTTGGACAACTCCTGGGCATTTGCAAATCCCTATAATTACACAATGGTAGATAATGTTCATTACTTTATATCCAAGCATAGTAAATAAGTTCCTATTATCATTTTGGACTCCTTACAATCCTTAAAGGGTAGGTGATCTAATATTGACCATAAGTCCTTTCATTTTCGGACCTTGACCAAAACTTCTAGAATTTTCACCAGATTTTGAAAATTCATAATTAATTGTACATATGTCGATTTAAGGTGGTTTCAAAGGCTATGCGACTCTTGATAAGTATATTTTCAAAATATCACACTCAGTCAACCATATGTACATTGGTCCGAATTAACCAAACAGTGCCACTGCCCAACTTAACATTCTAGATTTAAAGGTCATTTTCATAAATTTATATCTCCATGTAAAGAACTCAAAAATAAGCCCATCACCTATCAAATTAAATATTATGATGTGTACTTTAAGTTTGTAAAATTTCATAGCCATTGCACACCATTTTCTTATCCAAAAATATGTTACAATTTGACTGTCTCGCCAGAATTCTTCACTAGTCAGTCAAAGGTTTTCACAATTAAGTCATTATACTTCCAAAATCACTATCTAACCTTTATGCTATACATTATTCCATTTTTAACACATTGGAAGCATCAAAATGGATAAAACCTCATTACTTCCATATGGCCTGTTCTGGCCGAAAATGAGAAATGAAGAAAACAAAAAGGACTTTCCAAATTTTACCTCAAGATCATCTTGTATTAGTCTTAGATTTCCTTCTAACTTGTTATCTAGGCTTTAAACATGATTTAACCCATTTTTAACCAAATGGACAGAGCCTTCCCTTAAGGTTTACATACTTCCAAGATTCCAAGAAATCAAAAGAAGAATAGATTCTATAGCCAATAGCAATAAAAATAGCCACAAGAAGCTAGAATAATCACTAACTTGAACATGGGCTTCTTGTATTTCTTGCACTTCCTTCTTCTTTTGGGTCCTTGGGGTTTCGGCCTTGTCTTCACAACCACCATGCAAGAAGACTAATTAGGGCTAGAGATTTACACAAGAAGAGAAGAAGAAGAGGTAGTGATTATGACATGCTTTCTTACCTTATTTCCTTGGCTTTATCCTTCCTTTCTTCTTCCTTTGGTTTTAGTTCGCTCTTTCTCTCTTACTCTCTTATTCCTTAGCCAAAATATGCATGCCAAAATGGAGGGTTTGGAAGTGTCTTATGTATTATATGGCTTGGAGAACAAGCCCTTGGGTCCCCTTGAGAATTGACCAAAATACCCTTACATTTATCTCACATATAAGGTCAATTGTGTCAACTTCTTGAAGCTTCCTTCCTCTCTCTTTGCTGAAACTAAAGGCTTGTTTGGTTAGTTTGTGACTCATCAAATTGCCATTAATGCTTATACTTAGGTGTCCCTTTTACTAGTCAACATTTTTCCTTAAGATGACACATGGCAGTTTTTAGACAAAGATGAATTAATTGCATGATTTTAGCATGTACCACTCTAGTCCTATTTATAAGTCCAGTTTGACCAAATCTCACATACCAAGGAAAGTTAGTTGACGCAATGATTATGGGGTAAATTTTCAACTTTGCCCTCATTTATGATTGGTTCTTTTTCAATTGTTTCTTCTCTCTCTATCCTCATGGGTGCAATTAATATGGGTAAAATTGTCACAATCTCATTTATTACTTGAAACTGGACTTATAAATAAGACCAAATTTTTTGGTTAAACTGGACTTATAAATAGGACCAGAGTGGTAATATATATGTGGCTTCATGATCCTTCTTCCTAATTCTCTTGGCCGAAATTCTTGACTTGTTGGCCAAGAACTTGAGTAATCATTTTGCATTAAATGGCCATGCATAGGTGTCTATGACCAAGTCATTATGTTCCCCCCAAAGACAAATGGAAAGTACACAGTGCATTAAATGCTTGTCAAATCCATTTGACTTCTTAAACAAGCTTCATATGCTTGGAGAGCAAGTTGGACACATGTCACTTTTCTATTCGACCAATACAAAAGTAGCTTTTTTACTTGTCATGATGAGGAACACGTGTCAAGATCTCATTGTGCCAACACAAAAGTATGTCATGATGAGAAGACATGTGTCACATTCTTATTAAACCAGCATAAAAGAAAGTGTCATCATGGGTCATCATGACTTACTTTATCATGGTTACTTTAATAAAGCTACTTTATTGGTACTTGCTCAGGATCTTAGGCCTGTTTGGGATAGCGATAATAGAAATGACTTTTGATTCTGATGTACTTTTTTTGATGTGATTTGTGTTTGGAATAGTAGTGGCAGAAGTGGCTTCAAGGTCTCAAGCAAGGAGATGTGACTTTACAAAAAAAGTGGCTTCAAGGTCTGAAGCCCATCAAAATCTGAACCTATGCCAAACTGTCAATAATCTAGCTTCTACTGTTGTTGGGCTTCTGATGGACTTATTTAATCTTTTGAAGCTATTCCAAACAAACCCCTTGCTCGGGTTTTACTTAGGATTGCAACACGCATACCAATACATGCCAAATGACACCCATCTAGAGTGTATGTATGGGACTTACTTTATCAAGGCTACTTTAATAAAGCTACTTTATCGATACTTGCTCAAGATCTAGCTCGGATTTTACTCAGGATTGCAGCACACATACCAATACCTACCAAATGACACTCATTTAGATTGTATGTGTGGGCCTCCATATGGCACCACATACCAGTGTTATTTCCTAAAAAACGCAGGGTATACCTATGTGCCTTGGAAATGCCATGTGCATTACTATACTGGTACACTTTGCTAGACTAATTGACCCGTTTTTTATAACATAGTTGGGTGGCATCTTTTTGCCAACCAAATGACACCGTATAAACATTTTGTGCCCTTCAGCACCAATACTTTAATCTTACGACCTACGTATACTAGGACCTTTCCCTAGTATGGCCGATAGTCCTTGAGATCTATTCTATCTCTCGACACTCTTGGGACTCTCTAGAATTGGGCTTAGTCGTCTTCCTGGATAAGCTTATCCTTAAGTTTCCATGCCCAAAATTCAGGATAGTACATTAATAATACTCATTAGTTCAAAAGGTCTTATCCTTTTGGCTTAACTGATTTCTGACTAGATTTAGCCATTATCTAACAGCCTCATAATTGCCCAAAATAAGGTAAACATAATTGTATTTCGATTAAACATCCATTATGTTCATGAAACACTAGGCTTCATGTTCTGACCTCATGTTTAATGGTTCATAAACGTCATAGTTTACTAATTGTAGAGGATATTTTCACCTTTCTTAACATGTTTCCTTGTCTCTCTTGCCTACTAGACAAGTTCTAAACTACTCACAAGGATATTCACCCTTTCATACACATTACTTTGCAAAACCATCTTTTGCTAGTTTGATCTTTCTTAGATCAATGTGTGCTTGTGGCTAGAAAACAGAATTGCTATTTCCAAAAGGAAACATCAAATCCAACATAGATCGATTTGGGAGTTGTAGTCCCATCAATCTTTAACTAAAGAGATAATGAAGATGTGATTTTGTCATTTCCATATTGCATGGAGTGATTGAAGGTGATTTATCTATGTAGAGTTACATGCAAGTTCCAATCCTTTGATTCTCTCTCTTACTTTTTGTCCGACATGAAGCTATATAATTATGTGAAACATCTACTGCTCATGTGGTTTGTTTTTTTCTATAACCCTTAAAGGATTATCAAGGTAGCTTTTCAGCTTTGTAGAAGCCATTCTTGACCTCTTCTAGATCAATTTTATCTCATAGGTTTCTTGCCTCTTTTGTACTTAGGCTTAGAGGATAAATCCTCCCACTCTTTAGATAAGTTTGTCTAGCTGATGGATCTAAGCTCCTTCAGTCTTTCATATTCAAGTTTAACGTGGAAAACCACATTGCCAAAAGTCACAATATACATGTCATGAGTAACATTTGCTTTCATATGCTCCCACTCACTGGGAGACGAAGCTTACTCCCATTCATTGAGAGACGTCTTGTCACAACATACACTTGTTGTTTATTAGAAAGAACTTAGTCTATTTGTCTAAACTTCTTTGTTTGACATTTGCCTCAAGTGTTACCTAAAGGACATGTTGGGACTAAATATACTATGTTAAAACTTAACTTAGTTATAACTTCATGGAAGAAAACCGTCAACTCCATCTTCCAAAGCTATCCACACAGCTTGGACAGAGTTATATTACTCACACTAGCATGCATCTTAAATCTGAGCAATCTTGTTCTTTCTATGCTTGATAGCCTATACTTCCTATTTCCTTTAGGGTGCTTTAGCCTCTAGATGCTTAAGACTAGTTCATATGTTGTCCCTGACATCTCATTCTTCTCAAATGCAAGAGATTTGAGAGTTTTCTAACTCCACAAATATCTCTACTAAGCTTTGTTAGTATATAGGTGTTTTAGAGACAATCTATAAGGACAGATCAACACCATTTCTATGTTGTAGTATTTCATTATTAATAAATGAACATATTTTATCTTTATCATATTTATGTCTCGCCTTTATTTTAAGATAAATATGTGTTTGAAGATAAAAGCCCTAGGAATAGAAGATGTGTTATGATCTTGAGGATTAATGATAGAAATTATGATCGTGAGAACTCGAAAACACTGGATATCTATTGCCTAAAACTTGTTCCCAGTCTTGAATCACTAAAAAAGGGCATTGATGATCTCAATAAGACTAGTACAACATCATCTACATGTATGAGATACAAGGTAGGGACTTCATGGAATATAGGCATGGTGATGACTTAGCTAATATCATGGGTGGATCTGTTGGAGAAACCGAGCTGACTCGGTGAGAGACTCCACAAAGATTCTTTGTAGGGAGTATCATTGGATATGTAAAGTCTCTCATCATTTGGTAGTGTGGATTGTCCTAAACTTAAGGATGTCATCGAATACTATGTCCTAGAGTTATACTTTGACTGTACAACTTTATCTGCCTGAAAATGGGGAGAACAGTGTACTGTTAGGTGTAACTCGAATACATGAGTATAGATGGACATGCTGAGAGGACTCTCAGTCCCCTACAAGGGATTAGTCATCCGCAAGACCGGTAGAGCTTGGATAGCTTCAAATTAACTCGGGAGTCTGAGCGCACAACAAGTAATCATAAAGAGTCATGATCCGTTATAGAGTTAGTATAAAAAGATTCCTAGTTCTGTGAATTAGCTACATTTAGCCAATTAAGAGAGATGATACTTTATCTTTGCTCTTCACTAAATATGAATGTTGATGTGAGAGATGATGCTTGCTCGATATCCAAATATGAAAGGTAGATCAATTGATTAACTCAATTAGTTCTGGGGCCGTAGAGCATTGTTGGTGTCTTATGAGGTCATTAAATAAATTGGGCCTGTTAAAGGAGTTTTAATTGGTTCAAGTTTATTTATGTCAGTGATCAATTGGGCCTAATGAGTCACACACAAAGGTTATTCTCGATTGTTTAAAATTAGCAAACTTGAGCCAATAATTCTTATTGGACTTTATCAAGAGTAAAGGTCTAATTGGGTTGAGTAAGATTCCAAGCCCAATAAGAAGCAAAATGGTGTCACATATATGGTCCCCAGTGAGAAATCAGTTTCTCTACAAAAGGGCCCAAATGTGTAGAAAGATCTAACGGGGTCTTAGGCCAAGTTGAATTTTGAATTTAAGTTTGAAATTTAAATTTGAATTTTAATTCAAAATGTTAGGTTATAAAAGATAATTTTGAATTATCATATACATATATATATATATAAAGATCCGATAATAATTTGAAGATGGAAGAAATAATAAATGACGATTGAGTTGAAAATGATTTTGAATTTTAGTTTAAGAGATGAATATGATCCATCATCTTAAATTATTATTCAATTAATCAATTAAGATATAAATGTGATCCATCATCTTAAATGGTTGACTCAATCAATCAATCAAGATATAAATTTGATTCATTATCTTAAAATTCAATCAATCAATCAAAATATGAATTTAATTCATTGTAATTTGGATTTGCCCATTCAAGCTTGGATTGAGCCTTTTTTGTAAGTATTTAAATTAGGGTTAGACTTTTGTAAATTACTGATTTTTTGTGTATCCCTTTCTTGCACGTTTTTCTAGGAGAAAAACAAGAGGCTTTTGTACTCTCTAAATTTCGTTTTCACCAAGGTTTAGAGAAAAGGGCGCTATCCACAAGGAAAAGGTTCCAATGATCTTGCTCCTCTTATCTTTGACCTAATCCTAAGAAACCACGACCTTCTTGAAAAGATAAAAACCCAAGGAAATCAAAACTCAACCTTGTCTTCGCCTAGCAAGCATCCAACGAGTGGTAGGTTTCAAGAGAAGGAGTTCTCGTCGCAATCGGGGGATAGCCATATAGATCAACGTTACAGGACATCAACAACACTGAGGTCTTCAAGTGATTTAAAGTAATCCTAATCTCTAATAGTCGTGTTATTAAGTTATTCTAATCCCCAATAGTTGTTTTAACGAGTAATCCTGAAACTCATGAATATTATAAATTGTTATGATTTCTCATTAGCATCGTAAAGAGTTACAGATTAATAATCAGTAACTAATTAACGTAATGAGTTAAGGTTAATAATTCATGAGGACAATAAGGAGTTACGAGATTCCACAACAATTAAACAAAATTTTTGTTTTCAACTTCATGAAACTTTGCGTGAAAGTCATGTAATAGGAAAAATTAACCAAACAAGCTCGTCATCATAAGCTCAGTAAAATGGACTTGGTTATAATTTGGTCAATTAGATTATTATGGTGTACAAATCACATTTATGTGTTCAAATAATACATAGGATAATCAGATAATAAGTTCATTAGTTTCTTTTTCAGGAGACAACTATGTTGACTCCCATCCCACTCATGCTAGTTATATTACTACCCTTTTAACCGTAGTCTTTATTGAACACATTTCCCTTTTAGGATTCTGGATACGTTTTAAAAGCTCCTACTCAATCAAAGCAGTTATAATAACAAGATAATAACATAATATCATTTAAATAACATTATGAATGTTCATCAAAGAAGAGAATATACTCTATTCAATTCCAAAAGCAAATAATTTAATCATAAATTCAATGAAAAGGAAGATTCAAGATACATAAAAAAAAAAAATTTGTCTCATATTGCTATCTCTTAACTAGGTTCTCCCTTCATAAGCCTTTATGGCCATATGAACTCATGTAGCATCTTGCTACAATATCAAGCTCCTCTTAGTCATGTTTACATCGGTTCACTTGGATGCATTTTGTAGCATTTCTCTTACTGGATAAGATGATTCATGCATCTCTTCCTATCTCATCCTTTATCGCAACATTTGTGAAAGGTTTGACTTATAAGTCATTACTTTAACCTCAATTGACTCAATGGGGTTGGAAGCTTGGGACGACTTGTTATAAGTTCAAGTTGCTACAAGTTTTAGGGTTTATCTCAACTTATTTTGAGTCAAGATTGGATAGGATCTCTTATTCAAAAGCTCATTTGAATGCATGCCCATGACAAGAATATTTCAATGTTAACAGTATGTTCCAGCTAAAATCTTCTTAGTGGTTATTCCAAGTTATTCCAAAACCAAAAGAATGAATTCAAGATTCAATTTAATGGTTTTCAGGAATTTCCAAGTGGAGATAAACACTTTTATGACACAAAAATATATCCAAACTTACATTAAACATATGCAAATTACATATCTTATTGAAGCTCTCAAATTTAGGGAATTTTAGGAACAAACCATGTCTCAATCGGAGGTCCCACGTGCTCACAAACCCCCCAAGGAGGTGTCTAAATCGAAAAATCCTAAAAAATACAAAAATTCCAACGAATCCCACTCTTAGTGGTGACACGTGTCATCCATGCGCCACCTTGCAGCCACCGGCTAGCAACATGCACCGATTGTTACACCCCTACCAGCCTCGCCCTTTCGAGTGGTGGGTTAGAGGGATCCATTTCGCTTATTACCTTTCCATTGTTAATTAGTCACTTTAAACATATATCAGAGTATGTGCAGCTGAGCATATGATCGGTTTGGACAACTCCAATATACTGGTAAAGGTACAATAATTACATAAAGTAGTCCCCGTAGGGTTAAGCGTACAATTGTCCAAAACAAATACTAAACCAGAGAGTACACTCGTACAGTCATCCCAATTATATAAGTACAAGAAGCAACTGGGCATCCTCTATTTCTTCGTCTTTCCACACCAAGCCCTACCTTCTTCAAGTCCTCCAACCGCTACTACCTTACGCCTGTATCTTTTGAACCAGACTAGAGTTCAAAGTTGAACCCCAGAGTAACTGTTAAACTCAAGTGTAATATGTATACAGTGCATGCAAGTAACCATAATCAAGAAATCAAATCACATATTATAAATGCATTCAGAATCACATCACAATCACAACCACAACGACGTACCTTTGAGCTGCCTTACCAAGGCAAGCCCCGAACACCTGCGTACCGTCGAGTCAGCCCACAGGCAGACCCCGGACACCCGTGTACCGTCAAGTCACCTCACAAGGCAGACCTCGACACCTGCGTACCGTCGAGCCGTCTAAAAAGACAACCCCAGACGCCATCCTCAGCGCTAGGATAAACACAGTAGTCAGGGACTTTAACCCCAACTACCCTGAATGCATCTCAAGCTCAGTAGCGACCTAAGGACACACAGCCCACTAGGCCCTACAGCCCTGCATCCTCAACCATGGAAAACAGACATACAACAGCAACATAGAATACGTGAGTTAACAGTTACTACATGGCACGCCTCGAAAATAGCCAACCCTTCTCTTGATGTTGGATATGTGTTCCACACGTGCTATAATCCATAGATACAACAAGGTATCACACTTTCAATCACATATTCAAACTTTACTTCAAGTTCCACCAATTTCGCCTATTACCGGAATTTTCCAGAATCTCTGACCCAACTTCACTGATTTTTAATAAATTCTAAAAACATCGTATTAACATGAAATAAGTGGCCTTAGAACCCTTAGGATATCTATTTTATAAGAAAAATAATTACCAAAGTCATATGGGTTCAAAAATTGTCCTTATTCCCAAACATTAGCCACTGGTCCGAGACAGAGTCCAGGTTTTTAGGTCATTTTCAACTTAAAATAACTATCGGTTGGAAACTCCAAATGACAACAAATATTATATCAAAATCATCCTTAGGATGTCTAATTTCACCATGTAAAATTTCAGAGAAATAAAACTTCATTTACTTTTTTAAATCCATCGATTATCATTTGCTGCCCAGAAAATACTGTTTTTTGCAGATTTGAGTAGTTTCAAGACTTAGGGCTTTTTGGATTCGGAAAAAAGGTGATCCTACATATCCCCACTCAAAATCACATTCTAGAATCAATGGAAACCTCAAAAACATGGAAATCCCACTGGATCTATATGAAATCACCATAGGGCGGAGATAAGAGTTTCCAAATCGTCGGTTAGAGACTTACCGTAGAACTTCGGTTGCGGATGCCTTCCTCTTCCCTTGGACCAAAGCCGGATTTACACCGTATAAGCCTTTTACGACCCTTTTCATTGGCACTTTAATTCCACGGCTTATTCATACTAGGTCCAAAATTTGGGGTGTTCCATCGACTACTCATGCTCCACGCACCATCTTCTCTTAAACGTGTATGCCATGTGGCAGGAGGTAGCCACTATTGGGCCACATGCCACTTGTCATGTTTTCAGAACTTTTTCCTTTAAATACTAAAAAAAAGTCAAAATTTAATGTTTTACCGCTGACCTTTGACCCTTCAGATGACGTGGCAAGCGATGTGGCATGACATGTCTAATCAACGGATGATGTTGCCTTGTTGACGTGCTTTATACGCTATTGTGTTGCCCTTTGAATGGCCTATGTGTTTTGGATGACAAATGATGGGGCTTGTTGAGTGCCACACCATCATCTTCAACCTCCAGCCAGGTCGTATTGACCCAACTGGAGCTCTGACTTGTCATCACGATCACCAACTTTGGAAGGTCATATCTTCCTTGTTTTAGCTCCATTTCTTTTGCATTCTTGGTATCATTGGAATCTTCGTAACATGAATTAGAAACCCATGGCTTTTATTTGCTCCAGAAACATCATTTTTAAGGATAAAATCTCAAGCTCTTTGGCGGTGGCAAAAATGTGAACCTCCAACTTCTCTCCCTTGTTTCTCCCTCATCCGAACTACATTTGACATGTTATAAGTGTCGTTGGAATTGTCTCTACGATCACTACACATATATGGCCTTAACTTATACAAAACTTCTTGATTTCAAAAACCCAATTTTTTGCCAATGTCCACGGCTCTAGGTAATGTTATTTGGATGTGTTTTCTCTATGTTTTAAGAGCTCTTCTAGCTTTTGAGAGTTAAAATTTCTTGTTTTTGGTTCCACATAGGTTTCAAAAACTCAACTTTATTTAGGTTGAAGAAATAAGGATAAAAAAAGAAGAGGAGCAGAGACTAATATAGATGGATACTCAAGTATAAGCGAAACCTAGATTACCAAACTCATGTATGCACAAAAATATGTATTCTAATGGGCATGTAGGAGACAAGCCCGCATATACATCCATGTCGATTAAAAGAACTATATGTGTATCACAATACATACACAAACATACGCACAAGCTTAGAAGCATACAGATAGGATATTTAATATTTAAAGGGTTAAATACCATTTTTGTCACGGAAGTATTGGCTATGGAGCACCTAGCACCCGAAAGTTTTTTTGCCATCATTTTTGCCTCGGAAGTTTACAAAAAGGAGCAAATATGCCCCTAAAGTTTTTTTAGGAGCAAATTTACCCCGAAAGTTTTTTTTAGATGCAAATTTTTGTAAACTTCCGGGGCAAAAATGATACCACAAAATCAATTCAACGGTCAAGATCAATTGATGGGCAATATTGCTACATTTGTAAACTTCCGGGGCAAAAATGATACTAAAAAAACTTCCGGATGCTGGGTGCTCCAAAACCAAAACTTTCGTGGCAAAATTGGTATTTATTCCATGTTTAATTAAATATATAAGGTTCATGCTTTTACATCAGAGAGCATCTAGAAAGGCAAAGACAAAAAAACATATCACGCATAACAAGGTCCAGATTTTTCAATCAAAGGAATTAAGAGTGCAACAATAAAAGATAAGTTGAATGACTTTCCTTTTTCTTTTGGTAAAAAAACATGCTTGAAAACAAAAAAGGAAATAAAATCTCAAGCAAAATGAATTCACTGGCATTCGGCCTATATATATAATATATGCATGCGAGAAAGAGAAAGAAAAAAAAAAAAGCATGCATAATAATGCAATTGTTAAAGTCACATATATATAATAGAACAACAGAAATAGATGGAGATATAATCAAAGTATATCACAAGCTTACTCACAAAGAATAAATCACAGCCTCAGGATCATCTGTCTCTGATACCAATGAAGGAAAAATTAGGATAGAGAAGAGACTGGCGTACTAAGGCGAATCCACGTTCAGGTCAAGGTCAATGCTCTATAACTTGAACATAATAATGTTCACACAATTATTAGACTACTAGAGCCTAAATAAGATTCACATAGCATATTACCAGAATAAGAAAGATGGTAGGAGAGAAGAAAGATTGTCAGATAGCTCAATGGTAAGAGTGAGGTTCAGTTGAGGGAGACACACCCTACTTAATAGAGGTCAAGAGAGACCACCAATTAGGAAGTTATGTGCATTCCTCATTGCTTTCTAAGTAATAAGCAGGAAATTAATTCTTGATTAATTTCCTAATATATAATTACTTGTTTCTCAATTAACAAATCCATAATTAATGTTGATTTGTTTCTTATTTGATAAGGTCATTTGCTTTCTAATCAAATAGTCCAACCTATCAAGGGTGGGTTGACATTAGGTGTTTGTCTTAATGTGCTTCTTACATGCTTGTCTCTCTAATTAGAGGGACAAGCACATTTTTTTTATTTACTTAAATTAAATTATATGCTGCTTTCTGAAAAAAAAAATTGCATCTAATATCTCAAATTAATTAGTTTTCGGATAATCGGTGTTACAAAACAATATTTCTAAATACAGAACTAGAAACTAATTAATTTGAGATACATGCAAAAATTTTTTTTTCCAGAAAGCAATATATAATTTAATCAATATATATATATATATATATAACTTTTAAAAAAAATTGCTTTAGAGGGACAAGCATGTAAGAAGTATATAAGGAAGAAGCACCTTATGTGCTTCATCAAGGATAGATCAGACTTGTACCCGAAGTCCAATATCGGCATAAGAGATTATTCATGTTCTGTGGAAAATTTTTATGGTATTTCTACTTATCCATATTCAAAAGTACGGTACACATAAGAAAACTTTGTGTTTTCCCTATATGTAATGACCTTTTATTTTTGTCTAGAAATTGCGAATCATGTGGAGAGAGTATGATGAGAGAGTTAGGGATCAGAAAAGATAATCAAATAAGGGATATTAAGGTAAAACTATCAAATTGTAAAACTGAATTTTAGGATATATGACTTGATTTAAGAATCGTTAAATTTGATGACACAACTTAGAATTTAGGTAATTCAACTATCTTATAAATGGATTTTCCCCCCTTTTTTTATCAAAAAAAACCAAAAACTTTATATCCTCTTATTGGAGGGAAGTAAATAACTCATTTACCGACATTAATTAGAAGAATAAGTTGAATTAGTTATTTATAAAAAATATACATTGGTTTTTTAAACATACTCATTTAATCATTCACATCCAAAAATACCCAAAATAAAAACATTAATTTAATATATATAGGCAATATAAAAAGTTGAGAAGAAAAAAACATAACTTTATAAGATAAAGTAAATTGGGGTTTACATTTAAAACAAATATCTCAATTAGTTCCTATATTAGGACCAAAAAGAACAATATTTTGAAAGTTGTCCTCTCACCCTGCCATTAAAGTTTCCTAGGAGCATGGTGAGAGACACGTTGTTATAGAATCGGATTGCCTGAGGAACATAGAGCAAGTAGTATGCGAGCATGAAGGGCTATCTTCACGAGGCCGTGAACATCATTGAATTAGACTGGATCGTGCATTTACACTTCGCTTGGAGAGAAAATTAAGTGGAGGAGAAAATGGAGGGAGAGAAAAGTGAAGAAATAGATAGAGGGGAGAAAAGAGGATGAGAGAAAATACATTATATTTACAATAACAATAATGCCCTTATTTGTAAAGAAATCCCCAATTATTTGATTATTTGGATTTATATTATTATATATATTCTTTTTTTTTTTCGATTGAATGATATTATATATTTTCATTCAAGTCTCTGAACCCACAAATACGAAATATGCAATATTAAGTTAGGGTAAATGATTTCTCCGGTCAATGATGATAAGTTATCTCCAATGACCCCAAAAAATACGTCGTTTTGGATTAATGAAGGTGTTTTTGTAATTTTATACCTTTCATTAATTCACCTAAAATTACAAACACACCCTTCATTAATCCAAAACGACGTAGTTTTAGGAGTCACTGGAGATAGCTTATCTCCAGTGACTGGAGAAATACTTTTCCCAGTTAGGGTAATTACAAAATTTTCAAATATTTCTCACGTACTCTCTGTTTCTACCATTATTTTTATAAGGCTAAAGTATACTTTTAGTCCTTTAAGTTTATATGAGGTATCCATTTAGCCCCTTAAGTTTATAAAGTGCACTTTTAGTCCTTAAAACTTAACACCGTTAATGTTTTTAACGGAAAATGATGTCTGGGCAAAATTAAGGGGTGATAATGTGATGCTGACGAAGCAAACTTAAACCCAGTGGCAACTCTTATATATTCAATCCAATAAAAAATGAACCACGTGAAAAATTTTTAATCTAATGTCAGCCAACAAATTTTTATTAATTTATTGTTTTTAAAAAATAAAAATACTTAGGGTTTAGTGATTTCCTTTGTCGCCCCTTTTCCTCCCTCTCAATCCATCTTGCTAACGGCTTAATCTGTCTTCCATCCTCCCTTTATTTTCCCATGTTCTTGATTGTTCCTTTCAAAACCCAGAAACTCACCTACGCCAGTTTCATTGCTTTGTGCAATTTAATCACCCATGCATGTTGATTTATAAACTACATACTTAATTTCTCCTACCAATCATACCCTCATATGCTTATGGACACAAAAATACTGAACCCGAAGAAGGCAATCTCACCCAATCAGTCCCTCGTATATGTGGACTCACGTAGTGGAACCAAAGAGAGCAACCATTGGTGATCGATGATTGGGAAAGAAATTTCTTTGAAAAAAGAGTAGATGGAGGCTTATAGATTATGGAAAAGCCAAGCGAAAAGAGAGATTGTAATGGGAGGAAGATGGATTGAGAGGAGGGAAGAGGGGCAGTAAATAAAATTACCAAAACCTAAGTATTTTTATTTTTAAAAAACAATAAATCAATGAAAATTTGTTAGCTGTAGATTAAAATTATTTGATATGGTTTATTTTTATTGAGTTGAGTATATATAAGTTGCCACTAGGTTTAAGTTTGGATTGTCACCATTTTTCGACACTTAATTTTGCTTAGTCAGCATTTTTCGTTAATAACATTAACGGTGTTAAGTTTTAAGGACTAAAAGTATACTTTATAAATTTAAGGGACTAAATGGATACCTCATATAAACTTAAAGGATCAAAAGTATATTTTAGCCTTTTTATAATAACTACCTATTCATATATACATTTTAAAATACAAAAAACCTTAAAAAATCATATAACTTCCCTAACAATAAATCTCCTGCCCATTCTGATTCATGATATACTAATAATTTTTTAATTAAACTTTTCCAAACCACAAATACAAACATAAAATATTAAATTAATAAAGTTCTAAATCTCTCTTCTTTCTAAGCTTATAATAACTTGTCACCTAAAAAATCATACTCCTATAACTCTGTAGAGCAAATTAATTAACATTGCTTATTTAGGCAAAACGTGTAAAATAATACGAAAGGAAAGAAAAACAAGTTTTTCTACTTATTTATCAATCAGAGCAATTCCTTTCTCACCCAACTACATTGATGCACAAGGTCACCATACGAGATAAACGAGTTCAAAATGAGTCTTCAAAATGAACATAACGTATATGAGAATATCATTATTGAATCCCTAATAAATGCTTTTGAGTTAAATAATATTGAGTCTTGTGGCGATTGTTGTCATGGATAAAGACAGGATGTTTGTATTATTAGTGGTGAATCTTCCACTGCACCTTGTTTATCTTATTTTGAGTATTTTAAGAAAGCTATATAATTTATTTAATTATTGCATACGTGACATGATATCTATAAAATATTTGTGTAACATTAAATTATATATTAGTTTATAAGTTAGGTAAATTAATTTTAAGAAAATGATAAATATGCAAGATAAAATGAAAAAAGGTCTTGCATTTATGATTAAAGTCAACTCCCAAAATATATTCTATGTTAATATCGGAGAAGTAAAAGGTGTTGACACAATTTCTCTATTTGATTGGGGTGATAAAAATAGTATAGTTAGCCTAAAAAAACATTTTCCTTGTATTTATGGTTGTGAAAGGAGCAAATGTGAGACGTGTTTCATTGTTGTTGAAGTAGATAATTTCTCGTGGCAAAAACAAAAAAAGGTAGATAAATTTCTGACATCTGATGATTCCATCGATTCTCTTGGCCGCATTGATTCTTTTGATCTTTCATTGTATACTATTTCCTATAGTCTTAATTATGGGAACATTTTCGTAGTGTAAATTGCATTATAAAACTATTCCTATAATACTATACTAATACTACTGATTCATTGCGTACAAATTGTTTTGAATGATAAAAGTACTGATGGTTTTGAAGGTTAGTTACAAATACACTTTAAAATCCCTTTTCTCATTTTACTCTTAAAAATTAGTTATCTAAATGGGAAAATTTCTAATAAAGAATTTTAAAAATCCTAAAAGATAAAAAGATGTTTCGAATATTCATAATCTTAGAGAGATATTAGGCACAATTTTTTTTTTTTTTAAATTAAAAGGAAATGACCAAATGGCCCTTACAAATTTTTTGTTAAAAAAATATTACCCCACTTCGCCGCTGGAGCTCTAGTAGCCGTCAACTGCCCTTGTTGGCGGATGGTAACTACCCCCGCCGAAAGTCAAAAGCTCTGGTGGGTAGGCAGTCGGCCATTGGCGCTCCGAGTGGAATATTCCATTGGGAATTAATATTGCCAAAGTGGTGAGGGTGGGGATTCCAACCTTTACCACTTGGTTGGTGTGCCCAAATGGCTGGTGTCCATTAGGCTTCCAATGACTTTTAATATATTATATGCAAATAACAACTTTCATTTACCAAGTAAAAAGTTCACACCATCAGGTCATTGACAACTTTTGTTAAGGAATTCCTGATATTTCATTATATTTTAAAAAGTTTCATTTACTAAGTAAAAAACTCATACTATCACGTAATTCATAAGTTTTATTAAGGAATTTACGACATTTCATTAAATTTTAATAACTTTCATTTTCCCAAAAAAAAAAAAAAAAAAAAAAAAAAAAAAAAAAAAAAAAAAAAAAAAAAACTATCGGGTCATTTATAAATTTTGTTAAGGAACTCATGACATTTCATTAAGTTGTAACAACTTTCATTTTCCTATAAAATAATTCAGAAGTTGTCAAAACCTAATGAAATCTGGTACATTCCTTAACAAAAATTGTGAATGACCTGATAGTGTGATTTTATTTTATTTTATTTTAAAAAAAATTTTGGTGAATTCCTTAACACAACTTTCATTTCATTAATTTTTTCCCCTCAAAATTCATACTATATATGTTCGTTTGCAAATAATATATAAAAGCTATTGGTGGCCCTTTTGGGAAACCAAGTGGCGGGGGTTCCAACCCGACCCCTACCACTTTGGGAATATTAATTCCCATCTAGAGCTTCGACGGTAGATTAGAGCTCCAGCTGCCGACAGGGGGTGGTAGCTAGCCACGGGAGCTCCAGCAGCGGCAGCCGATGGCGGTAATATTTTTTCTTTAATATATGAAGGCAATATGATCATTTCTTTTCAATTTCAAAAAAGACAAATTGAACGTAACATTTCTCTAATATTATAAGTATTCGAAACACCTTTTTGTCTTTTAGAATTTTGAATGTACTTTACCAGGGATTTTCCCTTTCTAATTTTATTTAGTTAAAAAAGTTAAACATTCTTGTGATATGTGATTTCTATACATTTTTATCCATTAAATATATCTAATTAATTAAGTATTTACGAATTTTTCCAATGATAGATTAACTCTTTATTTTTATAATTTTAATACCATCACTCTATATGTATATGTACAAAGGTCATATCATTTTCTGTGATTTTACATTTACACCTGCTTTTTGCCATTCCTTTCCCTCTATTTGTCCATTACCTTACTCGCATTATTTACAACACACATATTTATTGAATGATTGAAGAACATGAGTGAAAAGACGCTTACTCTCAGAATATCAGAACGAGAACCATGACCACACAAACCATTGGCTGATTGTTCAATTTCTAAACATCCTTCAACCAATAAAGGCTGGTAATATTTTTCAATAGCAATAGAGCCTTTCTTTCGCTTCAATTTCTAAACTAAATTAATGCATCTTGATTGTTCAGCAATGTCTCATTACTTAGGAACATCATCCTTGGTTATAACTAACAACTAAATTTACTAGAATATTTGATCCCATAACATTTGGCAATGAAACATCATACACTGGTATAGTACTATAATCTGTCATATTAAAGGATCACAATGTAATACTGATATTGGGATACCAAATATCTAATACTAAATGCATAATATTGTCTGTTACAAACAGGCAGTCAATTTTGGCAGTATGGTTAGATGCTCAATTGGTACCCCCTTTTACCAAATTAGACAATCGATACAACAAAGTGAAACTCATTGAACCATGAAAATTACAACTCCCTACCTAAGAATACGTCATTGAAGTAGCTGCATGTTTAGGAAACCTAACACTTTACACGATGCAGAGTTACCTTCTCAGCAATCAACTTGATCTCATCCAGCCTCTCTTGTACTAACTTCTGGAGTTGCTCCTCCTGATTTTTCTGATTGTCATCTATCTGCACAGCACTAGATTCGTTTGCTTCTGATCTGAACATGACAAAAGACATCTCCGGATCATATTCGCTTGGTACTTCAATAAGTTGCTTCCCAGAAGTCCCAGAATCTTTCCCCAGTATATCATACTTGACACGGCTTGAAATAATGCTGGAGAAGTCTTCCATGTTTTTCTGGGCAGGATGAAGACCCAGATAGATTAAAACCTCCCAACACTGGAGAAATTGCTTCTTGTTAATCTTCAGGTTTTTCCTGACATCTTCAATAGCACTTGGGGGTGGTAAGAGTCGAAGAGAGTGCACTTTCTTTGATAATTTTCCTTGCTTTAGATATGAAACAGCAGAAGAAACGGTTTGTTGGATTGGGTCAAAGTGAAGCAGGCGAAGCGTGTCCATGCAAGTGCGAACATGTTGGAAGTGGTCTAATGGCTCTTCTACAGTTAAGTCAAAAACATCTTCAGATATGGCAACATCATTTAACACCTCTAGAAGGTACCACCATAACCCTTGTGTTGGTAAGGAGGCAATATAAGTATCTGCAATCAAAAGGTCTTATGAGAAGACAGAGAAGAACAATTTGAGAGCACTCTAAAATTTTGAGGTTGTCATGTAACTGATAGTAGAGAGGATGTATCAAACCTGACTTAGACGCAACCGAGAACCATCAGGATAGTGGAAAAATCGATAAACAGCAGTAAAACCAATAAGCCTACATTGGGTCTCTCCTTGCTGATCAATTTTCTTCTGAATCAGGAGATACAGTTCCCACCTTGAATCCGTGACGTCAATGGGACTACTACCTGTGAGAGGAATATTAAAAAGGATTCTGGGCTACAATAGCAATTTTTTAGTAGTAGCTACAATAGCAATTTAACATAGCACAAATTAGCAAAAAGCAAATCTTTGAACACCAAAATAGCAAATCAATACCATCAACAAGAAGGAGAACAAGGGGTATTAGGCGACTGTAAAGGTGCCCAGTAGCCATGTTGCCTGAAATCATACGGACAACCTGGCCAAAAAATCCAAAAGAAAAATTCAGAATATACCCTTGGATATGGATGTCCATATATAAGATATTTAATGAAAATGAAGCTGAAAGAAACAAACAGAAAACATGTTGCCTAGGAATTTTTACGGTACAAACTTAGAAAAGAGTTACTATTTCATGAGCCTAATCTAGGTATGCCAAAAGGATTGTGACATTTGACCTCATAAAATTCCCATGATAAGCAGGGTTTTCAGAGGCATAGAGCACCAAGGGATAGCAACAACGTAAAAACACAAACACATATGCAGAATGCACACCAAAAAACTAAACTGTTGGCTCGAGCTAAAACATAGAAGTAAAGCTTATAAAGTTACTGTGTTTCCAATTTCCCCACTAATTCAATTACAAGATGGCTCAGAAAATACTGCTATTGAGATATTAATGTAGATTTTTCATATGTTACAGCACATACAAGCTATTGAACATTTGCCAGTTATCATACAACACATTGAGCCAAAATATAAACTACCACCTCAGAATCCAAAGCAGCTGCTTCAGCATGACTGTTAGAATGATTAACATGTCCATTCAAAACCTTGTTCTTTAAAACCTCCGCATTTGAGATGGTTGTCCTGCAAAACGACATAAATCCAGGGAATGTACAACTTAGGAAAACAAAAACAGATCAACTATTAAATAATATATTAAAAGAAACTTAAAAGAAAAGAAATAGAAAAAATTGAAAGGGGAAAAACTGAGAAAGCAATTTACACCTAATAAAATCTTTCTCCGCCGAAAATGTTTGCAGAAATTCATCTTTGCTTTCAACAAGAGTCTCAGCAAAAATTCTCTGTTAGACATAACAACATTATTGATGGTAAAAAAATAACTACTCTGAATAGAGGTATAAGGTTTTAAAATAATGATGCCAAATTGGAAGTTGAAGAATACCTGAAGAGTAGCTTTCAAATCTGTGATTCCTTTGCCTCTCTTCAACAATTAAAACAGCACATTCAACAGAAGATGTCAAAAACATTAAGCACCAGGAGAAAAAGAAAATGTGAGCAAGGTATGAAAAGTGTCAGCACTTACATCAGATGAACTCTGAAACTTAATATCAGCATAGGCATGAAAAGTCACGCTGCTAATCCAGATAGTAATCTGTAAGAACAAAACAGACAGAATTTTTTCTTTAAAAAAAAAAAAAATGGCACGGAAGACTATTCAATAATGATTATGTGTAAATATATTTCAATCTTTTGTCTATAATGATCATTACCTTCAAATCTTCATAACCATAGATCTTCCCATCATCATCAAAAAAGATATTCAAGTCCACCGGGTCAATGACAAAGTTCTCTGGAGTGCTAAATTCCTCTTTGCTTGAAACTATACAACATTATATCCCACAAGAAACATGCAAGTTAAACAAAAGAATTAACTTGACATGTTAACAAGAAAATACAAGGGAGGAAGTTAAAAATGGCAATCAAAGGAAAAGAATGTCACTTAAGTGAACAGATTAGCTAGATCAAATCCTTAGTAGACCGAGAGTGGGAAAGGTTATACAGACAGGAAAAGTAGCAGAAAATAAAATCCAAAGCTGAAAGATAACAAATAAAAATATGGCCTCCCAAGCAACCAAACAGAGGAGTATGCAAGACCCAGAAATAACACTATATTCTTGGGCTGGGCATAAACCAGAAATCAGCTTCTCAGATATTTAACTGATTTTTTTCTCAATCTAAAGAGCTTTGTCAATGCCATGAAACAGTTCATGTCAAAACATGACAGTTTCAGATGCTAGATATTATTATGTTCGGACTTTTTTCCAGAGGCATGATATCTTTCAACTCTCTTCAACAATATGAGCACAGAACGCAGCTCATGTAAAACCTTATTATGTCGTCCTGCCATCCTAGTCACCTATAATGGGCCTGTTTGGATTCACTTAAATTTGAGCGTTAAAAAAAAAAAAATGCAATGATTGTCTAGCTTAAAAAATTCCAACGCTCACACAATGATCAAAAGAAAATGGAACCCGTTTGGATTAAATGATTGTTTAGTGCGTTATATTAAAAAAGATGTAATAGCTTTAATAAGTCAAAATGGAATTCTAAAAAATAAGTCGAATTAAGGAAAAAGCTCCGAATTTTTATTGTAATTTTTCCAAAATATATGTCTCTCAGCTTTTTGATGTGGGCCCTCGTTTCTAAAAGCTTCTACCACCATCAATCCAAACACAAATCATTATCTATAACCTGTTCACTTTTTTCCTATTTTTTTGATATTTTTTTCTTTTTAAATTATTTTGTTTTTTAATGATTTAAAACTTTCCTTTTAAAAAAAAAAAAAAAAAAATCGCCACCGCCCTCAAATCCCCCAACTAATGGTGCCCCTCCTTCATTAATTTTCTGGGTCCGAATACTGACAAGACTAATCTCACCACAGCAAGAAGGGATACAATTTGGACAGAAATTAAAACATGTATACCCATGGAAAGAAATTGCGAACGACGACTAATAGCATCTAATATCTAATATATATAAATCTAGTAAAAATGAAGTCGACAAGAGACATAGTCAGAAGCTTTCTAGAAGCATTATAAGGGATAATGATCATGAATAATTGTTACTAGGAAGAATTTTACCACACCTAGAAAGATTCTTATGCAGTCTTTTGCTTCAACTCCGGCATCTGCACAATGCGAAATTGAAAACTTTGTGAGCTTGAAATTTGATCATACAAGCGCAAAAAAATGATAATAAAATCTACAAATAGAGAGAGAGTAAAATGTCGAGTAAGAGTGAGAAGACCAAAAAAATGAAGAAGAAGAAGAAGAACAGAAATGAAATGAGAAGTAGCAAGAACTCTGTACCAAGTACACTTACCAACAGCGGAGAAGCCGACTCGCCGCCGCTTCTTCGTTTCATTGCCGGAATCCGAAGTGTGTTGCTTCTTCTGTCCCATTCGCTGGGACTCAGCTGCAGAGCTAGGGTTCACAGAGCGGGAAATGAGGCACAGGCGGGAAATGGCAGTATAGTGTGAATGTATGAATGAAATGGAAGGTCTAAAGAAGCTAGGGCAATATACTATCGCGGTTTCAATGCCCTGAACAAACGGTGTCGTTTCATCGAAAAAGTAGCGGTGTTCCCCGTCCCACCCTTCTTTTTATATTCCTGTCCTAAAGTATAAAGTTGGTCGGAGAATTTAATTTCCAATACAACTAATTATTATTATTTTTTTTTTTTAAAGATTAACTACTACATGAATAAAAATAGTTTCCAAATCAGAATGCTTGCTTAAAGGGGAGGCTTAAAGTTTTTTTCTTAAAAAAGCCATTCGATAAATTTATTGCTCCAAATTAGAGTGCTTTGTTGAAGGGAGGTTTATATTAGATAAAATTATGCTCGCTTCAGACATGATGAGCCAGGTTCACAACGCTTGTCAAGGAAGGAAAAAATTAGCAGATTTTAAGGTTGATTTTTCAATAGCTTTTGATAAACTTTCTTGGGCTTTCATTAAGGCTAAGATGCACCAGATGCAGTTCCCATCTAAATGGATCAATCTCATTTAGCAGTGTATCTCAATATGCAATATCATTGTCAATGAAGATTGACACAGTTAGCTAACGCATCGGCCTTCATCCCAAAAGGGAGGAGGTTCAATACCCATTAGTCGATGTGAAGACCTTATTGGTGATCGATCTGTAAGCGCTCTTTCGCAAATTTAGAAGCGTTGGCGAGCCATGATTTTTTATTTGTGTCCGCACAATTAGTGGGGGGATTTAGGGGTTTGAGGGCCGAATTTTTTTTTAAAGGAAAGTTTTGAATGGATTAATATATATATATATATATATATATATAAAAGGAAAAAAAAAAACTTCAACTTAATATAGAAAAATAATAATTAAGAGTCAACTAAGCTATTATAATCGAACGATTACAAAAGCATTCTTTAGTTCTTCATTTCTTAAAAATATTGCATTATGTTTTCATCATCAATCTTATCAAACATATCAGGTCCAATATAAGTGTGTCAAGACTAAAGAGTTCTCTAAGATCATGCAAGGTGAATTTGAAATGTCTATGATAAGGAGAATTAAATTTCTTCTTAGGACTTTGAATCAAGCAAAAAAAGAATGAAATATTTATTTCTCAAACCAAATACCTATGAGAGCTTTTTAAGAAATATAGAATAGATCATTGCAACAGAGTTGATACCCCTAAACATTTTCCGCATTATATAGCATTTCTTCACTAAGGAGGAAAAACTTGGAAAAAATAAGAAATGATATAGCATTTCTTCACTAAGGAGGGAAAGCCTTCGGGAAAAAAGAAAAAGAAATGGAAAAGGGCCCAACCAGGTTCAAACTGGTGACCTCATTATCACCAGTTAAATTCCCTACCATTGAGCTATGACCCATCGACTTGAAAGGATTACGGTTAAAAATATATATAACTTAAAATCTTATGTCTGCACTTGCAGACACCTACACCAACGTGGCTCCGCCACTGGCCTAGAGGTATGTCCGATTTTGATGGGGCACCTAGGTGTCTTACCCCCACCAAAACTTTTTTATAACAAAAAAAAAAAAAAAAAAAAAAAAAAAAGTGCACTATCATTTTATTTTTCAATGGCCAATTATCTCAGCCAATCATTTAAGCCAGAGAAATTCCACAAGGTGACCCGCTCTCAGCTTATTTTTATATCCTACACGCTAATGTCCTTTCTTGTATCATCAATCAATTGAATTCATTTAGACGTTGGAAGGGAATCAAGATTTGCAACTCCCCCCCAGTCAATCACGCATATATTATATGCAGATGATTCCGTTTTTTTTTTTTTTTATGCCACTCACTCTTGTTGTGAATCAGTTAAACAAGCTCTGGATTTATATTGCCTATGGTTGGGACAAGAATTAAACATCAATAAATCATCATTGATCTTTAGTCAAATGTCCCGCATGCTATGAAACTTCAGTTGTCTAATTTTATGCAAATAGGCTTTTCATCAAGATTGGGTAAATACTTAGGTACATGGATTAATCCAGGTAGGGATAAATCTCAAATATATAATCATGTTCTTGAAATGGTTGAGAGAAGAAGATCATCTTGGAAAGCTCGCCGCAAGTCGCAAGCATCTTGATTGCAGTTAATCAAGACTATCCTTTCTTCCGTTGATCTTCATCTAATGTCTTGTGTTCTTCTGCCAAAACACATTTGTGATCATATTGATTCTAGATGTGTAGATTTTTTATGGGGATCCTTAGGTGATAGTGGTGCAAACCCACAATGGTAGATCCCACAAACCCATAACCAATATGGGATATACTCAACCCAAGAAAGCTAAACATAGATCGATGATCCACTTGACCCCTTGAGCATGAAAGAATAAGGACCCAAAGTGTTGGAAGATGTTATAAGGTTGGTCAAGCCTTGATAAGTCTATCGAGTTTCAAGAAGAACCCTAGAGAGAATCCATTATCAAGAAACAAAATGTAGAAATGAAACTTTTCAGTCAATGATCAAGAATTGTTGAGTTCTCGCAAAATAACCAAATTCAATATAAATTTGCAATATAATTGTTGGTCAAATTCCTTGTAGCAAGTGAACCAGTCGAACAAGTAATAAGGAGTAAGTAGAGTTATTGTCCAACAGAGACTGTTGATACCAAAGATGATGTTAGTTTCTTATGACAATTGTGTGAAGTGAAATTATAGTTGGTTTGTTTTTGTTTTTGTTACTAATGACAAGAAATAAATGAGTGATCAGAAGTCGAAGGAAGATATCAGTTTAAAAGTAGGTTGAGTTCAGATTTCATTCTAAGTCGCATTATTTCCCCAGTTTGCACACAACGCATTGATATAGCAATTATGTTGTACAGTTTCCACAATGCTACATCAAAACCGACTTACACAACGTTATCCAACTAACTTACCACTATCCTATACAAAGCGTTCACATTCTGTAAATACAGTCCTCGCTCTACTTCTCCTATATTCCTATGGCGATTTTCCAGTTTAGACTGTCGGTTTTAACCTAGGTGTTTTGGTTATGAGCGGTAGACCCATTCTTGTAGCCTACAATTTAGGTCAAGCCGTGCACAGGCTCGCTCAACAAACACTGTCTAACAGATGTTTAACCTTGACTCTCATCCAGTAAGCCAAAGCCACTGATCTAGCCCTTAGCGTTTGACTATAGATTAATTTACTATCAAATAAACTAAATATATTAAATTAAAAACTTAACAAATTGAAGTTCATTCTACAACTTAGAAATTCATCCTCACTCAGCTAATGAAAGTTTAGTTCATTACTTATTGAAAAAAAAAACACAAAACAGAGTAACACATAATAGCCCATGAAAAGATTTACGAAAATAAAATTAAAGAAGAAAACAGAAAAGCTTGTTGGAAAGATCGACCGCATAATAGGAGTCATATCACACGAAGTCTCTACATCTTCTACAATCCATCTTGCTCTAGGGAAGAGTTGGGTCTTGTCTACAGTCTCTCTTGATCAGTAATTCTATCATTCATTTGGTATGAGTCCAGTCGGATTTGAATTGTACTGACTGGTCTGACTCTTATGACTTCGATGACTCCTCAGGTTTAGCCCTACTTTCCTCTTATAGTTGGGTCTTTTCGCACCATATGTTTAGTGAGCCGGACCTTCCAAATCTATTAAGTCCAAATCCCTAGATTCGGTCTAATTCTTCAAATCTTTCTTTCTTTCGATTCTTTCCATCTTCTTGATTCAACCTTAGTCAATTCAATCGCTGTCTAAACGTTCGTTTGGATGACCTATATTATTTTCCTAAAAACTCGTGACGAAATGTTAGAGTAATGTAGCACATTGTATTACATTACTCTGCATCACTTACGATGCTACAACATAGTGGTCACATTGTATTACTGGGACAGATGTGAGCATACCACATACTATAGCATTATATCAGCTTTGTTATGCGCTTTCACGATAAACCATGACATGATCTTTTTCTTATGCACATGAGCAAGATAATGATATGGATGCAAAATTTTGTAGGATCTATCCTCTATTTCCCTATATGCATGAATTCTTAAACATTCCATTAGATAACATTAGATTAAGCTTAGATTCATCATTCAAACAATCAAAACACATAAGGAAAACATGGCATAAATATGACTCATCAACGCCATAGAGGAAAATCTCTACGCCGATGAGCCATCTCCCCAGGCACACTTGGGCTCCAATAAGCGAATGCGCGACAAGAGCCCATAGGAGGCAGGAAATGCTGATACCGCTTTGGAGACCAATAGGGTGACCACTCTGCATCTACTAGCACTGTTTGCGTGGCCAAGGCGTGACCTTCCTTTGCAAGTCTTGCTCATATTCCCTTGCTGACTAGTAGCAAAAAAAAAAAAACCCATCTGTTATCTATTTGCTCTCTTTTCGTTCTGCATGTATCCTCTCTACTACCCTGCTCTATTGCCCTATCCCTCTTGTCTCGCTGGCTGTCTGCAATGGGAGCATTGCAACCTTCTAATGTGAGGGGGATATGCCTATTGGTGTGTTGACTTGAGTGACGAATGATTGTGCCCTGAAAGACCCCTAGGTTAACTCCTTGCAATTTGGGCCAAATTTTGAACTTTTAACATATATTTAGAGCATGAATAGAAACCAATAACAGTAAAGCAATTGTTTGCATAGCTATGTAGAATGAAATTGTCTTAAAGGAACTAAATCGTGTAGACTTGGGAAATTGATGGCACTGGATTGTTTAGTGTACGACAAAGTGATTGTGAGGGAGAATACAGAGTTAAGCCACATGGAAGGAACTTTTGAGCCTAAGTTTTCATAGTTCAATAAGCATGCCTGCTAGTATTACAAACCTTATTTGGTTTGTCTTATTTCTCTCGGCTTTGATATCTCGCATCTAGACATAACTACATAGGATAAAGGCATTCATTTTTCACCCACTAATCCCATACACAAACCATTGATATCATGATCCCCTTGTTACCCCTTTTGAGCTATATCAGGCAAAGGATAGCCAGTTGATTGAAAGATGTGCGTTAAAATCCTGTAGCATACGTAGTGTAGAAGTCATTACAAAGTGATGCCCTAAAAGAAAATAAAAAAATAAAAAAATAATTATGTCATGGTGCTCATCAAATTCAATGAATGGCAAGCAATTTTCCCAAATTTTCAAGTTCTTTTGAATCACAATTCTAAGTAATTGAGACAAGGCTCCATTAACAACTTCATTTTGCCCATTAGTTTGTGGATGATAAGTAGTAGAAAACAACAATTTAGTATCAAGCTTTCCCCACAAAATTCTCCAAAAATGATTCAAGAATTTTGTACCCGCATTAGAAACAATGCTTTTAAGGCATCATTAGTCTTATGACATGCAACAAAATGTACCATTTTAGAAAATCTATCAACAACCACAAATATGGAATCCATTCATCTTTTTGGCCTAAATAAACCCAAAACAAAATCCATTAATATATCAACTCAAGCACTAGGCACAGGTAAAGGAGTATATAAACCATGTGGCAAGACTGTATAGATTTAGCCTTTTTACATGTTATGCATTTAGCAAAAATTCTTTCCACATCATGTTTCATTTTAGACCAAAAGAAATGCTCATGCAAAACATCCAAGGTTTTTTTCACACCAAAGTAACCCATTAATCTACCTCCATGTGCTTCTCTCACAAGCAATTCACGCAATGAACATTGAGGCATACACAATCTATTTTCTTTAAATAGGTACCCATCAACTTTGTAAAACTTATCAAATGCTTTCTTTTCATAAGCAAGAAATAGTTCAGCAAAATCAGCATCATTTGCATACAACTACTTGATATATTCAAAGCTAAGCAATCTAGTATTAAGGAAAGAAAGAAGAGTATACCTTCTTGACAATGCATCATTGTTGGTCGATTTCCTTATTGGCAAGTGAACCAACCGAATAAGTAATAAAGAGTGAGTAGAGTATCATCCCACAGAGACCGAGATACCGATGATGACACAGATTCACACAAACATTTGTGTAAAGAACGTAAAATAAATATGATTAAGTTGGGATTTTTGTGATTATAACTAATAAGGCAAAAAATAACTAGGATCGTAGTTGTAAGAAGATATCAGTAAAAGATAGGCTAAGCATCAGATTTCATCCTAAGTGCATTAATCCCCTAGTTGCCTTAACGCATTGCTATAGCAATTATGCTGCATAGCTTCCGCAATGCTACAGCATAGCTGTCTCTCACAATGTTATCCAGCTTAACCCACCACTTCATTATACAGAAGTTTCCGCTTCCTATACATACAACCTAAGCTATACTTCTCCCATATGCCTATGTCGATTTCTAGTTAAGGTTATCTTTTCAAACCAAAGTGTTAAGGTTATGAGCGGTAGACCCATGCCTCAAGCCTACAATGATAGGTCAAGCCTTGCACCGGCTTGACCAGCAAATATCAGATGTCTAACCTCGACTCCCTTCCAATAAGACGAGGCCACTGATCTAGCCCTTAGCTTTCGCTAACCGACAGAAATTTAGAATACTGATAAACAAATTGAATTTATAAAATTAAGTACTAGCAACTGGGTTCATTCTACACTCAAGAATTCATCCTCGCTCAGCCGCAGGAGGTTTAGTTCATGACTGATGAGGGAATCGCTAAACAGACCACAACAAAATAGCCCATGACAAAAGATTAACTAAAATTAATAAAAGAAAAACAGAAAGCGTGGCGGAGGTTTCATCGGCGTAGGAGAGGCCGGTCACTTGACAACTCCATGTCTTCTTGTCTCCGTCTCACTGCAAGAAAGGAATTGGGTTCTCCTGGAGTTCTCATGCTTAGTGCTTCTCTCCCTCTTCTTTTGAGCCTGGCCAAATATGAATGTTCTTTGGCTTTCTATGACTCGACCTTTTAGGGTTAACCATCTTTTCATTTCATAGTTAGGTTTACTTGTGGTGTAAGTTCATTGATTTAGGCCTTTCCAAATTTGTCAGGTCCAATTGATTTATCTTTCCAAATTTGATAGATTGCTTTTGTTGATTCTGCGGGATTCTTCAAATCTCAATCTACTATTCTCCACATCTTCTATTTCAATCCGTTGACAATCTAATCGTGAACTAACGTCCGTCCATTAACCTGCACTTAATTCTTGAAAAATCCTTAAGGAAAAGTTAGAACATATGGCGCACATCATTGCTTCCTTTACTCTGCTATAGCATACAAGTTGCATTTTATTGTAGCTTGATATGGTTGACCTGATGCTATAACATTGTATCGGCAATGCTATGTGTGCTTATAATAAATTTCCTTAAGTTTAATGAATGCATCATCTTGTGCTTTATCCCATTTAAAACCAATAAATTTTTTAATGACCTTTGTGCTTTATCCCATAAAACCAATAAATTTTTAATGACCTTAGTAAGTGGTGCATCAAGTGTGCTAAAATCCTTCATAAAGCACCCATAAAAACTAGCCAAACTAAGAAAACTTCAAACATCGATTATGCTCTTAGGTGTTGGCCATTCTTTTATTGCTCTTATCTTTTCCTCATCAACTTCTATTACTTAGCACTCACCACAAAACCAAGAAAACAATTTTATCCATGAAAGAGTCATACTTTTTCATATTTGCAAACCATTTTTCCTTTCTCAAAACATCAAACAAACAATGCAAGTGATCCAAATGCTCTTCTAGATTCTTGCTATAAATCAAAATATCATCAAAATAAACCACAACAAATTTTCCAATGAAAGAACGCAAAACTTGGTTCATTAATCTCATGAAAGTGTTAGATGCATTAGTTAACTCAGATGGCATAATTAACCATTCATACAATCCATGCTTTGTCTTAAAAGAAGTTTTCCACTAATCCCCTTCCTGCTTTCTAATTTGATGGTATCCATATTTCAAATCAATTTTAGTAAGAATAATAGAACCATGCAATTGAACAAGCATATAATTTAATCTAGGAATGGGATGGGGATACTTTATAGTGATATTGTTGACAACTCTACAATTAATGCACATCCTCCAAGTTCCATCTTTCTTTGGTACTAGAAGTATTGGAACTACACAAGGGCTCAAACTTTCTCTAACATATCCTTTTGCCATGAGCTCTTCCACTTACTTTTGAAGCTCTTTTGTTTCTTCAGGATTGCTTCAATATGCTAGCCTATTAGGAATTGTCCCTCTTAGAATGAAATCAATTTGATGTTCAATTCCTCTAATAGGTGGTAAACCTGGTGGAATCTCTTCAAGGAACACATCATCAAATTCTTGCAACAAAGAACCAACAATTCTAAGAAGGAAGAGTTAATGTCATTAGTGTTTAACAAGGAGAAGAAAATGTGCTTCAACTATAAAAGCACTCCTCACTTCACTCTCTTTTACATAAAAACTAATTTTCTTCTTTTATTTTCTCTCTTCACTATTTTCTTTTTCCTAAATTTCTTTTTTTGAACTTTTATATTTTCTCTCTTTTTCACTTTCATTTATTTTCGATGGTTTGCTCTCATTTTCCAAATCACTCATTTTCTTACCTCTTTCTCTTTTTAGCTTGAGATGATCCTTATGCACTTGCTTTAGAGTCAATGGTATAGGAGTAATGGGTCTGCTGTTCATTACAAATGAATATCTATTTGTAAACCCATCTTCTTTACTTTTCTATAAAATTCCCAAGGTCTTCCCAAAAGTAGATGTGCAACATGCATAGGAACACATCACACAATATTTTTCAATTTAAAAAGAAACAAGACCTTGCTTGTCAACTTTAATCTCTCCATATTCATTCAACCATTGCAGTTTGTATGATTAGGGTGTTTAATGGTAGGAAAATTTAATTTCTTAACCAATGAGGTACTTGCAACATTTGTGACACTACCGCCATCCATTATCAAACTATATACCTTCTTATTAATGAGGTAACAAGTATGGTTCCCTTTGCTCATTAATCACATCTTCCTTCGCTTGACAATTCAAAGCTCTTTTAACCACAAGAGATTCTCCTTCCACAGCATATTCAATCCCATCATCACTAGCATCTTCAAGTGAGGGCACGAAAACATGATCACTTTCACTTTTGGTCACAACTTCATCATTTTTCAGAACCATGACTCTCTTGTTGGGGCATTGAGAAGCAATATGACCTTTACCCAAATACTTGAAACATTTTATAACTCTATTTTTAAAAGTTTAGGAATCAAATTTATCTTTGCTCTTTGAAGAAGCTTCTTCTTTGTCTTTACTGTTCTCCTTTCGCACAAGTTTTTCTCCCCTCTTCCAATTATGTTTCAATGAAGAACTTGATCATAAATAGAACTTTGAAGCACCTTTACGCTTGAGTTGCTTTTCCACCTTAATCGCCATATGTACCATGTCCTAGTGATGCAATTCCACTATGTCAGCATTTTTTTCTTTGTTCAACCCATTCAGAAAATGAGCTATTGTAGCCTCTTTTTCTTCTTGCACATTAGCTCTTATCAAAGCTAATTCCATCTCTTTATAATATTCCTCTATACTCTTAGAGTCTTGTGTAAGGGTCTGCAACTTTTGATAAAGCTCTTTATAATAATGGTTAGGAATGAATCTCCTCCTCATTAGAGCCTTCTTTTCTCTCTATGTTTCTATAGGCCTCTCACCATTATTTCTCCTATTAATACCCAATTTATCCCACTAAACAATGGCATAATCAATGAATTCTATTGCTGCCAACTTTACCTTTTTAGCTTCACAATAATTAATGCACTCAAAAATCATTTCTATCTTCTTCTCCCACTATAAATATACTTCAAGATCACTCCTACCTTGGAAAGGTGGTATTTTCATTTTGAAACTCTCAAGGTTCCCATCCACTCTATTTCTTTCCTTAGGTATATTTTTGCCATGCCTTCTTCTATACCTATATCCTCTATGACTATTTCTTCCTAGTTCAGATTCAGATTCAAATTCTTCCTCACTAGCACCACTTACTTCATCATTTTCATATTCATATTCATCCATCGAAACACCCATCGCCTCTCATGCCTTCTAGGATTGGGTTGACCTCTTTGTAGATTCGCAATCCTTTCATCTTGTTTATCCATCCTATCCCTTATTTCTCCAAAAACCACATTCGTACGTTCAAATTGTTGTTGCATAGCCCTAAGGGTGCTTTCCACATTCATTGAATTTCTACTACCACCAGATGTTTCTTCAGCATTAGACATTGTATCGACAAGAAAAATGATAGTGAAATAATTTTCATCACAAATTTCACTCAAAACTGTCACTCAACACTCGTGTTTCACTCAAATTTGGATTTTAAATTGATGTATATCACCCTTGCATTTTTCCACTCTTGGATTCCTCGAGGCTCTTTAAAGAACTAAGCAATTCAATCAAAGCTACCACAAATTTGTAGAATCAACACAACACTTAGAAATTTGAGAATCAAAGTGTATTGAAAAAGGAGATTAAAGGAAGTAAGAGCTCAAATGACACAGATTTTAGATATTGAAGCAAATTCTAGATATGACAATAGATATTATTCAAACACTTTCAGCACAACACTTGCTAGTTTCCTTCTCTCTTTTTATGTATTTTTTTTTTTCACTTTTTTATGCTCTTTTTTTTTTTTTTTTTTTGTATTTCTTTTTTTTCCCCACTGAAATTTAAAGGAAATAAAGAAATCTATCACAATAGCACAGTATATGCAATCTAAACTCATAAATTCCAAAAAAAAAAAAAAAAAAAAAATCCTTTTTGAAAGGTTACTCACTACGGAAATTTTGGATTGAGATGAAACTAAAACGATTCGAAAGAAGATGTTCTAAACAATAAAAATCACCTATTACAAGATAAAAAAACACAAAGGAAAAATGATGAAACAAGGACGAAAAGATGGTGACGTTCTAAAAAAAATGAAGATGAATAGTCACAAATTTTTTTAGAAAACACAACTAGATTAAAATGGATAGAACTTACAGATGACACCTTGAATTGAAATGATTCCAAAACTAGTAGAAAAATGAGATTTTGAACTATGAAAATGACTTACTAAATGTTAGAAAACACTAGTAAAACTTGACGAATAAAAGCAACAATTTCAAGGGAGAACCAAATGAACAGACACAAGAACAAAGCATAAAGCACAAAACACAAAAAAAAAAAAAAAAAAAAGGAAACAAAGAACAAAAAGATATGACCTGAGTTTAGATATGAAGCTCTGATATCAAGATGGTGCAAACCCAAAAGTGAAGATCCCACGAACCTACAACCAATCTAAGATATACTCATTCAAAGAAAGCTAAACGCATATCGATGATCCACTTGAATCCTTGAACACGAAAGAATAAGGACCCAAAGTGTTGGAAGATGCCACAAGGTTGATCAAGCCTTGATAAGTCTGTTAGTTCTAAGAAAAACCATGGAGAAAATCCACTCTCAAGAAACAAAGTGCAAAAATGTAACTTTTCATTCAATAATCAAGTCTGATTACAAATGAGGGGGCACAATGTATTTATAGGCCACAAATTTGACCTAATTACAATGCACAAATAAAATAAACAAAATATAATTAGCTCTAATGTGATTGTCTAGACCCAAATGAGTGCTCCTATGTGTAGTACTCAGTCTTAGCTCTTTAGTTTGACGTCTTCAAGCCCAAAACTTGATTAGCAACTGCATTTTCAGCCCAAATGAAATTAGTGACGTTTTTAGTATTTTTGTCCAGATTTGATCTAATTGCCATTTGCCTTTTCTATGTCTCTTGCACTAGCCCATTTAATGCTTCCTCAATTCTTTTGGCTCTTTCTCTGGTATTGGTCTACATGAAATTTGCAAAGGATCACTTGAAGTTGAAGAGTCATCAAATAGAAAAAGGATGCATATGCTTCAAAAGGATCATTTGTTGCTGATTCGCATCAGATAGAAAAAGGATGCATATGCTTCGAAAGGATCATTTGTTGCTGCCTATTGAGGAAGGTGGTTTGGGAATTAGATCTACCACTTGGTGAATAAAGATTTGCTAGCTAAATAGGTGTGGAGAGTAATAACTTCGAATCAACTTTCTCTTCTTGCATCTACTTTGAAGGTCAAGTATATTTATCTAAATGAATCGCCGATTATTAGAAAACCATATAATGCTTGTTGGATTTGGTCAGAGATAGTGAAACATGCTACTTTAATTTCCAATCATCTCAAACGGAAAGAGGGAAATGATTATCTACACCTCTTAACCACCATTTGTGGTGGCCAATGCAATTGAGATCTGTCTCCCCTAATTGCCTTAGGTAGTGGCTGATCTCTTACTGCCTATCCCTTATAGTTGGAATCCAATTCAATGGAATCTGGGACTGGTTCAATCATTATATCCTTCTCATATTATTCAAGCAACTTTAAGCACCTTACTTTCTTTTTCTAATATTCCTGATCGGATCATATGGTTTGGTAGCCAAACTGGTGAATATTCTGTTAAAGAGGGTTTCTCTATGTCTATGTTTGGTTTAAGGGGAGGTTAGGGGAGGGAGGGGAGGGGAGGAAAATTTTTGACCATTATACCCTCATATTTTTATCAAATTCCAACTTTGCCCCTCTTATTTCTTTCCCTCTTCTTCAACCTCAGACCCAACAGCCTCCATCTCCCTGAGGTTTTCTTGCTGTACTAGTTGGGTACTGAGGGCAGAAAAATATCATCTGTGGGGAAATCTTATCATTGGATGGTTTTCACTCATTAGCTAATAAACATTTTCACTTTTCCACGTGAGTGAAATGTTGGTTCAAACATACTAAGTTGTCTTCACATTTTGACCTAAGGGAAATGCCAATTTTGAGATAGCTTTGGAGCTGTAAATTCAATTTGTGTGGTTGTGACAATTTATTTATTTGTAAACATGGAGCATTTTAGTCCATTCATTGTTTCTTTCCTTCATCTTCAACCTTTGGACAGCACGACTTTCTAGATCTGAGCTTCCAACGCCGACTTTCCAGATCACGAGGACAAAACTTCAGATGGCGAGGAAGGACGGCTCTAAGCTTCCCAGAATGTTTTGCCTTCTGTTGATATTCTCCGTAAACAACATCTTAATATCACAGGGCTTTGCTTATTTGGATGTCATGCTGATGAAACTATTGAGCATTTATTCTTTCTTTTCCCTTTCACAAGAGCTGTCTGGTTTGAATGTTTCCAAATTAAATTTGATAATTCAAGTGCTCAAAATTTTTCCTAGTGGTTGAAGAGAACTCTTTTCCAATTGTATATGGATGAACGTTTTCATTTATTAAAGGGTATCATTATCCTTTTGAATGTAATCTGGAGGGGAAAAAATCTTGTTCTGCATTACAGATCTGTTTCTAATCTTTCTTGGGTTGGTTGGGAAATTAAAGAAATTCTGCAATTTTCCTCTATGGCTTTCTCTAATGGATCAGGAACGGCCTCTTCTGCCTCCAAGCACGTCCAATTAACCTCTTATTTGTACTGTAAGGGCCTATTAGAGAGTTCTATTTTGGAGGGAAATGAAAGGAAAGGGAAGGAAGGGTTTTGGTAGTCCCTTCCCTTATTTGCAAGTTTTAAAAATAAGAGGGGAGGAAATCAAGGATTTTTACAAACCCCCCAAAACTCTCTTTCTTCTAAAAAATAAAATTCCCCCAATATGGAGAGTTTTAAGAGGGAAAATAGATTAATTACTTTTTTACCCTTATTCACCACCACCACCACCACCCCACCACCGCCGCCGCCTTCACCGCCACACCACCGCCATCACCACCCCACCGCAATGCAATGCCACCATAGCCGTTGCCACCGCATAAATAATTTTTTGAATATAAAAATTACATAAATAATTTTTTTTTGAAAATTTAAATTTAAATTTAATTGTAAAGTATAATAATTATATTAATTATTAAAGAAAATGACAAAATGGTAAAACTAACTCATTAATCCTCCATCTTCCTCCCCTACTATTTTTTTAATTCCCAAAGAAGGGAGGAAATATTCTCCATTTCCCTTCCATCCTCTCCCCTCCATTCTCCTTGCATCCCTTTCATTTCCCTCCCTACTATTTTATATTGTAATTCGTTTTTATTAAATGCAAATATTATATTTATTACGAATAGCTATTTTTGAAATTTTTTTAATCTCTGTAATTTAATTATCTATCTCTTACATTTAAGACAAAGAAATAATAAATTTTATTTGTCCTTTTCTTTAATATAGGGTAGTTGCACCGTGAAAAGAGGGTTTTCCCCATTTTGTCCGGATCAATTTTAACATTCAATTTAGTTATTATTCATATATTTACAAGTTTGAAAAACAATAATAATAAGTGTGTGCATATATATGAGTTTGACCACAATTCCCGATAATACATATAAAGAAAAACCCTATTTTGGATTACATATGCCTAGCAAAAAAAAAAAAAAAGATTATATGTACAAATAGGAATTATATTTGAAAAACATTGAACGAAAATGATAACCATATAACTTGGACGTGGAACACATGAAGCATGCCTCCATGTTTCTCATCCGTCTTTCTTTTCCTCTTTTCTAGTTTTCTTTACTGTTTATTTTTTATTTTTTATTTTACTACCCCACATTTGCTGCTCTTTTCATATATTGGGAAAATTTAAGAAATTAAACTATATTCAATATTACAAAATTTTAAAACTCAGACTTATTTAAAATTTAATTATAAACTCTTATTTATATATAACTATAAGTTTGAGCAAGACAACTGAATTAATTCAAAATTAATAATAAAACATATAAACTTTAAAATATATATTAAAGTTATTTCGAGGGAAATAGAAGCATAAATATGTAACTCAACGTATTTTTGTAAAAAAAAAAAAAGGGACTTAAAACCAATGTTGTTAAAATCGAGATCCTATACAAGATCGGGAGGGGGTGTGAAGATCGTAAATCGCAGGATCGACACGGATCGTAAGAACCTATTGCCTAAGATATAAAGTTATATTCGAATATATATATATATGTGTGTGTGTGTGTGTGCATGTAAAATAACTAATATCAATTATAAAACTCATAAACATAATATAAAAGTAATAATAACAATAGAGTTGTCAAAACACCAAAAGTAAGAAAGAGTTCAACATCTCTAATTTAAATAAAGTCATTCAAGTTAATGGGTTCTCAGGCTATATCCTCTTCTACTCCTCCTCCAAGTTCATTAACACAATCAGGAATGTCCAAATCATTCAAGTTAATAGGTTCCCTTTCTTCAACTTCATTCAAGTCTTCTTCAATAGGACCATTTAAATCAAATTGATCTACTTCTACATCTTCCAAATCTTCTTCATTTTCCACAATCCAATCATCATCTGATTCAAGATCATCAAAAATATATTCAACGGGTTTTCTATGTTTCTTCTCGGCGAATTTTGAGTTAGTCATCACAAAAACAACATCATTCATTGTCTTCTGTTTTAGACGATTTCTTTTCTTTGTGTGGACCTAAACAAACACAAAGCAATTAGTATACTACTCATATCATATATTACATGTTTGAAATGGAATACAATTCATACTTCGAATTATTGAATTGATCAAATTATACTATCTCAAAGGCACTCCAATTTCGCTCACACCCAGAGGAACTGCATGTCAAGCTTAAGACACGAATAACAAATTTTTGGAGCTCTGGAACTTCATCCCCATAAGATTCCCACCATGTTGCTGGACTTTTGGACTCAACTCCCTTCCTTGCTAATGGAGACCCTAAAAAATCTCGTCGATTCTTGAAGTTTTCAAGTTGCTCATCAATCACACTTGCAACATCAAGATCCCCCATCATCTTTTGTACACAATCATATAGTCCAAGTTTTAAGTCAAGATCAACTTTAAATGAAGGAGAATAATGAAGTTTGGGGTTAAGGAAATAGCCCGTAGCATGCAAAGGCCTATGGAGTTGCTTGTCCCATCTTGCATCAATGACATCCCATATAGGCTTGTAACTAAATAATGAAAAGATAATTAGTTTTAAAACAAAAAATTGAAGTCTCCTTGAAACAAATTTTCAATTAAAATGAAACTTAAACATTTACAATTTTTGGACACTATTGAAAGCTTCTTGAATTTTCTTTTTAGCTTGATCTACTCCTCATAAATCAATCCCATGGCTGCCTTCTCATATGAATCAACTAATCGAAGCACTTTCATAAGAGGAAGAGCGCCCTTCAAGCAAATGATAATATTTTTCCAAAACTCTTTGTCCATAATCACATCTTCAATACACTTTCCATCCCTTGACTTTGCAAATCGGCTACCCTTCCATTCGTCAGAGTTAAACATTCTTATCAATGGAAGTTTGTACTCATGGAGGCATCCTAGATTCAAGTAAGTTGTGGCAAAGCGAGTCATGGCAGGTCTTATCAAATCTTTACCTTTGGTGAAGCTCTGCAATAAAGTAATGAGAGCAGTCCGTACATGCCCTGGTACTGTAGCAGAACCCTAAGGACACAAAGTCCACTAGGTACTACAGCCCGATATTCCTTGGACTTCAGCAGTAACCTAAGGACACACAGTCCACTAGGTACTATAGCCCAACGCCTACATCATGATTAAACACCCATGCGAGAGTAACATAGAGTATGCAAGTCAACAGTTACTACCTGGCACTCCTTAAAAAGAGTAAACCCTTCTTCGGTGCTTGAAATATGTCCCAAACATGTTAACACCCTAGACATGGAAAAATATGATGCTTTCAATCACATATACAACCTTTACTTCAAGTTCCACAAATTTCGCCTATCACCAGAATTTTCCAGAATCTCTGACCCAACTTCGCTGATTTTTAAGAAATTCTAGAAAACTCAGATTGACGTGAAATCAGTGGCCATTGAACCCTTAGGATGTCTAGTTTATCATAAAATAATTCCCAAAGTCATCTGGGTTCAAATCCTTCTCTGTTTCCCAAACTTTAGCCACTGGTCCGAGACAAAAATCCACGTTTTTGGGTCATTTTCAAAAATAGATAACTCTAAGTAGAAAAACCGAAAAGGCACAAAATCATATATCAAAATCATCCTCAGGATGTCTAATTTCACCATGTAAAAGTTTGAAGCAAATGGACTTCGTTTACTATTCTAAACCACCGATTAATACACGCTTCCTAGAAAACACCCGAATCGACAGATTTACATAACTCAAGACTTAGGGCTTTTCGGGTTCGGAAAAAGGTGATCCTACTTGTCCCCATACAAAAAAATGTTTCGGACTCAATGAGAACCTTAATATGGAAATCCCATTGCAACTCCACAAAAAGCTTCATAGGGCAGAAGTAAGAATTTCCAAGTTGTCGATTAGGGGCTTACCTTGGAATTTCGGTTGCGTATGACCTTCTTCACCTCTTGAACCAAGATCTTCAGCTAGACATTCTCCACCTTCACCTTGAGCTCGTCCTTGGCAGGTGGAAATGAGGGGAGGAAGTGTCCTTATATAGACTCCAAGGGTTAGGGCTATTGTCCAAGTTTGGTTATTATCCATTAGTTAGAAGGATGTCTCGGATTAAAATATAATCCTTTAACTTGTTTCTCAAGAATTCTAGAGAATTCTTGGCAGATGAGTGGTGCGCTTTTCACCCCAAAAATCATATTCCCAAATTTCCCTTGATGGTGGTTTTTGGAGTTACTAGGTGTAGGTTTTTGTCCGGTAATTAAAATAACACTTCAGGGGTAAAATGGTCATTTTGCTCTGCTTCTTCTCCAAGTCAGTGGCTACCACTAAATCTGCCCAAGATGTTGTCATTAATGTCCATGTGAGGTCATAATTACATGTCATTCACCTTGTCACATCAGATTCAAATATGTGGTCCAGATTAATCCAGATTATTTTATTTTATCTCTCTTCATTATTACCTGATGTGACCTTTTGCTTTCTCTCCAAGTCACTTTTCTCTCTCTTCTGGGCCCACTAAATTTCGCCATCTCCTTGCATCTGGGGGCCTGGGCCCGACTCCAGAGACCCCAAACCGGTCCTGCTCAGTACACTCAATTGGACTTGTGTGGGCCCGGATTAACGGTCTCCTCCTCCTGACCACAGGTGGACGGAGTATAGTGCCTTGGGGAGCAAGAATCCATATTTCAGTATCTTCTAACCTCCTCGTACTACGTGCTACATGAGAATCCAACTTCTGACCCTGAAACGCCACATGTCTGACAAATCAACACTACTGTTGACTTTTCCTCCTACACTTGGTCCAGATACACATTCTCTCTCTCTTCCCTTCTTATTTCCTCCAAAAACGCAAGACATCCATGACTGCCCTGAAAATGCCATATAATTACTTATACCAGTATATTTTCGCTCAACTAATTGCCCCATATCTCATGACATAGTTAGGTGGCAACTTTTCCGTCGGATTTACACCGTATAGGCCTTCTGTGCCCCTTTTTCATTGGCACTTTAATTCCACGGCTTATTCATACTAGGTCTAGTGACCCGGATGGTCGAGTTGCTTAGTCCTCGAGAGGCTTCCTATGTCTCGACCTTCTTGGGACTCTTCCCGAACTGAGCCTAGTCGTCTGCCTATTTTAGGCTTATTCTCACTACTCATGGTCCAAAATTTGGGGTGTTACAAGTTCACTAATGGCGCCACCCAATGTAGGTTCTGCAATATACCCTTATTATATACCTTCAGCTGTGCCTCAGATTTCTTGCTTTGGATCGCCAAAATTCCTCCACTTGTGAATTCACTAACTTCACCACCTCCATAGCATCTGGTCTGTCGCCATTGAGCACCCAGTTGCACCTCTTCCTCCAAATCCACCAACACATGGTAACAAAGAGAGACTTCCCATACTCATCTAGCTGATCTTCCCCATACAACAATCTACATATCCATTCCTCACATCTAACCATTGACCATTTGCTAAATTTCAAGCCTAAGGGACTTCCAAACCAACATCGCTTAGTCCATGGGCATAAGAATAATAAGTGCTTAATAGTTTCTCTTTCAGTTAAGAAAATCGGACAAAGAGGAGTAATTGCACACTTACGTTTAAAGAGGGCATCTTGGGTAGCTACTACCCCTACTCCCACTCTCCATAAGAAATGCTGAACCTTCGGCTACATAATAACACTCCAGATACCCTTCCATAAAACCTTGAGCTAGTGTACGAAGTACCAGGATCCGTAACCTTAGCTTACTTCATATACTCTTTCGCCACTGGATACCTTGATTTAACAGTGTAAATACCATCTCTACTTGCCAACCATACAGCTTGATCCACCCCACCAGCCGTAGATAATGGAGTTTTAAGAATCAGGTCTCGTTCTGTGCTATTAAGCTGAGAACAAATAGCGTGTAGATCCCAACCACCATCCCTGATGAGTGTAGAAACACATAATTGACTTTCTTCACTTGTTAAATCACGATCCGGAAGTTTATACCCCTTGAAACCCAGTATCCATTGGTTTTTCCATATTCTTATGGAGCAGCCACTCCCAATCTTCCAACGCAATTCCTTTAACAACAAATCTCTACCTTCCAGTAAGCTATTCCACCCCTATGACGCATGTTTCCCCTTTTTTGCATGAACAAAATTTGTTTTAGGAAAGTAGACACTTTTAAGTATTCTACACCACAAATCATTTGGCTAATTCTTCAGCCTCCATGCTATTTTGGCTAACATGGCTTTATTGAAGCAAAGAAAATGCTTAAAACCCATCCCCCCATCACATTTCTTGATTTTCAATTTATTCCAACTCTTCCAATGAATAGCTCCCTTCTCTTCAGTCTGTCCCCACCAAAATCTAGAAATTAAGCTGTCAATTTCCAAGCAAGACTTCTTTGGAAAAAGAAAACAAGTCATGGGATAGGAAGGAATAGAATTAGCCACAGCCTTGATCAACATTTCTCTACCAGCGAATGAGAGTAACTTTTGCTTCCAACCTTGAAGCTTTAATCCAATCCTATCACGTAAAAATGCTAGAGCCGCAGACTTTGCCCGACCCCATATCACCGGTAACCCCAGATATTTCCCCGCCTGACTTGAATGTCTGATGCCTAGACAACTCAACACTTCATCTCTAGAATTACTTGGGGTATTAGCAGAAAAGAAAATATTGGATTTCTCAAGTTTCACCAACTGCCCTGAAGCCTTGCAATAATCCTCCTATATTTTTTTTTCAACACCTTGCAAGTAATTGGATTAGCATTCAGAAACAGCAGAGCATCGTCTGCAAAGAAGCAGTGGGATAACACAGGGGCCTTACGTGCTAATTTAATACCTTTTATATCCTTATTGTCAATGTGCAAACAAAGCATGAGAGAAAGAACCTCTGAAACAATAATGAACATGTATGGGCACATCGAGTCACCCTACCTTACTCCTCGCACAGGCTTAAATGAGTATATTGTTCAACCATCTACTTGCAGAATAAAATCAGCAGTTGAAATACATCCCATAATCCAAGACACTCAGCCTCTACAAAATCCCATTTTCAACATTACAGCCTCCAAAAAGTCCCATTCCACTCGATCATATGCTTTATTCATATCGATTTTCAAAGAAAACTCCCATTTCTTGCCACACTTCTTATGCCTTAGGTAATGGAAAGCCTCATGAGTCAAGATGATATTTTCTTGAATCATTCTACCAACAAGAAAAGCTCTCTGATTAGGAGAGATTATTCTACTCATCAGCCCCTTCATCCTATTGGTTAGGATCTTTGTAACAATTTTGTAAGCTACATTGTACAAACCAATCGGTCGGAAATGATAGACCCCTTCAGGCTTGTCTACCTTAGGGATCAATACAATATTGGTAGAATTAATCCGATCCAAATAATAAGACCTTATTTTCAAAAAAATCATGTACCATACCACAAACCTCATGATGAATCTCCTTCCAGGCTGATTGATAAAACAAAGCAGAGAATCCATTCAGGCCTTGTGCTTTATTGGAGCCTAACTAAAACACTGCCTCTTCAATCTCTTAATCGCAAGATCTTATTTCTTTGCCTTCGCTGGATGACACTATTATGGAAAAATTTGGTATTTCTATCTCCACATTGCAGCCAGGCTATCCTAGATCTCTGCCACCAATAGCTTTCTTCTTTATCCCAAGCCACCTCCATCTGTCTCACCAACTCCTCAGCCTCCTTTAGCCTTCCAGTATTCAAATATCCTTCATAGAAAACACTCAATTGATACCTCAGATGCTCAATTACCTTCTTGAAATTATGGAATTCATGCGTGCTCCACTTCAAAAGCCTTTTCCTGCACACATTTAATTTGTTAACCAAATCTGAGACTCTATCCTCAACATTCTCCCCCCTCATTCCACTCCTCCTTCACAATCCGCAAAAAATCATCATGCTGAACCCAATTAGCTTCAAATTTGAAAGCCCTTGGAGACTTCTCTTCACAAAACCAGCAATGAATAATCAGAGCATGGTGATCCAAACCCATTGGATCCAATGGAAAACCATGGCGTGGTCAAATTCCTCTCTGAACTCAATATTTCCCATTGCTATATCTAATCTCTGTAAGAGTCGGCTGAACCCAAGAGGGGGTGAATTGGGTGAAGATTAAAAACTTGGAACTTTAAAAAACTTTTTGTGTCTTCTAAAACAACAATTAGATATTCAAAGCATATATTGGAAATATAAGAGATAAAGGAAGAGAATATGCAAACTGAGATTTATACTGGTTCGACCAATCCTTGACCTACGTCCAGTCCCCAAGCTCCACTTGAGATTTTCAATCCACTATCTTCTTTTAACTTGATTACACGCTCTGTACTCGAAGTAATCCTCTCACTAGGATTCACTCCCCCTACAAGCTGTAATCAATACACCCACTTGATTACACACTCTATATTTGAAGTAATCCTCTCACTAAGATTCACTCCCCCTTACAAGCTGTAATCAATACAATGAGTTTCCCACTCAAGATCACCCAATCTTGAGTAACTCTCAGATAGAATGTTTACAGATAAATCTTCTCTCTCAAAAGTGAATGAATAAACACTGAAGTACAATACAAATCATTTCACTCACTATGTTGAACTATATAAGCATTGAGAACAGAGAGCATATGAGATAGATGATGGATTCAGAATATTAGCATTTCGATAGTACAAGCTCTTCTCATCGTTGTCTCCATTTTGAATGGTTGTCCTTTTATAGTTAGTGAAGAACATTGAGAAATTCTTCCAGGTTTGAATATGACTGTGTGAGTGTATATGACTGTTGGAACTATTCGACCGTTCGAGAATATTACCGTTGTAAGCTCTGATGTAATCATATGTTGTTTGTAATTTGATGTTAATCTTTCATATAATCATCTAAAACTCATAAATAAACTGATTAAACATAGTTAGGAATAGTAATGAGTGATGATAAGGATTAATGAGATCACAATCAATGATTTTGAGATTTTGGACAGCGGTGATTTTCTGATGTAGAGATGTTAACTCGAGTTATCATTAATTGACTCGAGTTAAAAGGTTGTTGCTTTACTCGATTGTTTTCTCTCGATTTAACTTGAGTTATCATGCCTTGACTCGAGTTACAAGATCATCTGATAGCAGCTCACGTGTGTTTGCTAGCATTGGTATTGATCCTCAATTCGAGCTTTTGATAATCTGAAACTTGCTCATAAAGATTATTAATAACTTTGAGGAGTATAGTAAGTAGTAATTTATTGATAACAATAATTTCAGAATTCTCAGATACGTTGAAATTGTGCTCTATTACTGTGCTTGAGTTGTTCATTCTCTGCTGACCTTCGTTGACTCGAGTCACCATACCTTGACTCGAGTTAACAACTCTTCTCAAAATTTCATTGCTCTCTGTTTAAGGTTGACTCGAGTTACCCGTAGCTTGACTCGAGTTACACCTTTGATCCAAACTCGCTTTGCTCTCTGTTTGACTTGTACTCGAGTTATTCAAAGCCTTCACTCGAGTTGAGAAGTTCATTCCAAATTTGTTAAATCACCTATGCCTCTTTAAGTCCTCTTTCCAATGCAAGAAGAATTAGCTCCAAACTCATTCTATGTTGAGTGTTGAGGTCAAATTAATAGAAGCTGTCCTAGACCAACGTTTTTGCAAAAGATTCTGAATCGATCACAACTTCAAAGATTCACATCTTACTCATTTGATCTTTGTTTTATGTGGTCTTGATGTTTTTGGAAATTTATTTGAGTCTAGTTTCGAATGGCATTTGTTTCAGCTCAATTGGATGTGTCGTTTGTGAGACACACTCAAAACATCAAAGCTTGGTTTGCTGTGTGGCATGAATTGATAGTTCAACTTGTGAAATTCATAGATCTCTCATCTAAACTTCTTTGGGCTTGAAGCTTTGTTACAATGACTCATTGGGAGTCTAGTTTCATAAAATATTGGTTTCACCTCAATCCGATCTCTGGTTTAGGAGATATGATCAAATTACCAGACCTTGCCCAATCTGAACATAAAACAGAGTCAAACGGAGTGCTGGAAAAACACCATGACTCGAGTCATTTAGTGTCTGACTCGAGTTATACCAATCCAGAGACGTTGAGAACACTTCTTGACTTGAGTTAATGATATCTTGACTCGATTCAAATCATTCCAGAGTGCCAAATCACTGTAGCAAAGTATCCAACTCGAATTATAGTTCATGACTCGAGTTATCCCATCCTGAAGCTCGTTTTTGCTTATTTTCACTCTGAATTGAGTCATTCCAACTTCCATTTGATCATAGAGACTTCTAGAATCAATCTTGGAACTTGTATAATGATATTCTCATTCCATTCATCAAGTTCTTCCTTCTTACATCTCTCATCTTGATCATTCTTCGTAATTTAGCTTGGACTCATCATTCTCTACAGTTCTACCTTCTTCAATATCTCCTATTCTTCTCTTCTCTTGATCATTCTCCATAATTCAATTTCTTCAATATTAAATATAAGCATTAGTCAGAGTAGAAGATAAATTTACTATGGAAACTTTTTGTTCTTAATATTGATAAGCATATTTGTCATCATCAAAACTAAGTATAACTAACAATCTCTCCCTTACAATGCCCCCTCGGTCTCGTTATTACACCATGTGAATTTTGAGCCCTTGAATTCCAAATCCAGCCAATTGTAATCTCATAATAGCCGTTGGAAGTTTATTATTTTCCTCATAGCCCTAGGGGGTCCCCCTTCCTTCTCAGTTGGGGATACTATATCATTGAAGTCTCCAACACCTAGCCACAAACCATCACATTGGGCACGAGACTTCGCACTATATCCCACACACATATTTGTTCTTCTTCTTGGGGTGGGCCATAAATGAATGAGACGAACTTGGGTAGCCTCAGACAATCAGACTCTATTATTACATGAACTATATTTTTTGATTTATACAACATCGCCTAAGGAGACATTATCTTTCCACCATAAGGCCAAACCTTCAGACTGTCCCCTCGGTTCCACATATAATTCCTGGTTAAAGTCACATCTTCTTTTTATTTTCCTCAACTTCATAGTACACATCTTGGTTTCCATCAGGAAGATTATGGAAGGCTGGTATTTTTTCACCAAATCCTTCAGATTATTGACTATTAAGGTTCTCCCTAGACCTTGACAGTTCCAAGACATGAGTTTCATGGTGACTTGGTGGCTATTAATGCCAGCCACCACCACCTTTACCAACACACTTCTTCCTTTTACCACCACCTGCCTTAATGAATTCAGTACCAGTCAAGATAGAAGATTCAGTTACCTCCATATCCTCATCGTGCTATGAATCTTCAAGAGGCACCTTCTCTTTGTCTTCACTTCTCTTCCGTCTACTAGTCCTTCGTATCCTCGCTTTAACTTTCCTCAAATTAGTAGCATAACTCGCTATATCAGGGCTCCGTACAGGTTCATCTGTTACTATCTTCCTTCTTTTTGCTTCTACGATTCCCAATCATCCCCAACCTTCCTTTTTAGCCCAAGATTATCCAATTGATTGATCACCTCATTCATGATTCACCCACTGTAAGGAACCATAGCCAATGGATGTTCCATGCGTTCAATTGGAGGCTTCTCCACCTTAGCTGGTGGATTAGCATTATCAGTAGGAATTGATGAGCTAGCCCCTATGTCACCACCTATCACTTTACCCTCTGATATGCCATGAGCATTCTTCCACCTGTCTTTATCATCAATCCATTGTTCCTTCGAATCTTTCCTACACTTCATGGTGGCATTTGTCTTTAAACTGACCCTGTCAGATTCTGACAACTCTGAGGTATCTACCTTCCGCATACCTTTAACCACTTCTTTATCTAATCCCAACTTTTCAGTCCACGACTTATTAATCTTGATAGTAAACAGATCCTCATCCGCAACATGAGGATTCAAACTCGTCTTCCGTATATCCTTACTTCTTCGATTCTGAGCCAGTTCTTCTTGCTTCTGACGAATAATCTCAGCCTCTACCCAATCATTTTTAACAACCACCAAGACATCCTCCCAACTACGACAAGCATTGGTAGTAAGCCAGGAACCATAGCGAGGTTCATTCTGATTAAGCAATGACATTACCCTTTTCGAGCCACAACAGCGATTATCATGCCAAATCTTACCACAAATATAATGGAAACTCTGCAATTTCTCATATCGAACAGATAACCATACCTTCTCACCATCAAGTTTAGGATCCAAAAGCTTGTCGCTAATGGCTTCTTAAGATCCAGTACAATTCTGATCCTTAGAAAGCTTTGAAGAAGTCTACCATTATACCAAGGGTTTTCCACAATGACCACCTCACCAAGGTACTTTCCAATCATAATAGCATTCTCGAGACACATTGCTTCCAGAGGCACATTATGAATCTGAATCCAAACTGGACATTGGCTGAAATCAAACTCCTCACAAGACTTGTATTTCGATATTTCTAACAATTTCAGGAGACATCCATTAATAGTCCACAGTCTACCTCTTAGGATCCTGTTGTACTCTGCTTCACTTGAGAATTTAAGCAAAAACATGTTACCGTCGATTGCGACAACACTGAATCCGTCCTTCATATTCCACGCCTTCGCGAATCGCCTCCATAGCGGCTCTCGTGTAAGATCTAATTGACAAAACTTTGCCAATGAGAATCGTCTCTGCATCTACCTCCTTCCAGATCAATTGAGTTGAGATTTGGATCTGCTCCAAGATCTATAGCAAATCGAATACCTTCAAACCTCCACTCACACATACTCTCCCCTACACAGGATCGTCAGACGACCGTGCAGCCTTTCAGTAACACCCCGATCTCTGACCTTACCTACGTTTGTACCACTCTCACGCTCGACGGAGAGACCTATGCTCCTACACGAGTGCGCAAGGAGAATTCTAGATGCAAGCAAGGATTACTCTTACCAACTTCCACATGAAAATTCCAGGTCCTGGATGAATAGGAAATTTCCAAATTAGCTTCCAGAAATGTTGCAAATAGACTTGTTGTTTATCAATATTTACCTTTCTTACACTTGAAAATAAAAGTCTATATCCATCACTCATAGTGTAATTACTAGATAAATTGTCCTCCCATCTTAATCCATCCCTAGCTTGTCTAATGGAAAATGGGTGTTTGGCAAATTCGTCAACAGTTTGTCTGGGATCCAAAGCATGAAGGAGCCAGACGAAAATTATAAGGTCTGAAATCTTCAAAGAAGGTCAAGACAAACCTAATTGCTTCTTGGGCCACCGCAGCCTATGATTGATGAGCACAATTTATGTCATGTTTTCCCTATGTTTTATGACTGAATTGTATGGTAAATATAAGCTTAACTGCAATCAATCTAAGCAAAAAGGCATTAATTCATGAATGTAGGGAACTAGAGGATAAAAACCATTTACATTCTAAACATGTGCTAAGAAAAGAGCAAAGTATGAGGTTTTATAAGAAGAAAGTATAACAAAGCTAATATTATGTTATAGCATTCTAACAACTTATCGGAATGCAATACAAGTCATCTCGGAAGCTATAACAAAGTAAAGTACACAATGCTATGCGGCATAGGTTCTAATCTTTTGTCAAGATTGTTTAAAGAAATATTGCGAAGGTCGAGAAAAGATAGGTAGATTGCTGACGTAACAGAATAGAAGATGCGGAGGATTGAAACTAAAAGATTTAAAGAATCCCACAGGATCAACAGAATCAATCTACTACAATCAAAAGATACTATGGATCTCGATAGATTAGGAAGGCCCAGCTCGCTGGAACTTATGCCACAAGAAAGTCTGATTATATAAGGAAACAACAAGCCAACCCGAAAGGAGTTGAGTCGCTCAAAGTCTAATCCTATTCATACGGCTGAACTCGAGAAGAGAGAGAGAATTCACAAGGCACGAGAAACTCCAGGAGAACCCAGCATCATTCCTTGCAGTAAGGCGGAGAGAAGAAGACGTGGAGTAGTGACGTGACAGGGCTTCTTCCACGCCGTTAGAACTTCGTCAAGCTTTCTGTTTTTCTTTCATTTTAACCTTTTGATCATGGGTCATTCTGTTGTTATCTGTTTTGCGTTTCCCTCGTCAGTCATGAACTAAATTTCCTATGGCTGACCGAGGATGTTTTCTTAAGTTTAGAATGAACCCAGTTGCTAGTTCTTAATTCAATAAATTCAGTTTTCTTATAAATGATTTAATTACCTTGTCGATTAGTGGAAGCTAAGGGCGAGATTTGTGGCCTCGGCTTACTGGCAAGGAGTCGAGGTTAGACCTTTGAGAAACAGTGATTGCTAGGCAGGCTGGTGCAAGGCTTGACCTATTATTGTAGGCTTCAGGAATAGGTCTACCGCTCATAACCATGACACCTTGTTTTGTAATGCAGATCTAACTAGAAAATTGACATAGGCATATGGAAGGAGTAAAGTTAGTATTATATGTATCGGACGCAAAAGCTTTGATAGATTATAGTGGTGGGTTAACTGAATAGCGTTGTTACTAGTAGCTATGTTGTAGCATTACGGAAGCTGTGCAGTATAGATGCTATAGCAATGTGCAAAGCAACTAGGGGATTGATATGCTTAAGAATGATTCCGAACTCACCTATTTTCCTACTTTTGAATTATTCTCACAACTACGACGCTCGTTTTTATTTTCTTGTTTATTAGTATAGTCATAAAACCCCCAATCAAACTTATTCTCTTCTTAATCACAACAGTTCTGCAATTTGGTGTCCTCATTTGGTATCCAGTCTTTGTGGGACGATACTCTACTTACTCTTTATTACTTGTTCGACTGGTTCACTTGCCATCAAGGAAATCGACCAACAATGATCCAAAGAAACAGATGTACCATTGCCATGTTGCCAAGACAAGTGGTCAATTTTTTTTTTTTTATTTTTACTTGATCAAAGGTTTTTTCTTTCAAAACTTTAGAATGTAGATTTTTTCATATTTTTTAATAAGTACGCTTTTCAAAATTTGAACTTGTGTTCTCTTTTTCTTAAAAAAAAAATAAAATCTTAGAATTAGAAGGAAAGTAGTGTAACATGCCTTCGGAAAAAAAATCCCCATAAATTCAAAAATAAGAAGAAAGTATTTGTAATTTAGATAAAATAAATAGAAACTAATTTTTAATCAAATAAATATCATTTAATTCTGATTTATCACGCATAATTTTCCCATACTAATTACTATAACTTTTGTTTTTGAACAAATACTAATTACTATGACTACGAATCCATTTCTTTAAGCAAAATACCTTATTCAATTACTAATTTCATTGAATCTAAATAAAATATATCCTTAGGAACAATTTGACTTTCTTAGAGATGGAACACTACAAATTATCTATATATCAGATTAAATGATATCAGTGACCTTCAATTTCTAATAGATCGACCATAATTACCCCCATTCCTCTTCTAAACTATCAAACACCATATTTGACCCCCCAAAAAAAGGAACACAAATCAAACGCTCTAGATATGAATATGATCTGTATCTGCAGACCCCTAACACGAGTCTATGCGGAAAAACAAATTTCAGGTCTCAAGCATTTATTTTCCTGCTAGTTGATAATGGATGTTGATAACAAGAAAATAAATTTGACAAAGAAAAATGGGTAATCATCTCACAACTGAGAGCAAGAGTGGCCGCTAAACAAACAGATTGAGTCTAGTCGATAGCTTGATGTTTCAAGGATCCAAGGTCATTCGTTGATCCTGAACTTTTGTTGTTATATCACTAGATGAAGACTCCCCAAGAAACTCTGATCTCAGTTGCATCAATAGTCGGCCAAGATAATTTAGTCCTTCTTTGTCCCCACGACCCCACCCCTACCCCAAAACAGATCATGCGGCGATGCCTTGACGAACACCAAGTCGGCGGTTGAGATCAGCATGCCATTCAAATGCGGGTAGATCCTTACCTATTCAGGAAACAATCAATTCAATTAAAATGCATGGTTTCAAAAGAAAATTATATATGCAGAGAGGTAGGTCCAAAATTATTTATAGAAATACTCTCTCCCGTCCTTGATATAAGACCTAATCATCTTACTTAATTCACTCAATCCATATTCTACTTGATTATTGTTGAGGGAGATATCAATAGAGTTAATTTGAGAAAAATGTGAAATAAGTCTTACATTTAATACCAATATCAACTTCTCAATTTGATCCAATGGATCGGAGGGAGTAGTAAAATTATCTTCATCTCCAGGCGTACATTTCCGTAATCAATGTTTTGGGACACTAAGAATTTGACCTGAGTATTTTATATTCTAGCCCCCTCAGTATTTTTATTATAGCCCTGCCTCAGCGTAGGATAGTTTTAATACTAGATCAGGTCACTGTCTCTGCATTGACCTTCCTATTCTCACAGCTTCTTCTGGACTTTTTGCAGATTTGATCCTCTCAACGCAATTATGAACAAAAGGATCATTGACCCCAACAAATATGTGTGCCTAGCTACACATTGTTTTGTTATATTTCCTAAGTAAATAAACATTTCGGCAACAAATGTATATAAAAAAAAAAGGATAATAACGGCAACGATTAGAATTTAAACAGAAAAGGAAAAAATACTTGGTAGTAGCGCTCCACCTGAACCAAGTTTCTTAATTACCATTTCCATCCGGCATTTGAATGGGGTGAGGTGAAAATTTGGATTAAATACTATTTTTCCCACGGAAGTGTTGGCTAGGGTGCATTCAACACCCAGAAGTTTTTTTTGTATCATTTTTACTTTGAAAGTTTACAAAAAGGAGTAAATTTGTCCCGTAAGTTTTTTTTTTTATGAGCAAATTTGCCCTGAAAGTTTACAAAGAAGAGCAACAATTCAACGTCAAGATCAACCGATGGACAAGATTGCTAAATTTTTAAACTTAAGGGTAAAAATGAGACCAAAAAACTTTTGGATGTTGAATGCTTCCTAGCCAATACTTCCATGAAAAAAATGATATTTAACCCTGAAAATTTTGAAAATGCACCATAAGCCATGTTTTATAGGAAAATGTGATGCTTGGTTCATAAGGTAAGAGAGTATGATCAACAACAAAAGTCTCATCCACTAGAGTCCACATTAGATGCTTATCTTTTACCTGCTTCTTATATGCTTCTCCTTAAAACGCACCGTTTCCATAAAAGAGAGAAATCTTAGATAATGAGAAGCTTACATGTGGCCATCTTTTGCTCATTAAAATTTCCCGCAAAAGCAGTAGCAAAATTGAAGAAATCAGAGTAACATGAATAACGAAAGAGGAACCGAGCAAGAAATAGAACTCTCCTTTGAATAACAATGTCGCCCTTGTTGGAATTAGAGTTCATAGATTCTTAGAAGCCTATCACACGGGTGGGTGATGGATGGGATTGCCAACTTTAGAGTAGGCAGGGATGTGATTGGTTGGTTTCCAGAGCTAACAGCCCAAACAGTGGAGTTTGGAAGTCGAGATTGGGAAATGGAGCTTTACAAGTGGAGTTTTAATATAGAGTTTCACACGTGGTTAAAAGCTCCTTTCCTATTTTTGTCCAAATTTGACTGATATATTTCATGCAGAATGGGGCTGAATTGACTGACAAATATTCCCATGAGAATAGAATTTGAGAGAATGAGAGAGTGCAAGTGGCAATATTCCTTAGAATCTGGAATGGGGCGAAAGAAGTGGATAGACATCTATGTGAAATATAATATGCATTATTATTCTTCTTCCCATTTGACATTTTTTATAAAGCTAAGAGTCCCCAACCTTGTCCTCTTTCTCCGTCTGGTCGAATATAATACTCCCTCTTTTTGTTTTTCAATTATTATTCATTCATTCATGTTCATTTTTGGTCTATATGCTTTTTATATATATGCTAATTCATAAATCGTGTTGATTGATCTTTCTAGTGTTGTCAAGCACCAACTCCACCTCCCTTTTCTCTGTGTAAGCAAGCATTAATTAATTTGACTATATGGTAACATTTTGAACTTTGTACGTATTGAAAATTAAATAGAGAGAAGATTTTGAAGAATAAATATATTACACTTGATGGCATTTTTGTACGAGTCGGATATATAAGTAAATGATAAAATAGAGCTCCTTTCCTATCTTTTTCCAAATTTAACTGTTATATTTCATTTTACCTTCCAAAAGAACTGAAAAATTATGTTTTTTTGTTGTTGTGCTGTTATACAAAAATTATGATTTTTTTAAAGATATAGTTATTTTATTTGTATATAGGTGAATCATAATGGATGATGATCAATTGAAACCAAAAATAGGAAAGGAGTTTTGAAGTTTAGAAGAAGCATGGATGTTTTGGAATAATTATGCTAGAAGAACTGGATTTGGAGCTAGGAAGCATAGTGGTACAAAGAGCCAAAAAACTGGTGAAACTATAACATACAGGTATAGATGTTGCAAGGAGGGTATGAAAGATGAAGGCAAAGGAGAGAGACAATCTTCTAGGAAGCGAGGTGAAATAATAACTAACTGTAAGGCACTAATGGTGGTAACTTGTATTAATTAGAAGCTCAAAATCACTAGATTTGGTGAAGAACACAATCACCCCCTCCACACCCAAGATATAGTGCACTTGTTGGTATCCCAAAGAAATTTATTAGAAGTTGATGCATGTGAAATAGACCTTGCAAGGAAGTTTCGGCTCCAACAAAAGGCTACATTTGACTTGATGAGTACAAATGCTGGGGGTAAAGCAAATGTTGGATATACTCGTATAGATGTGCAAAACTACCTTCAATCTAAAAAGAAAAGAAGTTTGAAGTATGGAGAGGTGAGGTGCTTATTTGAGTATTTCTAGTAGCAACTTGCTACAAATACTACATTTTATTACAAATATCAGGTGGACACAGAAGAACATATTACCAATGTGTTTTGGGCAGATGCTAGAATGTTAATAGATTATGCAAATTTGGTGAGGTTGTAACTTTAGATACAACATATGGTAATTGACCCCTTGCAATTCTTCCATGCTTTAATCATCACAGAGTGCATTATTTTTGGAGCATTAATGTTTGATGAGACTATTGAGTCATTCAAGTGGGTGCTAGAAACTTTTTGGGATGCTTATATGCAGAAAAAGCCTAAAACTATCTCTACAGACCACGATCAAGCTATGGCTAAAGCTTCGAGTGAAGTTCTTCCAGATACAAAGCATTGTTTGCGTACTTGGCACTTAAAACAAAATGGAATTAAGAACCTTGGAAACTTAATGAAAGGTGGGTCACATTTTTTGATTGATTTTTGCAAATGCATGTCTAAAATTACAGAAGTTGACAAGTTTGAAGATTCTTGGAGCGAATTATCTTCTTGTGATGTTCATGAAAATAGTTGGTTGAAATCCATGTATGATATGAAGGAGAAATGGGCTTAGTGTTATGTGAAGAGTTCTCGCACATTAGGAATGAGGACAACTCGTTGAAAGTATAAACGCTGATGTGAAGTAATGTATGTCACTAAATTTAGACATCAATGAATTCTTTACCACTTTTAACATAGTTGTTTCAGAGAAACGGGACAAGGAATTGAAGTTGGAGTTTCATTCTAAGCACAAGATACCTAGGATGGTAAATCCAAGTCCACCAATATTACGCCAACTTTAAAAAACTTATACCTCAGGTGCCTTTGACGTGTTCTAAGAACAATGGGATATCCAATTTGCTATAAAGTTAATTGAACATGATGAGAAAGAGCCTATATTTGTATACACTACCCATATGATTGATGAAGAGGGGGAGTGGAGAGTTGCTTTTAAGCTGAACACACATGAAATTTTTTGGTGAAATATGCTTTGAGGATACTAACCCAGATTAAAAGGATCTTCATGATCTTCGATGATATAAAAAAATAATTCATGATCTTAAAAAATTATTTTAGAATCTAGAAAAAATATGCTTTAAATATCTTAAAACATATTTTTAGTAGCGTTCGTACTTGAATTATATTTTGAAGATCCTAAATTTTTTTTTTTAAGATCATGAATTATTTTTTCAATATCTTGAATTATCCTTTTAGTACCAGTCAATACCCTAAAATATTTTTTCAAAATCCTAAAATAATTTTTTAAGATCATAAAGAATTTTTTCAGTACCATTCAATATCCTGAATTATCTTTTTACTATCCGGAAGTGCTCGAATTTTTATTTTTTATTTTTTAAAGAAAAAGGGATTAAGGGTGTGAAATTACGCCAAAACGACGCAGTTTCATGCAGCGAGGAAGAAAGCAAAGGAGCCCGGTCCTCATATATATGACGGAATGGGATTCCTTGCCTATCCTTTGAATAGGCAGGGAGAGCTCTCTCTCCTTTCTCCCGAACCGCCCGGATCTTTTTTTTTTTTTACTTTCTATTTTTTTTAAAAAAATTAATGGATCTGAGAATCTAAAATAAAGATAATCTCTCAACTAACATTTTTCAAAAAAAAAATGATTTTTTTTTTTTAAGAAGTAGCAGTTTTAAAAAAAAAAAAAAAATCTAAACCGTCGAGATCGATCCGAATAGGCTCAGATGGGCTAGTGCACATCTAAAGGATATGCACCAAAACCATCCTATATATGACCCACCTTCAAGGCTTCAACCACGTCACACGCATTCATTCCCCATTCTCTCTCTGTTTCATCTCCAAATGACCAATGTCGATGGACAACCTTCCCCCATTCCTCGTTCTCGAAATTCTGAGTCGACTCACCGATTCGACTGACCTTGCGCGTTGCAGAGTTGTCTGTAAGACCTTCAATTCTCTCTCCAACGATGTTCGCTCCATCAACCTTACGTGTTCCATGTCTCGCTACCTCAATTCTCGTTCTCCAGAGGCTAATCTGCTTGTCACGCCCTTCAAGACCGTTTTCAAGGATCACGTTCACCGTTCTGGACGCCTCGATTCTGTCTCGCTCGGCGTCGATAAGTCCCTTGGAGGAATAACGTTCGACGATGTTGAGGATGATTCTGATGATCTATATCTCACAGATACCAGCTTCGTGAATTCTTGGTTGCCCAGAATTGCTCCGGATTTGAAATCTCTGTCCATCTCAGATTTTTGGGTTCAATCTTGTTGGAGGCGATCAGACGTCTTGTCATTGATCTCTTTGAGCTGTGAGTTTCTTCCGCATTCAGAATTTCCGTGATTTGATTTGATATGTTTTGTCCCATTTTCAGTGGCTGAAGAAATTTTCTCAATCTTGTAGAACTGTACTCGGTTAAATCATATTTTGTATCATAAATTATTACTGGTTATGCAGGCCGTGGTCTTGTCAAATTACTGGTGAGGAACGCCTGGTTATCAGTGGATGGTCTGATTCCTATGCAAATGCTCACAAGTCTGACATTAGAATTTGTAAGATTAGATGATGAAGACCTAAGTAAGATCAATTCTTGTTTTCCAAATTTGAAAGAACTGAATCTGATAGGGGTTGGAGGACTTAGGGAGCCAAAAATTAACCTCTTGCACCTTATCACTTGTCAATGGTCAGTATCAAATGCTCCTCTTTCATTGGCAATATGTGCACCAAAACTTGCCCATTTTCAACTTAAATGCATCAGACCAAGGTTAATTGTCCTTGAAGTATCATCACTTTCCGCTTTTGATCTCTCTATTGAGGATACAGATGAGTTCAAGTTGATAAATTGTCACAGTATAGAATACCTTCAGTTTGAATCTCCTAATCTCACTTGTCTCTCTAGTTTGTTTCGAAGCTGCAAAACAGTTAAGAGGCTCGAGATGGATTCAGCGAGAAGATCTGAACACAATAAAGTGACGACAACATTTGGCTTTGAAACGATATTTGAGTCTTTCCCATTGTTAAGCTATCTAGATTTAGGCCCTGGAGCTTGGCATGACATGGAGACTTCTTTCTGTATGGGAGGTTTGAAATACAGGATTGAGATGAACACGTTGAAAGAACTTGTTGCCCATATAATGGTCCAAGAAATTGAGTCTACTCTTGCATTTATTTTCTCTGTCCTGGACAATTGTACAAAGTTATCAAATGTTTCTCTGCTTATTCACCATGATGTTGATCCTCTGGTTGCTAGCAATCTCATGTCTAGGTGCAGAAGCTATTGTTCTCGAGTTAGATGGAGATTAGGTATATGGAAAGAAGGAATTAAGGATACTTGTGTCTCTGATGCCAACTAGTTTAGTGTGTAGCTTTGTACAAGGGAAAGACAAAAAAGATTAACGATTTTGGACATAGAAACACTTTGAGGTAAGTCTGTTGAAAAGTTTTCAGCGAATGGATTGGCAAAGCAAAGCGGACAACGTTGGAAGAAACTAGATGAGTGTTCACAAATAGCATTCTTCTCTTCTATGTATTGTTGTTTCAACCATGAAACAGTGCTTCAGGATGTCAGAATGATATTTAAACATCTATATGCTTTGTATATAGCTCTGTTTTTTTTTTTTCCTACTTGTTTACTTTTTGGGGTAGTGAATGCTTTGTACAGATCTTTGTCATGGTCATGATCACTCCCTATTTCATTTGTATATATGTATATTCTCATAACAAGTTTTCTTGCTTTTTGTCGTCCTTATAATTTTTTGTGGATATCAATGGGTCAGAAAAGAGGAATATGCTGGCCTTGCTTGGTTCTGTATTTGTATTTTTAAAATAATTTTATAAACGTGTTTTTTAAAACAAATTTTGGGAAGGAAGAGAAGGCCAAAAAAAAAAAAAAAAAAAAAAACAAAAAAAAATATGTTTGGATTATTGTTCTAATAAATTATACTCCGTATTTGAAATCAAAAGAACATAAATTTTTTTTGGAACAATTGTTTTCAAAATCAACTTGGAGAACTGAAAGAAGTCGAAGCGGTGACAAACGGAGAGTTGGATGACTGAGAGACAAAGGCCACGAGTGAAAGGAGGAATTGGGAGAAATAAGAAAACAAAAAATTGAAATCAAGGATCAATCTATCTATCTATTGATTAGATAAAAGGAGAGATGTTGAGATATTAGGATATAGTTACAAATTACAAGAAATTTTAAAATATTAAAATATAAAATAAAATATTTTACTTGAAAATCCCTCTTTGCATGCCTTTCTCTTGCCTTGAATATCGTAACAACTAGAATAATAATAAAATTGTTATAAAATTAACAAGAGCAAGAGAGATTCAAGAGAGAGAAATTCTCATTCAGTTTCTTCGGTATACATTTGTTGGGGGACGGGGGATTGGGGATATTTATAATGGTTGGAGGGTAGGGAAGTTTTATGTAGCTTCTACCCACTCACCACCATAAACATAGTGGGTGACTTACCCATTCCCCACCATAAAAGGAGTGGGCAACTTTAATGCCCATAATGGGTCATCGAAATAATATATTCATAATACTTCCCATTGGATGTCCATTATGAATATGCCTCATTAAAAACTTTAACTAGGAAAAACCAAGTGGGATAAAAACCTACCTAAAGAAAAGAGTACATCATCCATTGATACACTTTCTAATGTTGCCTCATTTCCTTTCAGGAAAACCCAGTGGGACAAAACCTAGATACGGGAAAAATAGTAAAGCGTATATCGACTCCCCCTTTTGACAACATTAGTTGCGATTTTTAAGTTTTCGAAGACCGATTCCATTGACAAGCTTTTCAAAGGTTGTACCTGGAAGTGATTTCATGAATAAATCTGCTAGATTTTAACTTGAATTGATTTGCTAGATATTTATTTCACCATCCTTTAAAAGGTCACTAGTGAAGAAGAATTTTGGTGAAATATGCTTTGTTCTATCACTTTGATATGACCTTCTTTAAGTTGGGCAATACATGCAGTATTATCTTCATATATAACTGGTGGGACAATTTACTTGAAGATAAATGACAAGTTGTTTGTATGTGATGTAGTACTGACCTCAACCAAACACATTCTCGACTTGCTTCATGCATTGCTAAAATTTCTGCATGGTTAAATGATGTGGTTGATATAATCTGTTTCATAGATCACCATGAAATAGCTGCACCTCCACATGTAAACAGATAGCCTGTTTGTGATTTACCATCACGAGGATCAGACAAAAATCCAACATATGCATAACCAACCAGTTCATGGTTCGAGACATTTGAATAATATAACCCCATGTCCATAGTTCCTCTAAGGTAACGAAAAATGTGTTTTATGTCATTCCAATGCCTTCATGTTGGTGAAGAACTATATCTTGCTAATAAATTAATAGCAAATGATATATAAGGCTGTGTATGATTTGAAGATGGAATATCACCTAGAGGGGGGTGAATAGGTGATCTTTAAAATCTATAAACTTCTCTCTTGTATAAATGAAATAGAGACCAATAAGATAAAAGAACACAAGACAATTTATACTGGTTCGGTCTAATACTCTGATCTACGTCCAGTCCCCAAAACACCTGAGATTTTACTATTCCTCAAGAACAATTACAAACTCTGTAAACCAAGGATTGTCCTCTCACTCTCGGACTACACTCCCCCTTACAAGTTGTAATTAATACACCCTCACTTAAAGTTCCTCAATCTTAAGATACAAATTTGACAATGAAATAAGTGTTTAAATACTCCTCACGAGTTGATAAAAGAATGAACACTGAAGTGCAATTAATGATACAAATGAAACAGCTAATGATGTTAAACTCAAATTGATTGCGTAGTATTTCGGGGTTGGCAAATTGAATGCTCCGGCTATTTATAGTTGATGCCATTAATGACCGTTGGTGAAGTTCATGAAATAGCCGTTTAGACTCTCGAATGTGTCCATTAGACAGATGAAGGTTCATCAAGAGTTTCGCTCGTTTGAATGGTACAGCTGGAAATTTTCAGGGCCGACATTCTCTTTCATTCCTTTTGTATTGCCGTTGTGAAATGGCATTTAATGCGAGATCGGAGAATATCAGAGTTGGCTTTACTTCGTTCAGAACATCGGTGTCTGAGAATATCATGGTTTAGGTAGCAGCATTTAATGTTTCTGACATCGAGATTACTTTATTTAAATTGACTGGTAATCCATGTCTAAATGATCTGAAACTTATAAATAGATTGGTTAAAAGCATTTGGTAATCATAATAAGTAATAATTAGAAGAGATTTTAAACATTCAGTGATTCATGAATCTCGTAGACGGGATTTGAAAAAACAGAGATGATATTGCTCGAGCAATGATCCATGCTTGCTCGAGCAAGCTCCTTTGAAATGCTGAGGAAAGTGCTCTTTGGTCGCTGATGCTTGAGCAGGAAAATTCCTTTGCTCGAGCATGTTGCTCGAGCATGATCTATATCATACTTGGGCAAGCTCCTTCTGAAACTGGTGAAAGCGCATTAGTATTGCTGTTACTCGAGCATGCTCCCAACGCTTGCTCGAACAAGCTTCTTTGATTCAGTTGAAAATGCTTGGAATACACTGATGATCAAGCATGCTTTCTTGCTTGCTCGAGCATGGTGCTTGAGCATGATATAAATCATGCTCGGGCAACCTTTTTCAATTAGTGAAAAACACATGCTACTCGTCCTTGCTTGAACAACATTTTGTGCTTGCTCGAGCAGCCTTTTTCCTTTGCTCGAGAAGGGATTTCAGCAAAACAAAATACACAGGTTGCTCGACGTTGCTCGAGCAACCTTTTAAGCTTGCTCGACCAAAGTGCTCGAGCATGCTTTTGCCTTCTGGTCGAGCATGCTTTCTACCGTTGCTTTGATCTACCTTGCTTGATGTTGCTCGAGCAAGACCATATGGTTTGCTCGAGCAAGGTTCCCTCAGATCACATCTGATTCACCTTGCACACGATGTTGCTTGAGCAAACTTGATTCTTTGCTCAAGTAACATTTTGAAGATGCATCTATAAGATTATATCCGATGTTCTTTGCTCATTTTAATTTAACGACTTGGAAATTGTAATCATAAAAAACACACAAGCTAACATGATTAGCAAGTTACATTAGTGCTCCAATAGCATTGAGGTATGGTACTTCTGGACCAAGTAGTTCTTCTTCACCTCCGTCACTAATTACTCGAGATCAGAATGGATCTTTATCCATTTACAAAGACCTTACAATCATTGGAGTACATAATGGATGTGACTTATCCATATAAAATTGCTCTAAGACTTTATTTGTATAAGTTTCTTGATATACAAAGATCCCATCTTTTCGATACTCGATCAATAGTCCGAGACATAATTTTGTTCTGCCCAAGTCTTTCATTTCAAATTCTTTCTTCAAACAATTAATCACCTTTTGAAGCTTTTTAGGAGTTCCAATGATGTTGATATCATCAACATAAACAACAATTATAGCAAATTCATTTCTATATCTTTTCATAAAAATACATGGGCATATTGGGTCATCTTTGTACCCTTCTTTCAACAAATATTCCTTGAGCCAATTATACCACATGCGCCCTAATTGCTTCAAGCCATATAGAGACTTATTTAACTTAATTGAGTATTGTTCTTGAGAATTTGAATTGGATTCTTCTGGAACCTTGAATCCTTCAGGGACTTTCATATAAATATCATTGTCAAATGAACCATACAAATAGGCAGTCACAACATCCATTAAATACAAATCAAGTCCTTCATTTACTGCTAAACTAATCAAATAATGAAAAGTAGTTGCATCCACTACTAGTGAATACATTTCTTCAAAATCAATGCCAGGTCTTTGTGTAAAGCCTTGGGCTACAAGAGGTGCCTTATATCTTGTAATTTCACCCTTTTCATTTCTTTTTCTTACAAAGACTCATTTGTATCCAACTGGCTTTACCTCTTCAGGTGTATGGACTATAGGTCCAAATACTTTTCGTGAGATTGTGGTATTTGTTTACACTTTAGGGTATATCCACATGAATTCTCAATTATTTGTCGCATCATGGTTGACTTTGGATGGCCTAATCGATCATGCAAAACATTAATTCCATTAGTAAACTTTTGGTTTACATTGGAAAACTTTTGGTCTATATTGGTAAACTTTTGGTTTACAATAGCATGTGTTTCAATTATGCTTATAAATGTATAATACAAACCAGAAGAAAAGGTAGGAAAACTCTCTAATATGCATTTTCTACCAGAAACTATATTTGTGATAGCAAGACATTCCTGATTATTTTTAGTCGTTGTTTCTATATGATATCCATTTCTGCGGATATCTTTAAAACTCAATAAGTTTATCTTAGATTTGGCATAATAAAATGTATTACCAATACATAATTTTGTTCCTTTAGGTAATAAAATATTAGCTCTTCCGGAGGCTTCAATCAAATTTATATTACCAGGTATAGTTTGAACATTGGCTTCTTGCATTACCAAGGAAGAAAAATATTTATCATTTTTTAGTATAGTGTGGGTTGTTGCACTATCAACGAGACACAAATCTTCAGGATTGATAAGATTCATTCTTCATTAAAAGATGCATGAAAATAGATAAAAGCATAATTAAAAGAAATACATATGATAGAAGAAAGTTTAAACATACTAAAACATAACAGGTCCAAATGGGAAAAGATAATTTATGCTAAGAAATTAGTAACATCCAAATGAGTAAAATCAACATCATCAAACTCAGAATTCTCAGCCTTATCAATATTCAAATTAGTAAATTCAACATCATTAAACTTGGAATTCTCAGCATGATTTACTTCAATCTTTGACCCTTTGCCTTTACTTTTTAGTGATTCTTGGTAAAGTTCAACTAAGTGTTTTGGCGTACGACAGGTACGGGACCAATGACCTTTGCCACCACAACGATAGCATGCATTTTCAGCATGTTTGTTATGCCCACTAGTTCCACCAGTTTCCCTTTTGTGGTTCTTATCAATCTTTCCCCACTTTGGGTTTCGGAATTTGATTCACCATGATTTGGGCCACGCCCACGATTGTAGTTACCTTTACATCCATGTCCTCGCCTATTAACATATTCATTAGTTAATGCATTTGCTTCTAGAAATGGAGTTGAGCTTGTTGGAAGGGATTTATGATTTTTCAATAAAAGCTCATTGTTTTGTTTAGCCACGGGAGACAAGAAATTAATTCAACATATTTCTTGAAACCCTTTTCACGATATTGCTACTGAGGATCAAATTGGATGCATGAAATGTGGAGAATGTTTTTTCTAACATATCTTCATCAGTAACATTCTCTCCACATAATTTTAACTGGGAAGTAATTCTGAACATGGCTGAGTTATACTCGCTCACAGTTTTAAAATCTTGCAAACACAAATGTTTCCAGTCAAAACAAGCTTTTGGGAGGATGACCATCTTCTGATGGTCATATCTATCTTTTAAATTGTTCCAAAGAATAAGTGAGTCTTGCACTGTCAAATATTCAATTTTTAGACCTTCATGCAAATGGCGGTGTAGAAAAATCATAGATTTGACTTTATCTTGATTAGATGTCTGATTCCCTACTCTAATTGCATCTTCCAGACCATGGGCATTCAGATGGATTTCCACATCTAGCATCCAAGATAAATAGTTCTTTTTGGTAATGTCAAGAACCACAAATTCAAGTTTTGCAAGGTTTGACATGGTTCAGACTTAATAAAAAATAAACGGGAATTATTAGAATATTTAATATAAAAATAAAAATGATAATAAAAAAGGAAATTCACAAAAATAATAAAGTATTGCAACAAAATTAAAATTTTATGGCTTCAAGCCATGTATCTTCGTGATAAATAAAAGTTGGACATTATGACTTCCACCATACAATAAGATAGATTTTGAAAGCTATATGACTTCTAGCTATATAATATCAAAATTTTATGGCTTCAGGCCATTTATCTTCTGGATAAATAAAAACTGAACATTATGGCTTCCAGCCATACAATAAGATAGAAGTTGAAAGTTATATAACTTCTAGCTATATAATATCAAAATTTTATGGCTTTAGGCCATTTATCTTCAGGATAAACAAAAATTGAACATTATGGCTTCCAGCCATACAATAATATAGATGTTGAAAGCTATATGACTTCTGACCATATAATATCAAAACCATTTATCTTCAAGATAAATAAAAGAAGAACATTATGGCTTCCAGCCATACAATAAGAAGATGAAATCTATATGACTTCTGGCTATATAATGTCAAAATAAGAGTTAAAGAAATATGACTTCTGGTCATATAATTTCATAATAAGAAATCAAAGGCGTATGACTTCTGCCATACTAAAATAACAATATAAAAGAACTCAGATAAAATAAACGTATATCCTTAAAGAAAGTAGATGAAATTGTTAAAGAAATCATACCTTCGTTAGAGCTCTCGTGCTAATAACATGTTATAAAATCAAAGATATAGAAGAAGTAAAAGATAGTGAACAAGAGCAAGAGAGATTCAAGAGAGAGAAATTCTCATTCAGTTTCTTCGGTGTACATTTGTGTGGGGGGTGTTGGATCCGTACACGCAGCGGAATTATAAAATTTTTATGAATCCCATCGGAGGATCCATCAACGACGTCTAGATCAAGGTTCGTTAGAAACCATACCTATGCAAATTAGTGAGCATCTCCTTTGATTTGATCACGTGGGCTACCTACTCGATCAATCAGGAGTAGACTCTACGAATCTCCTCCCTCTACCGGTATCCACACGAATAGCACTTGAACACAGGCGGCAGCATGTTAGCGCCTTCAAACCTTGCATCTTTCCTTTTCTCTCTAGGGTTTGTTGCGGTTTCTCTAATTCATCCATCATCTTAATATGACTAGATCAATATCTATTTAAAGAGTTTCTAAAACTCTAATGATCCGTATTAAAATATTCAAAACTAATCTAATTAATCTTGAATTTGAATCAATTAAAAGAATACATTAATTAAAATCATGTCAATAAATCTAATCAAATATATTTATTTAATTCGAATTATGAGCCTACAGATTTAATTTATCGTATAAATTAAATCGAGATATGATATCTTTCTATTTAATTAAATCTGAGATACTATATCTTTATTCGAAAATTAAATCTAAAATACATTATCTCAATTTATTATATTTATTTAATTTATCAAATAAATTAAATACTATACATAATAATATTATTATCTATAAATAATATCATTATTATTTTCGAATTAATATATATATATATATATATATATCCATCCTAGAGTACAGTATTCATTAAATCTTAGACATATCTAAGATTCAATGAATCTGCACACTATTGCTCGTGTTGGGCTATTCTTGTGTGTGACCCTGTAGGCCCACATGAGGTTGGCAGCGGACCAATACTATACCAGCCCACAAGTTGCAAGCGGTCTCTAGCAAGACATTGCGACTACCCAATTCATATGGGGATCGATGATACGATACTACTTATGATACAACAATGTCACGTCTCTTTTGTCATGCGATAATTTGGTCAAGGATGAGGCATGGATAATGTCAACTTCCTATTCTTGACCATTACTCTCTCGATTCTCGAGTAATCTAATAATGGAAACTCCTTTCCTTCGTAGTATGGCCATACATTTCTCAGACTCACTCATAGACGGGCCAAGTATTATCTCTCTACAAATGTGAGGGACAAATTCCATCTTGACCATTCACATTCCTCTACATGAAAACCACCAATCCCAATCTAAGCCTTTATCATCACCCAGTCAAATGTGACTTTTAACTAGGTCAAAGATCAGTGACTCATCATGTAGGAATCCATGATGATCTCAGGTCATAGGGCGTTGTGACGCGGGTATACATGAGATAAGCTTATGACTAAATCCATGCAGCTTTCTCATAGTGGGTCGGTCCAGCACCTTGTACTCTTACAAGTGCCCATGACTTTGATTCGTATCCCTATACCTCATCAAAGTCATACTGGTCTTATCTCATCTTCGCTCCCGTGTAGGTGACCGACCAGGGACATTTAGGATAATTTATAAGATGATCCAAGGATACAGTTATCACTATAAACATGCGAATGAAATGATAACTAAATGGAGAACAATGAGTTGCCCCTGGGGCATAATTTCCAACAGACTCCCACTTGCACTAGGTGCAATCATTAATTACTCTAATTCCCATTGCCCTAACATGACGCTCATGTTTTGCTTGTGCAAGTGGCTTAGTAAGAGGATCATCTACATTGTCTTCTCCTGGTACTTTGCATTTGTTTGTATCACCTCTTTCATTGACTTCTCTGATAAGATGAAATCGCCTGAGTACATGCCTGGTCCTTTAATATGACCTAGGCTCCTTGGTCTGTGCAATAGCGCCGCTATTGTCACAGAACAAGTCTACTGGATTTGAGATGGTAGGAACCACCCCAAGTTCATTAATGAACTTTCTAATCCAAAAGGCCTCTCAGCTGCATCCTATGCTGCTATATACTCAGCTTCAATATTTTAAAATCAGCTACAGTGCTCTGCTTAGAGCATTTCCAGCTTACCGTACCACCATTCAATAGGAACACATATCCTGATTGCGATCTTAGATCATCTTGGTCAGTTTGGAAACTCGCATCTGTGTAACCCATTACACAGAGCTCATCCTCCAAGCCACCATATATTATGAATAAGTCCTTAGTGCTTCTTAAGTACTTCAGGATATTCTTGACAGCAGTCCAGTGACCCTCACAAGGATCTTGTTGATATCTGCTGGTCATACTCAAGGCTAATGATACATCCGGTTGAGTACATAACATGGCACACATGATAAATCCAATGGCGGAGGCATATGGAATCTTACTCATGCGGTCTCTTTGATCTTGTGTACTAGGACACAGATCCTTACTGAGATGGATGCCATGAGACATGGGCATATAACCCACTTTAGAATCCTGCATACTGAACCTATGCAGTATCTTGTCTACGTATGTGCTCTGACTTAGGGCTATCAGCCGCTTGGATCTATCTCTATAGATCGTAATCCCAAGGATGTAAGTGGCTTTACCTAAATCTTTCATTGAGAAAGACTTTCCTAACCAAGACTTGACACTCTGCAAGTTAGGAATGTCATTCCCAATGAGTAGGATGTCATCAACGTAAAGCACTAGAAATACAACTGTGTTCCCACTAACCTTCTTGTAAACACAAGGTCCATCGATGTTTTGAATGAATTCAAACCCTTTGACTATTTCATCAAAACAGCGATTCCAGCTCTGAGATGCGTGCTTCAATTCATAAATGGATCTTTAGGTTGTGTCATGTACACATCCTCTGGACGCACAAAGCCTTCAGGTTGTCATGTACACATCCTCAAGGAGCTTTCCATTAAGGAAGGCTGTTTTGACGTCCATCTGCCATATCTCATAGTCATAATATGATGTAATGGCAAGAAGGATTCTGATTGATTTGGTCATTGCAACTGGGGAAAAGGTTTCATCATAGTCAACACCATGAGTCTGAGTGAACCCTTTTGCAACCAGCCGTACCTTGAAGACATTTACTTTGCCATCTATGTCATTTTTCTCTTTGAAAACCCACTTGCACCCAATGGTTTTTACACCTTCAGGTGGATCGACTACGGTTCATACCTTATTGTCGTACATGGATTGCATTTCAGACTTCTTGGCATTAAGCCATCTTTCGGAGTTTGGTCCCACCACGGCCTCGGGATAGGTAATTGACTCATTTTGCTCAATGAGCAAAACATCACGACCTCCAGTAATCAGAAATCCATATCTCTGAGGCTGTAGCCGTGACCTATCGAACCTTCATGGGCCTTGTGTTACTTAAGTAGGCTCATCAACTTGTTATGAGTCTTCTCCATTTTCCATATGTGGTTCTACATTGTCTTGTGACTCTCAAACTTCTTTGAGGTTCACCTTAATTACTCCCACTGGTTCTTTTAGAGATAAACTCTATTCCAAAAGATACCATTGCGGATAATAAACACTTTGTGATCCGTGTGATTGTAGGCATAGTATCCCTTAGTTTCTTTAGGATACCCCACAGAAAGGCATTTTGAGGATCTGGATGATAATTTATCAGATGTTTGTTGTTTAACATAAACCTCACATCCCCAAATTTTAAGAAATGAGAAACTGGGTTTCTTCCCAATCCATATCTCATATAGTGTCTTTTCAACTGCCTTTAATGGAACAAGACTTAGTGTGAATGCAGCTGTTTCTAGGGCATGGCCCCAAAAGAAGGTGGAAGATCTGTTTGACTCATCATAGATTAAACCATATCTAATAGAGTTTGATTCCTCCATTTAGAAACATCATTCCTTTGAGGTGTTCCTGGAGGAGTAAGTTGTGAGATGATCCCACAACTCCTAAGATGGTCAATGAACTCTTGGCTCAAATATTCACCATCCCGATCAGACCGAAGTGCTTTAATTATTTTGCCAAGTTGATTTTGCACTTCATTTTGGAATATTTGAACATTTCAAAAGATTCAGACTTATGTTTCATTAGATAGATATATCCATATCTACTAAAAAAAAGTCTATTATTGTATTGAAGTACAAATGACCTCCTCTGGCAAAAGTATTCATTGGTCCACACACATCAGTATGTATGAGGCCCAATAAATTGTTGGCTCTCTCACTATACCCAATAAAAGGTGCCTTTGTCATCTTTTGCAAAAAATAAGACTCACATGTATCAAATGATTCAAAATCAAATGAGTTAAGAAATCCATTTTTATGAAGTTTCGAAATGTGTTTCTCATTTATATGGCCTAGACGACAATCTCATAGGTAGGTTGGATTCAAATCATTTGACTTGATCCTTTTGGTAGTTTATGTCATTGATATGTCCATTCAATTTTCTACTGTCCTGAGACCCTGTACATTTATACAAATGTGTGATCCACATGTAATATCTAATACCCATGTTGAGGAAGTAGAAAAGCGAATATCTATGACATAGATACCTGACGCGATAGCCCCGCTATCCTTCTTGTTCTTTTCAGATCTTCGAGGTAGAGTTTGCAATTCTTCTTCCAATGAGCGATTTCATTGCAGAAGAAGCAAACCCCATCCTTCGGAGGTTTTGTCTTCTTGCCTTTCCGTTTCATACCCCTTCCTTTTTGAACGAACAAAACAGTACTGGACCTCTTCTTAAGGCTCAGCTCAGCAGTTTTGAGCATCCCATGTAGTTTAGAAATCGATTCCTCCATGTTGTTCATGTTGTAATCCATGACAAAGTTATCATAACTTCCTGGGAGTGAGTTCAAGATCACATCTGTAGCTAACTCCTAGGACATGGGGAATCTAAGCCTTTCAAGGTGATCAATGTAGTCTTTCATTTTCAACATGAGGACAAACTTATGCACCTTCAGCCATCTTGCAAGAAAATAAGGCCTTTGTGGTCTCATACCTTTTTGCTTTACCTGTTGCTGGAACATTTACATGAGATGATCAATCATCTCAGAGACCTCTACAAGTTCTAGATCTTTGTCGAGGTCTAGACCATAGTGGCGGGCATCAGGCATCCTGCATCCACAAAGTCATCCTTATGCTTTATGTAAGCACCAGTATGAGCTCTTGGATCAGTAGCTGTAGGCTCGTCAGGAATGGGTTGATCGATGAGATACTCCTTTCTTTCATGCCTAGGATTAACGCTTAAGTTCCCAAACATGTCAAGAAAGTGTGTCTCATCGAGTTCATCCTTCTCAAGGACTGATCGCATTGATGGTGTTGTAGTATTGCTAGTCTACATGATTCTACAACTAAAAGATATGCAAAGTTTAATTACTAACCTCCCACTGAATTAACAACCCTCATTATAATTAGTTGGCTAAGATCCATATTTGGCTTAAAATTAAGTCCGCTTTGGCAGGACGTTTAACATTAAGTTATTTAGGTAGGCAACCCTTTGCCAATTACATCACATATAACTCTTAGATCTTTATGGGATTCGACCATCATATACCTGACATGTTTAATCTCATCTAATGCCTTGAGATCCAAAACCGTTTTGATAATCTCAATTAAGTCAAGACAATAATGAATGCTGAGTATCACCATTACTCACTCTTGTCTCACCAAGATAACTCAAATGCATCCACTTTGGTGGAACATACAAATGGGCGATCTAGGTTTTGACAAATATTCATTTATTGATGGCATTATGACTTAAGATTTTATTTAGAGGGTATTATTTGATATAATCTAATTAATCCTATTAATTCTACTTATATGAATGTAATCACAATTGTATCTCATATAATCTCTAAATTAATTATGAGTGATCTTAATCAAATCATAATTAAAGATCCAATTTGATGATGAATGATCAAATCAAATCATAATTAAAATTCTAAATTAATTATGAGTGATCTAATCAAATCATAATTAAAATTCTAAATTAATTATTCAAAACATAATTAAAACTGTGAATTAAAACCGTGACACAACATGGCTCATCTAACCTTAAATCCTCTCAAGCCAATAGGAGGACTTCTCTAAATAATAAAAGAAAATAAATAAGGAGAAACCTCGTTTCACATATGAGGGGAGTGGGATGAAAAGAGAATGTACATCAAGAATATTTAGAGAGAGGCATGGCTCACAGGCCGTATTTAAAAATTTTACAACACTTGTAAAACTCTAGAGTCATGTTGTTCACCATACCCAAACAACACTTGAAAGGTAAATCAAAACATATATTAATTCATACAATTATGAAATAAAATATTATACATGATTAAAATTCTCTAATTTATATTATATTATATAATATATATCTATATATATCTATATATATATAATATAATATCATGATTTAAATTCTCACGCTACAAACAGCTAGTCATGACAGTCTCGCTATTTCATAAAAAATATCAAATTGTTTTAGAGAGATTGTTTCATAAAAAATAATTTCAAGAACAAAACCCTATATTTCGAAAGGGCATAATCTTTTCAAAAACTTTCGAATGTGGTCGACCAATGTTACATGATCGTTCGAACTCGGGTCATCCAATGTTACCAAAACATCTGAGATCATTAGAGCCCTGTGCGTGTCCAAAACGTGAGTGAGATCGATGTCCAATCTGAATGCTTCAGAACATGACCAATCTTCGAGCGTTATGAACGTCCGACTCCATCACGTCCGCGATCCGACCTAAACGATTCAGAACGTCACAGATCTAAACGCGCGAACGTCACAGATCTGAATGTGTCCACCGGTTCTGATCTGAATGTTTCAAACCCACATGAAAACTACCGCAAATCCGATCTGAACAATTCAGAATCGACCGCCTAAAACTGACTTAGTATTTGTAGAAACCCTAATGCGAACTAGCGTTTTAAATGCAAAGCAAATTCGGTTAAGACATACATATATCACATATATATAATCACATGAATAAACCCAATTTAAACGCTCGGTTGATCTGGCTCTGATACCACTGTTGGGATCCGTACACATAGTGGAATTATAAAATTTTTACGAATCCCATCGGAGGATCCATCAACGGTGTCTAGATCAAGGTTCGTTAGAAACCATACCTATGCGAATTAGTGAGCATCTCCTTCGATTTGATCACGTGGGCTACCTACTCGATCAACTAGGAGCAGACTTTACGAATCTCCTCCCTCTACCGGTATCCACACAAACAAAGACTTGAACACAAAGTGGCGTGCTGCTAGCGCCTTCAAACCTTGCGCCTTCCTTTTTCTCTCTAGGGTTTGTTGCGGCTTCTCTAATTCATCCGTCATCTTAATACGACTAGATCAATATCTATTTAAAGAGTTTCTAAAACTCTAATGATCCATATTAAAATATTCAAAATTAATCTAATTAATCTTGAATTCAAATATGAATTAAAATAATACATTAATTAAAATCATTCAACAGATCTAATCAAATATATTTATTTAATTCGAATTATGAGCCTACGATTTAATTTATCTTTATAAATTAAATCGAGATACTATATCTCAATTCAATTAAATTTGAGATACTATATCTCAATTCAATTAAATCTCGAGATACTATATTTTTATTCGAAAATTAAATCTGAGATATATTATTTCAATTTATCATAGTTATTTAATTTATCAAATAAATTAAATACTATACATAATAATATTATTATCTATAAATAATATCATTATTATTTTCGAATTAATATATATATATATATATATATATATATATATCCTCCTAGTGTACAATATTCATTAAATCTTAGACATATCTAAGATTCAATGAATCTCACACTATTGCTCGTGTTGGGCTATTCTTATGTGTGACCAGAGGCCACATGAGATTGGCAGCGGGCCAATACTATACCAGCCCACAAGTCGCAAGTGGCCTCTAGCAAGACATTGCAACTACCCAATTCATATGGGGATCGATGATATGATACTACCTATGATACAACAATGTCACGTCCCTTTTGTCACGCGATAATTTGGTCAAGGATGAGGCATGGATAATGTCAACTTCCTATTCTTGACCATTACTTTCTTGATTCTCAAGTAGTGTAATAATGGAAACTCCTTTCCTTCGTAGTATGACCATATATTTCTCAGACTCACTCATAGATGGGCCAAGTATTATCTCTCTACAAATGTGGGGGATAAATTTCATCTTGACCATTCACATTCTCTCGCATGAAAACCATTGATCTCGATCCAAGCCTTTATCATCACCAAGTCAAATGTGACTTTTAACTAGGTCAAAGATCAGTGACTCATCATGTAGGAATCCATGATGATCTCAGGTCATTGGGCGTTGTGACGCGGGTATACATGAGATAAGCTTATGACCAAATCCATGTAGCTTTCTCATAGTGGGTCGGTCCAGCACCTTGTACTCTTACAAGTGCCCATGACTTTGATTTGTATCCCCATACCTTATCAAAGTCATATTGGTCTTATCTCATCTTCGCTCCCTCGTAGATGACCGACTAGGGACATTTAGGATAATCTATAAGATATATCCAAGGATACAGTTATCACTATAAACATGCAAATGAAATGATAACTAAATGGAGAACAATGAGTTGCCTCTAGGGCATAATTTCCAACAGGGGGTAAGGGACTATTTATAACGGTTGAAGAGTAGGAAATTTTTATGTAACTTCTACCCACTCACCACCATAAACATAGTGGGTGACTACCCATTCCCCACCATAAAAGTAGTGGGCAACTTTAATGTCATAATGGGTCATCGACATAATATATTCATAACAAAAATAAAATATTTTTAAAATAAATATATTAAAAATAGAGAGATAACAAAATATTTTGAAATCTTATTAGGTTGTACACCTCTTGATTCCATTACTAATGCTTTTTAGAAATTTAAAATTATTTTTATATTTCATAAAATATTTTTTGTGCCAATTCTTCTCACCCCATTCTTCATCTCTCATGTTCTCTGCCTCAACACCATTAGCCTCCCTATGTCCCTATCGTGGAGTTGGTAATCAACTCAGAATTCCCTATAAAATTTTGTTTTTGTTGCATTCATTCGACAAGGTTATCCAAATTAAAAATATTAAATCTTTGTATTTTCTTAAATCTGTTTGACACATCAATTGTCTTATGATGAGCAAAGGAATTTATAATATTTATATTAATATTTTACTAATTAATATTTAGATATAATAAATGGAAAGATGCCGTGAGAGGGTTATTGACCTCTTTTCAAAATATTACAAGATCATGTCTTTTTTCTATATTTTTTTTTATATACCATTAGGTCTTGGTTTGGTTTCTTTTTAAAGATGTATTTTCTTGCTTTACGTCTGCCCATTGCGCGGCTTCTAAACTAGTTAGGAGAAATAACAAAACAAAAAATTGAAATCATATAAAAATTGTTTTGATTTTTTTATTTTAATGACAAAATATTCAATAAAAAAGTAAACATCAAAAAAAATTTTAAAAAATATTTGTTCCCTTTTTAAAATAAAAAAATTGTTCTCAAAACAAGGGGGAAAAAAGAAATGTAGAAATAGGCTGTAATCAATGCTTTGGGAACATGCAATCAGTTCAAAGCTGGGAAATCAAAGAGCATTTGTTTGGCCTCCTCCTTTCAAAGAGGGTTTAATGCTCAACTTAAGATTCTATACCGTATATTTTCCATAATTTACTGATACCAAATGATTTGTTTGATCTGAAATTGAATCATATGAGATTCTCATGTTTTTTTAATCATTTTCGTATTAATTTCTCACTTATAAATTACTCATTTCAATCCTAAAGATATGATTCATGTAACGAATTCATAGATGTTGATAAAGTTGATTATGTTTGTTATTATTCGCAATAAAAAATGCATGATTTACCTAAAATATTATATTTATCGAGGGATAAATACTATTTTGCCATGGAAGTTTAACCTAAAGAACACTGGTCACCCGAAGTTTTTTTTTTTTTTTGGATCAAAATTGCCCAGGAAATTTAAAAATGTAGCAATCTTGCCATTCCATTGATTTTGGCTGTTAAATTATTGCTTTAATTTGTAAACTTTTAGGGGCACAATTGCTCTTTAAAAAAAAAAAAAAAAAAAAAAAAAAAAAAAAAAAAAAACTTCTAGAGCAAAATTGCTCAGTTTTGTTAACTTCCAAGGTAAAAATAAGACAAAAAAACTTCAAGGTAACCCGTACTCCTTAGGTTAAATTTCCATAATAAAAGTGGTATTTATCCTTGTATCAATAGATTCTTGGTTTAGTGAAATAAAATACAAGTTTCATATTTCAATGTGTAAATGCAGAAAACCTCTTCAAGAGATACTTGAATCTAATCCCTGTCATATATAGCTATGTAAAAAAAATACCCCATTGTCTAATTATTCCAGTTAGACAAAGATTATTAAATGATACCAATAAAAAAAGTGTGAGAAAAACTGCAAGTGGATAATATGAAATAATAATAATAATAATAATAATGGAGGAGACAGTAAATTAAATTTCTATATTTAAAGCAAATATACGTGCATAGACAGTTTCAGGACAGGAGAGAGTTCTAATTGCAACGCCTCTTTTATCATCGTGTTTCCACAGTGGTTGCAAATTCAAGTACCAGTACTGCTTTTATAAAACTAATTGCATTGGTTGCTTCCGGCTTCTTGTTACTAGGAAATATTTAACGACAGAGTACCACCATTAAATCACCTCCCATTATGTTCACTTGTCCCGCAAGTGACCAGCCCATTGAATTGAAATAGTTTAAAAATGAGCATACTTGTCCCACAAGTGACAGGTGCATCAGGTCAACATCGAAACATGTGCATAATTTATTAAAATTGCCATAACCCGATCATATAAGCTCACCGAGTTATGAGGCAGAGAAAGATCAACTTCCGTAAATAAGATATCAAGGTGGGTTTTTTTTGGTGGGGTGTGTGGGACTGTCCCAAATGCTTCGTCCCTCATTTCTCAATTCATAACACAAACACGAAAAGAAAACAATATCCACTTTCAGCTACCCAGAACGAAGCTCATGCAAGAGGTCTCTCTAATTTTAAAATAGAAAAGATCCCAAAAAGAGAAGAAATGCACCTAGGATTTGTTAGACCAAGTGGTAAATAATGAATTTCAATAGGATCAATAATTAAATGCCTTCTCAGGATAAATTGAAGCTGCAAGTGGAGCATATATGAGGTATTCAAGATCTGTTACAAATCCATGGTGCTTTGACCCATTTGGCTCAGCGTGATGGCCACATCCATGCCTCTTATCATAGTAGGCGCAGCTATACTATAGGGACACTCCTTCGAGAATCCAGCTTTCCCAGATTTCAGTACTTTTCTCAGACAATTCTTAAATTTCTCATGGCACTTCACATGAGTCATACCTATAAAACAACGTCTTATTAGTCCGCAATTTTGTGACAAGTTAAATGAGACTAATTTTCCATGCCATGCATTTCTCAAACTATACAACTAATAATCCAGAAAGTCATAGAGGATGATGAGGGGAAATCTTTAAGCTAGTGGCATATTAGTATACATATTAACTAGCTAACGATTCTTCTACCTCATCTCAAGGAAGTATATTTGTTTCAGTATCCATCTTATACTTTTTTTTTTTAATGAAAGTCAAATGTATGTAAAAGAAAAATCAGTACATCAGTAAAATGCATTACATTTCAGCCGAAAAAGTGTGGCAGTTCCAGAAGAAACTAAGATTCCTGCCACCAATAACTAATGAAAAATAAACTTGCTAGAAAATATATCTAGATATAAGATCAGAGATATCGTGGTAGACAACATTGGCTGACATCTGTTTGGACCCATTCGGTGGCAAGAAAGCATCTGACTTATAGATTAAAACAAAGCAGAGCACCAATAAATGATTAAACTAGATAAAATAATACAACAAAAAATATATAGGGATATAAATAGCACCCTTTTCCCCCACAAAGGCCCAATGGTGAAGATAGCAAAAGAACACATTTCTGATAGCAAAATGCACCAATAATCTTTCAAGTATCCCATGCACAAACAAATATCTACTGATTCTCCATGATGTATTGCATGCACAGGACATCCGACAGAACTTTTTTTTAATTTCCTGCTTTTTGAATTATGGGTTTATTGTAAATTTTCATGACAAGGTTGTGGATACTTTTAATGGAATAACTTTTTCTGGCTTAACTTTCTTTTCAAAGAAATTCTTTGTTATGCATATTGTGGGTATATTTGTTTTAGTATCCATCTTATTGAATAAAACAAAGCACAATCAGGCAACAATAAATTACTAAACTAGATAAAAATATCAATGACATTTTAATATACTGAAAAATATAACCTTCTAGTCCTAAATGTAGGATCTAGTTGAGGGGTTTGCTTTGGTAATAAATATAAAACCCAAATTTACTTTGTATTCAAAATTCATAGTTTTTTCCTCAAATTATCAAGAGGGCCTTTTTCATCAGTGAGATAGCTTTAATGCAAATTATTAAAAGAGTACTTTTGGAAAAAAAACACATTTTTTTTTTTAATAATAACTAAATCTTAATCTCTATAAGTTACTCATCAAACTCCTACATTCAGAATTAGAGGGAGTACCCAAAAAAAAAAAGAGCCTAATAACGCAGTCAGAGAAAGAACACATTTATGATAGCAGAAAGCACCAAAAATCTTTCAAGCATCCGACATACAAATATCTATTTATCTTCATTACATGATTACATATTGAAATTTAGTGTCACTGCACCCTACAGTGTCTGTTAATGCAGATTGCAAACGCACAAAGTTAAAAGTATTATTCAAGAAAATCTCAAAGAATCCATCACATTCCAAACGTTCAACACCAAAATCATCCTAATACACTACTCTTAGATCTCTATCCTCCATTCAGTAAAGAAGAAATTAGTCTCCCCACATACATAATGTGTTGGTGGACATGCAGGAATAAATGCATTTTCATGAATGAGTCTCTGTCCTCTGACATTGTTCACATGTCGGTTTGCACACTTGTAACTCACACCACTAAGGGTAGTGATCTCCTTCAACTGTTGGTCATTAATACTTCTATGGTAGTGTCTTGTAACATTTGTACATATTAGTTGAATATCTACAATATTCACTCAAAAAAAAAAAAAAAAAAAATGTGTTGGTAGATATGATCTGTATGGCTAGAAAAGCTCTTCAACATCAAAACTAGGGACAGCGCCTATTACTAATATATATTTTTTCATAATGATAAAATGACTCCAAGAAATAAAAAAAGAAAGAGGATGGCAAGGAGAAATACCGTATTTTCCAACGCAGTCATCATGCTTCATACAACAAGCATCGACGTCATCGCATGGTTTCTCGCCAGGGCAACCCGTATGACCCAATCCACAATATTTCCCGTATCTGATTCCAATACCTATGTTAAAAAAACATAAAGAGATTTATATCCAACCAATGGAATAACAAAGCAAGAACAGGTAGTAATTAGAGCGGAAGATGTGTCTTACTATCGCAATTCTGTGCAATACATATCCCGCTGCATTTGCTCTGTGCTCCAAAATAAGAGAATTTTTTTTTTAATAATAATAACAGAAAGAATAGAAAGCGATAATTGCAGGTGCGATGGAGAAGACTGGTCAAGAAATGCCAATGAAACTGGAGAAAATTGGTAATATGTAGTCCAGAAAAATCAGAGAGAAAGAGAAATTGAGCGTTGAAGAAGCATTTTCTGGCAAATCTGTGTGGGATGGAAGACTTACCCAGGATTGATCGGCGCAGTCAGCGACGTTGATGAGGAAAATCAGCAAAACACAGATTGCTGCGGAGGCGCGTGGAGCGTTGCTGCGAAGCATCATCGATCACTCCGATGTGAAAGGAATCGGAGTCTCCACCCGCAGGTTGTATAATGACTCCTGATGTTTTTTAAAGAGTCGAGGTTGGGGCGAACGAAGACTGGGCGCAGCTTGCCTCCTTTTCTCTTTATATCCGCTGCTTAAAAATGAGGGCGTTTTCACCAATTCAAAGCCAATTACACGGAGTTGCTTCTGTCCTTTCCTTTACTCTTCTTTTTTCATCCTTTACTCTCCTTTTCACATCTCCACCATTGAATGAAAATTTCAATGGCCCAAATTTTATATCTTATAAAAATATTATTATAATTTTAGTTAAAAAAACATAAATAAATTTTAATTGTTAAAATTTATTCTGAAAATAAGTTAATTATTATTATGGAGTAAATTTTCTTTGCATTTTTTCACAACTGTTTAGAATAAATTTTAACAATTACAATTTTTTTTTTTTTTTTGGTAGTAAACGGGGCATTCAGCCCATGCTCATTCCTGTATTAAGACACAACGAGGGTGTGATACACCCACATAATCCCTGTACAAGAACTTCCTAACTATCAGCGGAGGATAATCAAATACAGCATACGCATCCTCCTGTAAAAAACTTAAATCGGCAAGGGCATCTGCACAATTATTGCATTCCCTGTATACATGTGAAACTATCAACCTAGAAAACATTTTCATAGCATCTCTAATTGCTCTCAGCATCCTCGATCCAGCCTCCTCATCAATCTGCAGCTGCTGTATTTTCTGAACTACAGCTGTTGAGTCGCATTCCAAAACAATGTTGTCTATTTGTTTGCTGGCTGCTAGCTCTAAACCAGATAGCACCGCCCAAAACTCAGCGTTCAAAGCTGAGCAAGACCCCAATTTTCTTGAGAATCCTCCAATCCAGCGTCCATCACATCCACGTAAAACACCTCCACATCCAGCCAAGCCCTCCGTCCCCCTTGAGGCTCCATCTACATTGATTTTAGCCCACCCCTCCAGTGGTGGCAGCCATCTAATCTCAGTTACCACACGTGCCTTACACACTTTACCAAACTCAAATCTTGCTCTTTTGATCTCCCTGACATGCCATGCCACTATCCAACCTCTGTTCCTTGGCATTTCAAACCCCTCTTCAAAACAGGATTTGTTCCTCCAGGACCATAACAGCCAACAAGACACACCAAAGATGAGCCTCCACTCCTTCCTTGGGAAATTCAAGTTCCACCCAAACCATTCTAGCCCTTGTTTGTCCACAAACTCAGCCACAACTCTACCATCCCATAGCTCTAACCACAGCTCTCGTGCCACACTACAGTCCCTCAAGACGTGCATTAAACTTTCACATTGTTCTTGGCACTTATAACAGACTAGGAGAACCCCCCATCAGCCTACTCTTTCTTTCACTGGTTAGGAGCCTCCCATGCATTGCTAACCAAAGGAAGACTTGAATCCTCTTCGGTCCCTGCCATCCCCACAATACCTTCCACTCTCCTTCACCCTTCTCCACCTCATCTCTCAAACAGTGGTACATTTCAGATACCACATAGGTGTTTTTCAGATTCCTTCCCCACCTTATGCAATCCTCATCAGCATTAGCCAACGGAGGTATGGTGGCCATCAGAAGCTTGCAGCCTTCCTCACTTAATTTCCCCCCAATTCTTGCTAAATTCCAGCCACCATCAGGTCCTGCCATCTCCTTTACCGTGATCTTCCCATCATCATCAGATATGACATCAGCGCACAAGTCCCCCAACCTTCTACCTCCTTCTATCCATCTATCCTTCCAGAAACTAACCTTTCCGCCATTTCCAACCTCCCAACCAATATTGTTTATCAGTTTTGGCCATAAGCCACTGATGCTCCTCCATACTTCAGAATCGGTGTTCTTGGACTTGCATTCTTTATTAAGCACACATTGTCTTCCATATTTTCCAATCAGCACCTTGGCACATAGGTTTTGTGGTTTGGCTATGACGTTCCACCCCACTTTACCTAACAATGCCTCGTTCATTTTTTCCAACTCTCTCATACCTAAGCCACCGTTTCTTTTTTCTGTACAAATCATATCCCAACTTACAGCAGGAATTGGTCTCTTCCCCTCTTCTCGTTGCCATACAAAATCCCTCTGTAGTTTCACCATTTGCTGCCTAACACCCGTGGGAATCCGAGCATGTTGCATAGTGAATACTGCAAGCTGATTTGTAACCGCCTGCACTAACGTTAGTCTACCCGCTAAGGATAGTGTCTGCCTCTTCCAGCTACTCAACTTATTCTGCATCTTGTCTAAGAGATAGTGGAAATGACTCTTCCTGCTTCTCCCCCTGAACATGTAAGCTCCAAGGTATTTCCCCAAATCATCTAACTGTTTAAATCCTGAGTATGTAAATATTTCACTCTGTACCCTTCTTTCAATATTTGGTGAGAAAAATATACTGGTCTTATTAGCATTAACTTTCTGACCCGATGCAGCACCAAACTTATCTAATACCTCCATAACAGAGCATATTTGATCCATATTCGCTTCACAAATCAGTAGCAAATCGTCAGCAAAGAGGAGGTGGGACACCTCAGTTCCATTTCTTCCTAACCTCAAAGTTCGCCATTTACCACTACTAACTGAATCAGAAATAAGATGGGAAAGTTTTTCCATTCCCAATACAAACAAATATGGGGATAGAGGGTCTCCTTGCCTCAACCCCCTAGCTGGCACAAAACTCTCCCTCCTACATCCATTCCATAAGATAGACGTACTGGCTGTTTGTACACATCCCATGACAACCTTTTTCAATTGAGCATCAAAACCAATCTCATCTAGGACCTTACCAATAAACTCCCAAGACATCCTATCATAGGCTTTTTCCAAATCTATTTTTACAACCATATAGCCTTTTTTTCCTCTTAATCTATTCATAGAATGTACAACTTCTTTTGCAATTATGATATTGTCATGTATACTTCTCCTAGGCACAAAGCTAGTTTGGTGTGGAGACACCAATCTATCCATTAGAGGTTTTAATCTATTAACAAGCAACTTAGACAAACCTTTATATATGACATTACACAAAGCTATGGGTCTGAATTGACTTACAAGTTCCGGCTGATCTACTTTAGGGATGAGCACTAACGATGTGTCATTAACTTCCCCTATCCTCTCCGGGCACCTCCACAGTTCCTTTATGAATCTGGTTACCTCTCCCCCCACAACCTTCCAATTGTGTTGATAGAAGATTGCAGGAAAGCCATCACCACCTGGTGCCTTGAAGCCATTCATCTGGAAGAAAGCCCTCCTCACCTCCTCATCATTCACATCTCTTCCTACTCTTCTTTTTGCTTCTGTTTCTACACCCCCCACTGCTGGTTTGTACAGATCCACTCCCTGTCAACGTTTTCCTCACTAAACAAGTTATGGTAGAAATTCTGAAACATATCAGCGATGGCTTCCTTATTTTCAATCCACTCACCGCTGCTTTTTAGTAGCATTTTCACTTTATTTCTTCTTCTACGGATCAGAGTTTTGGTGTGGTAAAATCTGGTGTTTCGGTCACCCTCCTCCAACCATCTACCCCTTGATTTTTGATACCAAAGAATTTCTTCTTGCCTTAGCGTACTCATTAGTTCATCTTCTAGTTCAGCTTCCAACCTGATTAGATATGGATTATTGTTGTGCTCCATAGAACATTGAATTCCATTCAGCCGGTTCAACAATCTACGCTTCCTTCCAGCAACATAGCCAAAGACTTCCTTGTTCCATTTTGTAAGATCTTGCTGTAGGGTCGCTAGCTTAAGATGTGGTTCATCATTCCCTCTCCACCCATACCTTATTACTTCCTCAAAAGTCTCATGCATTTGCCACATGGCTTCGTATCGGAAACTCCTCCTTCTATGCACCTGATTATCAGCCTCCAATTTAATAAGAATCGGGTGATGATCAGAACACAGTCTAGGGCTAACATGCACTTCAGCATTCTCAAATTTTTCAACCCACTGTATGTTACACAAACATCTGTCCAGCCGCTTATATACTCTATCCAACCCGTCCCATTTTGGCCCTTTCCATGTATAAAAGGGGCCTTTTGCATCAATATCTATGAGTCCACACTCTTGGATCCATTCATTGAATCTCCTACATCTTGTTTCACTCACTCTACCACCTCCTTTTTGCTCCAACGACGTTTTAATTTCATTAAAATCCCCAGCAATAAGCCACGGTTCAGTCACCCTATTTGCTATAGCAAGGAAGTCCTCCCATAAAACCCTTCTTTTTTCTTCACAAGGACTGGCGTAAACAGCAGAAAACAGCATTTCCACACCATTCAGACCCAGCTTACAGTGAATAAACTGCTCTTTTTGCTCAATCACATTCACAGATAAATCATCCCTCGACCATATGAGCCATATACCACCGGTAAAGCCCTCAGCTTCCGTTCTAACAGCATGTTTAAATCCCCAGTTTTTAATAACTCTACTAGCCTGACGTCCACTAATCCGAGGTTCCAAAATTACAACAAGATCCAGTTGGTACCTAAATTTCATATCTTTTACTACAGCCGCAAAGCCTTTGCTAGCTGCTCCTCTACTGTTCCAGACTAATACCTTCATCATTGTCAACTATTAAGATGTAAAAGTTAACAGGAACTACCTTAATCCGCAAGGGCTGGCGTACACCATCCCCATGCTTAACTCCACGCTATCCGTCAACACATTGTCGGTCCCAGCGCTTTGCCCTGATCCGATGTCCATATCCTTTAATCCTGTCATCCCTATACCATTTCCCCCAGGATGGAGGTTCTCCTTGTCATCCATGCTCAAAGGTATCCCCTGCTTCTTTTCCATTATACTCTCTGGAACCCATTCAGGGCTCACTTCCTCTACCTGTTTATCCCTTCCCCCACTAATTACTAGCCCACTTTGCACCCTTGCTGCCCCTTTCTTAACTTTCTCAAACCGCTCCTTCCTTCCCTCCTGCGAACTTGCTTCCATGCCCTTAGATCCACTTCGTTCAGCCCCCTTTTGTCCACCTATTTTGATTCCTGACTTTTCTGGTTTCCTTTGTACCTTGGGCGCAACCTCATGATGTCCCCCTTTTGCTTTCCCCTCCTGCCTTGTTGGCTGTTGCACATCATTTCCACCCACTGCTTGTTCCACATCCTCTGTTTTTCCATTAAGCACAGCAAACCGTGATCCTCCTGGCACTCCTTTATTTTCAACTACTACTTTTTTCTGCCTTCTCCTTCGCTGAACAATCTTCCACTTTCCCCCATCACCACTGTTTTCATCTTCCTTCACTGCTTGTTCTCCCTTTTCCTCAATATCCATACTACCCTCACTACTTTTCTTGTGAAATTCCTCACAGCTCTGCTGATTGTGCCCCACTCTACCGCATTTACTACATAGCAACCCCAAACTTTCATATTCCACACTCAATATTTGCCCCTCTACATTAAATTCAGGGACTAGAGGCTTTGTGAGATCCAGCTCCACGCACATACGCGCAAATTTTCCCCTAGCCCTTTGATGAATATCTAGCCTAATAGCTTTGCCTATTGAGTTTCCAAGGTTCAGTAAGAACTTTTTATCAAACAGAGGCGCAGGAAGATCAGGAAGTCTTACCCAAGCCACAACAGATTCAATTCGCTCATTCTTCGGATTGAATTCAGGCCTCCAGCGGGCCACATTTAGATATGCATCCGCAATCACCCATGGGCCACCAATTAAGGCCTCCATATAGTCATCCATGTGCTGAAAATTAACCAAGTAAAAGTGATTCTCACAATCAAATACCTCGATGCTGCCCTTGCGTTCCCATAGTTGTCTCAGCTTCTTTAGCATAAAGCCATAGGACAATTGCCTCCCTAGCAGCTTAACCACTAGCGTTCTGCTAAATGGTTTCATTAGTCGGTCACGTTCCTTTTCCTCAAATTGAAATCGCGGACATAGGGGATCTGATAGATCCACTCGTATGCCATCAGCCGGATTAAGCACTTTGGCAAAATCTGTGTCTGCTCCATAGTCTTCCAGTTTCTCATCTTCATCAGTTCTAACCCATTCCCACCAGCACGTCTTCGCATTCACGTTGTGCAATAGTGATTCCCGATATGATTTAATCGGACTTCCCTTCTCCTCAGCAGCCATCCAGTTTTCCTCTCGTGGTTTCAGTAACTCGCTCCCAGTGAACTCATCCCCTGCACCACTTACTTTCCTCTTCCTTCGAATCCCAGCCTCCCGATCCACCTCCATTGATCCCTCACTTTCCCCCTCTCGCATCACATGAGGTAAGGGGACACTCATCTTCTCCGTCCGGTGGGCGACGGAGCCTTCTCTCTCTTCGAAATCCCTAGATCAAGCAAGGGGGATTTTCCCAATCTCCAAGCCCTAGCGAGCTCAATAATAATATGTTTATAAGATGTAAAACTGGGCTGAATTTTCTAAAATGTGAAACAAAGGATAAGAAAAGGAGAGTAAGGGAAAAGGAGAAAAGCAACAAATTTATTTAAATCAACAAATTTATTTAAATCCTTTCAGAAAATTGATTTTATTGTTTTATAAAAATGATTCGTTAATCCTTGTTAACTTCCTCAAGTATAACTCTTCATCCCTATATTCATAATAAAGGTGATACAGAGACATATAAATTGTCAAAAGATAAAAACAGATATTTTAAAAATAAAATGATGAAATAAAATTTATGAACATAATAATTCCGGGTGGCAATCATTCAATACCCTAAAGTATCTTTCATATGTGCCTAAAATACTAAAGTATTTTTTTGTACAATTTACAATTTTTCTTTTAAAATATAAATTTCCAGGAGCACTTTTAAACTCATCATTAACTTCTCAAAAATTTTATTAAACCAAGGTGTATCTAGCACTCTATAGTATTTTATAAAGTATTGATTTAGAAAAAAAATACTTTAAGGCATTGAAAGAAAATTAACCCAAATTATTACACAAATAAGTTTTATTTTATCATTTTATTTTTAAGAAATCTCTTTTATTTTGTGAAAACTTATATAGTCCCTCTGATCCTATTTAATAAGAGCCTGATAACCGAATTATTCATTTTAAGAAAGCAATTAAAATTAATTAAAAAGAATGAGTTTGTTTTGAAATAACTTTTTCAAGTACGCCCTTGTTTATTAAGGGCAAATAAGAGAGAAAAATAGAGAAAACATAACCATCATCAACCCTATAATTAATGAACATAAGCATCACCAACCCTATAACTAATGTAATACTTCGTCCGGTCCTATTGAGGACGGGGTCCTTAGTAGTGAATATGTGCATATTTGGGATGCTATGATGTGTACTGAATGCATGTCGTATGTGTTTCGATTGTTGATATTGTTATTTTCCTGATTATGGAACTACATACATGCACTGCACACATATTGTATATGAGTTTAACAGTTACTCTAAGGTTCAATTTTGAACTCCAGACTGTGCTAGAGATATTTCGGCTGGGTTGATTTGGAGAAAAGAGGTGAGGGGATGGAGCTTGGGACGGAAGAAATCAGGAATGTCTTATCATCTTATGTATTTTATTGACGGATGACTGTATATTGCTTTCTGCCCAATATTTAATTTGGGATTATTGTACCCTAACCCTCCGGGGATTATTTTCTGTGTACTTTCCACACTTTTACTAGTATTACGTATTCGTCAAACTGATCATATGCTCTGCTGTGTAATGCTCTAATGAATGTTAAGATGGTATAATTAAAGGTAAGGTAACAAATAAGTAAGGGATCCCTCTATCCGCCACCCAAGAGGGAGAAATCAGTAGGGGTGTAATAAAAGCAATGTCCCAAGAGTGCAACAAGCCGTAATCCTCTCTTCATCCTTCTTTTGTTGGTTACTCTCATCAGTTCAGCCCATTTAGGCCGTTGATTGGGAAGATGAGAAAAAAAAATCAAAGTAGTATTGTGACATTTTAGATCGATTCAAAAAATATGATTTAAAAATTATAAGGGATGATGAGAAAATGATAATGAGAGAAACCTAACCCCAATAACCCGAGCTCAATTAACGTTATCCTCGGATAACAATGCAGCAACACTTGCTAATCTTGAACCTGCGCTTTACTCCGGGCAACAACATTAGTACAATTTTTTCTTTAATCCATCCATGTCCATAAAACATTAATAAGAACTAAAATAAACTAGGTTAAAGTATACTTTTAGTCCTTTAAGTTTTATATAGGACATATTTTTGGTACTTTATCTTTATAAAGAATACTTTTGGTCCTAAAATTCTAACACCGTTAATATTACTAACTAAAAATCTTGATGCCACTAACTAAAGTGGTGACTAATAGCATTTAATTACACAAATTTTATATATTTTTTAATTTACCCATATTTTAAATTGAAGCTTAATAGTATTTAATTACACATTCATCACCTAAGTTTACACCATTATCACCTGAATTTACGTTTTCCGTTAGCAAAATTAATGGTGTTAGAATTATAGGACTAAAAATATACTTTATAAAGTTAAGGAACTAAAAATATATCTCATATAAACTTAAATGACCAAAAATATACTTTAACCAATAAACTAAATATACGATTGAGAAAACCTTTTAAAATTTCAGCGGTAATACTCAAGAAGTTCATAATAATTTGCTTTCCAGATATAATTCCCGGCAAATTTTTATGCAGCAAATGGGTTTTTTTAACCTTAAAAAGTAATCATGTCTAACATGCAATCACCGTTGTATTCCTGAGGAGTACGATATACTCGCACGAAGTTGGTGAGCCTCATCCGGCATGGGCCTGTTCGTTGACTTGATTTAGCTTTAATCTAAGAAAATACCGATGAGAATTCATAAGCAAGTGATCTCAATAAAAATTGCAGCAGTGTCATCATTCTCAGTACCACTAACTTCCAACAGAAGTAACAAAGCAACGAAAGGTCGTCCATCCCGCTTCGACTCAAGGGATTATTGAGAATAACAATGTTAACCACTAGTTTCTCGGCCTTTGTTAAAAGAATTACAAAAATTTGCTTTGCAGAATGACCCATGATGCTTCTTCCAATGAATCAATCAACAGTGCAGAAGTGTTACCACACTCTTAACACTGGTTCTTCTCAGACATGGTAACCAGTGAATGTGAATCCCCTTCCTACAATCTCACCGGCACAAAACCATGCAAAGCACTCCAGGCCAAATAAAGCCGCGATACCGGCATCCTCCACCTTTAGTTCTTGCCTGTTCTTCCATAAATTCTTGACATAATCAAACTCCTTCCAGAAAGACTCAGTTCGACCAGAAACACTGAAATCAATTAAAATATGTTGATATATGCTTTAATCAAAGGAGCATGACAATATTTGATATCGAAAATCACTAATCTATCATTGGCAAGGGCTCATGACATTAAATGGAAGACCAAAGGTTTTTAAAAATTCACTTTACATCAATTGATGAATTCAATGACAGTGGCAGCGACAGCAAAAAATAATTTTAATGCAACGTGCAAACATGATCTGAATATGATGTTGAGAAACAAACAGATATTGACATATGCAAATAGGATGGATGCAATTGCTAGGGCAAGGAACACCCACTAAACTTAAAGGTGATAAACTGCTTCTATTCTGTAAAAAATACAAGACAGGTTATATAATGTACTGCTACTTAAAATTACTTACATACCAAGTTATATGCTAGTATAATGATGGCAAACTACCTGGTACTATTCAGTCTGGTAGGTGATCAACTGTTTACATTTCTTACGTATATAGCAAACCTTACCATCATGAAGCATGTCAAACTTGATAAATATCATACAGTGACAATCAAATGTCTTACATCAATATGATTCCAACTAATCTTCATATCTCTCCCTCTTAGTTTTCTTAACTTCAAATAGTTTTCTTAACTTCAAAAATTGATGAATTGCATCATGACAGCTCATATGTAGGAACCAATTTTAAAAATAAAATAAAATGCGTTTTCAATTCCAGTTGCACTTAATTGACACTTTAAAACAATAATCTTCCAATATTTGTATTTGTATTCAGTTTTTACTTATTAGTATAGAAAAAATGTGGATACAGATGACAAACAAGACGGATGAAAAAGTAGTCTGCAGTGAGCATTAGAAGAACCTTTATCTTAGCCTATTTGGTACCTCTGCAAAAAATCAATTATTCAACGACCAGAAATTAAAATGAAGAAGCTGGAATGAATAGCTTATGTGAAAACTGTGGTTAGAGTCCAATGATCAATTTTAGCTTGAGAGAGGGTGTTTGGGTCTGAACATGTGAAAACCCTGGTTTTGATGAATAATTGATTTTTTGCAGAGGTCCCAACTAAGCATATCATCAGGTTTGGAAATTTCTACAAGAAGCCATGCAGAGTAATCAACAAGAATGTAACATATTGGCTATCGTTATCAATTACATTCAATTGCAAGAACATGCATCACAAACAAAATTGGTCAGTATGTTAGCCATATATATAGGAGTCGCAAATTAACATCGTTAAAATGCTATTAATTGTAACAAACATCAGTCACTAGTAATCTGTTTCAGTTTAAGTCATTTCCACTGAAACTCTCAAGATTAGCTTCCGCAGAAAAAGGAAAAAAGTCATGTCTTGCTGCTGATTTCTTTTTTCAGAACCATAATTGCTGCTGATTTCTAACTGATAAGGACAAATGATGAAATGATTCCCATCATATGACAAACAACCGGTATACCAAATATGGTTCTGAAAGCTAGCATATGTTTGATCATAAGACTATCTGTTTTTCCCGTTTTCCTTTTAGTCTCAGAGCTACATGAGTACAAAGTAGTTACAAAATTAGCATCCCCTCCTCCCCGGCTTCTTTAGAGTGGCACCACCACAGACAATGTGCAACATCCAACACTCAAGAATGCTAAAAGGCAATAACATCAAAACCAAAACAGAAATGAATTTGACACAAGGAATGTAAAGATCTTTTATTTGAATCCTTCTAAAAAACAAAAATATTGAAGAAAATATAACCTGGCAAGGCGGGTGTAAAACAGCTGCTTTGCCAGTAACTGGCATTTCTCAATTGTGGGAGGCTCCTGAATGTATTCTTTGTTCTGATCCAACAACTGCTTGTAGTAAGAATTCCCGTGCTTAGCTACAAACTGGGAAGCTTGACAAGCTTTGGATTGCAACTGCCACAACTTAGACGCCATTAACCCTGCACATTACAAGTATTCTATATAAAATAAGGAATTAAGAGCCAAAATAGAATAAGCATTAATTGAACACAATACCTTTTCTCTTCCAAACAAATCAAACTATTATATTAAGAATTATCGTTGGCTACAAAGTCTGTCAAATCTCAATTATGCTCCTCACAATAACATTGAGTTGAGTAAGGAAAATGACTAAGCCATTCATACAATATGCAATCAGTACAAGCCATTCGCAATGGATTTATTGGCATGTCAATTACTGATCTTAGTGATCCAAACAGCTCATGACGGCGCTATCTATGGCGTGAATACCCTCAAGCATGAATAAATCCGAGAAAGCATCGCTTCCGTGCAAGAACCATTAAGAACTTCGGCCATTAAGCTAGATTAATCCACATGCAGATACACCTAGATTTCCCACATAAAGTTTACTCCGGTCACAATAATAGATTAAAAATCCCCTCAGAAGACTATAACTCTACTTCCCCAGACACATTTTGCGCTAAAAGGGAAAAATTGGCTTCCAGGAGAGAATTCAAAAACCTAAAATTTGAACCAAGCCTTTTTTTAACCGCGAATTTTGAACAATACCAAGTCATAGTATTCAAATAAATTCAAATAAAAACCATAAAATGAAGAACAACTCCATGGAATCAAAAACTGAAGTTTCTGACAAGAAATGTTCGGAAGCATGTTAGAGGAAAAGAGGATCGGGAAAAGGAGGCAAGATCTACAAAGGTCAAAAAGTAAAACCTCAGGAACATCGACCGTTTAGCGTACAAAATTCAGTCAAAAAAGATACTAATGAACTGAAATTGCCATTACCTTGTCCAGTAATCAAATGCAAATATCAATTAGTGTTCAGGATTGATCCTATTGCCGCTACCTAGCGGCGCTGCTACGTCGACCAGAGCGAGAAAGATAGTGCGCAAGTTTGTGTGTTGCAAATTGAGATCACAACTTGGGGGTTTGTTTTAACCTTATGGCCCTTTTCGGGTTTTCATGTTTTTTTAATTTTTTTTTCTTGCTTGGACAATAATTTTCTTCGAAGCCCGAAAATCACTTTATGTCAGGCTGAGACATAATATACCAAGCCCAAATTCTGTACTCATTGAGGAAGTTGGGCCTGGAACCTTCTCCTAATTTTGAATTATCTCTTAAAAAAAGTTGAAAAATATGTGCCAATGAGGATTGGTACAGTTTGTTAAGGCGTTGACCTTCACCCAAAAAATGAGAGATTCGATACACGTTGGTCGATGTAAGGGCCTCGTTGGGGGCAATTTGTAAGTACTTCGATAGGCGCTCGTTGAGCTTGGAAGCGTGCCTTGACCCTAGTGGGATACCGGTATCTACCCCCACATAAAATGACATGATGTCCTGAGTTCAAACCAGGCCATTTGGATGTAAAAGGTTTTGTTGAGAGAGGCAAAACCTACTTCGGTGATCTCTATACTTCGAAAGGATTAGTCTTTAGCTATTGGTTGAGGGATGTTGCTTGGATTTTGCCCAAAAAATAATGCAAAAGGTGAGATGCCATAGGTGAAATTGTTTATTGGGAAAATCACGTACAGGTCCCAAGCAAGACAAATAAACATAATTAGGTCCATTGAAATCACCAAATTACATTAAGTCTTTAGGGATTTTTTTGATATTATTTCTATTAACAACAGAAAGTGTTATATTTAGAATAGAAAGTGTCATATTTACAACAAAATTTTAAAACCTGGTCATTCACAATAGAAAAAAAACTATATTTACAACAAGAAGTACCATATTCACAACAAAATTTAAACACCTGGATTTTGTTTCAAACTCAAATCCCTAAGCGTACAGAGGTCATTTACAACAGAAAAATGCTAAATTTACAATAGGAAGTGCCATATTCACAACAAAATTTTAAACTTGGCCATTTACAACAGAAAAAGCCATATTAACAACAGAAAATGCTATATTTACAACAAAATTTAAAAACTTGGATTTTGTTTCAATACAAATAATATCATAAAAAATTACAAAAAAATCCCAATACAAATAATATGTGAATTTCTATTGGAATTTTTTTGTAATTTTTTATGGTCCTTGACACCTAGCTGTAATTTTCCCTTGTTTATTTCTATCACGTCTGTTTTTTAAATCACACTTGTTTGTGGTTAAAATAATTATGTGTACTTTCAAATTCACTTGAGGACTTGAAAATTTTTATAAGTTCTTATAAAGTAAATTAATTAGGATTTGTAAATTTTCATGTAGATAATTATTATTTTTTGGTACGCATGGTTTTGCATTATAAGCCACTATAACCAATAGTTTTAATAATTTTCAGAAAAACCAAAACGTTTCGTCCCATGCACAAAAAAGTTCATAATTCAGAGTATGTTTAAAATAATATTCACAATTATTTTATTAAAATGCGAAAATTAGTAGAGTTATATTTTTTGCCAAAAAAAGTATAGGTTATGTGTATGTAGCATTAATGAGTAGCACATACTACTCATTTTTATAGCAATGTTTCAAAAGTCTCGGACCGGACATCGAGCCAAAAAGGTTGGCGGTCACAATTCAAACAGTTGGATAGGTTGCGCCATCCAAATCGAGCCGGTAACACAATAAATAAATAAAAAATTATATCATATGTAGAACAGAATATCACCAAGAGGGAGATGAATTAGGGATTTAAAAAATCTTTTTGAAACTCTCTAAGATAAGCGCACAATAATAGAGTATATCAGAGAGATGGAGAAAGAGCTTGACATAGGAGATTTATACTGGTTTGGTCTTAACTCTTTACATACGTCCAATCCTAGTACACTCGGGGATTTCCACTATCACTTTAGTCTATTATAGATTTTGTACTCGAAAGTAATCTTCTCACTAGGATTCACTTCTCTTTACAAGTTGTAATCAGATAACCCAATCTCAAAATCCCAATATTTTAAGATTCTTACAATGATTTATAATCAGAAATGATCTCTCTAAAAGAGTAGATAGATAAACACTGAAATTTAGAATATCCAAAGATATTATACAGAGGAGTTGAAACAGAAAATGCGTATATCACGTTTGAGTGTTTTTTGTTCCTTGTATTCTGGTAGTTAGACGAATTGAATGCTTAGCTTATATATGGTGAAGGCATTTAATGAGCGTTGAGAATATTCAATGAAGCCATTGAGAATAATAAAATAACCGTTGGAATGCTTTCTCAGACGCTTTGATTCGACCAAGGTGCCCAGATGTTTGTTGATTATCATTCCTTAAGATTTTTCCGTTGGATGAACTAGCATTCGATTATGGAAAGAAACCATAAATTAATGCTTTTGGAATGTACGAAAGAGATTGTCCTAATCGTGCTTTGTTTTCTCGAACCCAGCATTTAATGCTATGAAGTAATCACTTGCTTTTTGATTAATCTTCAGTTAATCATACATTTGTGTAAGAACCGGTTGAACCTAAGGGGGGTGAATGATTAAAAATTAGGAACTTTGAAAATATTTTCACGACTTTTAAATCAACAGTTAGATAAATGGAATTTGTTTTTATCGCAAAGTTTTGCAACATAATTTTTTTTTCTATCGCAAGGTTTTGCAACGAAATTGTTTTCCCATCACAAATTGCAACTGAATTTTTTTCCGTGGGTGTTTTTCATCACAAATTGCAATTGAATTTGTTTTTCATCGCAAAGTTTTGCAGCATATTTGTTTTTTTGTCACAAATTGCAACAGAATTTGTTTTCTGTCTCAAAGTTTTGCAATGGATTATTTTTTCTATCGCAAATTGCAACGGAATTTGTTTTCCGTCACAAAATTTTGCAACGAATTTTTTTTCCATCACAAATTGCGACGGATTTTTTTTCTCGTCACAATTTACGATGGATTTTCCTTTCCGTTGCAAATTACTTTCTCTCGCAAATTCCATCGCTATTTTGACAATTTCTAGTAGATTCATGATATGAGGTGGATAATTAGTCATCATTTTTATTAGAATGGTACTATGGTCTTTCAATAATATTCGAGAAATCCTTAATTAGGCCTCTTGGCCTTATTAGGGATATGTTAAAAGTGTAGGCCTATTTGGATTTAGTCATTTCAATTGGATTTAATATTTTCCCAATTAATTAAAATTATGTTTGAATATGAAAAGAATATGGAACAAATGTATTTGAAAAAGGAAAAATATAATATTAAGAAAAAAGAAACTCTTAAATTATTCATAACAATTTTAGCCATAAATAGAGATTTTGTATCATGAAGGTTAAATTAGTAAATATTTTTTTTAATAAAAATTTTATGAGAATATTCTTAACGGTGTTAACCATATGGACTTAATTGTATATTTTTATAATAGAGGTGAGGTCAATAATTAGAGCAATATGCAATAGAGGCCAGAGTATTTTACTCCCTCTCTCTCTTTTTCTTCCATTTAAAAAACTTCAATGGAAAAGTAGTGCAATCCAAGACGACATATCTAATAATTCACACTCCTTCCAGTCTTTAATATGAGATCTAATTATAGAGTTGATTTTTGGTCTTGAATATCCTGTTTACTATATTTGTCAATATTTTCCTAATTTACCCCTATTAATGCTCCATCAATAATAATCAAGGAAAACAAGGGAATGAGTGAATTAAGGAAGATGATTAATTAGCATATTTTAGAAAATATATGTTAGATTAACTAACTTCCTTAATATACTCAAATTAGATAAATAATGTTTATATTAAAGAGAAGAGTGAGTAGTAATTTATGGTCCATAATTACAAAGGCATGCCTATGAAACTACCACCACATGCTAGGTACGCACTTTTGGTGAATATCAGTGTCATCCATACACATCGGTACCTGTTCTATCATAAGAACACAAATGTCTAGCCCTAGGTCGACTAGTATGTTTATCTTGGATCAAATAGCTCCTTCTTAGGTATCCATGGATGAGATACCTTTGAGAATAGAAGATCACTGTACACAACCAAAGGGGGTGTGTGCACAGTGTAGGCAGAATTGTAGATGAGAGAAAGCTTAGAAGATGTGTACCTTAGGGTTTACCCTCTATTTATAGAGTGTACCTTAGGGTTAGGGTTTAGACTATTGGGCCTCTTGTGTCTCCAAGCCCAAATGTTGTGCCATCACATCTGTGCAATATTGGTTGCCTCTTGTTGGGCCACACCTTGAGCGGGCCTCATATTTGACTCCATAACAATTGCCCCCAGCCCGGTAGTTCAGGTCTCTGGGCTGTCGGGATGCATTGATTGTTTGATTGTGGAATGCGAATTTGGCCAAGATATATCCAGCTTATCCGGGTTGTTTTAGAATAAATAAGATCGCTTGCCTGCTTTCGTAGCAATTTTTCCTGGGATAATTACCCGGTCTATATTCCTGCATTTAATAATATGTAAGCAAATCATAGTCAATGAAAAATACTTACTGTTTACACAAATCGTTCAACTTGCTCATTTCGAACACTTGTCCAAGTGTGATTTCCGTTTTGGTTTTCATTAACCCCGGTTATTGATAATATGCATTTCCACTAACAACTCGTTGCCCCCCAGCACGGTGGTTCAGGTTTCTGAGTTGCCGGGATGCATTGATAGTTTAACTTGGCTCTCCACACAGAACTCAGATTTTAACTTTACACAGAAGCTTGGATTTTGACTATAATCCGCCACACGGAACTTGGATTTTAACCAGATTCAGTTTAACCGGGGTCCTCCTTAAGAACTTTACACGGCGGCCGGATTGTAGCTAGATCTAGTTTACCCGGGTCCGGCTTCAAAAGTTATCACGGATCCCGGACTTTAACTAGATTCAGTTAACTGGGTCCGCCCTTAAAAATTATCACGGATCCTGGATTTTAACCAGATTCGGTTTAACTAGGGTCCGCTTTAAAAAATTTACACGTAGCCCGGATTTTAACTAGATTCAGTTTAAATCGAGCCTTCCTTCAAAACTTTACACGGATCCCTGATTTAAACTAGATTCAGTTTAAATCGGGTCTTCCTTAAAAACTTTACACGAAGCCCGGATTTTAACTAGATTTAGTTAAAATCGGGCCCGTCTTCAAGAATTTACACGGAACCCGGATTTTAACCAGATTCGGTTAACCGGGTCCGGCTTCTTTTTCTTTACAGAAATTTGAGATAGACTTGGTGGCATTACCGTCACAAATAATCCAATAAAGGACTTTCATATAGACTTGGCGGCCGTAGCTGTCACAAATAATCCAATAAACAACTTTAAAATAGACTTGGCAGCCTTAGCTGTCGCAACATGATTCATGAAAACAGGTTTGTGTACCTCGGATTCATGCATGTATATAAACTTGACATGATTCATGAAAACGAGTTTGTGTACCTCGAATTCATGCATGTATATAAACTTGACATGATTCATGAAAATGGGTTTGTGTACCTCAGATTCATGCATGTTTAGCTTTGACATGATTTTCAAAAACTGGTTTCTTTACCATGAATTCATCATGATTTTCGAAAATTGGTTTCTTTACCATCAGTAAGACCTGGCTATCACCCAAGAGGGGGGTGAATTGGGTGTTTAATAAAACTTTAGTTACTTTGAAAATCTTTTCGCAACTTACTGAAAGTAGTTTGAATGACAGAATTAATTTATAAAGTGATAACCAGTCATTCAAATATATATATGCACATTCAAATATATATGTTGGAAATATAAGAGATAAGGGAAGAGAATATGCAAACTGATTTATATTGGTTCGGCCCAATCCTTGACCTACGTCCAGTTCCCAAGCTCCACTTGAGATTTTCAATCCACTATCCTCTTGTTTATCTGGGCACAAGAGAAGCCTATACAAAAGCACAAGTTCACCCATGCACTTGTGAAGCCGAATCTCTCACCGAGATATACCTTTCAATCAGTTACACACTTTGTACTCGAAGTTATCCTCTCACTAGGATACACTCCCCCTTACAAGTTGTAAACCGATAACCCAATCTCCAAGCCCCACAACTTGAGATTCTTACAATGATTTAATAACGAGAAATGTTCTCTCCAGAAGAGAAGATGAATAAACACTGAAGTACAATCAAATCATTTCACTCTCTAGTGTAAACTATATAAACATTGAAAATAGAGTGTGTGAGATAAATGTTGGATTCAGAATGTCGGCATCTTGATAGTGCAAGCTCTCTCTTATCAACCTTGAATGCTTCTTCTTTTATAGGTAGAAATTAATATATGACTATTGAGAAGATTCAATGACTGTTGGATAAAGAAATATAACCGTTAGACTCAGATGGAACTAGTCGTTAGAACTTCGTTTTCGGAACCAGCTATGACATCAACATTTACTTTCCCTTTGATCTTCAGTTTAACAGCCTTTGATCATTTGAAACATGTACAAAAATGATATAAATAATGTTAAGAAGTGTTATAAATCATTTGGGTAATCATCTGGATGTTTATCAAAAGAATCAGGATTTTTCGAAACGGTGATTTTTTGAAGCTGAAATGAAAACTCAAGTTTTCATTTGCAAAACTCGAGTTTTGAGGTTGCGTTACTCCAGATTGCTCTCTGTCTGATCAAAACTTGAGTTTTGGTTTCACAAAATTGAGTTTGGAAGATGCTCAAGTTCGCTACTCTCTGTAACCCAAAAACTCGAGTTTTGTACTTACAAACTCGAGTTTTAACTTTGTTGAGCCTTCTTGAAATAAATGTCAACTTTCGAAGGTCATATCTCCCTGGTCTAAACTCCGTTTTGGTCTGTTCAACTCTTGATGGAAAGCTCTATGAGTCTACTTTCATATGCCACTGATTTCAGCTCAATTAGATTTTTAGTTTGTGAGATACACTTAAAACATTGAAGCTTAGTTTGCTGTGTGGCGTGGATTTCACTGTCAACTTCCACAATTCATTAAATCCTTAATCTAAACTCCTTTGGGCTTGAAATTTATATCAAAATGACGCATTGGGAGTATAGTTTCATATTCCACTGATTTCACCTAATCCAATTTCTGGTTTAAAAGATATAATCGAATTACCAGACGTCGCCCGTGCTGAACGTGAAACAGAGTGGAGCTGAAGAGCTGATGACCGCTGGAAACTCAAGTTTTCCAAGTCCAGAGACACCAGACATGCTGAAGACACGTGATAACTCAAGTGTTCTCAATCCAGTTTCCTAAACTCGAGTTTTGAGTTCCAAAACTCGAGTTTTCTCATACCAGAGGAGCAAATCATTGTAGCGAAGCAGGAAACTCGAGTTTTGAGTTGTGAACTCGAGTTTTCTCATCCTGAAGCTGATTTTGGCTGACTTTAACTCTGAATTGAGCTAGTCCAACTTTCATATGATCCTGGAGACTTCTAGAATCAATCTTGGAACTTGAATAATGATATCTTTATTCCATTCAGCAAGTTCTTCCTTCTTCCATCTCCCAACTTGATCATTCTTCATCATTTACCTTGGGCTCATCATTCTCTACGACTTCTACCTTCTTCAATATCCATAAAGTGATGAAGCTTCATTCCAACTTTTGCTTATCATAGAGACTTCCCGCATCACAAGAACTTGAATGTTGATATTCCTATTATATTGTGCAAGTTCTTTTGATAACATCTTTCTCTAGTCTCTTCTCTTCTTCTTGGTCATCCTCCAAAATCTATTGATAACATCTTACTTTCTTGACAACCTCTGCAAGTTCTTCTTTCCATTAATCCCTTATCTCCTTCTTGATTATTCTGCATGATTCAACTTGGACTAATCTACATTAAACATAATAGATTGGACATGATTTTCAAAAACTGGTTTCTTTACCATGAATTCATACATGTTTACCTTGGACATGATTTTCAAAAATTGGTTTCTTTACCATCAATTCATACATGTTTAGCTTGGACATGATTTTTGAAAACTGGTTTCTTTACCATGAATTCATACATGTTTAGCTTGGACATGATTTTCAAAAATTGGTTTCTTTACCATCAATTCATACATGTTTAGCTTGGACATGATTTTCGAAAACTGGTTTCTTTACCATTAATTCATACATATTTAACTTGGACATGATTTTCGAAAACTGGTTTCTTTACCATGAATTCATACATGTTTAGATTGGACATGATTTTTGAAAACTAGTTTCTTTACCATGAATTCATACATGTTTAGCTTGGACATGATTTTCGAAAACTGGTTTCTTCATTATGGAATGTTTTGTCCAAGAACAGGATCCGGCTAGCCCTAATGGACTAGAATGTTTGATATTGATTGAATTCACTTGACCTAGGAACAATGCCAAGGGCCTACGTACCCTGTAAGGGGATCAAAGTCCACGTAGTTCGAGACACCAATATGCATTTAACCAAAGAGGGGGTGGATGTGCTTTGTGACGGCTAAATTGTAAATAGCCAGAGAGAGCTTAGAATGTGTATACCTTAGGGTTTGACCTCTGTATTTATAAAGTGTACCTTAGGTTAATATGGGCCCTATGTAATCCATGGCCCAAGTATCGTAACTGCCAGATCTAGATGAAGATCTTCCTGGATTATCGATAAGATATGATCCTCCTTCATTATAGATAGATCCTAATCTGTCGAATATTCCCTGTTGGGCCATTTTGCTATTGGGCCTAATATAGGTCCGTAACAGTTGCCTCCCAGCCAGGTAGTTCAGGCTTCTGAGCTGCTGGGATGCATATTGCCCCCGAACGTATGATCTGAGCCGACTTGCCCTAGATCTTGCTTATCTATCAAACATTGTCCGAGCTGGGTTGCATTGATTGTTTAACCTAGATTTCGTATCTGAGTTGTTTCAGCTTGATTTGCTTTTGTCCGAGTCTTGACTAATTCGGATTTATTCGTATTCTGCTACCAATTTGCCTGTTGAGGCGATAAGTTTTTCCCAAGGCGGAATCTATTTGTCTTTCCCTCGTTCTTTGTTTTCACTTGCCTCGATCTCGGTTGGTGGTGAACATGCTTAAATCACTAGCAACGTTCAAGCAACCGGGATAGCATTTGAAAATTCAAATAACTTCGTGAGGGCTTCCGTTAGTTCTTCTTACACCATTGACAACTATAGAGTAGTTGCCCCCCCCCGGTAGTCCAGATCTTTGGGCTGCCGAGGTGGATCTGTTATTGAACCTGGATATCGTATCCGAGTTGCTACAACTGTTTGATTTTGAAGTTTCTACCCGAGTTTCGGCGAACCCCAGATTCACTTGTATTCTGATTGAACTGCCCCCAAACATGTAGTCCAGGTTAATTTGCTTTGAAACTTCGTCTGTTTCTTTTCATGATCGTTGGGATCTCTTCTTTCTCAATCATACGGGTTTCTGGGTTTGTTTGTTGTAGCAGCGAATTCCCTCAGTCCGAATTATCTTGAAGAGGAACGAACCCGGCTTCCGGGTTTACTTATATCGCTGACAGCTTTACAGTGCCACACTTGTCTTGTCGCCCCCAGCCTGGCATTCAAGGGCTCTGGGCTGTCGGGGTGCACTGACTATTTAACCCGGATCTCATGTCCGAGTTTTATCTTCATTTCAACATTAAGTTGATTATATGAACTTGAACATATGTTAAAAGTTATAATGAATGACCTGGCCAAGGTCAAAAATGTATTATGCAGAATTTGCTAGAATTTTCTTCCGATATTTAAGACCAAGTATCTGAGTAGGGGTTTTCAATTAACCCTCACTACTGCGTTCCGGTTCCGTTGTCCGGGATCTTAACCAAGATAAGGGCAAGTTGTCACATGTTCAGCCATGGTGTAGAAATGCAATGCTTAAACATTTTGACCTGATCAGGGTCAGAATGACAATTCACCTTCTTATCTAGGAGCGAGTTTTGGTGCATCAAAATTGTGAAGGCTGGTGGCTTCACGTAATGTGGGACCCGGGCTCACAGGCCCTGGTGATAATCTTTAGTTTACCCGGGGTCCAATTAAGCAGCGCAGATTTTAACTGGATAATCTTCAGTTAATCCAGGGTCTAATTAAGGAGCATGGAGTCGATTGTATAATTTCCAGTTAATCCAGGGTCTAATTAAGGAGCACGGAGTCGATTGTATAATTTCCAATTAATCCGGGGTCCAACTAAGGAGCACGGATTTAACTGGATAATTTTTCAGTATATATGTGGTCCAATTAAGGTGCGTGGATTTAGCTGTATAATTTTCAGTGTGTCCGGGGTCCAATTAAGGAGCACAGAGTCAACTGGATAATTTTCAGTTTATCGGGGGTCCAATTAAGGAGCGCGGATTTAACTGTATAATTTTCAGCATGTCCGGGGTCCAATTAAGGAGCGCTGATTTAACTGTACTTTACACGAAGACCAGATTTTAACTGTATTAAGTGTAACCGGAGTCCGCCTTCTTTTCATTTCTCACAAAACTTTACAAGGATCCCGGGTTTTAACTGTATTAAGTGTAACTGGGGTCCGTCTTCTTTTTCTTTTGGAGGTGGACTCCTCTGCAAAACCTTACAAGGAGCCTGGATTTTAACTGTATTTAGTTTAACCGGGGTCCACGCTCTTTTTGCGTCCTGCAAAACTTTACACGGGTTTATACCATCATATGCTTTGACAAATTGGACGTGCCATAACAAGCAGATGATATTTACAATAAGATAGGTTAGGAATCCAAATAAAGTTTCGAGAAACTAACCGTTCATACTAGCCACAAACCAGTAAGATAAATTGGCTTCACAGTGGTTGGTGTAATCTCTGGGACACACCGAAATTCCCCATATCTGTAAAACTTTACAAGGAGCCTGAATTTTAACTGGAATGCAGTGTAACCGGTTTCCATTTGATGACTGGGCCAGAGTCAAAAAGATATTGTGCATAACAGTCATCTGGTGCCAGCTGAGAACTATACACCCCGACATGGTTGACCAAGATTTAATCCGGAGTACATTTTGACTTTACCATGTCCCAAAGGGAGCACGCTTTAACCATAATTTCGGCTTTACTGCATTCCGAAGGGAATACATTTTTACCTTTATCTCGTCTTTACGGTGATCCCGAGGAAACACGTTTTAACCATTATCTCTATGGAACCCGGATTTTAACTAGATACAGTGTAACTGGGTCCGCCTTCATAGATTTACATGAATCCCAAATTTTAATCTAAATTCAGTAAATCTGAATCCACCTTCAAAGATTTACATGAATCCTGGATTTTAAACTGAATTTGGTTTAATCGGGTCTGGCTTCAAAAATTTACATGGATCTTGGATTTTAAACAAGACTCAGTTTAACCTAGTCCGCCTTTTTTGGGATTTGGAGGTGGGCTCCTCTTTTTCTCCATTCATACTATACGACAAAACCAGTGAGAGCTATTGGCTTGACAGGGATTGTTGTCTTTTCCTCCTCTTCATAACTTTAGACCAATTTTAGTCTTTTTCAAAATTTTCAACATAACTGGATCCCAAATTTTTGGTGCATTCATGTGCATGATTCAAGATTATCATAATATGTATAACATAAACATGTATGCTTTCCCGAACCATGTGAAAGTTATTGAGAAAATAACATTAATACTCCATAATTATTCAAATAAGTCCATGGGATATAAAATTGGGACCCAATGATCATTTGGAAATAAATAATAGCCCTCCACATCATCATTGTGGGCATTGAAAAATCACGTGGAGGAACATTGAAAATGATATGAATGTACCTCCAATTCAAGCCTTGCATATCATGGTGTTATTAATTAAATAAAAATGACGTGGGCAGCCCATAATTCATCTCATGATAAAAGGTACAAAATAAATAAACAACCTAACCTCGTCGAATCCGCTATATTCCTCCATCCCAGTCAATAAATGCTTACACAGTAGAATGGAACCCATACCCAGCAGCATTGTGCAATCTCAGCCTCAGTTATCTCGGCTCCTATGCTTTGCATACCGATTTCAAATATCTCGGCTATATTTTCGTGGCGGTACTTCGCATAATAATATTCAATCCCGGCTTCATACTTTCAGGCTTTCCCCAATCCTTGCAAGAGGCAGACTCCTGCGTTGTTCATGCTCGTTCTCGGATTGAATTAATGAGATGATATCTCGACATTCCGACATAGTATCTCGGCTTCCCACATCACAACCCGGTGAAGTTGATTATATCAAGTCTTCCACTTGCGACTTGGATGGTAATCTCGGTGATAGCTTCTCAAAGAACTTAGAAACTCGGCAAAATCTCCATCTCGGCTGCCAGCTTCACCAATGGATGCATGTCGGTCTGCTTGTCCTTTTTGGAATCAACTTTACGCAGCTGACTCAACCTTATGGCTCCCAATACTAGAAAGGAGAGGGCCTCAAGGGCTAGAGTCAGGACCCACACGATGGGTGTGTGAGTGCTAAGGTCGCGCATGGCTCCATCCCACCTCGCTCATTTACTCGGAAACCCAAGTTGATTTTCACTGTCTGAAGAAAAGTGGTGGAGCAAAAACCAGTGTTTAAATCGGCGTGAACTGTTTGGGTGGAGACTGGGGTTGTTTCAAGATCTCGAATTGAAGGGATTTCAGTCGCCATCAATCTTGTTTGAGCCTTTGAGGGATATCATTGTTCGAATCTAGATTATCGAGATTGCTTAGAAAATAGGTCTTTAAATCTTGGTTAAAACCAGGAAGAAATTTCATCTCGGATTGAATTAAGGTTTACCCTCTATTTATAAAGTGAGGGTTAGGGTTTGGACTGTTGGGCCTCTTGTGCCTCCAAGCCCAAATGTTGTGCCATCACATCTATGCAATATTGGTTGTCTCTTGTTGGGCCACACCTTGAGTGGGCCTCATATTTGAGTCCATAACAGTACTCGACTACAATAGTTCACAACACATGTATTGCTACCAGCAAAAGCACTTAGTAGTGCCTCGTGACTTAGTCATGGACCCTCAGCGCTAGGAAAACAAGCATGCGGCATTATCACAATAATCCATAGCTCAACTCAATGGAAACACACATGTGACCTAAGACCCGATCTTAGTCACGGTGCATGGCCCAAGACCTAGTCTTGCCCATAACTCCAATCAATCACGAATCAAACAACCATATATATATATATATATATATATATACACATACAAGACATAGAAGAATTAAAGTTACAATACATGTCTGTACCTTCCTTCTATGTAATAAGTAATATGCCTATCAGTTGAATCCGACCTCGGACTTCTCAGTATCCTATATCGTCATTATCAAATTATTTCATTTTCATATTTTATATGATATTATAATTAATATTATATTGCTTAGAATAATATAAAAAGGATATTTTCACCTCTTTTGACCTTTTTATCCCTGGTGGATTATTTATCCAATTTTTTTCTTACTTTTTCTTAAAAACGTAACTTTGGATTTTCTAGTGGATTTTTCCACAACTTTGAAAAATAACTAAATGCAGAAAAATCCAATTTGATTGCTTCAAAACTATACATGACCCTTGACGTGTGTATTTTCAAGGAAAAGTAATCCCAGAAGCTTGAACAACTCGAATCATTCCCAGTTTAATGATTTCTCATCACTGTTCAGATTATAATTTGAGAAATAAGGCCTAAATTCAAAAATCATGATCTCCTTGTCCACAGCTCTAAACATTACAAATTTAATATGAAAAGAAATCCCTAGATGTCTACGTTCTTTCTGAAAAATTTCATGATTTTTAAAGATCATTTGATGCATAAAATAACGTTCTCAAAACAACTGATTCCATAAACACTGAAAACTGGAATTTTCTCATCTTTCACAATTTTGATCCTTTGATTTCAAAAATTATTTCCCACCATGTTTTTAATCAATTTTGCATTCTAAATCCATTGTTGACCTTAAAAACATGTAAAGAAATCTACTTTAAAATTTCCTAGATTAAACTAAAATTCTACTAAAAGCTCAAAAATCTTGAGCAAGAACCTTACCTTTGAGCTTTGGAACTTTGCCCCTTGCTTCCTTCTTCACCCGATTTCACCTCCTCTCTTACTCTCAATCAGTTTGATTGAGTTTTGGTGTGAAGAAAATGAAGAGGGAAGCATTCTATTTATAGGCAAAGTTCAAGCTCAAGGTGGTCCCCACAATCAAGAAATTCAACTTCTCTTCTTTCTTCTCATCCATTTGGATCAAACCTTCACTTTTCAAGATTTAATCCTCCCCCTCCAACCATTTAGTCGACATACACATGCATTTTTGGCCCTTGGATTTGCTTTCCATGTGTCCAAATCTTATGGTTCAAATACTCTCATTGGTGCAACTAATTACAAAAGCATTTAGCTTAATTTCTTAAGATAATACTTGGCTCACAAAGCTCCACACATGCCCAGCTGGAATAAAGGACTTTTGGGGCTGATTTGTGATGTGGTTTAATGATTCAAGTAAGGGTTTATATGTCCCTTAATGTCACATGTCATTTTGTAGTTGGTTGATTAACCAATCAAGGTGTATTTTTGCATTAATCATCTAGCTTTATCACATCTTCTTGGCCCTAATTATTTTTGAAAATCATAGCCCCTCTTGGCCCTTATTATTTTCAAAAATTATGGCCCCAATAGATGTCTTTTATTGCCCTTAATCAAGTTGAAAATAATTGCAAGTTAGATCACATTTGATTAGGCATTTTTCCTTTACTAGGCATGTGTAATTTTAGCATAAATTGCCTAAATTATTATGCATTTAATCCCCTTAAATAACTATTTAATTTTGTTTTCATCTACCTCTTGTCTTTAGGCTAAATTATAGCCCTATTTGGTAGTTATAAGGATTTGACTGTAATCTCAATTAATTCAAATCCATTAATCCAAGACTTGTTGTTAATTGATAACAATTTGACAAATTGTCTCTTAGTCCATTTTATGTCTCATATGGTTTGGTAACAACTATTATTTTATGTGATTTTTATACCACATTAATAACCACTAAAATAGTCATATGTTTAGCAATTAATTAATTAATTCTGAAATGAAATTCGGATAGAAAAATAATCTATAGTATAATTCCTCACCTTCGTATTTTGATAATTTATTCACCAACATACAAGGTTTATGAGAATTGGGAAATTAGGGATTTACAGTAGAAATCATTGAAGTGGGTTTTGCTCTCCCAACAAAGCCTTTTCAATGCACACAACCTGATTTGAACCCAAGACATCATATTTAAGGGACCCAGCCATCTACCAACAATGTCACTGTTGGTTAGCTAAATGTAGTTGTTGGGAACATGCGCCATTGCCTCTCTTCTGTCGAGGTTTCATAATTGATAGGAGATGCAATTCAATGCACTTATAAATTAGCTAAAACTGGAGATGCACTAATAGTAATATTTTTGCTCTTTATAATGACCCACATCCCTACATATAGTAGTAGTATAATTTTGTTATTAAGACAATAATCAAGACAAGACAATGTATTTGTTTTTTGATATCAAAGGTTCTATTACAGACTTGTATCAGGCCCAATAACGGAAGGGCCTAACAGTGGATATCTTACCTGGCAGATACATGAGGATCTATCTACAACAGATGAGTATCCTAACTCCGCCAGAATAAAGGGGTATCCTTATATATGATATAATGGCCTAGATACTTGCACCAGAGATCACGCAGGGTCCGATATATCCTACCTAAGGTAAACTCTATAAATACAGGATCAAGCCTTAAGGTACATAGGTTCTAAACTCTAAACTATCTACATACCATCACACTGTGCACACACATCATCCCCTTTGGCGAGAGCCTAGTTTCTACGCAGTGTCCCATGCCCTCCTGCATATCTCCCCCATAGATACTCAGGCAGAGCCCATCAATCTAAGATCAAAGCCCCAGCCTAAGGCTGGACATCTGTGTTCTACACCAGAACATTGGTGCCGACCGTGGGGACGTTAAATTTTGATCCTCGTGACCACCGATGGCTAACACTAGAAGCAGCAGTCGAAACCTTCAGCCTGGAAATCCATCGCAGGCCAAGGCAAGTCAATAGCAGCAAGCTTAAAACCCACTACATCCAGAGGACATCCCCGAATGAATGGCTGGGAATGACGAGAATGACGTTTCGGACACAGCATCCTCTCCCCCTATAGTGGCCAAACCATAGGACGTGGCGGGAAAAGAGACCTCAGCCCCACAGCCAGACATTCTTTTACTACAAAAGACCCAGGAGTCGATGCTGAGGCGAATGGAAAATACGGAGAAGCGCAACGACCTCCAGTATCAAGAAGATCTCAGGGTAATACAACAGATCATGGAAGATCGTTTCAAACGCTTCGAAACACTGATCTGAAAAGATGATCGTGATGACACACGAGGAAGGAAAGGGAGAACGACACACGATGTCGCTAACCCCTCTGGTAGTGAAGAACCCGGGCAAACACGATAGGATGCTGACCAAGATGCTTAGGGGCAGAATACAGGAAGAGCTCGGACTCAGAATCCAACCTCGGCCTTGAAAAGATTGCACATGGAAAGGATCTCGGACAACGAAGACCGAGATATTGAGAGAATAGCTCGGCCTATACGCTCTCTAGAGAGTACAAAATGAAGTACATAACGGGACACAACAGAAGCTTTTTCTCTGAGGAAATTGTGAATGCACCGTATCCGAAGAACTTCAATCTGGCAGACCTTCCGAAGTATGATGGGACCCAGGACCCGCGCGGCCACCTTGATACGTTCGAGCTACTCATGTTTGTTCGGCTGATTGAGGGCTCGGTCATCCCATGGCTTTTCGCAGCAACCTTGACTGGACCTGTTCAAAAGTGGCTCCATACCCTACGAACCAAGTCTGTGCAAGACTTTGAAGACCTTGGACGTATCGAACTGAATTTCGCAACCAGTAAGAAGTAGCCGAAGTCCCAATTCACTCTGAGTAAAATTAAGCAGAAAAAGGAGGAGACGCTCCAAAAATATTTGGACCGCTTCAAAGAAGTCCCATTTGGCGAAGTCGGTTTTCATTCACTAAATTCCATACCCGAGTAAAATTAAATGCTTTGATGGTGTTAAAAATTATAGTATTAGAATTCCTAGAAAATAATCGATTAATTATTACTTTGATGGTGTTAGATAACGTATTATAGTATAAATTTTACTATTGATAAAATTGTGGAAAATTGATTATGTGCAAAAAGTATTTGGAATATATGATCCGCTTGTAAATGGAGCAAAGAAGTATTTTAAAAACTTTTACGAAAGGCCTTATAAGTAGGAGGAAGGGAAGAAAAGCTTGCACAAGAGAAGTTCACTATCTCATAGATGGGTTGGATCCTTATCTCATTTGGTCCCCGAATCTCAATCAATAAATGATTTACAGATAGTTTCTCAAGAACATCAAAGGTTTACACTCTCACTAAATTCCATTTATAGGTGGAGAACCCGATCCAACCGAATTAGCAATATTTGGAGGTGGAGGATTTGCCCGTTGGAGATGGAAATAGCCAATGCTTTGATGGTGTTAGATAACAGATTATAGTATTAGGTTTTAATTCCTAGAAAATAATCGTATTAATTATTACTTTGATGGTGTTAGATAATACTCGAGTTTGGCAACGCAAACGCATTATAGTATAAATTTTACTATTGATAAAATTGTGGAAAATTGATTATGTGCGATAAACTTGTGTAAGTTCGATATGCATGAGTCTTATTGAATAAAAATTGAGGAATATATGAAAAATCTTTAATTCACAAGATTCGACTCGTATAACTTGTGATGATTGAAATGATAGTTGAATTTGGACTTTATTCAGATAGATATTTGAATTATAGTAATGAATATGAGTTGAATCTGATATCGAATATTTGAATTATTATACTCTTAAAGAGTTTGGAAAGTTATGATGCCCTTGAACAACGGATATATGCAATGAAGGGATTTTTAAATAAGATAATTGTGACAAGATTGATTGAATTTTCTGATTGTGTGTGATTGTAATGAATTAATGGTGGGAGGATAGCTTAGGACGGTACCTCCCAAAGTGATGAACACAACTTTTGGGCTTTATGCCACCAATGTGAAAAGATAGTATCCGTTCTTTCCAAAGTGGTGTTTGGCAGGGTTTCCCGGGACACTAGTAGCAACTTTGGGAAGAGGTGTGCATATTAGGAAGAAATGTTTTATGGCCAATTTGATTATTTGTGACTGGCAGGGTTTCCCGGGTCACAAGGTAGACTGGCAGGGTTTCCCAGGTCTACCATGGTTCTCTTCCCACTAAACTAAATAGACTGGCAGGGTTTCCCGGGTCTGGATAAATTTAAAAAGATAATGAGTAATATTTAATTCGATGTGAATATATAGATATGATGAATATTAAAATTGATATTTGATTCAATTACTATGTGATTATATATTTGATTTGATTAATATACTTGAGCTATACCATCCTTGTTTTTATGAGGATTACCGCTTATGTTTGTGTTCTGGGGTATCCTTCTGGGAGCATTTTTCAAGTGAAACATGTTTCAAAGTTGGGGTCATTGGACTAGCGAGAAGTGAGGAAGAACAATTAGCCATTAATTTGTTTTATTCTTTTTGTTATAAAACACTTTTATTTAAGTTCGGATTTATGTTAATGTAATAAGGTAGCCTCCTTGTTCCAAAGATACAAGTGCGCAACACTTCCCAAATTTTGGTTATTTTGAATTTCAGTAATTATTCACAAAAAAAATTATAGTAAGTTTTATGTTATTATAATTGTTAGAAATTTGAGGGTGTTACAATGTAGGTTGATGTGTTAGACCGAACCGGATAAATTGCTCTATGTCAAATTTATTTACCTATCTCTATTTAATTGTGTTCGTGTGCGTTTAGCGAAAAGTTTTTCAAATCACCTATTCACCCCCTTGAGGTGATACTCCACCTTCACAAATTAGTCAAGCAAGAGGCTCAGCAAATTCAATTAAGTCGAGTCAAAACAAGTTTTAATATGGAAAGATAATTTTGAAAACTACTATTAAGACTAAAAAATGATTAAGACAAATGATTTTTAAGGTTCAAAGATGGAATGGAGCCTAAGATTATTTCTCCCCTTCGCACTTCATAAAATCATATTAATTTCCTCTCTAATAGTATTTCAATGAATGTGAGGAAGAACAAAGCTTAGTCAAAATCATTAATTTGTTTTTATTACAATTTTTAATTATAAAACACTTTTATTATAAAAACTATCCATTTATCACCATTAACTACTAAAAAGATCTACCAAGTCAAATCTAAATTATCAATCTTAATGTTTTTAAACAAAAGATCCATACAATTAACTACTAAAAAAAGAGAAGAATATTCAAGTTTTAATCCATACAAAGGTTCGAGTAAAGTTTAGATACTTTTGTTCACCAAATAGCCACAAATACACCAAATATCTACAACCATATAAAAAAAATGAAGAAGAAAGGGAAAGGAATCAACAAAATCATGGGAAATGAGCTTGAATCACTTTAAATCTTCAATCTTCACTTGAATCTCCTTCAAGAACCCCAAACCCTAACAAAGAGAAGCTCCCAAATCACCCCTAAATCTCCCTAGAAGTGAAGAATGAAATTGTTTGTGAATTTCAGTATTTATAGCCTTAGAATCAATTCTGCCCTAAAAAAGCACAGCTTCATTTACTGTCGTTGGCTGCAGCCAAAAACTTTATGTCTTGTTTCTAGCTAAGGCTATAGAATGATTTGGTGAAAAAATTTCTCTTCTTCTTGTTTCATCTTTTCTTGTTTTGCTATGGTGCATTGACTTTATAAGCTTCTTTGGAGAAATCCAAAGTAGTCAATCCAGTGTAGTGGCGCGTAGCGGTTGGCCCAAAAAATGCTATAGTGGTATAGCGTATAGTGGGATGACCGCTATACCGAAGATAGTAGATACACATATAAATGCATATAAATAAAAATGTACTCAAAATTCAAGACATTCATCATTAATAATAAAAAGTCATAAGTTAAAGATACAAACATCATTAAATTAGTCTCTAAATGCCATGAACAAAACATTCAACATATAATAAGCAATAGATCATCCAAGTCTCTAAAAGACATAAATAAAACATTCAACAGATAAAAAACATTCAACATTAAATTAGTCTTTAAAAGCCATAAATATAAGCAAAACTTCTCTTTAGTCTTCAATCAGACCATTTTTACTGTAGCAAGCACAACAGGTGCCGAAATCAGAAAATCATAGGCGATTAGGTCTCGCCCTTTGAACTTAGAACGAAATTAGGTCTCACCCTCTGAGCTCAAAAATCAGAATGTAATTAGGTCTTGCCCTTTGAACAAAAATAAGAAATCAGAGGCGATTAGGTCTTGCCCTCTGAACAAAAAAAAAAATCATTGGCAATTAGGTCTCGCCCGTTGCGTCTCTCGTCATCTTCGGGAATAAACCGCGTCTCGTTTGGGAATTTTTTTTACTGTTTATAAAACAATTTAAAAAAAAAAAAAAAACCAAAATCGTGTGACTCCGCGCAACTGGTGCTATGGACGCAACACAAAACGCATCGCGAAGGAGTTGCTATGGCAACCAACCACTGTTCTGCACCGCACCGCTGCTATTATGCTATTGACTACTCTAGAGAAATTATAGGAAAATATTCTAAAATGACATGAATTTCATGAGGTTAACATACCCCAAACTTGAACTTTTGCTCGTCCTCAAGTTGTAATATACTGAATTTTGGGCCAAGAAACCTGAGAATAAGCCTATATTAGACAAATGACTAGACCCAGGTCAGGAAAGTGTAATAATATTATGAAAGGAATTTTCTTGGTATTTTAGTAAAATATTAGTTGAATATCTTGGTTTTCCAAAATTTTAGATTTTTGGGATATAATATGAAATGAAGATATTTGTCATGGAATTAAAATTCCAATGACCAATTAAGGTCACAATTTGAAGTAAATGAAGGTTGTTTAAATTTTTCCTTTATAAATATAATTAAGGAAATATAAATGGCAATTTAAGGTTATTATTTGCCTATTTAAGAGATTACTTGTTGAGTTTGGCCAACAAGTGAATTTTTAAAGAAATTATGGTTACTTTGGGGTTATTTAAAAATGAAATTTTGAATACTCTATGATTATTATAGCATTTTCGAAATAATTTAGGAGGAATTAATTGAAGGTTGACACAATGGTTATATGTTGAGAAGAAAGTCAATCTCACTAATCCTAAAATGCCACTTGTATTCATGGGAGACTAAGATGATTTTCAACTTGGACACTTCAACATGGTAATTAATGTCATGAAATGATCAACAATTCTTCCCCTCCAAGCTAAGAATTTCGCATGACACAAGAAAAATAAGAGACAATAATGCTTTCCCATACAAAAGGGGTATTTGGGAAGTCAAAGAAATAATATAATAAATGAACCTTGACTTAAGAGCAATGCCAACTAAGTTTACATCATCAAAAATGATGAAAGATAGCTTCTTAAACAAGAGTCAAATTAGGCATCATGAAGACACAAATTCTTCCTCAAGAAGCATGAAGGTGTCGTCCATGAAGAAGGGGAAGGGTAATGCACAAAACACACATGCAAGAATGCAAGGTCAAAGGCAATTAAACTCTGGGAGGATAAGTGGAAGTTTAGGGAAATAAATTGGACTTTTGAGTAGGCAAAGTACAAGAGTAGTTTAAGCTAATTAAGAGCCATGAAAAGTAAAATAATCTTCCTTCCCAAGCCACCAATTTCATCCAAGCATGAGACAAGAGAAAAGAAGATGATTCAAGCAAATTTAAAGCCAATGTGAAAGCCAAACCAAGAGTCAATGACTTAGGAAAAATGACCAACAAGGGATAAATGAAGACTTCAATTTGAAGCAAATGGAGGCAAAATCAGACCACCCCCCTTTCAGCTAATAAGTTGCGCCATTTATGAAGGACAAGAGAAAAAGCAAAAGACAATGGAAAAGGAAGCAAAAGTCAAGGAATATTAGTATGTAAACAAAGTCAAAAAGACTAGAGTTTTTGGCCAATAAAAGAAGGCCAAGAGAGGTATATTTTATGACCTTAAATCATGACCTTTGTGGACTTAAAAACATCCCTCCAACAGCCATAAATTCGTGCAGAAAAAAGAAGAAAAGAAGAAACATGAAGACAAGGTATAAAAGCAAGCAAAATCTTATGGAAGAAGCATGAAGAAAAAGGCTTGTGAGGGAAGCCAAAGACTAAAGAGAGGTGTATTGAACAACCCAAAACCATGTCAAAAGGGGGCATATTTTGTTGAGCCAAGAGGTGTCCAAGAAAAGCAAAGAAAAACTTGGAGAAAAAGAAAGAAAGACAAGTCAAAACATGAGCCAATGGGAAGCAACCTAAAAGAATATTTTGTGAGGTGTTAGGCTATTAATTAAGGACCTCTTTGCCCTTATGTTGGCTGCCCATTTCATCCAAGAGAGAGAGGAAAGAGTGAAGAGAGAAATTCATACACAAAGAAGAAGAAGAAGAAGAAGAAGGCATACAATTGAAGCTCAAGGTAAGTAGTCATGGTTTAGGTATCAACTTCTTTTCTCTGTTATTTATGAAAGCTTTAAGGATTAAAAAGGCAGTTGTATGTGGTATTTTTAAGGGAAGCCAAAGGTTTTAGGAGGTTCAAGAAGGAAATATAAGTTGCCAAAGTCCAAGATCAAGCCTAGTGGTAAGAACATCCATTTCTTCTTCAAGTTTTTGAAATCTCAAACTTGAAACCTAGATTTTGTACCTGTGGTAAACTTAAAGAAATGAAGGGATTTGGGTAAATCTGAGCTTACCAACATGTTCCTTATGGAAAATGAAGTGGGAATATGTTGGTGAATGAATTTCTAAAAGGATTTTCGACTATAAAATAACAAGCTCTTTAAAAAAATAGAAGAGAGACAAAAAATAAGCAGAGAGTTGGGAATATTTATCTAAAATAATAATTTTCAAACCAAAAAAAAAAAAAAAAAAAAAGACACGCTTGTTTTGGGTAAACTACCAGTAACTCTTGTCTTATTCTATAAGAACATTGATGTTTAAAATGAAAGCACTTTGCAATTATTTCTTTCATATACTCATTGCGGTCTGATGCATGTGTCAGCACAATAAAACTATTTTTACACGTGCACATGCACAAACGTGATATGAATAATTATGTGATTATTCACTTACAAGTTTATAGGGAGGGGTCTTCAAGCCATAAAATGCAGTAAATTTTGTCGATCTTGGAGAAACATCAAACCTTCTTTTTGCCTGTGTTACAGGAAGTTGCCACAAAGATGATTATCTAAGAACAAAAGAGATAAAGAGAATTTCGATGGGTATAAAAGTAGTCTATAGCAAATGCAGAAAACCAATTTGCTCAACCAACTACCATTGCCGTAAATCCCCAGGGACTAAATTTTTTTCAAGAAAGGATTAATATGGTGTCCCAAATCTTAATTTGTTAATGTTGCATCGCAGCTTAAATTTTATGACATTAAACAATTTTGTACGCATTGTCATGCAAAACCTAAGGATTATTATCTTAAAATAAAATCTGAAAATGGCGGAATTAGTATTATATTCTTTAAAAAAGAACATGCAAAACTTCATTTATCAATACTAGTCAAGAGACAACTATTGAACCTGAGAACGAAATACTAAATTTACTATTAGTGCAATAATTGTCCATAGCTTAAAATAAAGAAAGTCAAATATCATGAAAGGACAATAAAATAACCAAACAATGAATATCAGTAGCAGAGATTTACCCTGTCGAGAAGCTGTTGAGTTTTTAACTGCCTGAGGAAGTCTGATGAAATGAAATGAGATCTAGTTGGAAGAGAATTACAGCAATAGGAAGCCATTGCTACTTTGTCCCTTGGAATTCTAATAACTGTATCAGATCATTGGTTAATTATTATTAGTGCTATACAAAACAATCACTTTAATCCCAAACAATGAATTCAATGTAAATTTGATATTGTATAAGCATCACTCTACTACATTCACTCTAATGAAATTTTCAAATTCTCAATAGACCAGGATACATAGCGAAGCACTGGTAAAAGAAAAGAGGATACATAGCAAAGAAATAGACATCTAGGGATGGATAAAACAGTAACATAAATATTGAAAAAGTCAGATATCTCAAAGTTCTACGATAATAGAAGCACAAATCTCTACTACCATAGATATATCATGTATTAGAAATATGCCAATTATTCATTTTGGTTGAGTCACTTTGACAAATATGCAATTTCCCATTTTAGGGGTTGAACAAAATATAAGGGTTATATTCCAACCCACATAATCTAAAAGGCTTAAAACTCAAGAATAAAATGGACCAACATATCAAAATTCAAATGTCAAAAGGATTGATGATCTAAATCATGATGTAACTGAAGATGGAATATCACCTAGAGGGGGTGAATAGGTGATCTAAAAAAAACTTTTCACAGGTTACACACGACCGCAAACTAAGTAAAAACCAGATAAAGAGAAATATGCATAGAGCGATTTATACTGGTTTGGTTTAACACTTCGACCTATATCCAGTCCCCAAGCACACCTTGGGATTTCCACTAAAACTTCAAGAGGAAACACAATTACACACTCTGTAACTCAGGATGATCCTATTACTCGGACTCACTCCCCCTACAAGTTGTAATAGTACACCGACACTTAAGGTTCCTCAACCTTAAGATTTAAACTGAAAATGGAATAAGTGTTTAAATAACTCCTCACGAATGGATAATAAATGAACACTGAAGAACAATGAATATCCGAAGATATTAATGAAACAATTGAAACAGGAAATTGCAATAAATTCAAATTGAATGCACAATGTTTTCGGTAGTTGGCGAATTCAATGCTTCAACTATTTATAGATGTTGTAATTAATGACCATTGATGAAGCTTGAAGAATAACTGTTGAGAGTCTTGAATGTATCCGTTAGACAGATGAAGCTTTTGTTAAGACTTTCGCCGTTTGAATATTCCATGTGGATTTGCAATGACGACATTCTCTTCATTCCTTTTGTTTTGCCCATTGTGAAATAGCATTTAATGCCCAGTCAGAATATCAAAGAAAGACTTTACATTGATCAGAGTATTGGTTACGGAGATTATCACTGGTTTCGGCAACTGCATTTAATGCTTCTAACACATAATTTGCTTTATGTAAATTTTCGGTTAATCCATGGTAAAATCATCTAAAACTCATTAATAAACTGGTTAAAAGCAATTAGCAATGTTAATGAGTAGTAATATGAAGAAATGAATTATCATAAGATGATCTAAGAATCACAAAGACGATGATTTGAAATCAGGGATGGTTATGCTCGAGCATGAATAAGCAGTGTGCTCGGGCATCAATGGAGAAAGTGTATTTTCAGAGTACAATGGACACAGTGCTCGAGCAAGGAACCAAAGCTTGCTCGGGCAAACTATTTTTAGGATTTTAATCTCTATTGTTGATGCTCGGGCAACGCTCAGAGTTATGCTCGGGAAAAAGTCAGGTAGAGGCGAGAAGATGAGTGTTAAATGACTCTGCTCGAGCAACCACTTACCTCCATGCTCGAGCATGAACTTTTACTTTGCTGTTTCTTTGTTTAGAATGCTGGTGCTCGAGCATGCCAAATTTCTTGCTTGAGCAAGACTCCAATTTGCTCACTATGCCATTACCTGATGATGCTCGGGTAGTCCCAACTATCGTGCTTGAGCATGGTTTTTTATCTTGGAGAATTTGCCTTGAGCCCGATGATGCTCGAGCATGATAAATGCTCTGCTCGAGCATCATTCTCCAAGAGCACATTTTGCCATTACCACGATGGTGTCGGGCAAGCTGATATACCTTGCTCGGGCAAGACTTTCTTACTTGGTGTTTTTCCTTTTACCCCGATGTTGCTCGAGCAAGCTACCCTGAAACACTTAGCAGTCTATCAGTTGGACTATGCTCGGGCATGAAATAATCTTTGCTCGAGCAAACCTCATTTTAAGCACATATTACTTAATTCAATAACTCAGAGATTGTGATCATCAAAATACAAGAGCTAACAATAACGAGACTAGCACTTAATTAACAGGTTAATCATAAATTGACTTAATTAACCACTTATCCATGTAATTTTTCCAAATATAGTCACACTTTTACCCCCGACTTTTAAGTTATAATTATCTTGTCATTATAATTTGCCATCTTCTTTTCCTATATGATTATAATAGCATATACCTTCAAAAATTCCTCATTACTATTAACAAGTTTCCTTCAAAAAATAGGAAGGATTATACAACCTTCTCACAAGTCTACAATGATATGGCCTACACAACTCTGACTTCTTCATAATCTGTGAACTCAGTTTATGTATCGATCCAACTATACCCTAGACCTTTTGCGACACCTCTCTCAGCCATTTTCTTCCTCAAGCTTGCAGCATCCTCCCAACTACCACTTTCAGAGTAAACCTTTCCTAATAGTACATAACCTGCATCGCTTTCCAAAAATAATTGAAGAAACCTCCCAGAAACCCATTCCCCCAGTGCTCTATTTTCATATGTCCTACAACCACTGAGTAAGGTTCTCCAAATAGCTGGCCAACTAGGAAATGGCATTGCTTCTATTACAATTTTAGCATCTTAAAGCTAAACATTCCTTGAAAGCATATAAACTAAACAACCATAAATTTTAGGAGATGGACTCAAATGATAATTAAAACCCATTGATTCAAACAGAGAGCAACCAAGATTGATAGGACCATTATGACTGCAAGCTGATATCAACGAGATGAATGTAACTTGGCTAGGATGTATATTAGCTGATTTCATCTTCTCAAAGATATTCATAGCTTCAACAACAAGGCCTTGGTGTGTATTAGCCATGATCATGGCATTATATATAACAACATCATGCAATCTGAGAGACTTCTCAAAAGCCACTCTTGCATTCTCTATGTCTGAGCATTTTGCATAGGCATTTATAAGAGCACTTGCAACAACTGGATACACACAACAACCCAATTTTATAACTAAAGCATGAAAAGATTTCACCTGTCGATAAGCAACAATACTAGCACAACTATTTAAAATGCTGGCCAAAATAAAATCATCAGGCATTTCACCAGATTTCATAAGCAGTTGTAAGAATTTCATAGCTTCATGATTAAAGCCTTGGTGGGCCAGTGAAGAAATCATGGTTCCCCAAGAAACTGAATCTAACTTCTCAGGTCCATTAAAGAACTTGTACCAATCATCTAGTAGCTCAAAGGTACCATAAAATTTAATTAATGAACTATAAACATAGTCATGAGAATGGAATCCAGATTTAAGGAGGTCACAATGAAGCTGTCTGCCAATCTCTTGGTTTTCAGATCTACAACAAGCTTCAAGAGTGTTTGAGTAGGTGTATACATCTGCTTCAAAACCCAATTCTTGTAGATTATTAAAGACTCTAATTCCTTCTTTAGAAAAACCATTTGTAATATATCCAGAGATCAACTCATTCCAAGTATTTATGTTAATAAAAGGAGCAGTGTAGAATGCAATGCATGCCATACCCATTTTCCCACATCTAGAGAACATACTGATTGCTGAATTTATGATGCTGACTTCATCAAATAATCCAAAATATAAGGCAACACGATAGAATTGAAGCCCAAGATTTAGATTAGGTAGCTGCCCACATTTCCTAAGCAATACTGAAAAAGTGACATTATTTGGTTTCCCCCTATTATCATTAGATTATGATATAAAGAAACAAGTTCTCTTGCATTTCCATTCTGAGAAAAGCCTGAAAATGCAGTATTCCATGAGATGATGTCTTTCTCCTGAATCCGATTAAAAACCCTCAAAGAAGAGTCCTTGTCACCGTTTTTAAAATACACATCCATAAGAGCATTCATTACTGAAGTAATACATTCCATTTTACTTTGAATAATATATACATGAATTGTTTTACGCATTGCAAAGCTCCCATAGCTGAACATCCCTTAAGAGCATTTATATAGGTATATTTGTCCATTTTTCACACCTACATATGGCATCAATGTTGGCAACTGCAAGGCTTTAAAGTCATATTTACATTTGATATATCCTCCAATCATGGCATTCCAACGAGCAGCATCTAGGTCTTTCATTCAATCAAAAACCAATTCAGCAGATTCAATATTCCTCAACTCAACAGACATGTTAAGAATTGATGTACTTACAAATGGGTTCTTCTCCAACCCAATTTTCAAAGCAGAACAGTGAATAGCTATAACAAGAGTATGCACTCCTATAGTATCACATGCCTTCATCACACTACCAAGAGTAAACTCATTTGGCCTAAACCCAACTCGCAACATTTCAAAATATGTGTTTAAACCTAATTCAAAATTACTATTTTGAATTGCACCTGAAATCACTATAGTCCATGACACCAGATTCTTTTCAGCCATTTCCTCAAACGCCTTACAGCCATAGGACGAAACTCCAAGTTTAAAATACATCGTAATCAAATTATTCTGTGAGAAAATGTCGTTAGAAAATCCCTACTTGGTGACATGAGAATGGATTTGATTACCAAGAGAAAATGATTTCAAATCTGCCGAAAACAAAAGTGCATTTGCAATGGAAATTTGGTCTCTTTTCTCTAGGAAAATAGAGAATGAAAAGAAGGATTTGCCCATATGAATGTGGAATCTTTTTATGAATGGGTGTAGTTTGCAAGGTCCATAAGCAAGGGAGAACAAACATCTTGGCTTTGCAATAAGAAGAGCATGTCCTATCCTTCCCATTAATTTCAACACAAAGCTTTGTCCAATCATGCAGGCAGCTTTTGTAGCATCTAGGAAATGGTGCCAAATTATTTCTGTTAAAAACCATATTGTGCTTAATGTCACTTAGAATGTAAATCTCATCTTCAATCAGCCATGGTAGATAAACCGTATAAAGTAACAATCAAGCAAAATGATAACATTAAATAAATCCAACTTCCCCACTCGACTTCAAATCCTATTGTGTTATTGTTAATAAAAAAAGAATCTAATGGTTTATGTCTAAAATGTTTATAGGAAATAGGAAAGCAAGACAAAATTTGACAAACAATGACACCACTCTATGCACAAGATTCATCCTAGTGTAAACATGACCAGCCAATGATGTAATGTATGAGCATATAAAACTATGAAGCCACACATTATTCAAAGAGAACTTTGATATTGGGTAAATTCACAATTTAGCCTCTGACAAATATAACTCCTATCATTTTATTCATTCGATTTATTGTTCTACACAAGTTAATCCTTAGAATTTGTAACTCGACATATGCGCCAACTTGTCAACCGCCCAAAGATATGTTAAGATTAAATTGCATAAAACAATACATCTAAAGAAAAATTTAAGACGGTATATTTTTTTAGAGACCTACTTACTTTGTGTATTTTCAACAGGCCAAAGACAAGCATCAAAGACTTACAAGTAACTCATCCATGAAAATAGACACAATTTAGCAACAACAATATTTCAAATCAGAAGATTTTAATGGAAGGATGGGAAGGGTAAAGGAGATTTCTTTTTTGTTACATTTGCACCCAATATTTGAAAACACATTGGATTCCGACTAATCCAGTCTCAGCTATAAGTGGGGCCAAAAGGGTAGAAAGATTTTCCAACGGAGTATTTAATATAGCTGTACCCAAGGCTCAAGACCTCTGATTAACCTAGCATAGCCAGGAATGGAGGGATTTTAACATTATCTTATTTGGTTTAGGAGGGTGGACAATTATACCCTTATCCATTTTATACTTTTTTCATCTTTTGTGTGAATTCAATAGTGTTAGTTCTCTATGGATTTTGATGATTACTAACAATTGTAAACAAGATGTGAAGTTTTTCCTTTCAAAGGTTGAAAAACTCACTGTCAGAGCAAAACTCGAGGTTTGTACAAAAACCTCGTGGTTTGGCCTTACAAAGAAGAAGCAAGGTTTCTGAACTGAGCAAAACTCGAGGTTTTCACAGAAAACTCGAGGTTTCATCACACAGAGACTTCTCAATATTTTCTAGAAAATGTAAAACTCGAGGTTTCTGGTAAAACCTCGAGGTTTGGCCTCACAGAGAGTCTCCTAAGTTTTGAACACTTGAAAACCTCCAGTTTTTGTCTGAAACCTCCAGTTTTTAGTTTTAACATGAAAATTCCAGGTTTCACAAGTTTTGTGAAACCTCAAGGTTTGGTAAGAAACCTCAAGGTTTTGCCCTGCCAGAGAAAACTCATGTTTTAGCCAGTTTTTCAAAACCTCCAGTTTTGTGAGAAACCTCCAGGTTTGAGTCCACTGTAGTTTTCTCAAAGTTCCCACAATTAAGAGAAAACTTGAGGTTTCAGGACAAACCTCGAGTTTTGTCCGAGCGAGCAGAGCATCCGTGCTTTCCCGCCTTTCAAAAACTCCAGTACTTTAAAACCTCCACGTTTCTATTTTGGCGCAAAAACTCAAAGTTTTCACATTTGAGTTAAAAACTCGAGGTTTAGTGAGAAACCTCGAGGTTTTGGCAACCAGAGAGCACACGTCTTTTCTCTGATCTGAAAACCTCCAGTTTCCATGAAAACCTCCAGGTTTTGGCTTGGCGCGATTTCTCAAAGCTTTCACATTTGAAAGAAAACTCGAGGTTTCTTGTAAAACCTCGAGGTTTGGCCAACCCGAGAGCTCTGAAGTTTTTAATGTTTTGAAAACCTTTGGTTTTGCATGAAAACCTCGACTTAAATCGAATTTACATGCTAAAGTCCAAACCTCAAGGTTTCATCACTGAAGTAAATCCTTCTTGTTTGATCTTAATACTTCCTATGATTATTCTCTAATGTTCCTAGATATATTTAACCACTTTGCTAGTGAGTTTCAGATAGATTAGAGAATGTTTATTGAAGGTTTAAAGCAAAAGCAAAAAGTGATGTCAGCACATTAAATGCAAAACTCAGAAAGTTGCATACTTTTGGGTAATCCGTCTGCACACACTTTACAAAGGATTAAAGAATGTTTTCCACATCCAGCAGCTACTACTCCAACGGATTAATTTGCAGGAAGTCAACTTTGAACTTCTGTTCAGCTGGATTAAGTGAAGATTAGAGAGAGAAGAAGACCAAAGCTAAACCAGAACCTTGTCTAATGAAGGCAACGGTTATATTGAAGATTACAATGGTCATTTAATGCTCTCTTAGTATAAATAGAGCAGCATTCAAGTCTTCTCACCCAAAACATCTGCTAAAAATGAATTGCATTCAAGTCTACATTTATTTTCTTCAGTTTTCACCTCTATTGTATCTTTTGATACACAAAGCTTCAATGTTTATCTTTATCTACTCTTAGAGAGATTTTCTACTTGTAAATCATTTATTGTAAAGAATCACAAGTCTGGGGACTTGGTGATTGGGTTCATTGATTGCATCTTGTAAGGGGGAGTAAGTTCTAGTGAGAGATTACTCTTGAGTACAAAGGTGTAATCAATTGTGATAGTGAAAAACCTAGAGAGTCTGGGGACTGGACGTAGGTCAAGTGATTGAACCGAACCAGTATAAATCTCTGTGTCTTGCTCTTCTCCTTTGCACTCCTATCATCTCTGTTTTGCCGTTCTATAACAGAACAGCTTTAAAAAGTTTAAAAAAATCCCCAATTCACCCCCTCTTGGTGATTTTGCTCCATTTTCAAATAGAAACTTATATACAAATTGGAGATGAGATTATACCAATTCATTATTAGTTGATTATTCTCAAATTAAAGAAATAAAAATGGTAGGGCCATGGCTCCTGTTATATAATGACAATTGCCTATGTGTCATTTGTTATAGAGACAATTTCTTTGTTAATTATCTATCTTGTATTTTCAAAAGAGTGGGTGGAACACAATGATAATAAAGTACTCAAGCTGTCAAGCATAGAACATAAAGCAAAATCTCAGCAAAAAGCTACATCCTCAAAATAGCTAACAAAAGAGTGAATAGGACACCATGCTAAACATGCAATCACTTACTAATATTAACTTTACTCTCCAGGAACCAGATGTGTGAAAGTGGAGCAAATCACCAAGAGGGGGGGTGAATTGGAGATTTTAAAATTATTTTCTAAGTGCTCTGTTTTTTAATACTAAAAATAGGGTATAACAGAGTAAGAGAAGAAGAAGAGAGACACAAGGAATTTATACTAGTTCGTCCAACCTCTTGACCTACGTCCAAATCCCGACACTCGGGATTTCACTAACTCAAATGATTACACACTCTGTAACTCTTAGAGTAATTCTCTCACTAGAATTTACTCCCTCTTACAAGTTGTAATCAAATATCCCAATCTCCAAGTCCCATGACTTGAGATTCTTACAATGATTGTTTTTCAATAAGTGAAACTCTCTTTAAGAGCGGATAAAGATAAACACCGAAGTAAAAATGTATCAAAAGATACTTTACACAATAAAACTCAAAGAATAGTTGGAAACTTGAATGATTTTTGTTTTCTGCAGATTGGTTGTTAAGAAGAATTGAATGCAACTCTATTTATATGAAGAGAGCATTAAATGACCGTTGTAATCTTCAATGTGACTATTGCCAGCATTAAGGAAGGATTAGGTTAAGCGTTGGTCTTCTTCTCTCTCTGCTCTTTGGTTAATCCAGTTGTACAGAAGTTTGTGGTTGACTTCTTGAATTTTATTCCGTTGGAAGAGCAGCTACTGGATGTGGAAAGGAAACATTAATCCCTTTGCAACGTGTGCAGAATAATTGTCCAAAAGGATGCAAGTTTTCTGGACATTGCATTTGATGTGCTAACATCACTTCTTCTTTTTGTTCAAATCTTCGTCTTATATCCTCTAAACCATCTGAAACTCACTAACAAACTGATTAAATATAGTTAGGAATAGTAATGAGTGATAATATAACGTATTAAGATCGAACATGAAGATTTCACAAATTCGAGCAATTTGATTTTCAAACTTTGCGACACAAACTCAAGTTTGTTCATTCAAACTAGAGTTTGTAACTTTGCTGAGAAGCCTAAACTCGAGTTTACTTCATCCAGAGAAGAACGTCACGATTTCATCTTTGAAGCACATTTTTGAATATGAGCAAAACTCGACTTCCTTAGTGACTAACTCGATTTTTGGACTTTTTTAGTGAAAATATGTTTAAGTCCAAAAGCTCAAAACTGGAGTTTTAAAAAACAATGCGATAGAGCAAAGCTCTCTGCTTGACACGAACTTGAGTTAGCCAAACCAAACTCGAGTTTCCTTTAAATATGAAAACCTGTGAGAAATCTATGCTAAGTGAAAACTGGAGTTTTCTAAACAAACTGGAGTTTTCTCAAAGTGGGTAAAATATGAAAGCTCTCTGCCAAACATAAACTCGAGTTTACATATATAAACTTGAGTTTTCTCAAAACATGGAAAACTTAGAAAGCTCTTGGCCAAGTACATGTTAGGTCTCAAGTGTGTTTTGATGATAACAATAGTTGAAAGCTTTGATGATCTAGATTCTTCTCAAATAAGATTCAGGGTTACAATTCTGGAGAATGGAGATGATTCTCGAGAATGGCATAGCAAACATAAAATGATTTCTACAAGTCAGGATTCTCGAGAATGCCAGAATAATTCCCGAGAATAGAACTTCACTTTCAAAGAAATTTCTCCTGACTCTAATTCTCGAGTATGAGAACTTAATTCGAGAATGTGTGAACTAGAACTTATTTCACTTTCAAAGTATAATTCTCGAGAATAGAAGATGACTCTCGAGAATGGCTAACTGAAATATCATTCTCAAGTATGAAAACTTGATTCTTGAGAATAAGGTTCAAACCTAAAACAAAATTCTTTCTTTTTATAATTCTTCGAGAACAGCCAACTTAATTCTCGAGAATTCAGTTCACTGTTCCAATGCAATCTTAGTTTGGTAATTCTCAAGAATTCACATTATAATTCTCGAGAATTCCTTTCATTCACCGATGGGTTCCTACTAATACAATTCTCGAGAATATATACATAATTCTCGAGAATGCACCTTACAAAAAAACTATCACTACATCTTTTTCCTGAAGATCTGATTCTCGAGTATAATGACTTAGCTCTCGAGTATTATTGAGGAAATGAATTTGACCATAGATTCCTCGATTAAGGAGTTCTCCAGAATGACTCTATCAATTCTCGAGAATTTGTGCTTATCCTCTCTGTCATTTTAGCGCTCGCAGATCAATCTTATGATTTCATTGGGTCATCATTTAATCTTGTTTAATCATGTCTGAAATTATCTCTATTACATTTAATCACTCTCTTTGATAAGTTTTAGTTGATCAATCATGTTGAACCAAGCGTTTGAACAAAAGGCGGTCCAACGTGGCAAACGCATTAAATACTTGTTCAGAAAAAGCAGAGCAATGATAATTGAATATTTCATACACTACTTTTTGTCTCTTGATTGATACTTTAGGACTCTTCAGCTAATAAAAAATGGCTTTTATACTTATTTGGGCTTTGGGCCTTTTATTATATTTTAGCCATTATTTAATAATAAATTCCAGTTTTACATTGCTTGACCATTTTTACCATAACTCTTGAACCAGACATCAGATTTGCCTTATTTTTGTCTCATATTTCATATGATTCAGAGAGCTACAATTGTTATGAAGACATGAAGAGCAAATTCGGACAAGAGGGCGGTCGATTTTGGAGCCAAGTCATATGTATTTTTGGGCTCGAATTTTGTAATTAAAGCCCATTTATTTTATTTTCGTTCTGGGCCTGAATTGTGGATTGGAGCCCCATTTCGTTTTGCCATTTTAGGTTAAGTGAGGGAGCAGCCACAAACACACTCTCATTCAGGTTTTTAGATTTCAGTAGATCAAAATAGTAGTTTTCAAATTCTCTGCAATGTTCTTCGTGTTCTTCGCGTTCTTCATCTGTTTTTCATCTTTCTTAATTATGTTCGGCTAAATTTCTGAGATTAACCCAACGATGAGGATTCCATCCACTATCCAGAGGATTCACGCTTAATCGGTAACCGTCTAACCCGTTTCTGCATTCTTTAATCGGATTCGATTTTTGGATTTGGATTGGGTTTTTGATTAAAAACCCAGATCGACATTTCCCAAGGACGTAGTTCGGACTAGGTTAAAGTATCACTGTGCGATCATACAGAGGTGCGCCACTGATTCGAACAAATTCTGAACGATTGTTCAATTGAGGAATTTCGGACAAACGCAGAGATTTTGGTTTGTCCAGAGTCGATCATGAGTTCGGTTATAAATGCTTTTCGTCCGAGGAAGGGAAGTGGTGGAATCAATCCTGGGTTAATCCTTTAATCCTCTTTTTTCGTTTAATCTATGTTATTTTGTCTTGTTTTTGCATATTTCCATTTTCAATCTCTTCGAATAAAAAACCCCGATTTTCACCTTTCGTTTTGTTGCTTGTTCAAATTAAACCGACAGGGAATTCGTTGGGAAACGACCCAGTTACATTATATTGCAAATCCTTTTCTAATCTGGTTATTTTGGGAGATTACGACAAATCTCTCGTCAAAATATGCGCGCCGCCGCGGGAATTTGCATCGGTTTGATTAGTAACGTAGTGTAAATAGCTTCATTTTTCGGTAGTTTAGGTGGTTCGGGTGGTGGACGTAAATTTTTCGACCGGATCACTCAAACCAGGTCTTATTCACAAGGAATTGGGCATTCTAAGAAAGAGTCACTCCCAAGTAGGGAGTGAGGTATACCCTATTTTCCCCAAATTACAACGTTTAGACCACTTTTTCGCTGTTTTAAGTTTTGATTTTTTGATTTCTACTAGTCAATTTTTTTCGGAGTATATCTGAATGGGCTGAAATTTGGTACAGTGATAGAAAATGGCCTATCTCACATGACACATCGAAAATCTTTGATTTTCCATGTCTTGAGCTCCGTTTTGCCAAATTCCATTGTTTAGACCACTTTTTCAATTTTTGAATTTTTTTATTCCATTTTTGGGTTCCCCAATGGTCTAGGAGTTGCCCCGTCCAAGTCCCAAAAATTTTAAAAATCATTTGATAGTGTTTCGGACTTGTTTAGGTTAATTTCTACCATAGGTTTTTTTTTTTTGTGTTTGCTTTTGTGTGTCGAGTGTTTTTCTCCTTTTTACCACTTTTAGTGGCATTTTCGTAATTCTGATTGGCTGGTGGCATTTTCGTAATTCTGATTTTTCTGCATATTACGCCTTGTGATTATGCCGCATGAGTACTAGGAGCACTATCAATCCGAAGACCCGTTGCCATTTAATCCTGAAATAGAAAGAACAATTCTTCTTGCTAGAAGAGTTGTTAGGCTAAGTCGTGGGATTAATACCGAATTGGACATTGAACTTAAGTCCGACCATTCGATTGTGTTCATTCCGTTGATCTTTCTAATTGTGTTTCGATAGTACTTCGATAGTCTTGTTGTTTTCACCGATTCTAGTAGCAATTTTCCTAACTCGTAAATTATGGCGTAAGAACAGAAAATCGGCTACTTTAAAGGAATTGAATGAACCCGATGTTAATTATCAACCTTTGTGCATTCAATATCCCGCCCTTCGCTAACTTTGAGCTTAAATCTGTCTAATACACTTGTTTGCCTAAGTTTCATGGTCTTTCAAAGTGAGTGTGCCGTTAAGCATTTGAAGGAATTCCATCTAGTGTGCAAAGACAATGAAACCACATGCCATTGATGAAGATCAAATCAAGCTAAGAGCTTTTCCTTTCTCATTGGAAGTCGGAGCCAAAGATCGGTTATTTTACCTTCACCTTCATCTATTGGGAGCTAGACGATGTTCGAGAGGTTATTTATGGAGAAATATTACCCGCTCAAGAGCAACTACGATCAAGAAAGAAATTGCCAACATTAAACAGCAATGGGGAGACTTTGCATGAGTACGGGAGAGGTTCAAAAGGTTATGTGCAAGTCTGTCCACACCACCGCATCACCGAGCAACTCTTGATTACCCATTTCTATGATGGTTTGCTACCAGTAGACAAAGGTTTGGTGGATGCTTCTAGCGGTATGGCTCTACGTAACAAGACACCTGAAGATGCCCGAGCATTGATATCCGAGATGGTAGCCAACTCTCAGCAATTTGGCACCAGGGCCAATAGTACTCCCGTTTACCATGTGCAAACACCTCCAGTCCGACGATTCTCGAGATTAGAGAATAGACTTGATGATCGACCTCTCGGTGAGGCAACCGCAATGACACGACAATACAATCTTCTCCTCCTCGATTGGCTACTCATGTGGGTTCCGTTCGACCCTTACCATTCTACGACTTTTGCCCTACCTTGCATGATCCTACTTATCAAGACCACGGTAGCTTCAGTGGGTGCTTTTCCGGGAAAGCCACAATACCAACGAATAATGCCTTCTCCAATACCTAAAATCCTGGTTGGAGAAATCACCCCAATTTCCGTTGGAACCGAATCGGAACCGTAGTAACCAATATCGCCACTTAAGGAATTACCAACGAGACAAGACAAACCACAAAATTTCCAATGAAACCGCACCACCTCCGTGACCAGCCATATGTGCACCTCCACAGGTAGCACAACAGCAGGCTAGTAGTAGTGGTAGTGGTGGTTCCTCACTTGAAGATATAATGAAGCAATTTGTCACAGCCAATATGCAGTTCCAACATCAAACTGATACTTCCATTCAGAGTTTGCAAACACAGATTGGGCAGTTGACAACCTCATTGAACCAGCTTCAACCTCAGGGATCCAACACTCTTCCTTCACAAACAATTCCTAATCCTAAGGGGAATGTGAGTGCTATCTCCTTCGTTCGGCAAGCAATTGGAGGAACCTACACCAATGCGGATGTGACTTCCACATCGAAAGAGAGTCGAGAAAATGTGAAGATTAACTCTAAAATTAAAAAGGCAAAAAGGTGCGGCAAGGTGAAGAGGAAGACATCCCCATTCCTCTTCCTTTCCCTCGAGAGCGCTTCAATCCAAGAAGTTGGTAGAAAAAGCACAAGAGAAGGATATACTTGAGACATTCGAGAAGAGTAGAGATCAACATTCCTCTCTTAGATGCGGTCAAACAAATTCCTAAATATGCCAAGTTTCAAGAAGGAGTTTTGCACCAACAAGAGGCGGCCAAGGGGAGTGAACGAGTGAGTTTGAACCAGAATGTATCAGCACTCATCCAGCCTAAAATGCCTCGTAAGTGCAAGGATCCAGGGATGTTTTCTATCCCTTGTTGTTTTGATAACTATAGATTTGATGATTGCATGCTAGATTTAGGTGCTTCTATTGATGTTATGCCTGCATCTATTTATAAATCTCTTGTTCTTGGTCCTTTACGTCCTACTTGGTATTGTTGTTCAGCTAGCTAATAGGAGTAATGTTCATCCTTCTGGTTTAGTTGAAGACGATTAGTCAAAGTTAATGAACTAATATTTCCTACTGATTTTTACATCTTAGATATGGAGGATGAGTCTCCCAGTAGTAGGTCACCAATCATTCTAGGGAGGCATTTCATGAAAACAACTAGGACTAAGATAGATGTGCATTCTGGTACTCTTTCCATGGAGTTTGGTGATATATCTGTGAATTTTAATATCTTTGATGCCATGAAACATCCTAGGGAAGAACACTCTATTTTCTGCATTGATGTGATTGATGATCTTGTGGATGATGTTATTGCTTGATTGGTGTCTTGATTATCCCGATTTTGCATCCGAGAGTGATTCTCCCATTTGTGTATGTGCTTGATAATGAATGGTGCTCGTTTGCACCGATTTGCTTAATGCTTTGCATTATTTGGTGATTCGACTTGCTTGGTGATTCTACATTACATGTGGATTATGATATTGATTACGAGTTTGAGCTTCATCCTGATCCTAATATTCATCCCGATTGATTTTGATGAGCTTAACTCGATTTTGATGAGCTTGATTCGATGTTAACATTGAGCCGTATAGACGCAGGTTCTTGTTTCTTTGAATGTGGTTTTCGTGCATTTCCAAAGTGTGATGACATCGAGTTGTTGCAACAACCACCCAAGTGTAAATGGAGCTATATACCCAAGAGGGGGGGTGAATTGGGTATTTTAAAAACTTTTCGAAAGTGCTGTTTTGACCAAGTAAAAACAGATTATAACGAGGAGGAAGGGAAGGAAAGCTTGCACAAGAGAAATTATCCTGGTTCGGTCTTATCCTTAACCTACATCCAAATCCCAAGCCACACTTGGGATTTTCAATCCACTATACTCACAAACTGATTACAAACTCTGTACTCAAGAGTAGTTCTCTCTCTAGAACTCACTCCCCCTTACAAGTTGCAATCAATACACCCAACCACCAAGTCCCCTGACTTGTGGTTATCTCAATCAATAAATGATTTACAGATAGAACTCTCTCACAGAGCGGATAAAATGAACACTGAAGTACAAGTATCGATTGATACAATACAGTGAAAGCCGAACACAATAAATGGCAATCAATAAATTTTCGCTCTCGGTAGGTGTATCGCTTGAGAAGAAGTTAATGCACTCTATTTATAGGTAGAGAACATTAAATGACCGTTGCTTGATGAATTCAACCGTTGTAGGTGATTAGCTTAAGGTCTGGTCATCTTCTCTCTCTAAACTCCAATTAATCCAGGTGCTAATATGATTTGATGTGGAACTCTGAGGATTTTTCCGTTGGAGAAGAGTTTACTTGATGAAGAAAGCATTCTTGACCGTTGAGAATGCGTGCTCGGAGTGGATTATCCAAAAGAAGGTTGATTTGCGAGAAGTGCATTAAATGCACCGTACACTTTTTGCTTTATGGCTTTGACCTTCAATAATCTTCATCTCTGCTAACTAAAATTCACTCAACAAACTTCTTAAACATAGTTGGGTTTATAAGTGAATGATTCATGAAAGCAATTAGAACAAACAAGAGTGATTTGCAAATTCGTATAATTCAAAAATTGGTTTCAGCGTTTACTCGAGTAAGTTCATCTTTACTCGAGTAAGTCACTTGTGTGAGAGAGTCTTTACTTGCGATATCAAAAGGATACTCGAGTAAGCAACTTCCGAGAGACAAACCTTCGAGACTTGAACTTTTGAAACCAAAGGCTTTACTCGAGTAAGCTATTGGTGTACTCGAGTAAGAAACTATTTGCTTGAAAATTTTAAGTGTAAAATGCCTCTATACCTTTGCAAAGATACATTTGTATACCGGAGTAAGCAAGTTCAAGCCAAAATGATGACTTCTCTCGTATGGTCTCATACTCGAGTATGCATATCCTTACTTGAGTATGCAACTCTTTTTCGAAAAAGTGTGAAGTCATTCCATGTCTATACTGGAGTAAACAAATTCATACTGGAGTATGCAAGAACATGAGTCAATTTGAAAATCAGTTTAAGAGCTCATTACTTGAGTATGAAAACCTTTACTCGAGTATGCATGAATTAGAAAAACTTGGGAGCTCTCGTAAGACCCTTTACTCGAGTATGCAAGTGTCTACTCGAGTATACACTCAAGTTCAAAAGTTCATTTGCTCTCTGTAAGTCCAATACTCGAGTATAGCGATCTATACTGCAGTATTGACTTAACTTGAAAAATTTGGTTGCTCTCTGGATGGCCTGTACTCGAGTACGAAAACCTATACTCGAGTAAGGAACAATATGAAAAACACATTTGCTCTCTGGATGACCTTTACTCGAGTATATCATTCCTTTACTCGAGTAAGCACCTTCTGTCAAGAACACGATTGCTCTCTGAGACGTCAATACTCGAGTATGACTATCCATACCGCAATATTGACGTGTAAAATCCAATTGGGCAATCCTTTAACAGTCCTATACTCGAGTAACCATTCCTTTACTCGAGTAAACAACTGATAAATGGTTTTAGATAGATTTTGCAAAAACTTCAACACATGTTTACAATTGTTGTTAATCATCAAAACACATTGAGAACTAACATTCTCCCCCTTTTTGATGATGACAACACTTGTAAACGATCTTTTTAAATAATTTGAAAGATGAAGTTCCTTTGAATTGAAGTTTTTCAAATATTAATGCAAAGTGTTCAAAAACCATTTGAATATGCATGTTAAACTATAAAACTCGAGAGAATGGCAAAGCAGAGATGCTTTGAACACATAAACAACGATAACATAGTCATTAGGCAAGCTTCATACAATGTTTTACGATATCGAAATGACAAATACTCGATAACATTGATATCGAGAATGAAACAAAATTTGCAGAATCAACAAGATATAATGAAATACACGCTAGACACTACAACCTAGACCCTATACATTTACATCTTTCTCTTCTCTTTCCCCTTTGTCATCATCAACATACAAGGGATCAAGGACAACAATAGGAGGGGAATAGAGGACCATGGCAAAGGATGGATCAAAGGTAGGGTCATGTCGAGCTGCATAAGGAGAAGGTGTGGGGAATTTCTCGAGACGGGGTAGATGGAGATGGAAATGTGTCGTAGAATCTCGTGATGGGAGTGGTGGGTGAGGATAGCACCACAGTGGCTGGAGTGGATGCGGAGGCTGGGGATGGTGTGGTGTGAGGAGGGCTAGGAAAGGCAAAGGGAGGTGAAGAAGGTGGGGAAGTGGTAGACTGGGAAACAGGTATGGAAGGCTGGACCTCTGGAACAGGAGAGGATGATGAAGGATTAGTCGTGAACCCAAATGTAGCTGAGGATGAAGAACCAAGATCAAAGTGCTTGATCAACTTGTTGACCTTGTCCCGGGCCTCTGAAGCAATATCCAAGATAGAACCAATCCGAGAATCCAAGTCGATCCACTGATCAAAAATCTCATCCTGCTTCTTTGCAGTGTCATCCTGGAGTTTGTCCAACTTTGTTATAACTTCATTCTAGCCAGCAATCACCTCATTAAGACCAATCTTGAGATCAGCTCCTAGCTTGCCAAATTCAAATTGCATTCTGACAAAGTGAGAAGCAATGGAAGTGTCCACAATTGCTTTAACTCTAGCCTCAAAATCCAAAGTGGAGGAGGAGGAGCGACGAGCCTCGTGCGCAACCGATTGAGATGCACGGGCCTGAGATCTTTGAGGAGCCCTCGACTGACCGGATCCTTCCGGTTCAAAGTTTATCTGCATAAACTTAAGTTGAGTCTTGCCGAAGGATGGGATATGCTTCATTGACTCAGGAGGGCCCACGTACCATATCTTATGGTAAAATAAGATCAGGGACACCAGAGAAGCGAAGGGCATATAAGATCCTTTTCGGGAGGTAAACTTGAAGTAGCTTATTTCCTTGAAGAGCCACTGCCCAATGTTGAAAGGATGTTGCTTGATAAAAGCAAAGTGAAGAAGCGGTAGTCCTTCTTCGTGAAATGTGTATAGCTACCTCCCTTTCGGACAAAATTTCTCGAATACACAAACCAAATCACACGGTGCAAGTTTGGCATGTCATACGGTTTAAAGGATAAATGAGCTTTCGATCATCCTAAGACGTCTTAAGTGAGCAAAAGTGTCCTATACACCTCTTCATTGCTATATCGTGGTGTAGAAGCCTCTGGGGGATCAACAACCTTCAATATCCGGTTGAGGATTGCAGCAGAGATGGTGAAGGTGACTCCCCGCACAGATGTGGTGATCCTTTCTTCAGTTACTTTGTCCTCTGAGTCCAAAATGTGATCAGACTTCATGTTGAAATAGAACATTCTTACCAACTCCGGAAAGTAGGCGGCCTTGATGGAAACAAACGAGTTATAAGGTCTAAACCACGGCGATAGATCAACATTGCATTCCCGGTATACTTGTTCCAGATTGACTGAGACAACGGCACAAAATCCTCGGGTTGAAAATTGCTCTCTGAACATGGCATTGTGGCCGGGAGGAAGTGAGACCGGGGCAACTTTGAAACCCGTTGGTGGATCCTTGTGAAGTGTAATCTCGTCAATAGCATTTTCGATAAAGGGAGATACTTCCTCTTGCTCTTCCTCTTGATCACCTTCTGGTTCGGAAGCCGAAAGAGTAGCTTCATCGGTAGAGGATGAGACAACGGTGGTGGAGGGTTGCTTGGACCTTCTCTTCATCTTCTCTACGGCCTTCTTCTTTCCCTTTTCTTTGCTTGGAGAGGCCTTCTTTTTCTTCTTCGATCCCGAAGACGGTCTTTGGGCCCGAGAGGACGAACCCCTTTTCTTGGGGTTTTGAGATTGTGCCTCCGGAATCGTAAAGCCTACGCCAGGAATCCTTGTATCAATGCCTCTCTGCAATTTCTTTGGAATCGATTTGGTCCTTGGAGCTCGTGGAGGAACCGGTTGAGAGGATTGAGAGATTTCCTTAGACATTTGAGCGTTTAGGGTTTCGGCGAAAATGAGGATAGGAAGAATTAGACGAGGTTTGGTGAAGATTTAAGGGGATTGATGAGGGATTGTGACGGTTACAGAAGGAGAAGAAGAGAGAAAGTCGCGTCTCCTAGGGCTTTACCGGAGTAAGGGTGCGAGTATGTAAGAACACGTTGTTTCAGTATATATAGGTAGACCCCTATACTCGAGTACAGTTCTTGCTTACTCGAGTATAGTATACTTTCATTTACATACTCGAGTAAAGATGGAAGTATACTGACCTGGACTTCAAAAATGTCGTGTGAATTTTTGAAACCCGATGGCCATACTCGAGTAAGCCACTAACATACTCGAGTATGCCTTTGGCATACCTTCAGGTTTGGCCTGCAGTCCTATACTCGAGTAAAGAACTCCTATACTCGAGTAAATATTCCTTTGTTCTCAGCAATGTGCTCTTTGCCTCTTGGATACTCGAGTATCCACTTCCATACTCGAGCAAAGCATTTCTGAACCTCTGAATTTGCTTTCTGCATCTTGTTTACTCGAGTACCATGTACTCTACTCGAGTAATCAATCTCTGAAACATCAGAAAATCCTGCAAAAACAATTGCTATACACTCCGATGCTTAAGTTAGTAAGGATTAATCATCAAACACACAACTAACATTAAATTGGATGAGAAATGCTTACAATTCATTGGGATTTACCATTCCCAATTCTCTCCTTATGAAGTTGAAAGGTTCTTTGGCTAGAGGCTTTGTGAAGATGTCGAGCAGTTGAAGATGAGTTGGGATGAACATCACTTTGACATCTCTTTTCCGGACATGATCCCGAATGAAGTGATGCCTCACATCAATATGCTTGGTTCTTGTATGTTGCACGGATTCTTGGCCAAGCTTATTGTGCTTGTGTTCTCACACAAAATTGGGATTTCCTTCAAGTGGACTCCCAAGTCGGCAAGTTGTTGCTTCAACCATAGCACTTGAGCACAACAACTTGAAGCAGCCACATATTCAGCTTCGGTAGAGGACACGGCCACGGATGTTTGCTTCTTGCTGAACCAAGAGACAAGTGAGTTGCCAAAGAATTCGCATTGGCCACTTGTGCTCTTTCTATCTGTCTTGTAGCCGGCATGATCCAAATCTGAGTATGCCACCAAGTGTTCCGGTTGACCTTTGGGAAACCATAGTCCAAGAGTCTTCGTGTCTGAGAGATATCTGAATATCCTCTTCACATGTTCAGCATGGGACTCTTTTGGAGCGGATTGGAACCTTGCACACATCCCAACACCGAATTGGATGTCCGGTGACTTGCTTGTGAGATAGAGTAATGATCCAATCATTCCTCTATACTTTGTGATGTTGAAATCTTTGCCCTTCTCATCAGCATCCAATGAAGCAGTTGAGCTCATAGGAGTGTCACTCCATTGCATTGGTCCATCCCAAATTTCTTCAAAAATCATTCGAGATATTTGGTTTGGGAAATAAATATCCCATCTTTTCTTTGCTTGATTTGTAGTCCAAGAAAGTAGTTGAGCTCTCCCATCATGGACATCTCAAACTCTCCCTGCATAGTCTTTGAAAATTCTTCACACAAAGCATCATTAGAAGCACCAAATATTATATCATCCACATATATTTGAACCATTAAAATTTCATTAAGCTTATTACTCTTTATGAAGAGAGTTGTATCTGCTTTTCCTCTAACAAAGCCTTAATCAAGAAGGAATTTTCTTAATCGCTCATACCAAGCTCTAGGAGCTTGTTTCGTGCCATATAGAGCCTTCTTGAGACGATACACATGATCTGGACAATGTTCATTTTTAAAACCGGGAGGTTGTTCTACATAAACTTCCTCTTGTATAAAACCATTCGAGAAAAGCACTTTTCACATCCATTTGATATAATTTAAATCCTTTCACACATGCAAAGGCTAGAAGTACTCTTATGGCTTCCAATCTTGCCACTTTGGAGCATAAGTTTCTTCATAATCAATTCCTTCTTCTTGATTATAGCCTTTGGCAACCAATCTTGCCTTGTTGCGGACAATGATTGTAGACTCATCACGTTTGTTCTTGAATACCCATTTGGTGCCAATGACCGGATGGTCTTTGGGCCTAGGTACCAAATCCCAAACTTGATTTCTATCAAATTGATGTAACTCTTCTTGCATTGCTATCACCCAATCATTATCCGAAAGGGCTTTATCAATCTTAGAGGGTTCTATATGAGATATAAATGCAGAGAAGGTTACTTCATTCAAAGTACTATTTCTGGTTCTTATACCCTGATTAATATCACCTATAACTTGGTCTAAAGGATGATTTCTAATAAATTTCCAAGCTCTAGGTTGAGTCGATCAGATTTTCAATATTGTTTTGGGGATCAGCCTCAAAAACATTTTCGGGATTTTCAATAGAAGCAAGAGTAGTTTTCGAAAAGAATTGATTTTTGAAAATATTTTCTTCTTCATTATCCAAGGCTTTATCGATTTGGATTCACGAAAAACAACATGTATTGACTCTTCAACAATACGAGTTCGGTATTAAAGACTCTATAAGCTCTACTCCTATTTGAATAACCAATGAAGATACCTATATCGCTTTGGAATCGAATTTACCAAGATTCTCTTTACCATTATTGTGCACATAGCACTTGCATCCAAAGACGTGTAAGGTGGCTGAGATTTGGCTTCCTTCCCTTGTAGAGTTCATATGGGGTCTTGTTCAGCTTCTTCCTCAAATAGGCTCGGTTGGAGATGTAGCAAGCCGTACTCATTGCGTCAGCCCAAAACACTTGAGAAGTGTTGTTCTCATTTAACATTGCCTTTGCCATCTCAGTGAGGACTCTATTCTTCCTCTCAACAACACCGTTTTGTTGAGGGGTCCTTGGAGCTAAGAAATTGTGATCAACCCCCACATTGTCATAGAACTCGTGGCGTTGTTTTCAAATTCGCCACCATGATCGGTCCTTATACCGAAATTGCGAAACCTTTCTCGTTCGACCTTTTTGGCAAAGGTAACAAATTGATCAAACGTTTCATCTTTAGATGATAAAAATATTGTCCAAGTAAATCTAGAGTAATCATCAACTATGACCAAAGTGTAAAGATTTCCACCAAGACTTTTTACTCTAGCTGGTCCAACTAGATCCATATGAAGTAATTGAAGAGGTCTACTAGTTGAGATCACATTTTTTGCTTTAAAAGAAGATTTGGTTTGTTTTCCTTTTTGACAAGCATCACGAGACTATATCATTTTTGAAATTCAATTTAGGAATACCAATAACCAAATCCTTTTTCAAAGAACTTGTCAAGTTGACACATATTAACATGAGCTAATCGTTTATGCCATAGCCAACTCTCATTCAAGTTACTAACAAAACAATTTTCGAAACCGAAGCATTGCTAGAGAAGTTAAGAGTATAACAATTTCCATCTCTAGGTGCTCTAAATAAGGCTTTAGATTTCAAATCATCAATGGAGACTAAATCCTTTCTAACAATCAAGCATTCATTTGAATCAAAGATAACTAGGTTACCCTTGTCGGTGCTTTGGCTCACACTTAGGAGGTTGTGACACAATCCTTCTACTAGGTAGACATCTTTGATGAGAGGACCTTCATTGTTTCCTATCTCACCAATCCCGGCAATTTTTCCCGATTGGTCTCCTCCAAATGTGACTCTACCATCATCCTTTGGTTTGATTGAAAGGAATTTGGATTCATCTCCAAATCATGTGTCTTAAGCACCCACTATCAATGTACCACTTGTTGGGTCTTGATGCTCTAAGACAAACCTCTTCAAGGTTGATGTGTAATTCTTCTTCTTCGGCAACTAAGCATACGTTTGCTTTTTCTTCCTCATCCTCATCATCTTCATCAGATGAGCTATCTCCCCAAATGCCTGAGACATAGGCTTTCTTCTTATATTTGTTGAACTTCTTCTTTTCTTTGTCTTTGTTGTTCAGCGAGGGCACTCGGCCTTAATGTGGCCAGGCTTTTGGCACTCATAGCGGATGATTTGGTTTCTTTGCCTCATAGCTGGAGCTAGCTTTGTGAAATTTCTTGAAACCTTGGTCCCTCTTGTAGAATTTCTTGAATCTACGAACCATCATGCCTATTTCCTCATCTTCGTCTACATTCTCATTTTCCTCATCTGAATCTTTAACTTCTCTTGCGGCCTTGAGGGCAATTCCTTTGTTCTTGCCATGAACCTCATCAAGTCCCTTCTTGAATTTGAGTTTAGCCTCATACTCAGAGAGACTGCCGAATAGAGCAGCTACTAACGTCATTGACTCTCCTCGAGCCTCTTCAATAGCTGTGACCTTTGCTTCCCATTCCTTGTTAAGGATGTTCAAGATCTTCCTTACTTGGACTGGTTGGTCATATTCTTTTCCCAAAGCAGCAAGTTGATTGATGAGATGGGTGAACCTCAGCTGGAACTCACCAATGGATTCGCCATGCTTCATTCGTAGAAGATCATATTCGGTCATAAGAGTATTGAACTCTGTTTTGCTTTACTCAGTGTTCTTTCATGAGCTATCTCGAGAGCATCCCACATGGCCTTAGCGATGATAAGGTGCAAATACGAAAGTATTCTTGTTGTCTTAGAGCACTTTGGAGTAGTAACACAGCCTTGCTGTTGAGTGTGACATTTCTTCTGTCATTATCATCATATTCTTCTTCTAGCTTAGGAACTCTAACTCCATCTTCAATGGTTGATGGCGCATAGTCTCCTCTTTCAAATACTCTCCGAGAGACCATACTCATTGCCATGAGAAAACTTTGAACTTTGCTTTCCAGAAGGAGTAATGTTCTCCATTGAAACCGGGTGGTCTGTTGATAGAAGCTCCATCAGGTAAGATACCTTCCATATTGATCCTTCTCGAGATGTTAAGCTCTTTTGAGAAGACCTAGCTCTGATACCAAATGTAAATGGAGCTATATACCCAAGAGGGGGTGAATTGGGTATTTTAAAAACTTTTCTGAAAGTGCTCTATTTTGACCAAGTAAAAACAGATTATAACGAGAGGAGGAAGGGAAGGAAAGCTTGCACAAGAGAAATTATCCTGGTTCGGTCTTATCCTTGACCTACATCCAGTCCCAAGCCACACTTGGGATTTTCAATCTACTATACTCACAAACGATTACAAACTCGTACTCAAGAGTAGTTTTCTCTCTAGAACTCACTCCCCCTTACAAGTTGCAATCAATACACCCAACCACCAAGTCCCCGACTTGTGGTTATCTCAATCAATAAATGCTTTACAGATAGAACTCTCTCACGGAAAGCGAGATAAAATGAACACGAAGTACAAGTATCGATTGATACAATACAAGTGAAAGCCGAACACAATAAATGGCAATCAATAAATTTTCGCTCTCGGTAGGTGTATCGGCTTAAGAAGAAGTTAATGCACTCTATTTATAGGTAGAGAACATTACATAACCGTTGAATAATGAATTCAACCGTTGTAGGTGATTAGCTTAAGGTCAGGTCATCTTCTCTCTCTAAACTCCAATTAATCCAGTGCTAATATGATCGATGTGGAACTCGAGATTTTTCCCGTTGGAGAAGAGTTTACTTGATGAAGAAAGCATTCTTGACCGTTGAGAATGCGTGCTCGGTGGATTATCCAAAAGAAGGTTGATTTGCGAGAAGTGCATTAAATGCACCGTACACTTTTTGCTTTATAGGCTTTGACCTTCAATAATCTTCATCTCTCGCTAACTGAAATTCACTCAACAAACTTCTTAAACATAGTTGGGTTTATAAGTGAATGATTCATGAAAGCAATTAGAACAAACAAGAGTGATTTGCAAATTCATATAATTCAAAAATTGGTTTCAGCGTTGGGTACTCGAGTAAGTTCATCTTTACTCGAGTAAGTCACTGTGTGTGAGAGTCTTTACTGCAGCATCCAAAAGGATACTCGAGTAAGCAACTTCCAGAGACAAACCTTCGAGACTTGAACTTTTGAAACCAAAGGCTTTACTCGAGTAAGCTATTGGTGTACTCGAGTAAGAAACTATTTGCTTGAAAATTTTAAGTGTAAAATGCCTCTATCTTTGCGGTATACATTTGTATACTTTTTTGGAGTAAGCAAGTTCAAGCCAAAATGATGACTTCTCTGTATGGTCTCATACTCGAGTATGCATATCCTTACTTGAGTATGCAACTCTTTTTCGAAAAAGTGTGAAGTCATTCCATGTCTACAGTAAACAAATTCATCTTGGAGTAAACAAATTCATACCGGAGTATGCAAGAACATGAGTCAATTTGAAAATCGGTTTAAGAGCTCGTTACTTGAGTATGAAAACCTTTACTCGAGTATGCATGAATTAGAAAAACTTGGGAGCTCTACGTAAGACCCTTTACTCGAGTATGCAAGTGTCTACTCGAGTATACACTCAAGTTCAAAAGTTCATTTGCTCTCTCAGCCAAGTCCAATACTCGAGTATAGCGATCTATACCGGAGTATTGACTTAACTTGAAAAATTTGGTTGCTCTGGATGGCCTATACTCGAGTACGAAAACCTATACTCGAGTAAGGAACAATATGAAAAACACATTTGCTCTCCTGGATGACCTTTACTCGAATATCATTCCTTTACTCGAGTAAGCACCTTCGTCAAGAACACGTCGTCAATACTCGAGTATGACTATCCATACTTTCGGTATTGACGTGTAAAATCCAATTGGGCAATCCTTTAACAGTCCTATACTCGAGTAACCATTCCTTTACTCGAGTAAACAACTGATAAATGGTTTTAGACATATTTTGCAAAAACTTCAACACATGTTTACAATTGTTCTTAATCATCAAAACACATTGACAACTAACACCAAGCTTCTTCTCTCCACTGAGCAACCACCTAAGCTTGAGTTGAAATCCCTTCCAGATCACCTGAAATATGCATTTCTGGAGGTGGATGAACAGTTGCCAGTCATTGTGGCAAATAATCTTCTTCCTGACCAAGAAGAGGAGCTGCTAAGCTTATTGAGGGCAAACAAGAAAGCCATTGGGTGGACATTAGCTGATATCGTTGGCATCAGCCCTTCCATGTGTATGCATCGAATTCTGTTGGAAGAGGACTCTAAGCCGGTGAGGCAACCCTAGAGACGCCTTAATCCTCTTATCCTTGATGTGGTGAAGAAGGAGGTCACTAAGCTTCGCAAGATGGTATCATCTATCCCATTTCGATAGCCGGTGGGTTAGCCCTATCCCGGTAGTTCCTAAGAAATCCGAGTCACCGTGGTAGCCAATCGAAGAATGAGCTCATTTCTACTCGAGTCTAGAATAGTTGGAGAGTTTGCATCGACTATAGGAGACTCAACCAAGCCACTCGCAAGGATCATTACCCTCTACCTTTCATTGATCAGATGTTAGAGTGATTGGCTGGCAAGTCCCATTACTGCTTCTTGGATGGCTACTTCGGATACTTCCAGGATCCATATTGCTCCCGAGGATCGGGGAGAAGACAACCTTCACATGCCCCTTTGGAACATATGCTTACCGAAGGATGCCTTTTGGCCTTTGCAACGCACCGGCAACTTTCGGCGTTGTATGGTAAGCATTTTCTCGAATTTCTAAAGGACGCATGGAGGTTTTTATGGATGATTTCCTTTGTATATGGGTCTGATTTTGATGCATGCTTAGCTAATTTGTCTAGAGTTTTGCATAGGTGTATTGAGTCTAATCTTGTCTTGAATTATGAGAAGTGTCACTTTATGGTTGAGTCGGGTATAGTCTTGGGACACATAGTGTCTAGGAAAGGGATTGAGGTAGATCCTGCTAAGATAGATGTAATTACTTGCTTTGCCTTACCCCGCATCTCGTGAGGATGTTCGCTCTTTTCTTGGTCATGCGAGGTTTCTATCGGCGTTTCATTCGGGATTTCGAGCAAGACGCCCGACCCTTGTCCAACCTTCTGCATAAGGACACTGACTTTGTATTTGATGATGCTTGTAAGGCGGCCTTCGATCATTTGAAGCGTTGCCTGACTATAGCCCTAGTGATCCAAGCCCCTGATTGGTGCCTCCCCTTCGATTTGATGTGTGATGCTTCCAACTATGCAAACACGCTATCTTGGCACAGCGAGTTGATAGAGCATCTCATGTGATTGCATATGCCTCCAAGACTTTGGATCCTGCCCAGTCTAATTACACCACTACTGAGAAAGAGTTGTTGGCTATTGTATTTGCTTTTGATAAGTTTAGGTCATATCTACTAGCAAGTAGAGTAATTGTTTTCTCGACCATCTTTGCTTTGAAGTTTCTTTTGAAAAAGACAGATGCTAAGCCACGACTCATCCGGTGGATGTTATTGCTCCAAGAGTTCGATGTTGAGATTCAAGACGAAGTGGAGCACAAAACCGGGTAGTGACCACTTGAGTCGCATCACTCATTCTCCCTCTTACCCCTCTTCTATTCGGGATGATTTCCACGATGAGCAGCCTTCTGCGGTTGCAAGGTAAGCTTCCATGGTATGTCGATCCGGTTAACTACTTGGTAGCCGGTGTTTTGCTGTAGATTCCACTAGGGCCCAAACCCTTAAATTAAAGAGTGAGTCTAAATATTATGTTTGGGATGACCCTTATCTCATGGAAATTTTGTAGTGACCAAGTAGTTAGGAGATGTGTGCCCGATCATGAGTTTCACTCTATATTGCATTTTGCTCATGCTTACCGTGGTGGTCACTTTAGACCACAAAGAACTGCTAGGAAAGTATTAGACAATGGATTATTTTGGCCTTCCTTGTTTCGTGATTCTCATCTGTTTTGTAAGTCATGTGATAACTGTCAGAGAGCAGGGAGTATTTCCCGTAGGCATGAGATGCCCTAGAACCCTATATTGTTTTGTGATATCTTTGATGTTTGGGTATTGATTGTATGAGTCCATTTCTTGCTTCATATGGTTATACTTACATACTGCTGGCTGTTGATTATGTCTCGAAATGGGTTGAGGCAAAAGTCACCCGGACTAATGATTCTTCTATGGTGGTGGATTTTGTTAGGTCTAACATTTTTTGCGGTTTGGCATTCCTAGAGCTATTATCGGTGACCAAGGATCCCATTTTTGCAACCGAAGCATGGGTGCCTTGTTACGCAAGTATGGAGTGCTTCACAAGGTCTCCACAAAGATACCATCCTCAAACCAACGGTCAAGCCGAAGTCTCAAATAGCGAGATTAAGCAAATCCTTCAAGACCGTTAACTCTACCAAGAAAGATTGGAGTAAGCGATTAGAGGATGCTTTGTGGGCATATCGCACCGCCTACAAGACTCCGATTGGGATGTCTCCTTATCGGCTTGTCTTTGGTAAGGCATGTCATCTTCCGTTGAGTTGGAGCATCAAGCCTATTGGGCCATTAAACAGTGTAACATGGATTTGGCCAAGTCTGGGATGGAGCGGAAGCTACAATTACAAGAGTTGGATGAGCTTAGATTGGATGCCTATGAAAGCTCACAGTTATACAAGGAAAAGACTAAGGCATTCCATCATAAGCATATTCGAGGAAAGAATTTTTTCGTGGGCCTAAAGTTCTTCCGTTTAACTCCCGTTTGAAGTTTATGCACGGTAAGCTTCGATCTAAATGGGATGGCCCTTTTGAGATCACTAACATTTTTCAATTTGGAGCTGTTGAGCTATGTGATCCACCCACAGGACGAACCTTTAAGGTCAATGGGCATCGCCTCAAGCCATTTCATGAGGGATCCTAACAAAGACTGAGGAAGCGAGATTCTCCTCATTGATGCCACTTATCCTCCATAAACCCCTTGGGGAGTATTCTTCTTTCTTTCTCCCTATTTCTTCTATTTGTTTTCCTTTCTCTACTTTGCTTTTTGAAAATAAATACAGTCTCTCATTCTATGATTGCTACATATTATGAACTAGGACATTTTGGTTTTAAAGGATCATTTTGTTGGGTCTACCATTCTTGACTCTTCGATTACATATCTTGGTAGTTGATTTGGTGATGTTGCTTGCTTAAGTTGGTGTTGACCTTGTGAGATTTTGGGCCTGCATGAATGGAATTCATCTTTTGCCATTCATTCTTTCATGTGTGCATCTACTCATGATTTGTGTTCTCTAGAACTTGCTCCTTTTCTTTTTGAAACTACATTTCTCATTTACGTGCATAAGTATGATGGAAGCTTGTTTTCTTTCTTTTATTTTCCCTACTTTGGCCAAATAGCCTTTCCCTTGCATTATGATCCCTTTGCTAGCCCTTTGTTCCTTTTTGACTCCTTCTTTTCTAAGCCACATTACAAGCCTAAGCATAAAACCATTTTATTCCGCACCTTGAAAATTTATTGAGCATTGCTTTCACCTTGGTTTTGTGTTTAAGTGTGGAGGTTGCTCAAGAGTGCAATAGTTTAAGTGTGGGGGTGATGTTTGCTTTTGTCATTGTGATTATGTATATAGTATAGAAAGGAAAGAAAGAAAAAGAAAGAAAGAAAGAAAAGCAAAAGAAAAAGGAAAAATAAAAAGAAAAGAAAAGAAAAGAAAGAAAAGCAGAGAAAAAAAAGAAAAAGAAAAAAAAGAAAAAAAAAAGAAAGAAAATACATAGAAAGAAAGGAGATATACAAGTAAAATAAAAATTTTCTTACATAGAGAATGATTGTGTTAATTAGTGCTCTTTTTAATTTCTTTGGTGCTTAGTCTCTCATTCCATACTATTACCTACCTTCACCCTAACCCCATTACAACCTTTCATAACAAGCTCTCTTGATTTGTGCATGCATGTGTTATGAGTAGTGGAGACATAGAAATTGAGCAAGCTTATGGTAGAACAAATTTGGAGTAGAATTTGAGCGATACACTTATTTACCTTAAACACTTGAGAGATTGATTGATTGAGCGCATCATTTGAGAGACCATCTTTTGTGATTAGCATTATTGCTTGAGATTACCATGAATTGTAATTGGAGATGAAGTGATTGTGGTCTTGATTGATTGATCTTTTGGAGCTTCGTGTCCCTTGTTCAATTTTTGCATTGTTAGCAATTTTTAGAAAAGAAGAGTTTCTCCTTTAGGTTTTTCTCTTTGGATTTTGCTCAAGAGTGCAAAAAGATAAGTGTGGGGGAATTTGATAATTGAATATTTCATACACTACTTTTTGTCTCTTGATTGATAATTTAGGACTCTTCAGCTAATAAAAAATGGCTTTTATACTTATTTGGGCTTTGGGCCTTTTATTATATTTTAGCCATTATTTAAAATAAATTCCAGTTTTACATTGCTTGACCATTTTTACCATAACTCTTGAACCAGACATCAAATTTGCCTTATTTTTGTCTCATATTTCAGATGATTCAGAGAGCTACAATTGTTATGAAGACATGAAGAGCAAATTCGGACAAGAGACCGGCGGTCGATTTTGGAGCCGAGTCATATGTATTTTTGGGCTCGAATTTTGTAATTAAAGCCCATTTTATTTTATTTTCGTTCGGGCTGAATTGTGGATTGGAGCCCCATTTCATTTTGCCATTTTAGGTTAAGTGAGGGAGCAGCCACAAACACACTCTCATTCAGGTTTTTAGATTTCGATAGATCAAAATAGTAGTTTTCAAATTCTACGCAATGTTCTTCGTGTTCTTCGCGTTCTTCATCTCATTTTTTCGTTTTCTTAATTATGTTCGGCTAAATTTCTGAGATTAACCCAACGATGAGGATTCCATCCACTATCCGGAGGATTCACGCTTAATCGGTAACCGTCTAACTCATTTCGCATTCTTTAATCGGATTCGATTTTTGGATTTGGATTGGGTTTTTGATTAAAAACCCAAATCGACATTTCCCAAGGACGTAGTTCGGACTAGGTTAAAGTATCACCGTGCGATCATACAGAGGTGCGCCACTGATTCGAACAAATTCTGAACGATTGTTCAATTGAGGGAATTTCGGACAAACGCAGAGATTTCGGTTTGTTCGAGTCGATCACGAGTTCGGTTATAAATGCTGTTTTCGTCCGAGGAAGGGAAGTGGTGGAATCGAATCCTAGGTTAATCCTTTAATCCTCCGTTTTGTTTAATCTGTGTTATTTCGTCTTGTTTCGCATATTTCCATTTTCAATCTCTTCGAATCAAAACCCCGATTTTTTTGTTTCTTTTTTTATTCTTTGTTCAAATTAAACCGACCGACGGGAATTCATTGGGAAACGACCCAGGTTACATTATATTGCAAATCCTTTTCTAATCTGGTTATTTTGGGAGATTACAGCAAATCTCTGTCAAGCAACAATCAGAATTAGATTTCGTAGCAGACGAAGTAATTCCTTCAAGGCTTACCTATTCCAGCCAATACTCTGAACTACTCTCTGCACAAATACATCAACGAAAAATGCATTTAATGAGTCAATGGTCGATTATTTACAAAACAGAGTGCACTGTGCCTAACGGAAAATTCAAAGAGTCTCAACAGCTAGTTTGCAAATAGTCCCAACCGCATTAGTGGCGAACGCTATTAAAGCTCATGGATTCAATTTCGCCACCTACCGAAACACTGTGCATTCAATTCGAACCTATTGCATTTTGCTATTTCAACCGTTTCATTAATATCTTCGGATAAACTATACTTCAGTGCTTAGCTTTTTATCTACTCGTGAGGAGTTATTCAAACACTTATTTCATTCTTTGTTTTGAATCTTAAGGTTGTGGAACCTTAAGAGTGGGTGTATAATTACAGCTTGTAAGGGGGAGCGAGTCCTAGTGAGAGGATCATCCAAATATAGTGTAATTGTTTTTGAAGAATAGTGAAATCCCAGGAGTTCTGGGGACTGAACGTAGGTCAGAGATTTGGACTGAACCAGTATAAATTGTCTTGTGTCTATTTCACTTCTCCACTTTATTACTCTGTTTCTGTTTTATTTGCCAGGGTGTGAGACTTGCAAGAAAAAATTGAGATTACATATTCACCCCCCTTTAGGTGATATTCCATCTTCATTTGGTATCAGAGCATAGGTTTCTCAGTTGAGCTTAACATCCCGAGAAAGATCATGGAAGGAATATTGCCTGATGGTGCCTCAATTAATCGACCCCCAGGATTCAATGGTGAACACTATTCTTTTTGGAAAGCAAAATTCAGAGTGTTCGTGATGGCTACCGAATATGGTCTCTGGCGAGTGATAGAAACAGGAGATTATGTTCCTATAAAGGTTGAAGGAGGAATTACTGTTCCAAAGACAGAAGCTGAATTTGATGAGAATGATAAAAAGAACATCATTCTCAACAGTAAAGCTATCCTAATGCTGCGAAGTGCTCTTAGTCAAAAGGAGTACTTTCGAATATGCAATCTATCAACCACGAAGGAAATGTGGAAGGCTTTGGAGATAGCGTATGAAGGAACTTCTGGCATCAAGGAGAACCATTTCAATGCCTTAACCACCAAGTATGACTTACTTCAGATGAAGTCATGAGAAACTATTGCAGAATTCCAACTTCGATACACTCATCTGACAAATCAATTGGCGGCCTTGGGCAAGATCTATGATCAAGGGCCTCAAGTGAGGAAGATCCTCAATGTTCTGACAAAAGACTGGGAAGCTAAAGTCACAGCGATAGAAGAGGCTCGTGGAGAATCAATGGCTTCAGTTGCTGCCTTATTCGGAAGTCTGTCTGAATATGAAAGCAAATTGAAATTCAAAAAGGATTTGGACGAAGTCAACACTAGTTGGAACAAAAGTATTGCTCTTAACACTGTGAAGGAAAAGGAAGAAGACAATGAGGATGATGATGATCAGATGGCCATGTTCGTGCAAAGATTCAAAAAGTTCTATAGAAAAGACCGAGGTTTCAGAAATAGATCCCAGAAAGGAAGCTCAAGTAACAGACGGGAATTCAAAGATAAAGATCAAGTCATATGTTACAAGTGTGAAAAGCCAGGACATTACAAATTAGAATGTCCTCAACTAAAAGACATTGATAAGGAGAATAAGAAGAAATCCTATTAGTTCAAACAGAAGGCCTATGTATCATCCATATGGGGAGACGGCTCCTCAGATGAAGAAAGCGAAGAAGAGAGAGAAACTGCCAATGTTTGTCTGGTTGTAGAAAAAGAGCAAGCTGAGAAAGACAATGAGGGATATGATCCTAAATATGATGAGTTATTTGATGAATATAATGAGATACAATCTGAATTTGAAAAAGTTGTTGAGGAATGTATAGATTTAAAAAGGAAAAATATGACTCTTACACTGCAAGTTGAAAACATCTCTTGTGAAAATCTTATTTGTGATGAATACTTGGATCTAGAGAAAAAAAATCTGTATCTTACAAAAACACTTGAGAAATTCACTAAAGGTAGTGAAATGCTCAATGTTATTTTGAAAGCTCAAAGGTTTACGAATGATCGTTCAAGTATATGATACAATCCTATTCTTGACAAACAGAAAGGCAAGAAGAAAATAGGTGGAAAATCCTATTTGAATTACTTTCGAAAAATAGTTCACTCATCAAACCTGTTTGCTCACTATAATTATTGTAACAGAATGGGGCACAATACTTCATCTTGTTTTCACAAAAAGGACAGAAGAGATAAACCTATTGGCACCTATCAATGGGTACCTAAGGGAACCTATGTTTCCAAGGCCCGAACTAACCACAAAGGACCCAAGAAAAGATGGGTACCTAAAGCTTAAATCTTGTCTACTTGCAAGTTTGTTTGAGAGCATCAAGAATCAATAAGTGGTATATTGACAGTGGATGCTCCAGACACATGACGAGAGATCAAGACAAGTTTGTTGCAATGAGATCAAAGGATGGTGGTAAAGTCACCTTTGGAGGAAACCAACCCGGAAAGATCACTGGGATTGGAGAGATTGGTACTAAGGAAGGACCTCTAATCAAAGACGTGTATCTTGTGGAAGGTTTCTGCCACAATCTCAGTGTAAGCCAAAGTGCCAACAAGAACAATTAGATCATCTTTGACTTAGAAGAATGTCTCATTGTCAACAAAAATGATCTCCCAATCGATAAAGGTAAACTGAAGGTTCAAAGCTCCTCGTGAAGGAAATTGTTACACCTTGGATTTGCCAAAAGTTAACTCTAAAAGGTGTTTTGTTAGCAACTTAGACGAAAGTTTGCTGTGGCATAAGCGTTTAGCTCATGTCAATATGTTTCAATTGGATAAGTTGTTAAGAAAAGATTAGTGATTGGTCTATCCAAACTTCACTTCAAAAATGACATGATCTGTGATTCATGTCAAAAGGGTAAACAAACCAAATCCTCTTTTAAAAACAAGTTTGAAATCTCAAAAAACCGACCCCTTCAATTACTCCACATGGACTTAGTTGGACCCGCAAGGGTAAAAAGTCTTGGTGGCAACTTGTATACTCTGGTCATTGTTGACGATTTCTCTCGTTTCACCTGGACCATCTTCTTATCTTCTAAGGATGAAACATTTGATCTGTTTGTTGTATTTGCCAAAAAGGTGCAAAATGATAAAGGTATTTGCATTTCATCTATCCGAATTGATCATGGAGGTGAATTCGAGAATCAAGCTTTCAGAGAATTTTACGATGTTCACGGAAACGATCACAACTTCTCGGCTCCAAGGACACCACAACAATGGTGTGGTAGAGAGGAAAAATCGCATGCTTACTGAAATGGCGCGTGCTATCTTTGAACGAAAATCGACTTCACAAGTATTCTGGGTAGATGCAATGAGCACGGCAATTTATATCGCCAACTGAGCTTATCTCCGAAAGAAGTTCAACAAGACTCCTTATGAGCTTTACAAAGGAAGGAAACCGAACTTGGGTCACCTTCATATCTTTGGCTGTAAATGCTTTGTTCATAACAATGGTAAGGACAATTTGGGAAAATTTGATCCCAAATCTGATGAAGGTATATTTCTTGGCTATTCTAATAGAAGTAAAGCATATAAAGTTTTCAATAAGCGTACTCGCAAGGAGTAAAGACCAGAAATAGTACTTTAAATGAAGTAACATTTTCTTGGATAAGTTGGACCAAGGATTTGATAGCAATGAAGAGAAACCAATTTGATAGAAATCAAGTTTGACACAACTCTTTTTATAAAAAACAAACGTGATGAATCGGCAATTATAGTCCATAACAAGGCTAGATTAGAAAGGCTAAAATGAATGATGTGCTATTAGTTCAAATTTAAATTCGTGGATGATATTATTTTTTGGATCAACTAATGAATCGGCTCAAGAAAGCTTTGTATGGTCTTAAACAAGCTCCTAGAGGATTTCTTTTTGTTGGACTAAGACTAAGCGGACACAACTCTTTTTATAAAAAACGATAAAATGAATGATGTGCTATTAGTTCAAATTTACGTGGATGATATTATTTTTGTCAACTAATGAATCTCTCTGAATTTCTCTAAGACTGTCAAAATGTCATGATGGGAGAGCTTAACTATTTCCTCGGATTGCAAATCAAACAACGAAAGGATGGGATATTTATTTCACAAACGAAGTATCTCCGTGATCTACTCAAAACGTTCGAATTGGAACATTGCAATGGTGCAGATACTCCAATGAGTTCAACGGCCTCACTGGATGCAGATGAAGAAAAATGAAAGGATTTCAATATAACTAAGTACAGAGGAATGATCGGGTCATTACTCTACTTAACTGCAAGTCGGCCTGATATTCAATTTAGCGTAGGAATGTGCGCAAGATTCCAATCAGCCCCTAAAGAATCACATGCCGAGCACATTAAGAGAATCTTTCGATATCTCTCGGATACGAAGGAATTGGGTCTCTGGTTTCCAAAAGGACAATAAGAATTCTTGGTTGCATACTCAGATGCTGATCATGCTGGATACAAGACCGACAGAAAGAGCACGAGTGGACAATGTGAGTTTCGAGAGGCTCACTCGTATCGTGGTTCAGTAAGAAGCAAACTACTGTAGCTGTGTCATCAACTGAAGCTGAGTGTGTTGTCGCCTCAAGCTAGCTATGCACAAGTCTTGTGGTTAAAGAAACAGTTGTCTGATTTGGGAGTTCATCTGAAAGAAATTCCAATTCTTTGTGACAACACAAGCACAATAAGTTTGGCTAAAAATCCATTTCAACATACAAGGACCAAACATATTGATGTAAGACATCACTTCATCAGAGACCACGTTCAAAAGAAAGATGTCAAAGTAATGTTCATTCCCACGCACTTGCAACTAGCTGACATTTTCACCAAACCATTAGCCAAGGAACAATTCAACTTTATTCAAAGAGAATTAGGAATGGTAAATCCCAATGAATTGTAAGTAATGTTAGCTTAATGTCGTTAATTATGTTTTGATGACAAACAGAAACTAACTTTGGCATCGGAGTGTCTAGATCATGTTTTGCAGGTTCCCCTGTTCAACGACTAGAAAAACAGAGATTTACAGAGTAAAATGATTCTCAAGAATGATCTTATCATTCTCGAGAATTGATGTGTCATCTTCATTCATTGTAATCTCTGAGAATTCTCAAGAATTGAGAATGGATTCTCGAGAAATATCGGGTTTTGATGAGTTTCCTAACTGTCGCAGCAATTTATTGTTCAAAATTAAAGCATAATTCTCAAGAATCTTAAGCTATTCTCGAGAATTGTTAAGTCAGACTCTTAGCCAACTTCTCTGGAATAAAGATTCTTGAGAATCATACATGGATTCTTGAGAGTAAAAGATGCTCAAAGATTCATAATAGAACCTATTTTAGCAGGCCACTTTCAAGAATGCTCTCAGGATTCTCGAGAATTGGTGATGTGAGCAATCAATTCAAATGTGACATTCCCGAGAATTACTTGGAATTCTCAAGAATTGCTTGAGATTGATAGTGTAACAGCAATTTACTGAATAATTCTCGAGAATTAACCTTGTATTCCCGAGAATTAGCGTGTTTTCAAATTTGTTACATTCTCGTGTTCTCGAGAATCATCGTTGGATTCTCAAGAATGATCCATGTCTCAAGCTTCAATCAAACCAGAATGCTTCACTGGTGCATTCTCGAGAATTACTCCTTAATTCTCGAGAATGGATACGTTTGTGGGAAACTGACCATAGCATTCTCGAGAATCAATTTTGGATTCCTGAGAATTATCAATCAGCAAATCGCTCTTATCCCACTTAATTCCTGAGAATATTCCCAAGAATCATGGCAAGATTCTCGAGAATTGGCGAACTAGGTCCTTCTTCCTTTCGCATTCCTGAGAATTAAAAACAATTCTCGAGAATGATGGACTGTTCTACTACCGCCAAAAATCATGCCATTTCATTTTCTCTTTCAGTTTATGACTCTTCATAAAACCCTATTTACCTTTCTCTGTTCACACTATTCTAAATTCTCGAGAACACTAAAATCCTCAAACTTCATCCTCCTTCATCTCCAACCACTGGGCTCCTATCTCTTTCTCAAATTCGTCGACAACATGTTGTCTTACAATCTCATTTTCTCCCATTAATCCACTTTCGTTCTGTCGAACTTACTTCGTATTCCCTCTTCTTAACTTTCTTCGACATTGTCTAGCAATGGGTACATCCTCTCCAAAGAAATCTCCTGAACAACCACTTCCTAAGAAGCCCCGCACAAAATTTCGCCCCAAGGTCAAAACATCTAGGCCTCACGAGTCGAAATCCAAGGGCATTGCTATTGAAGAACCCTCTCGGCCAAAGCATTCCAAGTCAAAATCCAAAGGCATTGATATCAAAGAATCCTCTCGGCCTGTCACTCGGTTTCAGACTCATTATCAAAGAATCCTCTCGGCCTGTCACTCGGTTTCAGACTCATTCACTGCCATCAGAAAAAGGGAAAAGTAAGGCAAAATCACACTCTGAATCCACTAAGACATCTGAGTTGTATGTAGATGATCATCCACAATTTCATGAACTCCAGTCAAAGAGCATGGAAGACAGGCCTCAGAAACCTCCTTACAGGCATCCTGGAAATCAAAATCAGCCTTCAATCATGGCACTCTACCACCATTTGCCTCCAAGCTCATCGGGCAGAAAAGCGCACTCCATTAGCCTCCTGGTTTCTGTCAAGATGAATTGGTAATCCCATCTGAACCATCTTTTTGGTCGAATTATGAGAATAGACCCTTTTGCCCTACTGTTTATTTAGACTTAGACAACTTCAAAACAAAATGCAATCTGGACCTATCTCCTTGGTTAACCCCATATATGCCTCTGCTCAATATCACCACCCCATATTCTCCTCTAATGGTGAAAGTATTTTATCATCATATGGTTAAGGCAGTTGAAAATGATGAGACTGTGCTCACTACTGTTGTTAGGGGAAAACCAATTAGGATTACGGCTAAAATCCTAAACTCATATTTTGGTCTTTCTGATACACTTGAGGATCCACCCACACTACCTAAGGCTGAATGTTTTAAACTCATTTTCCTAAATAAGACTTATGATGGATATCCCCTGCATTTCAAGCCTTCTTAGATGTCTGATACGCATAGGGTTCTTTGGTACCTTTTTAGTCGTAACATAGTCAATAAGGGTCAAAGCTTCACCCATTTTGTGCTCAGAGACTATGAATTAATGGCCTCTATTATTTCTAAGGAACCTAGGAACCTGGGAAAATTGGTTATATCCAAAATGTCCACTTTTCTCTCTACTTCTGGATCAGCCAAGAAGAATACTATTCCCTATCCAAATTTGGTTTCTCAGATTCTTGGCTTCAACAATATCTGGTATCTTCTTGAGAATGACACAACTATCTTCCCTAAACAATTTGGCCCGACTCATCTTTTGTATACGAAGCTCTCTTTCACCGAAGCCACTGGGAAAAAGAAAGCAAAGGCATCAAAAGATCCTATGCTATCATCCTCCAAACCCCCTGAGGAAGCACAATCCTTTTAGGCTGGTACTGCTTTTCCCTCTGCTCCGTCTTTTTCTCAACCTGCTATCCAATATACTGTTGAGCAGGTCGTTGCAAGAGGAATGGCCAAAGGAATTTCTGAAGCAGTCACTCCTCTATATGATAGTGCCAACAAAGTTACTAGGCTAGCTGACAAGCTTCAAACTGTTTCCGCCAATCTTCTCCATTTTGTTGGTGCTGAGTTTGAGAAGTTAGCCAAACAGATTTCATCCAGCTTTCAATCTTGCCTCCAAGGCTTAGCAGGAATCCACAGCCAAATTGCAAAACGAAGTTCGATCCCTACAGGCTTACGTACATCAGTTGGATATGTCTCTTGAAAGTTTGGCTCTCAAGAAATATTCTCAACCTGCTTCTCCAACCTCTACTTCTGCTCCGGCTCCTGACATTGCTCCTTCCTCTGATCCTTCACCATCTGCTCCTCCTCCTCCTCCCTCCTCTTTGAATGATGAAAAAGGGGGAGAGATTGTTGAAGAAGAAGAAGAATGGAGATATTGCTGAGAAAGAAGAAGAATGACTAATATTTCGTACAGCCTTTTATTCCACTGTTGTTATTTTTGCTTTGCTTTAGTCCTTGAACTCTTGAATTATCTAGACTTATTTGTATTTTGAATGACTTTGTATGAATTAAATGAATTAACATTTAATGTCTGATTTATCTTCAAAAACCAAAACTTTCAAATCCACTTCTTCTCATAAATATTGTCATCATCAAAAAGGGGGAGAATGTTAGTTCTCAAGTATGTTTTGATGATAACAATAGTTGAAAGCTTTGATGATCTAGATTCTTCTCAAATAAGATTCAGAGTTACAATTCTCGAGAATGGAGATGATTCTTGAGAATGGCATAGCAAACATAAAATGATTTCTCAAAGCCAGGATTCTCGAGAATGCCAGAATAATTCCCGAGAATAGAACTTCACTTTCAAAGAAATTTCTCCTGACTCTAATTCTCGAGTATGAGAACTTAATTCTCGAGAATGTGTGAATTAGAACTTATTTCACTTTCAAAGTATAATTCTCGAGAATAGAAGAATGACTCTCGAGAATGGCTCACTGAAATATCATTCTCGAGCATGAAAACTTGATTCTCGAGAATAAGGTTCAAACGTAAAACAAAATTCTTTCTTTTTATAATTCTCGAGAACAGCCAACTTAATTCTCGAGAATTCAATTCATTGTTCCAATGCAATCTCACTTTGGTAATTCTCGAGAATTCCTTTCATTCACTGATAGGTTCCTACTAATACAATTCTAGATAATACATACATAATTCTCGAGAATGCACCTTACAAAAAAAAACTATCACTACATCTTTTTCCTGAAGATCTGATTCTCGAGTATAACGACTTAGCTCTCGAGTATTATCGAGGAAATGAATTTTACCATAAATTCCTGATTAAGGAATTCTCGAGAATGACTCTATCAATTCTCGAGAATTTGTGCTTATCCTCTCTGTCATTTTAGCGCTCGCAGATCAATCTTATGAATTCATTGGGTCATCATTTAATCTTGTTTAATTATGTCTGAAATTATCTCTATTACATTTAATCACTCTCTTTGATAAGTTTTAGTTGATTAATCATGTTGAACCAAGCGTTTGAACAAAAGGCGGTCCAATGTGGCAAACGCATTAAATGCTCGTTCAGAAAAGTAGAGCAACAATCAGAATTAGATTTCGTAGCAGACGAAGTAATTCCTTCAAGGCTTACCTATTCCAGCCAATACTCTGAACTACTCTCTGCACAAATACATCGACGGCGAATTCATTTAATGAATCAACGGTCGACTATTTACAAAATGGAGTGCACTGTGCCTAAAATTCAAAGAGTCTCAACGGCTAGTTTGCAAACACTCCCAACCGCATGAATGGCGAACGCTATAAAAGCTCACGCATTCAATTTCGCCACCTACCGAAACGCTGTGCATTCAATTCGAACCTATTGCATTTTGCTGTTTCAACCGTTTCATTAATATCTTCGGGTAAACTGTACTTCACTGCTTAACTTTTTATCTTCTCGTGAGGAGTTATTCAAATTCTTATTTCATTCTTCGTTTTGAATCTTAAGGTTATGGAACCTTAAGAATGGGTGTACAATTACAGCTTGTAAGGGGGAGCGAGTCCTAATGAGAGGATCATCCGAATACGGTGTAATTGTTTTTGAAGAATAGTGAAATCTCGTGTGTTCGGGACCGGACGTAGGTCAGAGATTTGGACCGAACCAGTATAAATTGTCTCATGTCTATTTCACTTCTGCACTTCATTACTCTGTTTCTGTTTTATTCGCCAGGGTGTGAGACGTGCAAGAAAAATTTGGGATCACCTATTCACCCCCTCTAGGTGATATTCCATCTTCAATACAAACTCGAGTTTGTCATAAAAAATTGGAGTTTGCTCAGGATGTGAAGCTTTAAGACTCTCGGTCAAGCCCAAACTCGAGTGTTGAAAACATTAACTCGAGTTTGGTCATGTTCACAAACACTTGACAAAACTCTTCATTTAGCACAAACTCGAGTTCCTATATCAAAACTGGAGTTTGCTTAAGTTCAAAACATTGGGAGCTCTATAAGACCAAAACTTGAGTTTACTCTCGCAACTGGAGTTTTGCCTACTTTTGAAAATATTGAATAGTCTTTGTATGGTGCAAACTCAAGTTTGTAAACCTAAACTCGAGTTTGTCTTAATATGAAAAACTTGGAGTGCTTTACGTATGTCATAAACTCGAGTTTGCCTACACAAACTGGAGTTTTGTTAGTTCATTAAAATTGAGCTACTCTCTGTCAAATACAAACTCGAGTTTTCTAGCTAAAACTTGAGTTTGCCTTTGACAGTAAGTCTTTCAACTTATCAAAGACAAACTTTCTCTTGAGTTTACAATTATCGATTATCATCAAAATACATAGAGAACTAACAATGTGAAATCATAGAAAATGGAAGAAAAAAAGGTCAGAGGAAAAAGAGGGAGTCGTGCACTGTCATTGTAGAAAAGTAAGTAAGGATCCATTGAATCATAAACTCCTTGTGAGATTCTTCTACTTTTTATTAAAAATTTGAAATAACCCCAAACGCATTACATGGAACTTGGAACTTGGACTTAGAAAGTAGAACCGCAGAATCACATTGCCATAATGTACAGAGCTACATAGCCACAATTTTTTCAAGTAATATCAAATGCTTTGCAACAAATTCACACAAATCAGTTTCATAGCATTTCCACAAATGATACTATTTATTTTGCTTTCATGAAATCTGGAAAAGGGAGAGGCGGACAGAACTAGAAATTTATAATATTTATGCTATGAATTAGAATTTAAAGAATCAATGTCGATCAAACTTACAGATAAAAAAGTTGGATAAACATATGAACTTATATGAATCCAACCCATTTCATCAGAAAATCAAATTCCGTCCTTCTCTATGTTACCCAGTTGAACACCAAATAAGAACAAGAAAAGGGGGGGAATTATTTGAGCCACAAACAATTGTTCAGCAACATTACCATCATTCCACCATAACCAGAGAAACCGTTTACAGAACCGCGATAATGAAAGAATAAGCACATCAAAAGTAAATGGGTAAAAGAAACAAGATAGAGGGAGCTAACGACTAAACCTAAAGGAAGATGGCGACGGAAAATTCTGACGGCAGTGAAAAACGGAACTAGGATTCTATCTATAAAAGTCAGATCAAGCTTCAAGAGGTTCCCTTGAAGCTAAGAGGGTAGTGACTAGTGATTAGCAAAGTATGCTTTGAATTCAGAAATCCAGAAGATATCTAGAAAATAGATGATGTTGGGTTTGAAGAAGAAAGGATAAATAGTACTCCATCCACACTACAAACTTTGTCCCCTGGAGATAGTAACAGTGTTCTTATATTTTTTTTACTATAAAAATTAAATTTAACAAATATTAAAACTGCATAATAATTCGACAAAATGTCAATTAAATACTTTCAAAATTTAAAAATCCCAAATCAGAGATTTTTCCTAAAACATGTTGGCATTTCTCATAGCCAGTAAACGGCTAATGAAATGTAACCTCTCAGTTCTAAAAAACTCAATAATTGAATTACGCCGTTTAAAAAAACAATTGAAATTAGTTTAAAATGTTTGAAATAAACCTTTGTTTTTAAGTATGTCTTCATTTAAAAGAGGTAAGTAAGAGAGAGAAATTGAGTAAATGTAACTATTTTGAACATTTTAATTAATGCAATATCTATAATTAATGAGGCGAAAATGGGAAAAGGAAAAAAAAATCATTAATTGCTTAGACAACTCTTCTCAAGTCTTATAAAAACGACCAAGTCAATTCAACTTTAAGACTCTTATAAAAAGGACGGAAGGGACTAGTAACTAAAAATAATTTGTGATTTTGATATATTCAAAGTTTTTTATCTGAAATTTTTCCTAATATTTTTATATTTTAAATTTTGAATATAGTTATTTTTGTACTTTTTATGTTAATTAATCTAATGATTGAAAATTTATGCGAATTTAAGAGGATTTGTCTTTAACTGAAAAAAAAAAAAAAAAAAAAGATTATCCTTTAGTTTGATTATTATTTATATTGTTTAAGGGAAAATCCAATATAAAGACGATTAAAACAGGGAAATCCTATATAAGGCTGGTAAACTCAACAAATCATAAATTTGTTAACAAATGATTGCTAACTTTGGAGGGATGTCAGAGTTGTATTTCTTTTAATAATACAGTTGCTAACTTCAGGGGGAAGACTGAGAGAGAGAGAGAGCTTTCTTCATTTCACAAAGAATCAAAGATTACTTTCTCTCTGATCACATCATAATCGACAGTGAGAGGATCGAATAGAACAGCAACAAAGAATTGAGAGAAGAAGAAAAGCCAAAAAATGGCGCAGGCACATGCACAAACATTCAAGGAAGAGAAAAGCAATATCCAAGAAACTCCTACTACGCTCAATTCCACCTTCAAATTGAATGCTCATGCACCTGAATTTGCGCCCACATCACATACGCAGATGCTAACGTCGGGTTATTTCTATCCCTTCTTTCAAATTCTTGGTGCCTTTAGTGCTTCTAATTGGTTCCCTGTTAGCGATCAGGATCCTTCCTCTCATTTGATCTCGACCACCAATGTGGCGTTCCCTAACTGTTCGAGGAATGCCCTCACTCACGATCTTCAGCAGAAAATCGTGCAGGAGGATGGGCGATTGCAGACGGGATACGCAGGGAGAAGACAATGAACAGTACCCACCATCAACCACCTCCTCTGCAGTTTTAAGCCTGACGTGGCATTTTATAAAAGAAAAATCATTGCCTAGCCATGAAGATATAAGATAATATGTTAGGAGTATTATTGAAAAATAACCAATATTTAAATATCCTGGATTGGGTCATTGACCCAATTTATGATTTGTTGAGTTTAGCAACCTTATATAGGATTTCCTATTTTAACCGTCTTTATATAGAATTCTCTCTAAATAAAATGATAAATATATATAATGCCAGGAAAAAAAAAAAAAAAAAAAAAAAAAAGTACACACACGCAAGTAAACTACTCCTGTAATTGACTAGATAAGGGGGCTCATTTATCACACCACTTTTACATGAATAATGTATATTGTCATAAATTTGATGATTTATATTATTATAGTTTAACTAAAAATCATTTCTTTATTCTTTGACCAAAAAATTCATATCTTTTTAAAATTAATTAAAATTAAAATATACCAAATTCCCTCAAACTTTAAGGCAATTGCAAATAATCTCCTTCACATATAAAAGTTTTCAATTAATCTCTCTTAACTTTTATGTCTTGTCTCAAAATCCCCTACCTTTAATAACTTTGTTATCTTATTAAGAGAATTTGCCAGATTAATAATATATATATGCATGACACCAGACATAGAAAAAAAAATTAATTTAAAACTACTTATAGCCTTTAATATAAAATCTACTTAGATCACTAGATTGATTAAAAAAATTAGTTATCTAGTTTACTTAGATAGGTTAAGAATATTAGTTAAACTAGTTATATATTTCAAATATATGTTGGTTTTTCTACAATATAACATGTAGATGTTTCCATGAGTGAGGACAATGATAAAAGTTTAAGGAGATATATGGAGAAGGATGTGAGTATATATTAATTTTACATAATTGACATATTATTGTCCAAGATACCTAACGTCGCATGTTCTTGCACTAGACTCTTAACTAATTTTCAAATACTGGTATTAAATTTTACAATGAGAAATTTTTCAACAATCTTCCAAAAATCTTTTGCCAAATGTGATGTTAAGTGTTGCCACTTGTCAAATAGGATAACATATTCTGAGCAAAAAAAAAAAAAGGATAACATATTAAAATAATGATAGCGCTCAATTTGTTCATTACAATTGTCCAAAATTGCAGGCTGACCAAGGGTCCGGTTTCTCTCACATGCAGCCCCCTCCCCATCCCTCCCAGGCGCATCTGGGCCGTTGAAATCCTGATCCAACGGTTCAGATTAAAAAAAAAAAAAATTTGTTGTTTTTGTCTTTTTCGAAAAAGACAAAAAACAAAAATTTCGTTTTTTTTTTAAATCTGGACCGTTGGATCAAGATTTGGACGGCCCAGATCTGACTGTGAGAGATGGGCAGAAAAAATGAAAGGAGAGGATCCGGTTCCGGCTGACCAACCATTTTACTCTTGCATGTATCGGCATAGCGAAGGAGGCTGCCAAAGTGAGCAACTTCACTTCAAAACATACTATTTCAATTACAATAAAATCATAAAAATTGCACAACCTCCACTTCAACAAACAAAATTATGAAATTCACTAATGTAGATTTCACTTTCATCATAATTGAACCAAATAAATTAACAAGGAACAGTTTCTCTTCATTTCTTACCTATCAGACAACAATTGTTGCAAACTCTGGTTAAAATAAACCCTTAAAATCTTGTAAGGCTTAATCAACTAGAATCATTCTGCAACAAGAATCACTACATTAAGAAGTTGGTGTCTTGATTTCAAATCCTCAAGACAAGATCCAAAAAAGGGAACTTAATGCCACTCTGGTTTCACTATTCACTAGGCATTGTCTTGATAATATCAGAATCACCTGGATAACATCAGATTATTGGACAGTTAGGGAAAGACAAGCCGAAAATTGCCTCATCGCAAGAAGTTTGTTTAAAGGATGCAAAAGATACCGGGATCAACAATGCTAAGGCAACAAACCCGGAAATATTTGCCGCATGTTGTGCCCAAATCAACATTGTCTAGTAAACAAGAAACCCTTTGTTAAAGAAGTTTACTACAAGAGAAAATACTCAAGAATCACAATAGATCATCATGTTTATGACCAGCTGACATCTTATCTGATATTGCACATTCGATATAACTCATGCATTAAATACGAAAAAAGAAACAAGACATATACTGCATTATTTTTTGGGTCAATTACTATTAGTTCCACATAAGTACCCCACCATTAAAAGCCAGATTGATTAATAACAGATAATACAAATATAGAAGAATAATTTTATGGAAAGAACTTAGGTGAAGATTCTAACACATTTGATATCAGGGTTTTCAATAGAATAATGACATGTTATGGGACTTGCCTCTTATTAGGAAGAAACAATAATATGTGGTGATAAGAAGTATACATATTGTTTGTTTCATAAAATAAATCATAGCAAACACTAACTAACAATTGTTCCTGCATTCATTTGCTTAATCTAAAGTCTAAAGAGAGCAACAGAGGTTGCACTACCTTTTACAAGAGATATGTGCTTCCAAACATCAAGTTGGCAAAAACTACTCAAATATTGAAGTGAAAGAAAGGACCTTGACACAATCCTGTATCTTAAGTTTAAAAAAGTATATTCTATGCCTGTTCAAGTGCTGCTAAACAGAGATATTATTTTACAGGGTCCGCATCCAATATCAAAAAGAAAGAGCAAATGTCTAGTGGAAATAACTTAGGTACATTTGTTTACATCCATTAGATCCAATTCTTAAATCTTAGCACACGGATTTTGTTTGTTTTTCTAATAAGTGATCTTGCATGGATAGGATTTCAAAATTCTGTTAGAAAGTCATTAATAATACCCATCACATGTGAAAAATTTTGGTTGGAGAATTGGATCTAATGGATTTAAGCAAATGGATCTAAGTTTTGTTCATATCTAATAACCATGAAACATTCTCCAACTATCAGACACCACTAACAAATTTACATATATGAAACAAAAGCTCTATGATGAAGAACTCACTTCCATTGTAATGATGCAGACCCACTTTGGAAAGCATTGCATAATACTCTATCTCAGACTTCCTTAAAGGTGGGCAATTGTTGGCAATTATAATCAGTTTTCCTGCGAAGAAAAGAAGAAAATTTATCAAATTTCTAATTCCACACCATTAGCCAATTCAATAATAACAGTTGTACTTTGGAGATTTACCTGCTTCAATCTTATTTAAATTCTCTTTCCAAAATTTTCAAAGGAATTGATTCTATTCAAATGCACAAATGAAAAAAGTAATCTATGGCACCTTAAAAATCAGCAACACTAGAATTTTTTTTCTAATGCAAAAAAACTAAAAAGAGACTCATGCATCAGAAGAACATGAGGTTATGGGAGCTTCCTATCAACCTTTCATCATCCACCACTCCCTTGCAAGAAGGTGGGAATGATCAAAAGTACAAAAATCAGAAGTAACTTAAACCTAATTAAAGAGTTAGTACAATGTTGGCTTCTCTATAGATAAAACTCACAGACAGTTGACAATTCCTAGCTAATAGGGACTGAGCAGCAACATTGGAAATTTGATAAATGCGACATGGGGATTCCCTTTAACCTGTTGAAGCAAAATTAAGATCTCCAAATCCCAAAAAAGACAACCCTATAGTTTATATACAGAACAATATTTCCAACAACAAAAAAAGCCACATATTTCCAAATTACAAGTAATAATATTCAAGATATTTCTCAACCAAACCCATGATTTAAAAAATCTATTAGGATAAAAATTTGGTGGTATAAGTTTTTTTTGCCCACATACATATTTAGTTGTTTAAATAAATCTAATGTTATATAAGGGCATTTTGGTAAAACAAAAGTTCAAAAGTCAAACTTAATGGTCAACTAACGGTTTGAATAGATGGAAATAGAATCTCAAAATATAAGGGAGTTTATGTAATATACATTTTAATTGTAATGGAGGTCTATGTGAGTTTTCAAAATAGAGGGGAGGTAGGTGTATTAAAGTAAAACAGAGGGGTGGTTAAAGTATTTTACTCTAATAACAATAATAGAAACAATTACCTTAATTTTATTTAAATTTAAATGCTTTAGAAAAATTATCTTTAAATATAGGAGTATAAATTTAAATGAAAATCAATCTGGAGGTCGTTATTATTTTACTCAATTTCAAATAAGGTCCCTAGAATCCCCCCCCCCCTGGGGGTTCTAATTGAGTCCTTTAAGCTAGGTCGTTAGTCCCCATCGTTAAATATTAGGTGACGGTGTTAAAACTTCTGTTTAAAGGTACTGACGTGGGTGAATACCAAAAGGAAAATGACAGCCACCAGGTCTCAAGGTTCATAAAAAATGATAAAAAGTCCCAATAGAAATTCACATAACAAAATTCAACTATAGTATCGTGAGTTGAAACAATCGAGAGGACCAGATTCGCCTTTTGGGAGTAGCTTTATCTACCAACTATGGTAGGAGTTTAGGTTTTTATTCTTGTTCAACTGACAATCTAAAACTTTTTGTCTCAACAAATTTAACTATGGTTTCTTTTATTTTTCTGGTTTTATCCGAATTATGCTTATGGGTTCATGAATTTGTTGATATCATTTATTGTTGGCCTTAGCTGGTTGGTTGATTTTGGATTTCAATTATTTTGATTTTGAAGTTTGCCTCTTGATTATGGATTTATCTCTTCATTCTGAGTATTGCTATGTGATTTTTTGATATTGATAAGATTTTGACTTTTTAATGTTGCTATGATTTTTGATGTTGCTCTTCTTACTTTTGTGATGTTATCACTTTTTTATTTTATTTTTTTGTTCTTTGTAAAATCCATTTTACCGTGTAATGTCCGCATGCCACTTATTTAGATGCCTATCTTCAGGTTTTTGGAGACAAGGTGGATGGTCTAACAAGAAACTTTGAACAATCATTTGATAGCACTCTGAATACTCTTTAGATTAATTTATGAATCAGCTACTATATCATGCACTCCTTTAACCGAGGCAATTATTGACTTTGTCCTTTATTCTGGGTTTGGTCACTTTAACATGATGCTCTTTGATCTTTGGGATTATATTCATGATGCTCTAGTATGGCATTTACACGAGATACAAATTCAATTTCTTTCCTTTGGAATTTTCAAACCATGCTGATAACCTTTTTTGAATGCTCAATGAGTAAGCTTTTATGGGATACATACTAGCTGGTAACCATCAATCATTTCATCAGTATTCATGAAAAGTGTTGTTCTTCAATTTTCTTCGGAGCTGCAACAAGGTTTTTTTAGATTGATTTGATTTGTATTTCAATTTTTAGTAAATATGTATAAAAGTGGAAGATTCACGATATTAGCTTGCCTCTTGTAGTCTTGTTGTAATCTATAGTTGTTACAAGCATAATGATACATATTATCAAATGTGAAGCAAGATGTATATAGCACAAAAGTATAGTGATTTTAGCTGCACATAATAGCTGTATGTATTCCTCTTCGGGGAATATTGATGATATTTTCTTTTTCTATATTTTGGGAAGTGCCCTTTCCTAAGTTAGTGTCTTCTTCAGAACCTACTAATTCAGGTGTGCATACCAGACTTGGGAGATTAAGCTTGAATGCTTATGGTGGCTTGTATCGCATGAGAAAAACATACATGCACAGAAGGTGCTTTCCCAACTGCCAAGCAACCAACAATTGAAGAAGAAGAAATAGACTTGTAGTTTTATTGTAAAATAGTTGAAAGTATTGGCATTGATATGGCCTTATTTTGACAATGTATATAATGGCAACTGAATGTGCCTTTTTTGACTAGCCTTAGAGCAAAATCTGACATTATCAATAGGAAATGCTAAACTTTACCATATTGATAATGTGTTGCTCCATTTTTCCTATTTTGATTGTTCCTAAACGTGCAAGGGCATTCACAACACAACAAAAATCTACATTCACAACAGGAAGTGTTATATTCACAACAAAACTTAAAAAACCTGGATTTTGCCAATTCACAACAAGAAAAGCCATATCCACAACATGAAGTGCTATATTCACAACAAACTTTAAAAACCTGGATTTTTGTTCAAACTCAAGTCTTAAGCTTACAGAGAAAATGTACAATAGAAAAAGCCAAATTTACAACAGAAAAAGCCACATTTCAACAAAATTTAAAAACATGGATTTTTTTTAAACTCAAGTCTTAAGCTTACAAGGGCATTTACAACAGAACAAGCTACATTTACAACAGAAAAAGCCACATTCATAACAAAATTTAAAAACCTGGATTTTGGTTCAAACTAAAGTCCTAAGCTTACAGAGGGCATTTACAATAGAACAAACTACATTTACAACAAAATTTAAAAACTTGGATTTTGATTCAAACTCAAGTCCTAAGCTTATATAGGGCATTTACAATATAAAAAAAAAAAAAAATCACATTTACAACAAAATTTAAAAACCTGGATTTTCGTTGAAACTCAAGTCCTAAACTTACAGAGGGCATTTACAACATAACAAGCCACATTGACAACAGAAAAAGCCACATTCACAATAGAATTTAAAAACTTGGATTTTGGTTCAAACTCAAGTCATAAGCTTACAGAGGAATTTACAACAAAACAAGCCACATTCACAACAAAATTTAGAAACCTGGATTTTGTTTCAAACTCAAGTCCTAAGCTTACAGAGGGCATTCACAACAGAACAAACCACATTTACAATAGAAAAAGCCACATTTACAACCAAATTTAAAAACCTGGGTTTTTGTTTAAACTTAAGTCCTAAGCTTACATAGGGCATTTATAGTAGAACAAGACACATTTACAACAAACAAACAAAAAGCTATATTCACAATAAAATTTAAAAACTTGGATTTTTGTTGAAACTCAAGTCCTAAGCTTACAGAAGGCATTTACAACAGAACAAGCCACATTAGCAACATAGAAAGCCACATTTACAACAAAATTTAAAAACCTAGATTTTCGTTGAAACTCAAGTCCTAAGCTTATAGAAGGTATTATTTACAACAAAACAAGCCACATTGACAATAGAAAAAGCCACATTCACAACAAAATTTAAAATCCTGGATTTTGGTTCAAACTTAAGTCCTAAACTTACAGAGGACATTTACAATAGAACAAGCCACATTCACAACAAAATTTAAAAACCTTAATTTTCGTTGAAACTCAAGTCCTAAGCTTTCAAAGGGCATTTACAACAGAACAAGCCACATTTCCCCGAAGTACCTACCATATTTCAGGTTAATATGCAACAAGACGACTGTATTAACAACTGAAAAAGCCATATTAACAACAATAATTGCACGTATTAACAACAAGTTCATTATCTCCCATCAGAACTTTTAACTAAACAAATCATCATCACATCAACCATTACCAATAAAAACAGAGCAGTCCCTCTGTTACCTTCCCAAAAATCAGAGCACAATGTTATTAACCCTACCCAATAACATGAAAGCCCAACTTCAATGGTAAAGATGATATCTTTAGTAAAATCTTAGCATTACTTACCAAGGTACTGGCTTATAGTCCACTAATGAGCTCAAACTTCAACCCTTCATTCTCTGAATGCAACGAACATACACTGACAAAATAAATCATTCAACGAACATAGAGTATATTATGGTTGCAAAATCTAAGCTTTGCCTAGGACATGAAAATGTCACTTACTTGCCTTCAACGTCGAGATTCGATCCACCTATCTTACTTACGTGATTTCTCCGTTTTTTCCTTTTTGATGAATGCAATTCTCCCGTGCACGCAAGTTTGCTTTGCTTGTTTCCTTTTTTATGCAGTATGGGCAATAAGGTCTTTTCCTAAAATAAATTAATAACAAAAAAGTCCGTAGGGACTTCTTTGGGACTTTTTTGTTATTTTTTATGGTCGTAGGGACTTAACTGTCATTTTCCCAATATCAAAATTATTGACCACTGGAACTCTGATTCAGATTAAATGTGACACGTAAACAGCTTGAGCTTCCCTATCTTCTTTGCTTCCGTTCTGGACATATTTTCTACTACCTTCTATTATTGACATTGAAATGTTTTGAATTCAGGGAGTTTCAGGTCCAAAAAAGAAAAAGATTCAAGGAGAAACATGAACATGACGCCATAATTGGATTTATTGTCATATTATCTTTTAAAATCCCAAGATATTCTCCCTTGAAATGAGAAAATGATCCTTACCACACAGCCTAACATTTTGTTCCATTGTGGTTTCTGGAAAGCCTTTGAACAACAGAACAAGGTTGAAACCAAATATCACAGTCCCAGAGAAAGCAACTCAAATTTGCAGCCAAAGATCATTCCAAAACCGAGAATGGGCATTAGAGTGGTAAATTTGCCTTACATAGGGTCTGTTTGGCATAGCTTCAGAAGCTAAGAAAAGTCCAGTGAAAGCCCAGTAAGTAAAAGCTAGATTATTGAGTGTTTGACATAGCTTAGGACCTTCAGGGCTTCAGATCTTGAAGTTGCTTTCTTTGTGAAACCGCATCTCCTTACTTCTTATCCCATCACTCCTTTTGCTGACAGAAGGACCGTTGCACCCCGTGCTTAAGATTGAATATTTATTCTCCTGGCCTGCATCACCAACGTTCATATGCTTTTTTTGTTTTTTTTATTTTGCTCCGAGCTTTCGTATGCTTTACCCTTCTATCTAACCTTTGAATGTAACATTTTATCTTTAGACTTATAGGATTGTTTGCTTTGGAATAAGGTTGTCTGGGGTAAAGTTGGGTGAACTCGTATCGTAATTTAAAAATGATACCAATTTAATTTAATTATATTGCAATGTAGACAATTGAAATTAAATTCCTCAAACCCATAATTTATCATACTTTTGCGGTATTTCCTTATTGTCCTTTGCGTTTTCGACGACGACGACAACTCCTTATAACTCCTTATTGGCTTCTCCTCTTCATGAACCCTAATCGTCCTGTTTCCCTTTACTCCACGATTTCAAACGGGTGTACCTGTTGTATTTTTGTTATATATTTTGCTAATGTGGCATATTTATCAAAGTTCCAGTTGTCAAAATAATTTAGGTATTCACCACATCAGCATTCTTTAACATAATTTTTAACACCATAAGCCAATATTTAAAGGATTTAAAAATGAGGGACTAAGGGATGTAACTGCCTAAACTTAAAGGACCCAATAAAAAAAATTAAAAATCTAGGGACCTGATTCAAATCTGAGCAAATTATAAGGATCTCAAAACTAATTTCCCCTAAATTTAATACGGCCATATTAAATCATCAAATAGATACAGATTTTGAAGAGTTCAATATAAATTTTTAGGGAAATTACTGATGGTTAAAATATAAATTTGTTCGGGGAGTTTTTGTTTAGAAGCTATATTACTCTAAAAGTTTTTTTTTTTTTTGGATTTAATATCGTTTTGAAAGTTTCAGATTATAGCAACATTATCCCACTTTATAATGTTGATCGATAAAAAAAATTGAGGTTAATATTTAATATTTTAACGGTAATGGGTCAACATTACTCTATTTGAACATCTTTGGGATAAGATTGAACACACAAAAACTTCTAGGAAAATACAATTTTTGTGTCAATTTACATCTTAATCCAATTTTTAATTCTAACAAAGTTATGATTTTAATAATTCTTGTACAATTCTTGTTAATGACAGCTAAGATACCGTTGGGTTATCAAAAAGAAAGGAACGGAGTTGCAAACTTACTATACAAAAGAATACTTCATCCGGTCATATTTATAAGAGCACGATAACTAAAATGCATGGTTTAAAATAGTTAATGTTATTTTAGAATAATAAATATGTCTTAAAATAATTTTTTTTTTCTAAGTACACCCTTATTTATAAAGGGCAAGTAAGAGAGAGAAATATAATAAATATAAGTATCACCAACTCTTTAATTAATGCTATATATAATTAATGAGAGGTACAATAGAAAAAACTTATTAAATATTGAAACAACTATTGACGGATTTTTATAAAAATGACCAAGATAATTACATTTTGGACTCTTATAAAAACACTATCCGGAAGAAATTAGAAGAAGAAGATGTGAAGGAAGGAAGGAAGGAAGGAAGAAGAAGAAAAGGAAGGAAGGAGGAAGAAGGAAGAAGAGAAAGAAAAAAAAAAAAAAAAAAAAAGCCTGAAAGTGGAGTACACTTTAAGTGCACTCCTTTATTTCCATTAAGATTCATTTACAAATAAACCATCACCATTTACAAATAAACAATCACCATTTACAAATATTTTTGGGGCTTTTCCATCTGAATTACAAGACACAAACAAAATGCATTATTACAAATAAACCATCGTCATTTACAAATAAACCATCACCATTTACAAATTTTTCTGGGGCTTTTCCATTCTTGAATCTGAATTACAAAACACAAACAAAATGCATTATTACAAAATAACCATCGCCATTTACAAATAAACCATCGCCATTTACAAATAAACCATCGCTTTGTAATTCGATGCAAAAATTGAAAAGCTTTTGTTTGTGTTTTGTAATTCAAATTCAAGAATGGAAAAGCATTTGTAAATGGTGATGGTTATTTTGTAATAATACATTTTGTTTGTGTTTTGTAATTCGGATGCAAGAATGGAAAAGCCCCAAACATATGTAAATGGCGATGATTTATTTGTAAATAGTGATGGTTATTTTGTAATAATGCATTTTGTTTGTGTTTTGTAATTCAGATGGAAAATCCCCAGAAACATTTGTAAATGGTGATGGTTTATTTGTAAATGACGATGGTTTATTTGTAAATGAATCTTAATGAAAGAAATGAGTGCACTCTTCAGTGCACTCCACTTTCAGACTCTTTTTTTTTTCTTTCTTTCTCTTCTTCCTTCTTCCCCCTTCTTCCTTCCTTCACGTCTTCTTCTTCCAATTTCTTCCGGATCAACCGATAAAAAAATTTTATTGTTTCGTGTTTCAGTTTTTTTTTTTCTTTTTCACCGGTGTCGGCGGGTGCAACATCCAAAGTGGAGGGTGTGATGTTGGCGTCGACGGTGGAGGAAGACGGCGGCAAACGTGGGTGAGATGAATTGGTTCAGAGAGGTTCAGGGGGGAGAGAGAGAGAGAGAGAGAGAGAGGGGGTGAAGAGGAAGAGAGGAAGGGCATCAGGGTCATTTTCCATGAATTGGCATAACCCTCAAAAGTCTGTCACCTTTTAGTCTTTTTATAAATTCGACGGGCTTCTAGGGGTTTTGCAAATTCAGATGGTATTTATTTGTCTTTTTCCCAAAAATCTAACAACTTTCTTCGATTAACCTCAATAAAAGTGATTTTCATTTCGACTGATTTTTGTAAAGTTAGAATAAAATTCCGATAGTATAATATGATTGATATTTGGACAGACTCGATGGGAAGGAAAAAAGATATTTGGATAAAGAGTGCTCTTAATGATGTATATTTGAGAATAAAATTCTTCAAAAGTGTTACTTAGTCTTTAATACAAGGCATAGTTAAATTTTTATTAGAGAGATTAAGAAAGCTAAATAAATTATTTTAAAGTATTCTTATTTATCTTTTTTATACTAAATTAATTTATCTGACTTATAAATTAATGTATAATCAAATAATACATGACATATGATATGATTAATTTATTTATTTAGCTTCCTTACTCTCTTTAAAAAAAGTCAACTATATCTTATATTAAATACATTAATTAGGAGTATTAATTACTACCTTCAGTCCTAATTATAAGGCATAGTTGACTTTTTTCTGGAGAGATTAAGGAAGTTAAATAAATTACTTAATCATTTTATATATTATGTATCCTTAAATTATATTTAGTTTATTAGTTAAACTAATTAGTTTGAACAAAAAGTAAATATGAAAATACTCTAGAGTAATTTAATTAGCTTCCTTAATATCTCCAAAAAAAGTCAACTATGTCTTATACTCTCTCCTAATTCTAATTATAAGACCTAGTTGACTTTTTTGGAGAGATTAAGGAAGCTAATTAAATTACTATAGAGTATTTTTTTTTCCTTCAAACTAATTAGTTTGACTAATAAACTAAGGGGTTTACATTTCTCATGTTGCATGAGAAGAATGAGTTTCCTACACATACATGAAATGGTGGGACCTACATATATATATAATGATAATTGTATATATATGTGGGTCCCACCATTTCATATGTGTGTTACATGAGAATTCACTTCTCCTACAACATGAGAAGTGTTTTTCCCATAAACTAATATATAATCTAAGGATACATAACATATAAAATGATTAAATAACTTATTTACCTTCCTTAATCTCTCTAAAAAAAGTTAACTAGGTCTTATAATTAAAACCTAAGGTATTACTCCCTTCGATCCTAATTATAGGAACACTTTTGTAGTGTAAATTATATTAAAAAAGTGTTTCTATAAGTAGGACCAGAGATAATAATAAGGACTAGAGGGAGTAAGTCAAGTTGACTTGTGGCTGAAGAGCAAGAGAGCTGGAGAAGATGAAATCATTTAAAAACAGATGGGGTATGGGAGATCCCTTTCTTTCAAGTTTAATTGGAGCAAAGCCACCTTTTATGAAATCTTTTCCTTTAAAAAAAAAAAAAAAAAAAAAAAAAAAAAAAAAAGATATATGGGGAGTTTTCTTTTCTTTTTTTTTTTTTTTTTTTTTTTTTGGAGGGAGGCGAAGTTTCAATAGGCCCAAGATGACATAAATGAATCAAGCCTTGATAAAAATAAATTTAAGACACCAACCACGACTGACAGTTATGTTTAATGGAAGAGGTTAGTCCCTCATAATAGGGTGAACTAAAGTTTGAATCTCACTGGAAGAGGTTTTGTGCCTGATAGTGCATCAAATATGATTACTTCCAATGGGAGGATAGATATGCTTAACCAAAAAAAAGAGAGAGAGAGAGAGAGAGAGAGACTTTTGAGACATTTATTTGACATTTGTTGCGTATAGAACACGATGTCCAGTAAGGGCTGGTATTTTGATCTTGGATAGCTAGGCTCGCCCCCGAATATCTATGGAGGAGATAATCGGGAGCGTGGGATCACCGTACGACAAAGGGGTGGTGTGTGTGCACGTGAGGCGTATGTAAATAATCTGAGTTAGAATGTGTGCACCTGGTTACCTGACCTCTGTATTTATAGAGGTGTCCAGGGCGGATATCTCGTCCTGGTGCGATATCCGGGGCGCGCAATATTCGGGCCGCGCTATTACTTGGGCGAGTATCTCGGAAGGCCGTTACGATATGGGTAGATCGTGCCTAGCAAAGATTCCAGATCTCCCCTTATGATTAGCGGATCATACCTCCTGGCTCAGTTTGGGCTGCGCCATAGACTTGGGCTTTTGGGCCGGCCCGCAACATGTGCCCCCCAGAGCTTGGTTGTTCGGGCTTCGGGGCGGCCGAGGTGTTCAATGCCCCGGCCTGTTGAGGTTCGGGGCCTATGCTTCATCCGAACCGGCTTCTAACGTCGTGGCTTGTTCCTGTCGTGACAGTCTGGGTGGTGTCCTGGGTCGCGCCTGACCGGGGCGTCTCAAACGGCCTCGGACTTACGTAATTAGCCCCCTGTTCATGGGTGAGTCGCTTGGCATTCTTTCCGTAGGCGCCATCATTGTTGCTTTACACCTGGCTTGCCCTGATTGGAAAGAGTCTACAGCCGTCGCGCCCCCGTGTGCCGATTTGCGTGCACATTTAATGCTCCTACGTCATTCTGTGCATTTCCCATCGTGTCTAGGTTCAAAGACTGAATTACCCCCGGCGTTCCCTTTCCCTCTCACATCTATGAAGTAATTTTTTTGCATTTGCCTCCTCACTTTTTCCCGCTACAACCTCTTTGTGGTTTTGCTCTGGGTTTGTAGAATCATCTCCTCTACCAAAACTCCACTGTTCTCCATTTTTATCGTTCGAGTTTCCCTCTTCTTACTCATACAGGTATTTTCCTTATTCTTCTTTACTTTTTTACGGCATAACGTACTTCTTACCGATTATATATCCTTTGGTCCATTATCTGCGTTCCTACTCCTCCTCCTTTCTGGTTTTTTGAGTAACCATTTGAGACCATTTTATGGGTTTTGGTTGCTTTTGAGACATCCGTGTCTGTACTTGTCTCTCTTTTGACATAAGACCTTTAGTTCTTAGGTTCTAGTTCCTTCCTTATGGATAGAGATAGGCATTTTCCTAAACCCAGATCAATGCTAACCCCTGAGGAAGAGGAGTTTCTTCGCACTCGCTTCCCGCGAGCTTCTTATTGGGTTCTTGGAACCAAGCTTCCGGAAGCGGAGAGGTCAGCCCCTTTACTCTGAGGTGGGGTCGGTCACTCAGGATGAATCGGGCCCCAACCTATTGCTTTGCTAGAGCTCCGTCTCCTTCTCCCGTCCGAGCTTCGGACACAACGTTCCTATCTTATCGCCGCACAGTGCAGGTAGGGTCGGTTCCTTTGCCGGCTCCGGTCTCCGGCGTTATTGGCCCAACCGCTCAACTTCGTGAGGTCCACCTTCGTGAGCTCGGATCCTTATCCCGAGGATTACCTTGGCCCCCGCCGGACCGCTTTAGCCGAGGTGCCTTCCACATTGCGCATGGCGGAGACTCCGAGCCTCCTCGATTCTTGGTTCTTACCGGCATCGGCAACCTCTGGGCCTTTCTTCAGGCGTACCCTTTCGTCCGAGTCCGCCATCTGTTTTTCCTTCTAACATGCTTTTATCAGGTATTTCCAACTCTACTAATTTCATTTTATGTTGCATATAGGTTAATGGCTCCGAAGTCTCTGCCCTCCAAGCAAAGGACCGAGGCTGAGGAATCGAACTCCTCTAGTCCTCCCGAGGCTTTGTGTCGTAGATTTCCCTGGGTGTCCATGAGGTCTTGAAGACCCGGTCATCAATGTCGGATACCGACATTGCACGTTTAGATCTACCGTCATGGAGGGGTGCGTTATACGCCGCCGGAGGCCGACGAGCCTATTTGTGCGGAACGGGAAGTAGGCAATCCCAATTTCTTTTCTTTTACCGGGATTACCTTACTCGGGTCGTGTTTGCTTCCCTTTCACCCATTTCCGGATAATGGCCCCGCTTTGCACTGAAACTTGCCCCGTCTCAACTTCATCCGAACGGGTGGGCTTATCTTGTTACGTTCGAGCAACTGTGTCGCTCCTTCCCGATTCCGATTCCCTGCTTAACCAATCTCTTCTTCTATTACTTTGGCCCCTTTACCCCCGGCTCTCCCAAAGAAAGCGACAAGCTAAAAGGGTTGGTATCTCTCCGCTGCAATCCAGATCGGAACTCATGAAGCCCTTCTCTGAGCCGTTTAAGCGGTTCAAAAATGCGTTCTTCAAGGTTGTCGCCGTGCCTGGTAAACAAACCTGGTTTTTGAAGGGGGTTGAGGCCGCCGACGTAGAGTGGCATTTTCCTCTATATTGGATGGAGAGTCATCATAAAGCTACTCCCTCATCCTTCAAAATTTCCAAAGATGACCTCCTGCCGGAGACAGCCCCTTTCGTGCCTAGGTTGGACGCCTACGTGGAGGAGTATGGCGTCCAGAGTGCGGCCTTTTTCATTTCTGGGGAGGGATCTAGGCCAATTCCCTCTACTTGTAGAAGTCCCTCCTTTGCAATGTTGTTTGTCTTTCCATAAAATTTGGTATCCTGTTGCAGTAATTTGTGTTTATTCCTGACTTCCTTTACTTGTCCTTTCAGCTCAAGACATGAGGGCTCTTCCAGGTTATTTGGCGAAGGTGAATCCGGCCGCGGCATCGCCGAGTCGTTAGACTCGAAAATGGGTCATCCCTGTCGAAGGTGCTGCGCCCGAGGCCGCTACTGCCTCTGTTGTTACAAAGAAGACTAAGGTCTCGGGCGGCGAAGGGTCGGCTCCATCCATCCCCTCCGGGCCTTCTCAGGAAGTTGTTTCCCAAGCTCCGAAGGGGAAACAGGTCGTTGTCTCTGTGGGTGAACCTGTGTCTGCGGTTATCGCGACTACTCCTTTGGTTTCGGTGCTCCCGCCACCTCCGCCACCTCCGCCTCCTCCACCTCCTTCTACCGGGTCGTTGTGTCCTTCTTCTGTGCTTCCTCGCGGCTTCATATGGGATAAGGGGGTGACCAAGGAACTGGACGTTGCGTTCCTTACTCCCCGAGAATTTATGGAGAGCCGGCCCCTGTCTCCGCCTAACGTTGATGAGGTGTATGCAGCGCAACGGTATTTATGTAAATCTTGGGCACTTCAAGCCTATATTCTCATGAGGAGAAGTATTCCATGGCCGATGCAGAGAATAAACGCCGCAGTGTCTCGGGGAAGAGGTGGCGGCCAAGCAAAAGGCTGCGGAGGAGGCCGTGTCAACGAAAAAAGCCTTGGCTGAGTCTGAGGCCAGGGTGCATATTTTGGAAGAGGAGCGGGATGCCGCCTGGACCGAGCGGGATGCTTCTAAGGCCGCGGTCGTGAAGATGGATAAAGAACTTCTATTGGCGTGGGAGGGGGCGGAGAAGTCGGCCTCCGAGTGTTCCCGGGTCCCGGAGCGGCGGGCGATAGTCTTGAGGCGGTGAAAGTCCTTCAGAAACAGCGTGATCTGCTGTCCTCTAAGCTTAAAACAACTGAGGAGGCCCTCACCGTGGCACAGCAGGCGCGCTTGGAGTCCGATGAGCTCTTAAAGCAGACTGCCAAAGATTGCTTTGACAATGCTCTGGAGCAGATCCAGTTCTTAAATCCGACGGCTAATCTTAACACAGGCGGCTATGATTTTCGCGCCTTTGTCGAGGACGGAGTCTTAGTTCCGTACCAATCTCCTACCGCCAATGCGTCCCGATCGAAGAAGAGGGAGGAGAGTCGGATGCGCGAGCGAGGCAACAAAGGGAGCTCATGAGGCCGACCCGTCTAGTTAATTTTTACTTCGTTCTTCTGTGGGCGTCTGTGCCCTTCTATTTTGAACATTTCCGGCCTTTGTGCCGTTTTGTACAAATTTTTATGACTATGGATGAATTATTTCTTCACCCTTACCGCCATTTTGTAAATTACATAATTGAAATCTATTGATTGTAGTAGATACGAGTCGTTTACTCGACCAACACCGAGGTGTGGGAGGGTGGGCGGTCGTATGTTTTAACCTCCGGGGTGTTAACTTAACTGCACTACCTCATTCCGCTTGACTAATCGGAAAAGTTGATAGTAACCGAATTAAGGGCGAGCCGTCACATGTCAACCGAGGTGTCTATTACCTTTAATCTAACGTTTTGACTTGATCAGGGTCGGAATGACAGCCCGCTTTCTTAAATCGGGCAAGCGTTGATGCGTCAATTTCACGAAGGCCACGTATGGCATTTTTGCCGAGCTCTTACCAATGCACGTCAGAGTACAATGGCCGGTGTCATACATCTAGATGTTTTTATGTTAATGACTGGGTGTAAGTACCTCGGTGTCAGGTTTTGGACCGGGCTTAATGGCCTCGGTTTCACGCTTAAGCAAGTAATTGTGCACATTGATGAATTTCCTTGATGGAATCCTTCATTAAATAAAACAGCTCTAAAGAGCTTACAAATGGTCATGAATTATTCAGATGAAAAATAAAGAACAATTGGAGAAACATAAGGAAAAGTAGGAAATAACCGAACAGTAGCCTCTGAGTCTACGGGGCCGAGCCTAGACCTAGTTGTAATAGATCTTTAGCTTGTCGGCGTTCCATGTTCTCTTAACCGGCTTCCTTGCCGGGGTTTCGAGAACATATGCCACAAAGATCGATTTTTCTTTAACCCGATAGGGGCCTTCCCAATTTGCCGCCAGTTTTCCGTCTCGGGCATTCTTGTTTCCGATGTCGGCCCGCCGAAGTACAAGGTTCCCTCGGTTAAAGGATCGTGGTCGAACCTTCCGATTATACTTTGCCGCAAGGAGTTGCTTGGCGGCAAGTTCCCGGATATGCGCTGTGACTCGGATCTCATCAATTAGGTCCAGTCTGTCTTTAGGCGTCATGATTTGGCCTTTGCCCATCCCGTCCGGCTCTGATCTTTCTCCATGATGGCTGCCTGATTTCGACTGGGATCATTGCTTCACAACCGTAGGCTAGCCGGAATGGGGTTTCCTGGGTCGAGGACTGGACACTCGTCCTGTAGCCCCATAGAACGCTGTGGAGCTGTTCGGTCCAACTGGTGTCGGCCTTTAACATCGTTTCTTTAATCCGTCCAGAAAGATTTTATTAGCTGACTCGGCATGGCCGTTAGATTGCTGGTGTTCGACGGACGAGAAGTGTTGTTGGATGTCCAAGTTGGACATTAAGGCCTGGAATCTATGGTCGTGAACTAGGTCCCATTATCGTGACGACTTCAAAGCGGGTAACCCGAATCGAGCAAAGATGTTATGACGAACGAATCTCATAATTCGAGACGAGGTGATCGTAGTCAATGCCTCCGCTTCAATCCACCTGGTAAAATAGTCTACGGTGACGATGAGCCATTTCGGTGTCCGGTGCCGGTTTGAATGGTTCGAGGATGTCCATTCCCCATTTATAGAAGGGCCGGGGGCATACCTTTAACTCCGTCGGTGATCGCCATAGGATCCCTACAGCGTGTTTACGGCAACCTGTCGCACCTCTTGGCGGCTTCCATGGCGTCATGCTTCATGGTGGGCCAATAATAGCCGGCACGTAACGCCTTCCTTGCCAAAGCCTTGCCCCCATGTGTTGGCGTTGCAACCCTCATGTATCTCGGTCAACACGTACCTTGCTTCGGACTCACCCGAGCATCGCATCATCGGGTAGTGCACTCCTTTTACGTATAGGCGATCATCGACCATGGTGTAGATGGCGGCTTCTCTGATCAGCTTCTTTGCTTCAGTGGAATCTGTTGGGATGATCCCCCTTTCCAGGTAATCTTTGATTGGCTTTCTCCAGTCTGTGGCGGACGAGATGGTCATGACGAGGTGGGCTCGGCCAGATTCTGTTGGATCACAGTTCTATGACTCCCCGGTCCTTTGGTACTTGCTAGCTTGGAGAGGATATTGGCCCTGGTATTCTCTTCTCTCGGGATATGAGCAACAATTACTTCTTTTGCTCTGTTCAAGTACTTAGCCAACAGGGGGCCTTTTGCTTGATAGCTGCCATCGATCTGTGTGGCGACAAGTTGTGAGTCGGTGAACACCTTAACTCGCCGCGCTCCGTTCTCTTTTGCTTGAAACAATCCGGCCGGGAGGGCCTCGTACTCGGCTGGTTATTGGAGGTCGGGAATTCCAACCGGAGGGAATGCTCGATAGCGACCCCTCGGGGCTCTCAACGATGACTTCGCTCCACTTTGCCTTTTGGATTGGAAGATCCATCTACAAATACCTTCCCGAGAATTCCTCGCTAGCCATAATCGAGTCAACTCTCGATGAAATCGGCCAATGCTTGTGATTTGATCGCATGCGGGCTTCAAAAGTGATGTCGAACTCGGATAGCTCAATCGCCCAGCTTGTCATTCGCCACGAAAGGTCGGGTTTGTGCAATATCTCGGGATTGGCTGGCTGGTTCGGACTACTATCTCGGTGTCCCCGAAAGTATGGCCGAAGCGTCTCACGGTTAATCGATAATCACGAACGCCATCTTTTCCAGCTTCTGATATCTGAGTTCAGCGTTTTGTAACGCTTTGCTCACAAAGTGATGGGTGTCTGTCCTACCTCGGTTTCTCTTACCAAGGCGGCACTTACCGCCTCGTCTCCCACAGACAGGTACAAGAACAAGGTCTCCCCCCTTACTCCTCGCTTCGTTAGTACGGAGGGTTGCCAAACATCGCTTAATTTCTTCAAAGCGCTACTTCACAATCCGAATTCCATCCTCCATGAGTTTCTTTCTTCAATAACTTAAAGAAAGGTAACACCTTCTCGGCCGTCTGGGTAAGAATCTTGTCAAGGCGACCAAGCGACTGTTAATTGCTGAACTTCCTTCTTAGAGTTCGGGGCTTGCATGTCTAGGACGGCCTTGCATTTGTCCTGGTTAGCCTCAATCCCTCGATTGGTCGGCATAAAACCTAGGAATTTCCGTAGGAACTCCGAAAGCACATTTGGCCGGGTTCAACCTAATTCGATGTCGTCTTAATTTTTCAAACGTCTGTTCTAGGTCCCTGATATGCTCCTCTGGTTGTTTCGACTTCACGATCATGTCGTCTATATACACCTCCACATTTCGCCTGATTTGGTCCTCAAAGACGCGGTTCATCATTCGCTGGTACGTAGCTTTGGCATTCTTCAATCCAAACGGCATGACGTTGTAGCAATAGTTAGCCTTGTCGGTCATGAAGGCGGTCTTTTCTTGGTCGTCAGGGTGTATGACAATCGATTGTAACCGGAGTAGGCGTCCATGAAGGAAAGCAACGGTACCGTACGAGTTATCAACGAGTTGATCAATGTTAGGCATAAGGTAGGATTCCTTCAGGCATGCTTTATTCAGATTGGTGTAGTCAGTGCACACCCTTCATTTGCCAGTTGGTTTTAACACCATGACCACATTCGAGAGCCAAGTTGTATATTGTACTTATCTGATGAATCCAGCGGCAAGGAGCTCTTCAATGTGACTTTCAAAGGCTTTCTGCCTGTCGTCTGAGATATTTCTCTTCTTCTGGGCCACTGGCTTCGACCCCAGCCATATGGTGTGTTTGTGGCAGCAAAAGTGTGGGTCGATCCCGGGTATTTCGGCTGAAGTCTAGGTGAAGACGTCTGGATTTTGTCTTAAAAACTTGATCAGTCGCACTTTTAAGTCTGCGTTCATATCTCTGCCGACTTTAGCTGTCTTGGAGGGATCCGTCCCCGGGTCAATTCCTCCGGCTCCCCTTCCGGCTGGCGTGGATTTTCTGGTTCACGGAGATCCAGCTCTACCATATTAACCGATCGCCGGGGCTGCCTATCATTTCTGACTTCGGCCATAACTTCGTTGGTTCGGAGTCGTGGCGGGGATGACGGTCCTTCCTCCTCGACTCGGAGAGTCTCGAAGTAACATTGTCGCGACTCCTTCTGGTCCCCGGACACTTCGACCACCTGATTTTTATCGTTGATCATCTTCAGTTTTTGGTGCTTAGTGGATGCTAGCATGTCCCAATTGTGTATGGTGGGTTGGCCCAATATAATATTGTAGGGAGAGCGGAAGTCGGCCACAACGAACCTTACACGTTCTGAGTTGAAAGCTTCCTTGGTTCCTAGCGTCAGTCTGAGGTCTACATACCCTTTTGGGAAGGAACGCTCTCCATTGAACCCGATAAGGGTTGACTTGCACAGCTTTAAGTCTTCAACATCGAGGTGCATCCTCCCTCGTATGCGTCCCGGCTTATGATGTCGGCCGAACTCCCGCATCCACGAAGATTCGTTTGACTCGGAATTTACTACGATTCCGGAGATAACCAGTTCTTCCTGGTGGCTGGGAATAACATCCTTTAGCTCTTCGTCTGTAAAGACTAATAGAGGTGGTTTCGGTTTTGTTGAGCTGCCTTTGAACTTTGGTATATCTTTTATTGTCAGCACCTCCTGCAGGTATTTCTTGCGCTAGCTTATCGTATCTCCACCTCCTCCGAACTCGCCGCTGATGCCATTGCATTGGAAATCAGTCCCTGGGAAACCGTCGACAGGGCCGGTTTTCTGTTTCTTCTCTGGTTCCCGAGTGTCTGTAGCCGGACTCCTGCTTCGGCGGCCATTATTCCGCCTGCTTGTTTTCCCTTGAGTTTTGATGATGTATTGGCGAAGTTCCCCTTCTCTCACGAACTTTTCAATAGCATCCCTGAGTTCATAACACTCGTCGGTTGTATGACCGGAGCAGTCGTGGAAAGTGCAAAATTTTCCCCGATCTGTAGTGGACCGATTTCTGATAGGCCTTGGCTTGGCAACCCTTTTCATCTCGGTCTAAGCTACCACCTTCCATAACTGCGATCGCAAAACATTTAGGGGGTATAGTTGCCATACTTCGCCTTATTATCCGTCCTCTTTTGTCGGGGTCGGCTCTCTCTGCCGCGTCTACGGGGTTCCGCCTTCTGCTTGTCCGTCGGATCCCTTCTTTCGGGCGATGAATTCCTGGCCTTCTCAGGTTTGTCTGCATTGGCGATTTCCATCTGCTCGACATCCAGGTACTTCTTCGCTTCAGTGTAGAATTCAATCAGTGAATAGACTCGATTCTTGCACAGATGTCTGGCCAGGCGTGTTGTTGGATCCAGCCCGTTGACGAGACAATGTACGTGGACCTCTTCAGATAATAAGTATACCTGCATTGCCGTGTCTCTGAACCGATCCAGGTACTTCTGCAGCGTTTCACCCTTCTTTTGTTTTACCTTACTCAAAGTGAACTGAGATTTTGGTTGTTTCTTGCTGGTGGCAAAGTGCAATTCAAACTTGCGCCGAGGTCTTCGAAGTTCCGTATGGAATTATTGGGTAATGAACTCAACCATTTGTGGCCAGTCCGGTTAACGTGGCCGAGAAGAGCCGTAAGATGACCGGGCCCTCTATTGACCTGACCCACATCAGCTTTTCGAATATCTCAAGGTGGTGACGTGGATCCTGGGTCCCATCGTACTTGGGAAGATCGGCTAGGTCAAAATTCTTCGGGTAAGGGGCCGTGGCCGTTGCTCGGGAGAATGGGGTCCCACCAGAGCACATCAATTACTTCACTTATATTGCCGCGGTGACCCACGTGTCCAAGCCGCCGTGATTACCTCTCGAAGCTCGTCCGAGTCCCGATCCATGTCGAGGTCTCGGTCTTCATAATTATCACGGCATCGTCTTTATAACCGTCATGGCGATCTTCTCGGCCTCGGACTTCAGCATCCCGGATCCGCAATTGCCTCTCCTCTTTCCGTGTGGAGGTCGGCTGGCGTTCTTGCTCCTTTCTCGCTTCCCCCTTTTTCCTACCGCGGGCCCGTCGATTTGACTCTTGGCTGCTACGCGGACTACTGTTGTCCGGGCAGACAACCTCCTTTCCCTTCCGAGAACTTCTCTGAATTCCGCGTTGGAACATGTTTTCGAGCTTTTCCTCGATCATTGACTCTAGAGCGTGAAAATCTTCTTGTCGTTGGAGGTGATCTCATTTTTCCTTGTTTTCGAACCTCTGAAGCATCGACTCCTGCGTTCTCCTCAAAATGTGGACGTCGGTGTCTAGTACCTGAGCGTCTGGAACTGGGACTATCGGAGCTTGGACTCTTCGTGGCTCTTCTTGCGAAGGTTCGTCGGTTGAAGGAGATGTGCTTTCCGTGTCAGACACGTGACCCTCCGGAGTCTTTTCTCGTGGAGGTTGATCATGAGTCTGCGGTTGACTCGGTTCGGCCTGAGGTTGATTCGGTGGTAAATTGCTTTCATCCTACGGCCGGTCTAATTACTGGCTTTGCTTGTGGCTTCTGGTGTTTGCCATTAGTGGTCACGGGGATAGAAATTTAAGGTTCCCCACGGTCGGCGCCAATGTTCTGGTATAGAACACAGATGTCCAGCTAAGGGCTGGTATTTTGATCTTCGATAGCTAGGCTCTGCCTGAATATCTATGGAGGAGATAATCAGGAGAACGTGGGATCACTGTACATGATAAAGGGGTGGTGTGTGTGCATAGTGAGACTGTATGTAAATAGTCTGAGTTAGAATGTCTGCACCTGGTTACCTGACCTCTGTATTTATAGAGGTGTCCAGGGCGGATATCTCGGCCTGGTGCGATATCCGGGGCGCACAAAATCCGGGCCGCGCTATTACTGGGGCGAGTATCTCGGAAGGCCGTTACGATATGGGTAGATCGTGCCTAGTGACAGAGATTTTCCGTAATCTCCCAAAATAACCAGATTAGAAAAGGATTTGCAGTATAATGTAACCTGGGTCGTTTCCTAATGAATTCGCGATCGGTTCAATTCGCACGAAGAATAAACAAGATGACGATAAATGGGGTTTTTTTATTCAGAATAATATTAAAGACGAAGTAACAGACAAAATGAAATAACACGAATTGAACAGAAAACGAGAGGATTAAAGGATCAACCCACGATTTCGGATTCACCCACTACCATTCCTCGAACGAAACAGTTTATAACCGAACTCATAATCGACTCTAGACAAACCGAAATCTCTCGCATTTGTCTAGAAATTCCCTCAACCGAACAATCATTCAGAATTTGTTCGAATCAGAACGCACCTCCGTACGATCGCACGAAATACTTTAACCCAGTCCGAACTTCGTCCTTGGGAAATATCGATTTGGGTTTTTAATCAAAAACCCAATCCGAACCAAAAATCAAATCTGATTAAGGGATACAGAAACAAGTTAAACGGTTACCGATTAGGCTCGAATCCTCTGGATAGTGGATGGAACCCTCATCGTGGATCAATCTCGAGAAATTAAGCCGAACATAATTAAGAAAGACGAAAAAACGGATGAAGAACGCGAAGAACACGAAGAACATTGTAGAGAATTTGAAAACTACTATTTTGATCCTCTCGAATTCTAAAAACGTGAATGAATCAGATGTTTGTGGCTGCCATTAACTTAAACCTAACCCTAAAATGGAAATGGGTCAGCCCAAAAACGAAATTAAAATAAAATTGGGCTTTAGTTATAAAGTTCGATTCCAAAATAAAATCCAAAAATACATATACTTCGGCTCCAAAATTGACCATCCTCTTGTCTAAATTTGCTCTTCATGTCTTCATAATAATTGTAGCCCTCTGAATCATCTGAAATATGAGACAAAAATGAGGCAAATCCGATATCTGGTTCAAGAGTTATGGTAAAAAAAATGAAGCAATATAAAACTGGAATTTATTATTAAATAATGGCTAAAATATAATAAAAGGCCCAAAGCCCAAATAAGTGTAAAAGCCATTATTTATTAGCTAAAAAGTACTAAATTATGAATCAAGAGACAAAAAGTAGTGTATGAAATATTCAATTATCAAATTCCCCCACACTTATCTTTTTGCACTCCTGAGCAAAATCCAAAGAAAAAGACCTAAAGGAGAAACTCTTCTTTTCTAACAATTGCTAACAATGCAAAATTTGAACAAGGGACACAAAGCTCCAAAAGATCAATCGATCAAGACCACAATCCCTTCATCTCAAATTACAATTCATGGCAATCTCATCAATGATGCTAATCACAAAAGATGGTCTCTCAAATGATGCGCTCAATCAATCAATCAATCTCTCAAGTGTTTAAGGTAAATAAGTGTATCGCTCAAATTCTACTCAAGAAATTTGTTCTACCATAAGCTTGCTCAATTTCTACGTCTCCACTACTCATAACACATGCATGCACAAATCAAGAGAGCTTGTTATGAAAGGTTGTAATGGGATGAGGGTGAAGGTAGGTAATAGTATGGAATGAGAGGCTAAGCACCAAAGAAATTCAAAAGAGCACTAATTAACACAATCATTCTCTATGTAAGAAAATTTTTATTTTGCTTATGTATCTCCTTTCTTTCTATGTATTTTCTTTTTCTTTTTTTCTTCTCTTTTTTTCTTTTTTTCTTTTTCTGCTTTTCTTTCCTTTTCTTTTGCTTTTATTTCTTTCTTTCTTTCTTTCTTTTTCTTTCTTTCCTTCCTATACTATATACATAATCACAATGACAAAAGCAAACATCCCCCCACACATAAAATGTTGCACTCCCGAGCAACCCCCACACCGAAACACAAAACCAAGGTGAAACCAATGCTCAATAAATTTTCAAGGTGCGGAATAAAATGGTTTTACGCTTAGGCTTGTAATGTGGCTTAGAAAAGAAGGAGTCAAAAAGGCACAAAGGGCTAGCAAAGGGATCATAATGCAAGGGAAAGGCTATTTGGCCAAAGTAGGGAAAATAAAAGAAAGAAAATAAGCTTCCATCATACTTATGCACGTAAATGAAAAATATAGTTTCAAAAAGAAAAGGAGCAAGTTCTAGAGAACACAAATCATAAGTAGATGCACACATGAAAGAAAGAATGGCAAAAGATGAATTCCATTCATGCAGGCCCAAAATCTCACAAGGTCAACACCAACCTAAGCAACCAACATCACCAAATCAACTACCAAGATATGTAATCGAAGAGTCAAGAATGGTAGACCCAACAGAATGATCCTTTAAAACAAAAATGTCCTAGTTCATAATATGTAGCAATCATAGAATGAGAGACTGTATTTATTTTCAAAAAGCAAAGTAGAAAAATGAAAACAAATAGAAGAAAGAGGGAGAAAGAAAGAAGAATACTCCCCAAGGGGTTTATGGAGGATAAGTGGCATCAATGAGGAGAATCTCTGCTTCCTTAGGGTCAGCTGATCCCTCATGAAATGGCTTGAGGCGATGCCCATTGACCTTAAAGGTTAGTCCCGTGGGTGGATCACATAGCTCAATAGCACCAAATGGAAAAATGTTAGTGATCTCAAAAGGGCCATCCCATTTAGATCGAAGCTTACCGGCATAAGCCTCTAACGGAGTTAAACAGAAGAACTTTCTAGCCCACAGAAAATTCTTTCCTCAAAATATGCTTATCATGGAATGCCTTAGTCTTTTCCTTGTACAACCGCGAACTCTCATAGGCATCCAATCTAAGCTCATCCAACTCTTGCAATTGTAGCTTCCTCTCCATCCCGACTTCGCCAAATCCATGTTACACCGCTTAATGGCCCAATAGGCTTGATGCTCCAACTCAACCGGAAGATGACATGCCTTACCAAAGACAAGCCGATAAGGAGACATCCCAATCGGAGTTGAAGGTGGAGCTAAATCACAAAGAGGGGGGTGAATTGGGGATTTTGAAACTTTTTCGTTTTGCTGTTTTTGTACAAAGAAAAATAGAGGTGAGCGAGAAGAGGAAGAGAAGAATAGCTAGACACAAAGATTTATACTTGGTTCGGTCTAACTCCTTGACCTACGTCCAAATTCCCGCACACTCGGGATTTCCACTATGTCAATTCGATTACACACTGTACTCAAGAGAAATTCTCTCTAGAATTTACTCCCCCTTACAAGCCGTAATCAATGAACCCAATCACCAAGTCCCCTTGACTTGTGATTCTTTACAATAAATGATTTGCGAGATAAAACTCTCTCTAAGAGTGAGTGATGATAAACACCGAAGCTTATAATGTCAAAAGACAGATTACAAGTGAAAAACGAAAGGTAGTTGAGAGACTTGAATACTTGTGCGTTTTCGGATATGCTAGTTGTATAAGAGACTTGAATGCGTCCTATTTATACTCGAGATCATTAAATGACCGTTGCTATCCCAATAAATCCATTGGAGAAGTTCATCCAAGATTAGCGATGGTTTAGGCATCTTCTCTCTCCAATCTTCACTTAACCCACCAATGGCTAGATGATCGAGTTGACTCTCTGTGAATTTGTCCATTGGAATAGCAACTGCTTGTTGTAGAAATCATTCTTTAATGCTTTGCAACCGTGTGCAGTGGATTAAGCAAAAGTATGCAAGTTTCGGTTTCAGCATTTAATGTTCGACATCACCTTTTGCTTTTCCTTTTAACCTTCAATAATCATTCTTTAAACAGATGGTTAAATTGAGGATCAGTCTCAAAGACATTTTCAGGATTCTCAATAGAGGCAGGAGTAGTTTTCGAAAAGAATTGATTCTTGAAAACGTTTCCTTCATCATCCTCCATAGGTTTATCGATTTGGATTCACGTAAAAAACAACATGCATAGACTCTTCAACAATACGAGTATGAGTATTAAAGACTCTATAAGCTTTACTCCTATTTGAATAACCCAAATATACCTTCATCTGCTTTGGGATCAAACTTTCCCAAGTTATCCTTACCATTCTTATGGATGAAACACTTACATCCAAACACATGCAGATGAGCTAGATTGGGTTTTCTTCCTTTGTACAGCTCATAGGGAGTCTTGTCCAACTTCTTCCGGAGGTATGCCCGATTTGAGATGTAGCACACGGTGCTCATTGCATCAGCCCAAAACACTTGAGAAGTGTTGTTTTCATTCAACATGGCCCTTGCCATCTCAGTGAGAACACGATTCTTTCTTTCCACAACACCGTTTTGTTGGGGAGTTCTTGGGCCGAGAAGTTGTGGTCTATTCCCATGATATCACAAAACTCAAAAATGCATTGTTTTCGAATTCTCCTCCATGATCGCTTCGATTCCCGAAATAGAGAATCTGTCTCGTTTTGAACCTTCTTGGCAAAAACAACAAACTGATCAAATGTTTCATCTTTAGAGGATAAAAATATAGTCCATGCAAATCTTGAAAAATCATCAACTATGACCAAAGTATAAAGATTGCCTCCAAGGCTTTTCACTCTAGCCGGTCCAACTAGATCCATATGAAGCAATTGAAGAGGTCTATTAGTTGAAATCTCGTTTTTGGATTTGAATGATGATTTGGTTTGTTTTCCTTTTTGACAAGCATCACAAAGCATGTTATTTTTAAAATGTAGTTTAGGAACACCAATCACCAGATCCTTTTTAAGTAATCTGTCAAGTTGAATCATATTGACATGAGTCAATCGCTTGTGCCAAAACCAACTTTCATCCAAGTTACTGACAAAACATTTTTCAGAAACAGTACCATTACTAGAGAGACTAAGTGTATAACAATTGCCATCTCTAGGGGCTCTAAATAGAGCATTTGGTTTTATGTTTTCTAAAGGGAGTATATCCTTACTCACAATCAAGCACTCCTCAGAATCGAAGATAACTAAGTTACCTTTATCAGTGCTTTGGCTTACACTGAGGAAATTGTGGCAAAGTCCTTCGACTAGGTAGACATCTTTGATTAGTGGTCCTTCATTGTTGCCAATTTCACCAACTCCCAATCTTTCCGCATTGATCTCCACCAAAGGTCACCTTGCCACCATCCTTAGGCTTGATTGAGGCAAATTTGGATTGATCCCCAGTCATGTGCCTAGAGCATCCACCGTCAATGTACCATTTGTTGGATTTTGATGCTCTTAGGCAAACCCGCAAGACACAAACAAATCGGGCCTTAGGTACCCATCTTTTCTTGGGTCCTTTGGGGTTAGTTTGTGTCTTAGGAATCTTGTAAGATCCCTTTGGCACCCATTGGTAATTTCCTATGGGTTTACTCTTTCTTTCCTTCTTATGAAAGCGGGAAGAAGTAGTATGACCCTTTCATTGCGGTAATTACATTGTGCAAACGGGTTTGAAGAATGGACTGATTTTGTAAAATAGTTCATATAGGATTTTTCACCGAGACTTCTTTCTTCCTTTCTTTTTATCAAAATTAGGTTTGTAACCAACTCGATCTGATCATTTATAAATCTTTGTTGTTTCAAAATGACATTGAGCATTTCACTTCCTCTAGTGAATTTCTCAAGTGCCTTTGTAAGATATGAATTCTTTTCTTCGATTAGGACAATCTTCACAAGCAATATTTTCTGAAGAGGAAAACTTTTCAACTTGAAATTCAAGAGTAAGATTTCTGTTTTTCAATTTGAAATATTTTTCAGCAAGTTTTTCAAATTCGGATTGCACAGCCATATACTCAGCAAATAACTCATCATAAGGTGGTTTGCAATCATATACCTCTTCGAAGTTGATACGTAGTTCCTCTTCTTCGGAAACTAAGCATACGTTTTCTTTTTCTTCCTCATCCTCATTATCTTCATTAGATGAACTATCTCCCCAAATACCAGAGACATATGCCTTCTTTCTGAATTTGTTGAATCTCTTCTTTTCTTTGTCTTTGTTCTTCGATTGGGGCATTCGATTTGATATGTCTAGGCTTCTCACACTCGTAGCAAATGATTGGCTTCTTTGCCTCATAGCTGGAGCTACCCTTGTGAAACTTGTTGAAACCTTGGTCCTTCTTGTAGAATTTCTTGAATCTCCGGACCATCATACCAATCTCCTCATCTTCGTCGATCTTCATCATCATCGATTCCTTAGTTTCTTTGACAGCTTTAAGAGCAATTCCCTTATTTTTGCCATGGACTTCATCAAGTCCCTTTTTGAACTTGAGCTTGGCTTCATATTTAGAGAGACTCCCGAAAAGGGCTGCCACAAATGCCATAGAGTCTCCACGAGCTTCTTCAATTGTAGTGACTTTGGCTTCCCATTCCTTATTGAGGATGTTGAGAATTTTCCTCACTTGGACAGGTTGCTCATACTCTTTGCCCAATGCAGCAAGTTGATTGATCGGATGAGTGAATCTCACTGAAATCACCAATAGATTCTCCGAGACTTCATACGGAGGAGATCATATTCTCGTCATTAGAGTGTTGACTCTATTTTGCTTAACTCCAACAGTTCCTTCATGAGCAATTTCCGAGAGTCCCACATGGCTTTAGCGAGAGGTTAAGTTGCAAATGCGAAAATATTCTTGTTGACTAAGAGCACTTTGCGAAGGAGAACCGCCTTGCTTGTTGAGTGTGACATTTCTTCTCCATTTTCATCATAATCTTCTTCTTCCTTTGGAACCACGAGACCATTTTCCAGACGGTTGGAGCGTAGTCTCCTCGTTCAAAAACTCTCCGAGACCATACTCGTAGCCATTACGAACACCTTGAATTTGGCTTTCCGAGAATGAGTAATGTTCTACACCGAAACTGAGGTCTGTTGATCGAAGCTCCATCGGTAGAATGCCTTCCATTGGATCCTTCTTGAGATGTTAAGCTCTTTAGAGAAGACCTTGCTCTGATACCAAATGAAGGTGGAGCTAAATCACCAAGAGGGGGGTGAATTGGGGATTTTGAAACTTTTTCGTTTTGCTCTATTTTTGTACAAAAAACGAGAGGTGAGCGAGAAGAGGAAGAGAAGAATAGCTAGACACAAAGATTTATACGGTTCGGTCTAACTCCTTGACCTACGTCCGGTCCCGGACACTCTAGGATTTCCACTATGTCAATTCGATTACACACTCTGTACCCAAGAGAAATTCTCTCTCTAGAATTTACTCCCCCTTACAAGTGTAATCAATGAACCCAATCACCAAGTCCCCTTGACTTGTGATTCTTTACAATAAATGATTTGCAGATAAAACTCTCTCTAAGAGTGAGTGATGATAAACACTGAAGCTTATAATGTCAAAAGACAGATTACAAGTGAAAACTGAAAGGTAGTTGAGAGACTTGAATGCTTGTGCGTTTTCAGATGTGCTAGTTGTATAAGAGACTTGAATGCAGTCCTATTTATACTCAGAGATCATTAAATGACCGTTGCTATCCCAATAAATCCATTGGAGAAGTTCATCCAAGATTAGCAGATGGTTTAGGCATCTTCTCTCTCCAATCTTCACTTAACCCAAATGGGTGGCTAGATGATCGAGTTGACTCTCTGTGAATTTGTCCATTGGAATAGCAGTTGCTTGTTGTAGAAATCATTCTTTAATGCTTTGCAACCGTTTGCAGGTGGATTAAGCAAAAGTATGCAAGTTTTTGGTTTCAGCATTTAATGTTCTGACATCACCTTTTGCTTTTCCTTTTAACCTTCAATAATCATTCTTTAAGCGATCAAACTCACTAAACAGATGGTTAAACATAGCAGGGAATAGTAGAGAATAATCCTAGAAGATATTATGATCAAAGAGTAAGGATTCAAAAATTCGTCTGATTTGATTTTCAAACTTAGCGTTCAATACTCGAGTGTGTTCATCAATACTCGAGTGTGTCACTATGCACTTAAGTCAATACTTGAGTATTCATTCTAATACTTGAGTATTCTTCTTCCAGAGAGGAATCATCGAGTTTTGACTTTGGACCTCATCATTGAAATAAGGTCAATACTCGAGTGTCCAAGTCAATACTCGAGTTTTGAACTTTTGGTATGAAAATAAGTTTAAGTTCAAAACCTCAATACTTGAGTATTGACTCCAATACTTGAGTGTTCAGATTATTGACAAAGAGCAAAGCTCTCGGTATGCCCAACACTCGAAGTTTCCAACTCAATACTCGAGTATTCATTTATTTTGAAAAACTTTGTGAAGTCTTTCCCAAGTCAATACTTGAGTTTTGAAATGAATACTTGAGTGTTCAAATTGTTGTCAAAGATGAAAGCTCTCTGTAACTCCAATACTTGAGTTTTCAAATCAATACTCGAGTGTGCATTTGATTTAGAAAAGCTTTGTGAAATCTTTGCCAACACAACACCTGAGTATTGAAGTGAATACTTGAGTATTCAATATATGTATAAAACTTGTAGACTTTCTGTCAGTCCAATACTCGAGTGTGCAAAACCAAAACTCGACTATTCTAGGTGCTTGAAAAACTTTGATAAATTGATGACAATGCAATACTTGAGTTTTCAAATGAATACTTGAGTATTCATAAACACATGTCAAATATGAAAGCTTTGTGAAAGACTAATACTCGAGTGTGTAAAACCAAAACTCGAGTGTCCATAAGATGAACAACTTGATATCTCTCTGCATGGCCAATACTTGAGTATTCAATGGAATACTCGAGTTTGACTCAGGGTTGAAAAACTTGGAGTGCTCTCTGTAAGTCCAATACTCGAGTGTTTTGTCCAACACTTGAGTATTGCTTTGTGTAATGATTTTTGAGCAACTCTCTCTCACGTCAATACTCGAGTTTCGAAACCGATACTCGAGTGTGGCTTTGACAGTAAGTTTTCCAACTTGCCAAAGACCAACTTCAATGAATGTTTACAATTGTTAATTATCATCAAAATAAATAGAGAACTAACAGGAGTCTTGTAGGCGGTACGATATGCCCACAAAGCATCCTCTAATCGCTTACTCCAATCTTTCCGGGTAGAGTTAACGGTCTTCGAAGGAGTTTCTTAATCTCTCTATTTGAGACTTCGGCTTGACCGTTGGTCCGAGGATGGTATCTTTGTGGAGACCTTGTGAAGCACTCCATACTTGCGTAACAAGGCACCCATGCTTCGGTTGCAAAAATGGGAGCCTTGGTCACCGATAGTAGCTCTAGGAATGCCAAACCTGCAGAAAATGTTAGACCTAACAAAATCCACCACCACGAAGAATCATTAGTCCGGGAGCCTTTCGCCTCAACCCATTTCAAGACATAATCAACAGCCAGTAGTATGTAAATATAACGATATGAAACAGGAAATGGACCCATAAAATCAATACCCCAAACATCAAAGATCTCACAAAACAATATAGGGTTAGGGGCATCTCATGCCTACGGGAAATACTCCCTTTCTGTGACAGTTATCACATGACTTACAAAACAGATCGGAATCATGAAACAAGGAAGGCCAAAATAATCTACCGTCTAAGACTTTCCTAGCAGTTCTTTGGGGTCCAAAGTGACCACCACAGGCAGAAGCATGAGCAAAATGCAATATAGAGTGAAACTCATGATCAGGCACACATCTCCTAACTACTTGGTCACTACAAAATTTCCACAGATAAGGGTCATCCCAAACATAATATTTAGACTCACTCTTTAATTTAAGGTTTTGGGCCCTAGTGGAATCTACAGGTAAAACACCAACTACCAAGTAGTTAACCAGATCATCATACCATGGAAGCTTACCTTGCAGCTGTAGAAGCTGCTCATCAGGGAAATCATCCAGAATAGAAGAGGGGTGGGAGGGAGAATGAGTGATGCGACTCAAGTGGTCAGCTACCTAGTTTTGTGCTCCACTTCTGTCTCGAATCTCAACATCGAACTCTTGGAGCAATAACATCCACCGGATGAGTCGTGGCTTAGCATCTGTCTTTTTCAAAAGAAACTTCAAAGCAGCATGGTCAGAGAAAACAATTACTCTACTTGCTAGCGAGATATGACCTAAACTTATCAAAAGCAAATACAATAGCCAACAACTCCTTCTCGGTAGTGGTGTAATTGGGTCAAGGCGGGATCCAAAGTCTTGGAGGCATATGCAATCACATGAGATGCTCTATCAACTCACTTTGTGCCAAGATAGCACCAACCGCATAGTTGGAAGCATCACACATCAACTCGAAGGGGAGGCACCAATCAGGGGCTTGGATCACTGGGGTTGTAGTCAGGCAACGCTTCAAATGATCGAAGGCCTCCTTGCAAGCATCATCAAATACAAAGTTAGTGTCCTTATGCAGAAGGTTGGACAAGGGTCGGGCAGTCTTGCTAAAATCCTGAATGAAACGCCGATAGAAACTTGCATGACCAAGAAAAGAGCGAACTTCCCGCATAGATGCGGGGTAAGGCAAAGTAGTAATTACCTCTATCTTAGCAGGATCTACCTCAATCCCTTTCCTAGACACTATGTGTCCCAAGACTATACCTAACTCAACCATAAAGTGACACTTCTCATAATTAAGCACAAGATTAGACTCAATGCACCTATGGAAAACTCTAGACAAATTAGCCAAGCATGCATCAAAATCAGACCCATAGACAAGGTGAAATCATCCATAAAAACCTCCATGCAATCCTCTAGAAACTCGGAGAAAATGCTTACCATACAACGGCCGAAAGGTGCCGGGTGCGTTGCAAAGGCCAAAAGGCATCCTTCGGTAGGCATATGTTCCAAAGGGGCATGTGAAGGTCGTCCTCTCCCCGATCCTCGGGAGCAATATGGATCTGGAAGTATCCGAGTAGCCATCCGGGAAGCGAGAATGGGACTTGCCGGCCCGGTCGCTCTAACATCGATCAATGAAAGGTAGAGGATAATGATCCTTGCGAGTGGCTTGATTGAGTCTCCTATAGTCGATACAAACTCTCCAACTATTATGAACTCGAGTAGGAATGAGCTCATTCTTCTGATTGGCTACCACAGTAACTCCGGACTTCTTAGGAACCACCTAGACCGGGCTAACCCACTGGCTATCAAAAATGGGATAGATGATTCCAGCTTGTAGAAGCTTAGTGACCTCCTTCTTCACCATATCAAGGATAAGAGGATTAAGGCGTCTCTGGGGTTGCCTCACCGGCTTAGAGTCCTCTTCCAACAGAATTCGATGCATACACATGGAAGGGCTCATGCCAACGATGTCAGCTAATGTCCATCCAATGGCTTTCCTGTTTGCCCTCAATAAGCTTAGCAGCTTATCTTCTTGGTCAGGAAGAAGATTATTTGCCACAATGACTGGCAACTATTCATCCACCTCCAGAAATGCATACTTCAGGTGATCTGGAAGGGATTTCAACTCAAGCTTGGGTGGTTGCTCAGTGGAGGGAAGAAGTTTGGGTGGTTGTTGCAACAACTCTGATGTCATCACATTGGAAATGCCTAAAACCACATTCAAAGAAACAAGAACTGCGTCTATACAGACTCAATGTTAACATCGAATCAAGCTCATCAAAATCGAGTTAAGCTCATCAAAATCGGAATCGGGATGCATATTAGGATCAGGATGAAGCTCAAACTAGAATCAATATCAAAATCCACATGTAATGTAGAATCACCAAGCAAGTCAGAATCACCAAATAATGCAGCATTAAGAAAATCAGTGCAAACAGAGCACCATTCATTATCAGCACATGCACAAATGGGAGAATCACTCTCGGATGCAAAATCGGGATAATCGGACACCAATCGCAATAACATCATCCACATCATCAATCACATCAATGCGAGAAAACAGAGTGTTCTTCCTAGGATGTTTCATGGCATTAAAGATATTGAAATTCACGAGATATATCACCAAACTCCATGGATAGAGTACCCGAGAATGCACATCTATCTTAGTCCTAGCTGTTTTCACGAAAGGCCTACCTAGAATGATTGGTGACCTACTACTGGGAGTCTCATCCTCCATATCTAAGATGTAAAAATCAGCAGGAAATATCATTTCATTAACTTTGACTAATACATCTTCAACTAAACCAGAAAGGATGAACATTACTCCTATTAGCTAGCTGAACAACAACACCGAGTGGGGCGTAAAGGACCAAGACCAAGAGATTTATAAATAGATGCGGGGATGACATTAATAGAAGCACCTAAATCTAGCATGCAATCATCAAATCTATAGTTACCAAAACACAAAGGGATAGAAAACGTCCACGGATCCTTGCACTTGCGAGGCATTGTAGGCTTTGGATGAGTCTTGATACATTCGTTCAAACTCACTCGTTCACTCCCCTTCAATCGCCTCTTGTTGGTGCACAACTCCTTCAAAAACTTGGCATATTTAGGAATTTGTTTGACCGCATCTAAGAGAGGAATGTTGATCTCTACTCTTCTGAATGTCTCAAGTATATCCTTCTCTTGTTCTTTTACGCCAACTTTTTGGATTGAACTGCTCTACGAGGGAAAGGAAGAGGAATGGGGATGTCTTCCTCTACACCTTGCTGCACCGCCTTTTTATTTTTAAAGTCAATCTTCACATTTTCGACTCTCTTTCTAATGTGGAAGTCACATCTGCGGTAAATTTTAGGTTCCTCCAATTGCTTGCCGGAACGAAGGGAGATAGCACTCACGTTCCCCTTAGGATTAGGAATTGTTTGTGAAGGAAGAGTGTTGGATCCCCGAGGTTGAAGCTGGTTCAATGAGGTTGCCAACCGCCCAATCTATGTTTGCAAACTCTGAATGGAAGTGTCAGTTTGCTGTGGGAACTGCATATTGGCTGTGACAAATTGCTTCATCATATCTTCAAGTGAGGAACCACCACTACCACTACTACTAGTCTGCTGTTGTGTTGCCTGTGGAGGTGCACATATGGCTGGTCGAGGAGGTGGTGCTGGCAAAGGCAAAGGCGGTGCAGATTGCTGTTGGAAATTTTGTGGTCTGTACTGTCTCTGTTGGTAATTCCCAGAATTTTGTTGAAATTGGTTATTCTGGTTCCAATGGAAATTGGGGTGATTTCTCCAACCAGGATTGTAGGTGTTGGAGAAGGCATTATTATGCTGGTATTGTGGGTTTCCTGGAAAAACACCCACTGAAGCTACTGACTGGTCTTGATAAGCAGGATCATGTAAGGTAGGGCAAGAGTCGGTAGAATGGTAAGGGTCGAAACGTAACCCACATGAGTACCCAATCGAGGAGGAGAAGATTGCACTTTGTGTGTCACGCTAACCGCCTCACCAGAGAGGTCAGATCATCAAGTCTATTCTCTAATCTCTGAGAATCGTACTGGACTGGAGGTGTTTGCACATGGTAAACAGGAGTACCAAATTGCTGAGAGTTGGCTGCCATCTCGGAGATCAATTCTCGGGCATCTTCAAATGTCTTGTTACGTAGAGCCCCACCGCTAGAAGCATCCACCAAACCCTTGTCCACTAGTAGCAGACCATCAGAGAAATGGGTAATCAAGAGTTGCTCAGTGATCTGGTGGTGTGGACAGCTTGCACATAACCTTTTGAACCTCTCCCAGTACTCATACAAAGTCTCCTCATTGGCCTGTTTAATGTTGGCAATTTCCTTTTTGATCGCAGTTGCTCTTGAGGCAAGGTAATATTTCTCCATAAATAACCTATGAACATCAGTCCAGCTCCCAATAGATAAAGGCTGAAGGTACAACAACCAGTCTTTAGCTCCACCTTCCAATGAGAAAGGAAAAGCTCTCAACTTGATTTGATCTTCATGAATGGCATGTGGTTTCATTGTGCTGCACACTAGATGGAATTCCTTCAAATGCTTAATGGCACACTCACCGAAAGACCATGAAACTTAGGCAACAAGTGTATTAGACCAGATTTAAGCTCAAAGTTAGCAGCAAGGGCAGGATATTGGATGCACAAAGGTTGATAATTAACATCAGTTTCATTCAATTCCTTTAAAGTAGGACGATTTTCCTGTTCTTCTGCCATAATTTCTGAGTTAGGAAAATTGCTACGAGAATCAGTGAAAACAACAAGACTATCAGAAGTACTATCAGAAACACAATCGAAAGATCAACAAAGGTATGGACACAATCGGAATGACCACAATCGGACTCAAGTTCAATGTCCAATTCGGTATTAATCCCACAACTTAGCCTAACAACTCTTCTAGCGGTAAGAATTGTTCTTTCTATTTCGGATCAAATGGCAACAAGTCTTCGGATTGATAGTGCTCCTAGTACTCGTGCGGCATAGTCACAAGGCGAGAATCTGCGAAGAAAATCAGAATTACGAAAATGCCACCAGCCAATCGGAATTTAAAAATGCCACTAAAAGTGGTAAAGAGTAGAAAAACACTAGGACACACAAAAGCAAACACAAAAACAAAAACCTATGGTAGAAATTGACCTAAACAAGTCCAGAAACACTATCAAATGATTTTTAAATTTTTTGGGACTTGGACGGGGCAACTCCTAGACCATTGGGGAACCCAAAAATGGAATAAAAAAACTTCAAAAATTGAAAAAGTGGTCTAAACGATGGAATTTGGCTTATATCTCAAGACCACGGTGCTTTAGCTCGTGTCCTATGCTAAATAACATTTTCCTTCACTCACCAAAAATCAGCCCAATCGAGTAAGTCAAAAATTGCTAAAATACCCGATATATCCTACCGAGACCAAAAAATGGTAAAAACAGGGTCTAAACGATGGAATTTGGCCAAAATAGGTGAGACCTCACTTCCTCTTAAGGAAGTGAGTCTTGCTTAGAATGCCCAATTCCTTGTGAATAAGACCTGGGTTGAGTGATCTGGGTCAGAAAAATTTCTGTCCAGCCACCCGAACCACCTAAACTACCGAAAAACGAAGCTATTTACACTACTGTTACTAATCAAACCGATACAAATTCCCCGGTAGCGGTGCCATATTTTGACAGAGATTTTCCGTAATCTCCCAAAATAACCAGATTAGAAAAGGATTTGCAGTATAATGTAACCTGGGTCGTTTCCCAATGAATTCGCTTGATCGGTTCAATTCGCACGGCAATAAAAGCGGATGGCGATAAATGGGGGTTTTTTATTCAGAATAATATTAAAGACGAAGTAACGAGACAAAACAAAATAACACAAATTGAACAAAAAAAACAGGATTAAAGGATCAACCCACGATTTCGGATTCACCCACTACCCTTCCTCGAACGAAACATATTTATAACCGAACTCGTAATCGACTCTAGACAAACTGAAATCTACGCATTTGTCTAGAAATTCCCTCAACCGAACAATCGTTCGGAATTTGTTCGAATCGGTGGCGCACCTCATACGATCGCACGAAATACTTTAACCCGATCCGAACTTCGTCCTTGGGAAATATCGATTTGGGTTTTTAATCAAAAACTCAATCCGAACCAAAAATTAAATCTGATTAAGGGATACATAAACAAGTTAGACGGTTACTGATTAGGCGCGAATCCTCTGGATAGTGGATGGAACCCTCATCGTGGATCAATCTCAGAAATTTAGCCGAACATAATTAAGAAAGACGAAAAATAGATGAAGAACACGAAGAACATTGTAGAGAATTTGAAAACTACTATTTTGATCCTCGAATTCTAAAAACGTGAATGAATCGATGTTTGTGGCTGCCACTAACTTCAACCTAACCCTAAAATGGAAATGGGTCAGCCCAAAAACGAAATTAAAATAAAATTGGTCTTTAGTTATAAAGTTCGAGCCCAAAATAAAATCCAAAAATACATATACTTCGGCTCCAAAATTGACCATCCTCTTGTCCAAATTTGCTCTTCATGTCTTCATAATAATTGTAGCCCTCTGAATCATCTGAAATATGAGACAAAAATGAGGCAAATCCGATGTCCAGTTCAAGAGTTATGGTAAAAACAGTGAAGCAATATAAAACTGGAATTTATTATTAAATAATGGCTAAAATATAATAAAAGGCCCAAAGCCCAAATAAGTGTAAAAGCCATTATTTATTAGCTAAAAAGTACTAAATTATGAATCAAGAGACAAAAAGTAGTATATGAAATATTCAATTATCACCTAGCCAAGATTCCGGATCTCCCCTATGATTAGCGGATCATACCTCCTGGCTCAGTTTGGGCCGCGCCATGAACTTGCGCTTTTGGGCCAGTTCGTAACAACATTGATGTTTGAATTAATTAATTAATTAATACTTTGTCCTTGGACGGGGAAAAACCTCATCCAAGACCAAGACCAAATAGGGAGCCAGGAAAAATCAAATTTTTTTTTACATCACGGTAATTTTTTTCATAAATGATACTCCCTCCAATCCTAATTATAGGACAACATTTGGGAGTTTATTTTGGTCCTAATTATAAGACAACATTCTAATTTTTGTCAATTTCTTCATCAAATACCTCTATTTTATTCTCTCAAGTGTGTTTAGTTTTTTATGAGTATATATATATGTGGGTGTATAGACTTTTCAGTCAATGAGATTTTTAAATTGTTACATTTTAATTTATTTATCGATCAACTAATGTTAATTTACTTACTTATATATATATATATATACACACATACATACATATAAACACACAGATATGCATATGTGTGTCAGTGCGCTTTTATTTATGTGTTTATGTCTACACACAAACATATATGTGTGTGTGTGTCTATGTATATATGTGTGTGCGCACATACATACATGTATATCTGTGCGTGTGTATGTGTGTGCGCGTATACATATGTATATCTGTGTGTGTGTGGATAAACACACATATATATGTGTGTCTATATATGTGTATATGTATATATATATCTATATGTGTACATATATACACATATGTATATATAGTAAGACCATTATTTTAATTAGAAAGCGTGTAGAAAGGAAAATTCTAGGTCAGAAAGATATGTGGCAAGGTTATGTTCACTTTTACTTAAGTCATTTTAAATTTATATTAGGGCATTTTTGGAAAATGAGTAAAATTAACTAATTTAACTTCTCTCCTTAATCTCCCCAAAATCAGTTAAATATATCTTATAATTAGGATCGGATGGAGTATAATCATTACATAAATTTTTGTTTTTTGTTTCTTTTTATAATAAAAATTTGCTCGTTACTTCTCTTTATGGTAATTATGCTTAAGTTGGCTTCATGCATTAATTTCCTTTATTCTTGCATCTAAACATAATTTTTCTTTGAAAAGTAACTTTTAGACAATGAAATTACATTTCCACCATACTCAAATTAATTAAGTTTCATTTAAGGTCGATCTGCCCCACAATGAGTGAATCTTTTTTCCTTACATGGTAATACTCTATATTACTAAAATGCAACCCTGTACAGCAGCATTCTTCCAAAACTTAACTGAAACTATTCATAGTTCAGGGAAAAAATATTATCAAAACATATTAAGCTGTTGAAAGGAAATACAAGGGTAATAATGCAAAAAATTAACTCACAAAACATCTGGTTTTTAAGCCACATGCTCACATGGCACATCAGTACCATGCTAGTTGAGAACCTGTGATACAAGAGTGACTGCTAGAGGCTAAAGCAATTACATATTCCCTGTCTGGCCATTTTAAGCAAGAATAAGAGGTAAAACATCAGCACATGAGAGATTTACTGCTACTGTGAGGCCGAGGTTGATGTTCCAGCTTCTGCAGGTGCAGAAGCTCCAGCTGGTCCTGATCCTGCTGGCGCCAATCCAGAGGGAGCAGCAGATGAACCCGGCTGCATGGACTGCTGATATTGCTGGTTTGCTGCCGGCGGCTGAGATGTAGACATTCTGGGGTTGTATGGGGGTGGGTACTGTTGATAACCAGGTACAGGTGGCATATAACCATACGGGGGAGGGTGATAATACTGATGATGGTGATATTGTCCAGGTGGCGGAGGCATCATTGGATGGGCAAAATGCTGTATTTGCTGCTTCTCCAAATTGGGTTTGTTGTTCTCTCCTGTCACAGTGGCCCCACCAGGAGGACCACCATCTTGGGATGGAATAACAGCACCCATTCTCTGAGGATCCATTGATGGATAGTAGCTTCTGTCTTGCTGAGGAGGAGGTGGAATGTTATAGTAATGAGCTCCCTGGGTTTGATCCTGGCTCTGCTGCTGTGATATGACAGCTCGAGGCAACAATCCACTGTGAGCCACAGATGCCTGCTGCCTCGCTTGATCAGAACTTTCAGACTCAGGTTTTGCCGTCTGAGGTCTACCCCACATTAGCTTCAACCTTAGGCCCTTATAACTAGCTTGTTGGAGAGCTCTTCTGCTGCTTTCTCTGCACCTTCTCTGGTTGTGTAGGTTACAAAAGCACAAGCCCGTTGGAGCACCATCTTGATGGATTCAATTTCGCCATGGGCATAAAAGTGATCACGTAGGTCCTGCTCACTGACCCGAGCATCAAGCCCACCAACATAAAGAGTTCTAATGGTCTCATCCTCTGGAGGCTCCAGAGAGTTCATCTCTCCTGCCTTGCCAAGTAACTTTAATGCCACAGGATCGTTCACCCTGCAAGTTTATAATGCACAGAATGTACCATGAGAGAAAAAATCAAAATAAAAAATTTTAAGTGACAAATAATGTCACTGATTTATGAAAGCTAACATAACAAAACATTCAAGTAATGTCACCAATTATCTATGCAATCAGTTAATCCAATTTGTTTATTATTTTACTTGTTTTCCCACCTAATCAAAAGGAAAAACAAAAAAGAAAAAAGAAAATTCTTTGATATGGAGTGTCACTCTTACAGAAGACATAAACGTAAGAGCTACAAACCATGTAGCAAGCTAAATTTAAGTTAACCATATCGAACGAGAAGTTTGAATTAAATACAGAACATGAACACTAGCCAGATGTTAGAGAAAACAGAGAAGTAACCAACTTGCAAATATGTGATGACGAACAGATTCTGGTAATGGAAAAAGTTTCCCCAACTAGGGTACTCAAATGCTAATCTATATATAATATAAAATTTATATGAAACCACACTATATGTAGTTTATAGATAGTGTGGCTCACCTCAAGCTCCACATGAGTCCACAATCTAGTTCCCAGTAATGTTAAAAAAAGAGAACCCAATGCAGAAAAACTGTAATGGTACGCAGCTCTTAGAAGCATAACTATATCAAAACTTGGCAAGAAAAACACACAGCAAACATGTTGTCATAGTTTAACAGCAAGTAATCATAACTATATCAAGAACTCAGTGCAGAAAAACTGTAATGGTATGCGGCTCTTAGAAGCATAACTATATCGAGACTTGGCAAGAAAAACACACAACAAACATGTTGCCATAATTCAACAGCAAGTAATCACACAGAATGACAACGTATATGCTAATAAGATTGTCTAAGACACAACAACGACCTCTTTCTTACAGTCTCCCATACACAGAAAGCTAGGTTACTACTCAAACAATTTGGGAGAGAAGTCATTTGCAACTACACTTACCCATAATAACGATCTTTGATATTTTGTTGAGACAACTCCCCCGTCACTGGCATCTCATGCCTATAAGGGCATTCAGCTCCTCTGGTACACTCACCCCTTATGTAGAAACTGCAAATATGAGCCCGGTTTCTTTTGTAGTATGGTGTTGTCCTTTGAAGCTTCAAAATAGTATCATTTGCACGTACTTTCCCATACGAGGATTCATAATCCAAGCCAGCTCTAGTCTAAACCATGATTCAATTGTTAGTCAAAATTGATTTGATGATTGGGAATAAAAGATCAAATCCAACAGTCCAACTTATATAAATTTAGATGAAACTGAGAAATAATGAGAAGGAAACAATAATGAATCTATAAATCCAACAGAATTCAATTCTCCAAATTTATTTTTTTGCCAACACAATTCTTCAGATTGAACTAATAAAAAAGACTAAAATTTGATGAGACGTCATCATTGTATCAACATATAATCAAAGGCTACACTAGCCTATAGGAATTGTAGCTGGATTATAGCCACATAAACACAACTAAGTGAACATATGACCCTTTCAGATGCAAGACAGGGCTGATCCGTTATTACATAAGTATAGACTTTTGATAGTTTGCCATAACTTCTATAGGGAATTCATTTAGTTATTTGAAGTAGTTTTAGGGTAACTATAATTAAATTAGAGTAATTGGGAATATTACAAGGATAAGATAATCCTATAAGAATTGTTCCTACACAGGGATCTCCTACATATAAAAAGCAACGCACATCATTTCTTAAAAAATATGAATCATATATTGAAGATGGCTTTTTACATAGGATTCTAGAGTTACCTATATGTTGCATTCTACATAACATCCTACAACAGTGCCTAGCCTTACTAATAATGCATTCCTGTCCTTCCACTGCATTACTTCCTAATAACTCATCCACATGATTTATAGACCAGAAATAAATTAAGAGCCACTCCATGACCTCTTCATTTTTCTTTAAATGTTATGTAGCATCAGCATAACGCATCAATTTTACTAGAGATAGTCCATCACTGTGATAAATTTTACGAAATGAGACAGCTAACAAAATTTATTCAAGCAATGAAAAGCAAAAGTAGTCCATGAGTAAGACTTGTCAAAATAGTAAAACTAGAAAGCGATTACAAGTCAAGCTATCCGCACAAAGGCTTCCCCATTTTAAACTCTCATAGCAAACAAATAAAATACAAAATATTCAATAAAACTGGAAACTATAACAATGAAAATAGGATGAAACAATTTCTATCTTGTAATGGTCATAACTGCAGAACACAATGCAACATTCTTTAAAAGTATGAGCAAGTAGCATCAACTATAAGATATGGTAGTAAAATCAATCATACCTTGCGATCATGTTCTTCAGCAAAATACTCCCGATTAACATCACTCTTTGGAATGGCATCATGGGAACTGATGCTGAGAGCCGTATCTCTGACTTGAACTGGTAAACCGTACTCAAGATCCAGAAGGCAGACTTGACAAACGTTTTTCAATTTACTACATGTTTGGCAGATTTCAGTTTTCTTATATCTTGCATCTCGACCAGGTCTCCATCGGAAAACAGTAAAGGGTCGTGTACAGATCTTACACTCCTTATCATACTCAGCTTTTGTCTGCATCCATTTACACCCATAAAACAAGAATTTAAATAAGTTAAATAAAACTCTTGAAACCTTATAATGCAAATGAAATAAAGAACTCCACAAATTAATCACTCTGCACAGGGCAAGCTTAGTTTTCGAGAACAAAACTAGATTCAAACAGTCATTAATTACTAACTACAGAACTGGAATGTGCATTCTTCAAAGTTGGTACTTGGTAATAGTGGTCTGCAATTGCACTGTACATGCTAGATAAACCACTATGAATGTGTAACTCACCTGTTCCTTTAACCTTAATTTATACGGGAAGAACCCCCAAAACTGAGGTGTTACAAGAGCTTTTTCGAAACTAGAGACTAGCACCCACTCACCAGTTTACAACCTCAGAAACCTCAGTTATATAATTGATACCAAGAGCTAACTTATGACCTAAGAACGCCCAATTCTTTTATAAACCCCTCACCCATGACCTAAATTCTTATTTCTCAGCATATGAAAGCCCACTCAACAGAATCAGTAAGCATCGTTTATACGCATTAATAAAACGGGTTAAACTGAGGAGGACAGAGAAAACTACATACCATACGAACATATGGGTTGTCACCGAGACATGATTCGCATATAATAGGAAAGTCAGATCGTTCCCAACCATCTGCTTCATGGTCCCTCAGCAACCTATGCGCCATGCTCGAATCTGATCCTGCAACCTTCAACGGCGTTGAAAGAGCAGCTTGGGCTCCAAGAACAAACAACAGCTAGCGAACGCTTTCTTCTAGAACGGCTGGCTCATATCCATGGAAGGGAGAGGAGCAATATTGTCAAAAACTAGTTTCTACGTAGACATGGAAAGGGGTAGTAGAAATGTAAATCACAAATCGTAGAAACGACACGCTATGGAAATTTTTTACTTTCTATAGGTTAGAGATCAAAATTATATATATATATATGCATGGAAAAAAAAATCATAAATCAGTAAATCACTACTCAAAATTGAATGGAAAAAAACAGACAAATCATACAAGAGGTAAGGTCCCATTGTTTTTGCCTATCAGATGCATTAATTATCATGATACAGCAATGTGGTGAGGTGTGACTGAAGACCAAAGGAAACTATGCTACAGGCATACAGGATACAGCAATTGAAGAATTTCACAGAATATTGACATACAAACTTCTTGTTTTATTTCTAAAACGTAGCAGCAAGATGAAAAGGAAGCCACAGAAAATCAATCAATATCCACAAAGAAGAAACTAGTAGGGAGGGAGCTAGTCAGCCAGATATTGCTTCAGTATACAAATCAGAGCACAAAAAAGAGCACGGTTTATACCACATTCCAGATACACAGGGACAGGGGAACAACTAAAGCAAATCGGAGTCTAATTGTCGAAAACAGAAACAGCTAAAGCACGCCCTTGTCAAAGATTTATCTAGGTGACATTTATCCTAATTCCTACCTTATGCTCGAATTTTACTAAAGCACAAGCAGAGGAGAGAGCACAAGCAAGGCACGGTTTCAACCTAAATGTTGTAAATAGAAATCGCAACCTGGTAGCTAGTCAAATAACTGAGAAGAGGAAATACTTGAAACTGAAAGGAAGTGAGAAATAAGCACCTTGGTGATGCCGATGGTTTGTGTCCGAGCAGAGAAGCGAGCGCGAGAAATAAGCACCTTGGTGATGCCGACGGATGATGGATCGGTAAACTTGAAAGCCTCTCAAGGGCGATGCCGCAACGCCGATGGTTTGGGTCCGACGGATGACGATGGTTTGGGTCCGATGGATGACGATGGCAATTGGCAAGGCAACTCCAGTCCAGAGGCCCCACACACCCAGTAGCTCACGAAGTCACGGGCTCACGAATCACGATCCCAAAATAGGAGAATAGGGTTTTGAATTTGGGAGAATCACTGTTAGGGCCCTTTTTTTTTTTTTTGGGGGTTCAAGCGCGTTTTTACCAAGTTCACGTTTCTGCACGCCGTTTCTACCCGTGTTTACTCCAATCTGTGTTTTTTTACGTTTTACAACTAAATCAGTCACATTTACAACAATTTTTTTACAACTAAATCAGTCTTTTACAACAATATCGATCACTTTATATCACTTATTTACAACTCACCAAGATTCTATTTTTTCGCATCCTGTTTTATTAGATTCTTGGGGCCCTTTTTGGGCTATTTTTAATCTAACAGTGATTCTCCCTTTGAATTTCAACTTCCCTTTTTGCGTGTGTGTGTGTGTGTGTGTGGGGGTTCCGGTAAAAACAGTGACCTAACAGAAACGTAAAAACGTAAAGTACGTTTTTACATTTTTATACTAGTTTTTTACAACACTAGAGAAGAACGGTAAGAGAGTGAAGAAATATATGGGTGTTTGGAAAAGTGGTGCTCCGTCTTACATATAAAATAAAATTAATTTTTTTATAATATTAAAAAAAATTAATTTAAAATATTTATATTTATCATATTTTTTTAACTATTTTAAACTATTCTATATATAATCTAAAAATAGATAATATATAATATGATTAAATAATTTATTTAACGTCATATTAACTAATTAACTAACTTTTTTAATATAATATAAGGCGTATTAAGTAAAAATATGCAATCTTTTTGTAATTTATCTCAATTGATATTAAGGATATGAACTAAAAAAAAATAACTAGGATGTTTTAATAATACTTTAAATTAAAAATAAAACTGAAATCCTAATCTTAAATGATATTAAAATAACGATAGGATAATTTAGATATCCTAATGAGATAATCTAGATTTTAGATACCCTAATATATATAATTAGAAAATTATTAAAGATAAACAAAAAATAGATCAATTAGATATTGTTTCATTAAGTGATAGAAAATAATATATAGATAAAAGAAATATTGGAGGTCAGAATAGAGAATTCGATAAGCGATATACAAATGAAACGAAGAAACAGAGTGAGATTATTAACAAAAGATATATTAAAAACATTAGCCAATTAAAAAAGTGTTTACCTCTGGTACTAAATACAAGACATAATATTGTATCAAAAAAAAAATACAAGACATAATAGATTTTTTTAAGAGAGATTAAAGAAACTAAATAAATTATTTTAAAATATTTATATTTATCATTTTTCTCCAAACTAATTTAAGTGATTTATGAACTAATATATAATCAAATTATACATAACATATATTATGATTAAGTAATTTATTTAACTTCTTTAATTTTTCTAAAAAACATTAATTACATCTTATATTTAAAATCCGAAGGAGTATTCGTCAATAAATTTATTTTACAAATATAATATAAAAGATATACTTTATTAAACCAGAGTTGGAGGAAAATTTCGATGACCTCCTTTATTTAAAAATATATATATATATATATATTACTCCTTCCCTCAATTTTTTTTAATAATAACAACTATTCAAATCATGCAAAATGGTGAATGCATGTATAAGGGATATAATTTTTTTTCAATCATTGGAAAAGTATCACAGTATGTTTTATAAAAGATATAATCATTAACTAAAGTTTTGATCGTTTTGTTCATTCAAATCCATTATAATCTTGATGGTTATTTACAATAAAAATTATCTCATAGATGTCCTTATTTTCCCCTTATGGTAATTATGCTTACCCATGCATTAATTTCCTTTATTCATGCATCAAAACATAATTTTTGTTTGAAAAGTAGGTATTAGCTAGATTATGAAATTACATTTCTACCATATTGTCGCGCCCTGAAAACTAAGGGGTGAATAGCGTCCCATTATAAGTGTTAAAATATAATTAGACTTCCCGAAAATTCTATAATGATTTGAATTTTCATTACAAAGATTTGGAGCTATGCTCCATTATAGCATATAAAAAAGTAGCTATTAGCTAGATTATGAAATTACATTCCTTAAGCTTTAAACTTATACATTAGACTTCCCAAAAATTCTACGATGATTCGAATTGAATTTTCACTACAGCATTTGGAGCTACGCTCCACTGTAGCATATACAAATACATATATTCAAAATTACAAGGGAAGACAGGAACTTACCTAAAGACCACGTAGAGCATCTAAACTACAGATGTAATATATAAATGAAAACTTAACATTACATCCACTAGCAATTGTTCCAAAATATATCTATAAGCTTGGTCAGCGATGACAGTCTTCATTGTTCAACCGATGATGCAAGGTCGAATGCTATCTCGTGGCCAAAACTTGTTCGATGAATAACATCTCATTTATATAATTTAATAAAATACATAAGAAAATAATTTAAACATATTTATCATTTAATAATAACAATATGGAAATAAATTACAATTTCTACATCATATGATCATGGATAAAAATAAAACTCTGTATAGGATCATAAATTAGATAATTCAAACTACGTAATAAATCATTTTGTTTAACAAAATCAATTCAATACAGTAAATCTCAAATCTCATCTTTTAGTAGGACTTCAACGAACGAAATAACAAGCATGGACATACGGTCCATGAGGGTAACTAACCAAGCACGGCTAGAGGCCACGAAAACAAAAGTGGATATACAGTTCACGAGGGTAAGTAACCAAGTGTGGCTAAAAGCCACAAAACAAGCGCAGCACGAGGCTACGAAACAAGCTTAGGTACAAGACCCACAAATAACAAACGTGAGAACAAATCTCATAAATATCAAGCGAGCTCGAGGTTAACCATGGTGCACGAAGGACTAACGATCTTTAAATAACGAGCGTTCTGTATTCAGTCATCTCAAAAACATTTTCAAACATGCTTAGGGCCAATTTATCAAAGCAATGAAAAGTTCTCATTTAAATACCATGATAACTTGTAAAAAAAATACGACATAATAAAATGCCCCAACATGAAAGATCACGAATAATATCTCAAAACATTCCTTCAAATTCAATATGTTTGACAAAAATCCTTACCAAATAATAAACCTCAATTATGAGTTATACTATAATCCAATAGAAGAAGAATAAATAATAAAAAGTAAAATCATCACTCTTCTCTAATTTCAATATCAATAAGAAAATGAAATAAATTTGATAGGCTTTCCTTGATGAAATTGTGCTTATCAATATGATAACTAACCTAAAAATATAATAAGTAGTAAAAATGTTATTTATAACACTTATAATGGGACATTATTCACTCACTTGATGTGCTCCCAAATATATGACTTACTTCTACCTATCAGCTTCCAACTTAATTCACTCCTTAGTCCATAAATCAGAAATCCTCCACGAACACCCACTGATGACGGCGTGAAATAGGCTGATGCCGATGGTCAAATTGACGGACGGCGGCGAACGAACCAGCGGCGCTAAGGAAGGGTAGAAGGAAAAAGATGAAGAACGATGATGGGGTTGAAGCATTTAGAGACTCTCGAAACTTCCATGTTTGCTTAGGATTGGAAGCGAAAGAATGAAAGGGTATATGGGGAGGAAAAATCTGAACTTATATTTACTTTATATTATATTGTCTTTTATTTTTAATGGGTTCTCTTTCTTTTCTTTGGCCTTTTGGTTTTTTTTTTTTTTTTTTTTTTTTTTGGCCTTTACAATCTCCCCCTCTTAAGAAATTTGGTCCTCCGAATTTAAATTTGTTTTGGCTTTAATTAAAATCTTAAAACATTTTTAAAACTTACATATTTAAATGATGCTAAGAGAAGATTAAGGTTGTCCATCTTAAGTAGGTCGAGATAAACTAAGATTGAAAACAAATACACACCAGCTTACGCGATTACATTCACACACTTATGATTTTATGCAAACATGCATACTCATTTGTTTATTTATTACTTTATTTTTCTACATGAGTATTGTTTTCATTCTTAAGTTGCCTCTGTGGAATCCAAAGCCACAAGAAGAAACTACTTAAAGGCAATATAAAATGGAAGGAGCCATTAAAGAAAGAATAGGTAGGTTCCAATACAATGAAAAGGAGACTAAGGACGCTATACAGAGAATAAAGGGAAACAATATAACACTAGCCTACCGGTTGAGATCAATAAGGTGAGACACTCTCAAAGGAATTATCTCAATCATCAAACAACAGAGAAATATTCATATTGCCCATTTATAAATTCCATAATTGTATTTTAACACTACAGAACACACACACAAACAAGCATATTGTCTTATCAACTGAATCCTTGGAATAACTTAAAATGTAGACTTGAACAACAAATGCTTTCTTCAAGAAGAAAAACAAATGATTCTTTTGGAGGAAGAATAAATGTTCAGTTAATAAAGTTCTATTTTAGATTACTAAAGCAGAAGAAAGACACTCAATATCCGCCAATTAGAAAGCAATCAAAACAAATATTCTATAGTAGAATTTGAAAGTTTCTTGGAATCATCCCATCCTGAAAGTCATAAACAAAAGTTATTTAAAGCAAAACAATTTCAAGGAGACATAGTTAAAGCCATCAATGGCATACATAGAAAAACTTGACAGTGACAGAACAGGATAAGGCAAAAGATCAACTCTTGCTGGTGATGAGAAACCAAATCTCAAGGTTATTAAAGAGGATATCTCTATTAACAACAAAAATCTTGACCAACATCTTAAAATACCCATAGATCAACATGCATCATTTGACAGGATTTCGAATAATGGAGACTCAGAGAGAGAAAAGATGCTAATTTGGAATGTAAGGAACAAATTACAATTAGAACATTTGAGATAACGTTGAGCAAGATTAGTCAAGCTATATCTCCTAACATATGTAGAGTCTTTAATGGAAAATGAAGACATAGAAGCTACCAAACATTAGAGTTTAACTGGAATTTAGCATAGGAAAACTGATCTGAAATTTATACCAGAGGACGAACACAACGTTCTTAAATCAATTAGATCAAGCAATAAGTTAGAACATGAAGATAATAGGGAAGATGCACTAAGAACAAATACTGTACAAATTCCATATGTCAAGCTGCCTCAAACGTAAATAACTAACTGGAGATAATGATGAACCCAATAATGGGTGGAGGTCCACAAGATAGAAGCAATGAATAATTCGCAAGAGGCTTCCTATATACAACCTAGAAAAGAATATAAACAGAACAAATGTAAGAGACATCAATCAAAAGGGAGTCACTATGATCATTGAGGATTGCAGAGTCGATTTAGAAACACATGAAGTGAAGAGACTCTTTGTAGAAGAATCATAAAAATGGTGAACTCAGAGAACAGATGGTACTAATTCCAGGAAAGGTAGAAGAAGATGCTCTAGGAGAAAATACTGAAAAGATAGTTGAACAAAACGCACATAGATTGCAGAAAATTTTGGGGAATGTCAGGATCACTTTTAGAAACTTAGCGATATACATGAAAAGGGAAATATACTTTTTACTGGTTAGAATTGAGAAAGAAATGAGAACTAGGGTTGCTATAGAATTGTTGTAGTCAAATCCTATGAGATGAGTTACGAAAGTCGCTTTTTGGGTCTTTACATCTACACTGAACTCTAGGAGGAGAGACAAAGAAGAATTTCGAAGAGTGGTTTGGACCCTTGGAAGGAGAGTGCCAACCTCTCGAAAGCTTGGCAATCCGGTATATTCTAGGGAGTCTGAATTGACATTGTGCTATGTGAACTATGTTTCTTCTTAGTTTGTATGTGTTATTTTGATTGTAATTCGCATATTTGAGTGTTCTGGGTAATGTGTTTGTCTTAAGTCATCTTATTCCTTGTAGTATGATTTAGTCATGTTACACTTTCATTACGACTTTCAAGTTATTCTCACTCTCTGTTATCTTTTTTTTCGGCCTAGTTTAAGTTTCAATATCAACTTTGTTTAAGGAAGGTCACAACAAAGAACAAGAGAAAAATGAACTAACTTCTACACTAATAGTGGGGAGACATTAATTTCGGCGAAAAGGTAGAACAATGTCGTTTAGAGAATCTAAAAGTTTGGATGGTTTAAAATTTCTTCTTCATCTTTCTTTCTTTTTCTTCTTTTTTTCAAGGGTGTCCCACTAACTGAGTCTACTAAGAAGAGTGAGTGCAAAGAAACAATATTCCCATGAAATAATTCAAGTAATATAAATACTAAAGACGGGTTAATTGAGGACTCAGACAATTTTGACATTGACGGGACAGGAAAAGAAACCCAAACTAAAGCCTAAGAAAATTTTGAAGGCCAAAGGAAGATCTATGCTGAAAATGATAAGCAGGATGAACAATGTTCTAAAGCGCAAAGCGTCATTAACTAGGTTATATTTAGAAGAAATGGTGACAACAAATACAACTATAAAACCAACAAAGGGAACTGAAGAACGCTACAAAGTACATAGTTCCAAAATCACTCTCAATAAAAATTGACATCATAGATGATGAGAAAAGTGTACTAAAGGAACTAAAATAGATGGAATAAACTACCAATAAGCAGTTAGATTTGATTGTAAAGATAATTGGGCATATTCTTCAGTGAATTGCATCAATACCCTTCAAGAAATTACCGCTACATATTATATATGATTCGTTTGTTTTTTGTTTTTATCCTTTGAAAGAATGGTTCTTCAATCTCATCAACAACTTGGCATGTTTGATTTATAGGACTTCTAAGTAATGTACAATAATATAAGAGCTACTACTTTAATCACCTGTCTATATGCATGATAAGATCCAAGCATGACAAGTACAATGGCAGGTATCTCTTAGAATAAATCCCTATCATGATTACCCACAACAACAATGGATGTAAACCAAAACATATATTGGACACAGCTTTCAAGAAGAAAGTCAAGGATGAAGTTGAAGTAATATTTAAGAATGAGAGTTGCAAAACAAAGACAAAAAATGACACCTAGAAAGATAAAAGCTATTGAGGGTTAGGCAAGATACAATGAATTAAAAAATACCATACCATTCATTCCCTTTCTCCATTGAAGGTTTTTTTCTTTTTCTTTTTTGAACTTGGTTAGGTCTATTTGAACTACTAATTTTAGACACATATTAGACATAAATGAATCATCACAACCAAAATCAAACAAATCAAACAACACATGAATGTTTATCAACCAAGGGCTACTAAAGAAGATTAATCTACATCGCACAGCCCAACAACAACAATAATAATGTAGTTTTATTTTCTTGTTATCCCTGCGTTACTCTTTGTATCTTCCTATTCTATATAGGATAAACAGGGTGTTATATAAATGTTTATCTTCTGTAGTAGCTTGTAGAAAGATAGGTGAAAGAAAGAAGAATAGAGAGTAAAGAGAGTAAAAAGAAATAGAATCTGCTGATGAGTAGTATATGAGTTCAAAACACAAAAATAAATAAATTAGATTGACAATTACCCTTATTTATAAGTCACGGGTTATACAAACCATTAAGTAACTAACATATCATAATAAAATATCTAATTCAAACCATTAACTATATAACCTAAATCCAAACCTAATATCTAATAATATTAATCCTAATATCTCATAAAATCTAATATTAACCGGACACCCTAGCCCTTTTAATTAAACTAAATAATAAAATAACTTATCTATATCAATATTGTTCGTATTCATATACATATTTGGTAATTCATGCACAAATCTCTTACTTGTCTTTTCGTGTAGATACTTTATCAATTTGATACTTGACATCTTCACTCTAAAAGTAAACATAAGACATTTAAGTTCAATATATAAGTTTCATTTGTATGAAAATAACAGACAATTAGTAGAAAGACAAGGAAGGACATCCTATAAGGCCTTCAATGATACATCAATTATGATTATACCCGGGTTCATAATAATAATTGAGATCCCAATGAAGAATCCTTGCTCCATGTAACTATAGGAAACCTAAACTATGATACCAAATTGTCACGCTTTGAAAACTAAAGGGTGATTGGCGCAAAATATAAGTGGACTCACCTTCCTTAAGCTTTAAAGTTATACATTAAACTTCCCAAAAATTCTACAATGATCCGAAATTTCATTACAACATTTGGAGCTACGCTCCACTATAGCATATATAAATACATATATTCAAAATTACAAGGGAAGAAAAGGAACCTATCTAAAGACCACATAGAGCATCTAAACTACAGATGTAATATATAAATGAAAACTTAACATTACATCCACTAGCAGTTGTTCCAAAATATATACATAAGCTTGGTCAGTGATGACAATCTTCACTATTCAACTGATGGTGCAAGGTCAGCAATGCTATCTGTAGCCAAAACTTTTCCGGTGAATAACGTCTCATTTACATCCACTAACATTACATCCACTAGCAGTTGTTCCAAAATATATCTATAAGCTTGGTCAGTGATGACAATCTTCACTATTCAACCGATGGTGCAAGGTCACAATGCTATCTGTAGCCAAAACTTTTCCTGTGAATAACGTCTCATTTATATAATTTAATAAAATACATAAGAAAATAATTTAAACATATTCATCGTTTAATAATAACAATATGGAAATAAATTACAATTTCTACATCATATGATCATGGATAAAAATAAAACTCTATATAGGATCATAAATTAGATGATTCGAACTACGTAATAATTCGTTTTGTTTAACAAAATCAATTCAATACAATACAGTAAATCTCAAATCTCATCTTTTAGTAGGACTTCAATAGAACGAAATAACAAGCGTGGACACACAGTTCATAAGGGTAACTAACCAAGTGCGGCTAAAAGCCACGAAACAAGCGCAACACGAGGCTATGAAACAAGCCTAGGTACAAGACCCACAAATAACAAACGTGAGAGCAAATCTCATGAATATCAAGCAAGCTCGAGGTTAATGATGGTGCACCAAGGACTAACGATGATCTTCTGTTAGTAACTAACATTCTGTATTCAGTCATCTCAAAAACATTTTCAAACATGCTTAGGGCCAATTTATCAAAGCAATGACAAGTTCTCATTTAAATACCATGATAACTTGTAAAAAAAATACGACATAATAAAATGCCCTAGCATGAAAGATCACAAAGAATATCTCAAAACATTCCTTCAAATTCAATATGTTGACAAAAATCCTTACCAGATAATAAAACTCAATTATGAGTTATACTATAATCCAATAGGAGAAGAATAAATAAAACAAGTAAAATCATCACTCTTCTCTAATTTCAATATCAATAAGAAAATGAAATAAGTTTGATAGGCTTTCTTTGATGAAATCGTGCTTATCAATATGATAACTAACATAAAAATATAAAAAGTAGTAAAAATGTTATTTATAACACTTATAATGAGATGTTATTCACTGGCGCCCCCAAATATATGACTTACTTCTACCTAAGCTTCCAACTTAATTCACTCCTTAATCCCTAAATCAGAAATCCTCCACGAAGACCCACTGATGACGGTGTGAAATAGGCTGATGCCGATGGTCAAATTGACGGACGGCGGCGAATGAACCAGTGGCGCTAAGGAAAGGCAGAAGGACAGAGATGAATAACGATGATAGGGGTCGAAGCATTTAGAGACTCTCGAAACTTCCGTGTTTGCTCAGGATTGGAAGCGAAAGAATGAACGGGTATATGGGGAGGAAAAATGTGAACATATATTTACTTTATATTATATGGTCTTTTATTTTTAATGGGCTCTCTTTCTTTTCTTTTGCCTTTTGTTTTTTTGTTTTTTGTTTTTTTTTTTTTTGGGGCCTTTACACATACTCTAACTAATCTTCATTTACTGTCCCACATTGAGTGAATCTTTTCGCTTTAAATGTTCATACTCTATTACTAAAACTAGTAAAATACAACCCTGTACAGCTGCATTCTTCCAAAACTTAACTGAAGCGATTCATAGTTGAGGGGAAAAATATTATCAAAACATATTAGGCTGTTGAAAGGAAATACAAGAGTAATAATAATGCACAAAATTAACTCAAAATATCTGGGTTTTTTAGCTACAAGCTCACATGGCACATCAGTACCGTGCTAGTTGAGGACTTGTGATACAAGAGTGTTTGCTAGAGGCTATAGCTATAACATATTCCCTCTCAGTGGCCATTTTAAGCAAGAATAGAGGTAAAACATCAGGCACATGAGAGATTTCACTGCTTCTGTGCGGGCGAGGTTGATTTTAACGGCTTGGAAAAATAAATAAATAAATAAAATAATAAGTTAATTAATATGCTAATCATATATTGTAGTTCAGTAATAAAAAGAAGCTTACCGCTTGGTGGCACTGGAAGTGGTTTGGTATGCATTTTGGTAGAGTTCGAATCATGACAAAAAGATACTTTTATTTTCTCTTAGTACATTGCAGATTACCAAAATGCCCTTAACATTTAATATAAAAAGAAGAAGAAATAAAATCAGTTTTCCCCCCTTATTCGTTCCTCTTTTCATCCTTTCGATTTGTTGATGAGTCCACGTTATGTGCACATATCTTATATGTTCATACACCTATTAGAGGTATGAGTATATTTTTATTTTTATTTTTTATATATTATATTTATTTAGATTTAAATTATATAACGCTTAACACGCTTTTTTACACCTTAAGTATCTCAAATTAATTAATTTCTAGTTACGTATTTAGAAATATTTGTTTCTAACACCAAGATCATAAAAAACTAATTAATTTGAGATACTTAGATACAAAAAATTATGTCAGAAAGCTAATATAATTTAAATCTAAATAAATCAAATATATATATATATATATATATATATATATATATATAAATGCTCACACATCACAAGCACATAAGCTATCCTCACCTCCATCGTGCCTCTCCATTGCTTCCTCCGGGTTCCTTGCCGTCGCCGGCATAGTCGCCAAGAACCATCGCCATTGTCTTCCTCTGATTTTGTGGTTCGTCACCAGTGAACCTGTGCTTAAACGCCTATATAATGATCCTCTGCTATCTCCCTTTGCTCCTCAGTTCAGATAGCTATATCTTCTTTCTCCTATTCAGTCGACTTCAATGGGTTTAGAAGGGAAATTTTTTTTCAGCACTTTGAAGAATTCCATAGCGGTCTTTACAACATCATCACCACCTCCATTCTCAGCTCTGTCACGGTAAGAGGGAGGGAATTACAGGGGTTCCAGTTGATTATTCATTTCTTAGCTTTGCTGTTTGTCTCATCATCGTTTTATTTCTTTGATTTTCGTCCTCAATACTGTCCTATTTCTATCTCAGCTCTGCTCATGGGGTGAGAGTGCTCCTTTGAGCCTTTTTCCTCCCTTCTTTGTTGCTGTAATTGAAGCCCCTGTTCAGCTGCTCAATTTCTGAATTCTTCTACTCATGCCCAGCGTATGGTACGGCTAATACTCCTTTTAAGATTGGTTGCTGTTGGTTGATAGAAAAGAGATGAGCTATAACTATTTTATTGAAGTTATTAGAATAGAATACCTACTGATAGAGAAGGATTTGATGTTCTGTTTTGTTTTGTTTTTTGTTTTTTTGTAAATCTTGATAAGAAACTGATAATGGAGATTCTTAAAGAAATTATTTGATCCTTGAATATGTTTGCGGATAATTTATGAAGCTAGAAGCTATCATATTTTAAATTGTAAGTTAAGTTTGTTGAAATAAAATATTGGAATTTTGGTGAAACTACTCGGATGTTTGAAAGTTATATGGTTGTTTGTTGAATGGTTGAGTTTGATGTTTGTGATATAATTAATTGTTTATGGTGCATGTAAGGTGTTTGTTAAAATGTATAAGAGAAAATTTGATTGGATTAGATTGCTTAAATTGTTTAAATTTTTGCTTAAAGTTTGAAGAGTCATATATAGTTGTTGATATTGAGATTAATAATTAAGAGTGAAAAAACTCAATTCTTATTTGAACTTGTGGCTATATAATCTATAAAAGGGTTTAAAGCTCAAGTCCTTCCTTTAATTTTAAATTGTTATAAAGCGAGGATTGAGACGGTGTATTAAGTTATCCTTGAGATTATTTGTGTAATATCCCACATTTTGAGATTTGGAATTTGAATATTATATGGGAAATTGAATTTTGGAATTTGCCCTAAAATAATTACGAGATTAATTATTGAAATTTAAGATATATTTCCCATAAATTAAGGACAAATGATTAGGGAATAATTTTTGGCGTAAATATTTTAGAGATAATATTTTAAGGCCAAAATGAATTTAAATTGAAAAATAAAATCCTTAAATAGAATTAAGGATTAAATTTTAATATTTATCCAATAATTGCGATAATAGTCTTGAAGAGAATCAAAAGAGATAATATTTTTAGTGGTCCCGCAATATATATATTCTTAAGTAAGTCCAATACTCTTATTTTTTTATTTTTTTTTTCTTGATAGAAAAAAGTTTTGGAGGGTTCGACATCACCCCACCAAGGCCAGAAGATTTGATCCGGGCTCATGAAGACACTCGGGACTTACGAGAACGCTTACCAAAGGGTCCCCTGAAGACGGCGAGAGGATTGAACCCACCCGACCCACCTGCTTAAATCCTGGATCCCTTACCATCTATGCCAACTCTCATTGGCAGTCCAATACTCTTATTCAGTGCTCATTTGAGAAGTAAGAAAACAAAGCCCATTTAATCATGTGGTCCATAAGCAAAATACTTATTCATTATTATTCCACTCACTGTGCATATTAGTTCAGTAAGGAATTCCCGTAAACAGGCCCAAACACTCCTGTATATGCATATAAGCTCAAACAAAACTCAAAACAGCCCATTATTCCTCAACTCCAGCCTCAATGCAACATGCAGAGAAAGCAAAATCCATTAATCTTTATATCAAAAACGAAAATATATATCCATTAATCCAATATCCCTTTTTCTAAAACTCTAAATCGCGCAAACACAGAAAAAAAAAAAAAAAAAAAAAAAAAAAAAAAAAAGAAGATATATATCAGCAAACATAATCTCTCAGCCAGATCATGCCATACACTCTTGTCAGCATATATTGCTTTTGGCCTCCACTGTACACGCAAGAAGCAGGAAATCTGAAGCACCATGCTCTCACGACAGCAGCGGCACCTTTCCATGCTTCTTGAGCCCAACACAGATTACCTCCTAGGCATTTGTTCTCGGACCAGACCCTTAGATCACTATATAATCACTGCTCCTTGGCTCACTCGTTCACCTTGCTTCAACCAGCTGAGACGTAGAGCCGAGAGAGAAGAGAGAAGTTTAGCTTTGATCATTAAGCTCTGTTTTAAAGCCTAAAAACAGAGTATGTCCAATAGGAGGGGGCGGCTAGATGCGTGAGAAAAGGATTGACTGTTGCATGCAAGCTTAGAGTTTGGTTAAGGTGAGTTTTGAGCCTCTCTCCTACTAGCTTCTGCGATTACTACAGGTTGGGAATGAAAAGATAAGAAGGAATATCATATGATTTATAGTGGTGATTAAAGCTTGTAAGTTGAGTAGTTAAAGCTGAAATTATAAGAACCATTATGTATTGCCTCCTTAAATTGATAGCATGTCTAGGTATTTAGGTTGTTTTAAAATGATGGCTTAATATCATATTAAGGGGTTGATAAGTTCCAGGAAAGCTATTTCTTGTTGACTGGAGGGTTAAGGAATCAAGGAGTGTTTATATGTTGATATTATAATATGGATGGAAGCTTTAAAATTTGAATAGTTGAAGGCTAAAAGCTGATTTAGTTTGCTGCCATATGCATAAAACGCTACACCTGGGAAAAGGTTAAAAGGACTCTAATGTATTATTGAATATATGTATAAGCAGTGTTGTAAAAACGTCATCTCAAAACGTTGAAACAGACGTTTTTACGTTTTTCCGGCGAAAACGAGTCGAACGGAGGTTGAGATGGATTTCATCTTGAAACGGTTGAGACGTCGTTCCAACTCGGTCAAAACGGTTGAAACGGACGAGTTCACCGTTCTGAAATTTTTGAAAAAAAGGGTAGATCTGTAAAATGAAATCACCTTTTCCTGGTTCTTCACTCACTTCGTCCGACACTCCGACCGTGGTATATATTTATATACTCTCAGAATGGGAAGGGAGGGGCTATCTTGCTGGATGATAATGTTTGGTGAAGGGGCGGAAGTTTGTGATGGGGGGGGGTAGAGTCCGAAGGTGATTGTGGAGGATTCATGGCGGAGGAGGTGTTTGGGAATAGGGTTCGAAATTTGGGGCTATGGAGTTCAACCAGATGAGTTGGTAGGGACGAGATGGCATAGGTGAATTAATGAATAAATAAGGAAGTGTCAGATTAGGTGGTGAATTAATGAATAAAGGAAGAAGTGTGGGCCAGCTGCTTTGGTAAAGACACAATGTGGGTTCACGATGTGTCAGATTAGCTTTTGTGTTCGTTGGGTGAGAGATTTTTGTACACTTTTATATATATTTGGTTTATTTGGGACTTAAATTTAATAACTTCAAAATTATTATGGCTGATATATATTTCCTTGTTGTACAGTTTTAGAGATATTGATCTCTTTTATAATTTTATTGTCTTGGTGTTTTGACTTTAATATGTATTATGATGATCGATGACTAAATGTTTGGATTTAAATTTGTGATAATTTTAATGTATTAGTGTGTTTTAGTTTTATATATGTTGGATTTTTTTTTTTTTAGTATGTAGTAAACTCTTATGTTTCGTTTACATTTTCCGTTTTTACATTTTTGCTCACCATTACCGTTTCAACGTAGACACTACGTTTTAACAACACTTGTGTATAAGTGCTACTGTCAAAGTGTAAAAATATATACCTATAGGTTAACGTTACAGTATATATATAAAGGAGAAGGAAAAACCTCACTACATGCTATTAAATAAATAAATATATATAGAAGAAACGACAACATGAAAAAAAAAATCATATAAAACGCATAGAAGCAGACAACCATGAATTATACAGAATAAGATGTTAAAGCATTAAATTCTTTAAAGACACCATTAAAAGCAACAGTCTAATATATGCAAAGTAAAAGGCTACAATATAATTATTTTATATCATCTGATGGATCCATGCATAAACATAAATGTATGTTGAAGTTGAGTGAACTGGATGGAGGACAAAGACAAAGTGCAATTGCGAACTGATGGATGTTCAAACAGAAAAGCTGCAAAATACTATATATATATATATATATATATATGAAATAAATAGAAAGGGGTGTTATTAATAATATATATATAAAAGAGGAAACTGATTGAAAGTATATTATTTTTACTGCACTTGGATAGAAAGAGAAGAAGTACTTGCAAAAAAATGATTTCATGCATTCTTGTAGTTATGGATCTTGACTTCTTGTATAAATTTGGTTCTGTAGGCCAGGTACTTGGAAAAATAATTTCTTGTATACTTGCGGTCTATGTTGCACCGATTCCGATGACACGGCATTTTCGAGACGTTGCGAAACGTGACATCGAAACGTGATCGCAAAAATACTAATATTTCGAGATGTTCAAACGTCGTAGTATTAAATAATACTTTTAATATAAATAGTGTATTTCACATTAACAAAATATAAGAAAACAAAAATCATTAGCATAATTAAAGTACATTTCCACTAATAACATTTGCCTCCAACTCTGGCTCATCTAGGGAAAGGGCAGCAACATCTAAAGTTCCAACATCATTAAAGGTATCAACTGCATCTCCACTAATGTCCCAATAATGACTTTCTCCTTCATTGTATTTTGAAGTGTTTCTTGATAAGAGCCGAAGGTTGCTATGTATGTAAACCAAGTCTTCACTCGTTTGGGATCCATTCTATTCCTCTTCATGGAATGCACAAAAGAGTAAGTACTCCAATTGCGTTCAGCACATGATGATGAAGAGGGTTGTGCGGTGAGTTTCAAAGCTAGCTTTTTAAGTAAAGGTGCACTTGCAACCGTGAACTCCCCACCAATCATTGGGATTCATTGTATATCGATTTTCAATAGCCTCAAACTTTCTAAAACCTCCCTTCATTTGAACAAAGTTGACATATTCCAAATTCTATCACCCTTTCCTCCACACTAGAAAAATGTCTCTGAAGAACTTTTTTACTTCTAAATTAATCTCAACATCATTGTCGGGAGAAGCTCGACTTGGATCTTCAACAAGCCATTCATCACTATAGTATCAACCAAAAAGAAAAAAATATTATAAGTGTCAAAATGGTTTCAATTAATAGAATTATTGAACCAAGTCACAATTATAAAAAACTTACTTGGGATGCAAAGCATGTGCCAAACAATGAAGGGGAGTTGAACTTTTGGTCCAACGATCTATAAGAATTTTATACACCACATCATAAAACGTTGATGACTCACCATTCATCCTCCCTTCTTTCAAGTATATTACATGCTTTACCTTCTCAATCATTGTATCCCACATATCATAAACCAAATGAAGGCAAGGTTTATCAGTATCACAAAACCTTATCATATCATAAATAGGAGCAGTGAAAGCAAGGATGTAATCAATGTCTGCCCATAACTCATCATCCAATATCATATCCTTCACTTGTCTTGCCCTTCCTTGATTATCATCTTTGTAAATACTCCATTTTTCACGAATGACCATGCTTTGGAGGCTACACTTTAGCAACTTGTACCTCTTTAACATCACAATCATGGAAGCAAATCGGGTGTCAGCAATAGAGAGCAACTTCAATGTCGCAAACTCATTAAATATGGACAATCTCATAGAATGAGTCATAATAAAAGTCTTGATTGTTGAAACACGGTCAACAATGTCAGATATCCAACTACATTTCTACGCATAAGTAATCTCATTATGCTCCACATTTCTAGCCTGCACAAATGTTCTTCAAAGCCAAGTTCAACGTGTGAACAACACATGGTGTCCAACTGATAGTCGGATATTCTTGCTCAATAGAACTCATACTAACAATACTCAGTTCCTTCATCACTTTTTTTGTTGCAAAAGTGTAGTCTTTTCGCGAATGATGTACTAGCATAAGTGAATGCTTGTTGAAAGTATGGGTGGGTGGTAAAGGAACATGTCTCGGTGCATTATTCCTCACCCTTTCATTATTCAATTTCTCTTCCAATTTTCCCATTTCCAACAAAGATACATCATCGACACTCTTACATAGTGCAATCCCTTTAGATCTAGTCTTTAACAAATGAGCTCTTACTCTTGTGTATGAACTTTTGTATTCAAGTTTACAAAAGTTACACTTCCAACCTATAGTCCCACACATACATTCCATCCTCAATTTTAGTCACATATCTCCATAATGGGTTGTCCAAGTTTTCAATTTCGAGTTTACATTTCGTGGGTTGGATTGTATCTCTACTTGAACTATTGCTTTGATTTGTGTTTGATTCCATTCTATCAATCACATTAAAAAAAAATCAAGAAAGGGAACTCCACAGTCATAAAGTATTATACCAATGCCATTAGCTCCCCCAAATAAATTATAGCAAGATACATAGGGACAAGCAACAAGTTAACAATTGCCATATGCGGAATGCAGTTATAACAGAACCATCAAATTTCAGTCCACCCAGTGAAAAAACAAACGGTGATCCATTTTCTTCAGACAATCAGGTTTAGGCATGGGAGAATTCTAATCCGTGGGCACTAGTAAGCCAAAGGGAAAAATAAGATAGACAAAGCTCTTTATTTTGCAACAAAAGCTCCGAGTTGCACCATTCAAAGCTCTAAAAATTTGGCAAATAAATTAAAACCAATAAATGAAGGATCGAATATTTCATCACAAGTTTGCAGCAAAGAAAATATGGCAAAACCAAATCACAGACATATGCAAATTTTACTATTTTTCGCATAACAGAAGCTGAAATAACCCAGTCCAGAACCAAGATGGCAGTTAAATGGAGTACCGTGAGTCATAAATCACAGGATGACTTGATCAAGAATAAAACGAATCAAACAATACAGGCCACTTTGCAACTTCTAAAGATGTAACACTCACTGAGTCACAGTCGACGCACAGAACAGAGAACACAGATCACGGAACATCGACGAGTTGAACCAGCGCACACTCACAATCGACACTCGACAGACGACAAGTCTTAAGCGCATGAACAACCGCAGAACACCGGAACAACGACGAAGAGACGGACGCCACAGACAGACGGAGGCGACGGAGATGGAGGCAACTCAATTTCAGAGACAATTCGTCGATTTGGGGGAGAGAAGATACTGATTAGGGCGTTTTTATTGTCCAAAAAATTCAACTGGAAAATGCCCTCCGTTTTGCGAAATTACAAAAATGACATTTTGATCATTTAACTCCTCCGATACATGAAATTGCCGTTTCCCAGCGTTTCGGGCGGAATCACGAATCGGAAACGTTCTTGTCTCGGATTTTGGTGTTTTTCGGTGCTACATAGCTTGCGATTATGGCCTCTAACTTTCAAAAAAAATAAAATAAATAAATAATAAAAATAAAAATTCTAGTCCACTTTGATTGTAGGTCTTTAACCCGTATTATCTTTAATGTTTGAAAATAAACCATTTACCTTCTTATGGGAGTTGATTCTTGTGGGGCTTTTGGTTTTCAACTTTCAAATCTATTGAGAGTAAACATTGTGGAAAGATTTCAACCATGTGTGCCAAACTCGCCAATTATGAGTTATGTGACTGACCTAAAGCGGGAAATAGCGAGAAATAACGAGTGTTATATATTAATTTAAAGATGCTACGAGAGCCGAAAAACAACAACATAAAGTTGATCACGTTAATTTTACTTGGCTCTACCACAAATTGGAGATGAACTCGACCGCATCAAGGACATTTGAAAATCTAAGGAAATAATTAATAAAATAGATAAATAATAATAATTAATATTATTATTTATTAGTAAAAAGGGAATAAATAATAAAGGGAATTATTAATTAATAATAAATAAAAGAGTGTTATTATTAATTAATGGTAATTAAAAAGAGTATTATTAGTAAGGGAATTTTTAGGGGTTAATCCATTTTTAATCTGTTAAAAATTACATTTCACGTAGTTAGTTGCTATGCGACGGAAGAAGTGACTAATGACAATGATAAACATTTATAGGCATACCTTAACACTTTACTGATCCCAGCATCTCCGGACAAAGTTAAGAATTCAAGTTTGAGGTAGGTAAGTGTTATCTTATTTGCTTGTATGTATGTATTTCATGTATGACTGATCATGATTGCTAGATAATTTTGCATGTGTGTATCCTAGCTATGAATTGAGGTTGCGTGTCCTGAAGGGCTGCGGTCCTTGGCCGATAACTGCGGTATGGTGTGACTTGTTTACTGTGAATTATTCTATGCTTATATATATGTTATATTGTGATTTACATTTCATACCTACATATGAGATTAAGCTGTTACCCCCAGGGTTCATTCATTTGAACTCCGGACCGCATGAAAGAGACGGGTAGTGGTTCGGGATCAAGAGGCAAGATGCACATTATGTAAGGGTTACGAAAGGTGGAACTTTTGGAAAAATATGAGTAGTTAGACTGTACTTTAACATTTATCATCTTTCTATTTTGGATTACTTGTATTAACATCCTACTTTGGGATGGATTTGAATCGTGAAAAATTTATCCTCGTGTTTTCAAACTAAGTTATTTTAATAAAGTTTTATTCCGTAATTAAGTCATCCAAATCATTTTGATGCCTTTGCACTATAACTTTAATAACTAAAGGCGCATTTAGGACGGGCATTACAATTTGTTGGTTGACATATGGAACAAATGATATTAGTAGTGAAGTTGATAATGAAACTTATAATGAATGAACTGAATTTGTTTCCCTTATCCTTAATTACTGCTTCAGTTTGATTCACAAATGATATTTATGCACATAAGTGAAAAATGTAGTTTCAAAAAGAAAAGGAGCAAGTTCTAGAGAACACAAATCATGAGTAGATGCACACATGAAAGAAAGAATGGCAAAAGATGAATTCCATTCATGCAGGCCCAAAACCTCACAAGGTCAATACCAACTTAGGCAATCAACAACATCAAATCAACTACCAAGACATGTAATCGAAGAGTCAAGAATTGCAGACCCAATAGAATGATCCATTAAAACCAAAATGTCCAAGTTCATACTATGTAGCAATCATAGAAAGAGAGACTGTATTTATTTTCAAAAAGCAAAATAGAAAAAGGAAAACAAATAGAAGAAAGAGGGAGAAAGAAGGAAGAATACTCCCCAAGGGGTTTATGGAGGATAAGTGGCATCAATGAGGAGAATCTCTTGCTTCCTTAGGGCATTCTTGGGATCCCTCATGAAATGGCTTGAGGTGATGCCCATTGACCTTAAAGGTTTGTCCCGTGGGTGGATCACATAGCTCAACAAAGACCAAATGGAAAAATGTTAGTGATCTCAAAAGGGCCATCCCATTTAGATCGAAGCTTACCGAGGATAAACCTCAAACGGGAGTTAAACGGAAGAACTTTCGGCCCACGTAAAACTCTTTCCTCGAGATATGCTTATCATGGAATGCCTTAGTCTTTTCCTTGTATAACCGTGAACTCTCATAGGCATCCAATCTAAGCTCATCCAACTCTTGCAATTGTAGCTTCCTCTCCATCCCAGACTTAGCCAAATCCATGTTATATTGCTTAATGGCCCAATAGGCTTGATGCTCCAACTCAATCGGAAGATGACATGCCTTACCAAAGCCGATAAGGAGACATCCCAATCGGAGTCTTGTAGGTGGTGCGATATGCCCACAAAGCATCCTCTAATTGCTTACTCCAATCCTTCCGGGTAGAGTTAACAGTCTCTGAAGGATTTGCTTAATCTCTCCATTTGAGACTTCAGCTTGACCGTTGGTCTGAGGATGGTAAGCTGTGGAGACCTTGTGAAGCACTCTATACTTGCGTAACAAGGCACCCATGCTTCGATTGCAAAAATGGGAGCCTTGGTCACTGATAATAGCTCTAGGAATGCCAAACCTGCGAGAAAATGTTAGACCTAACAAAATCCACCACCATAGAAGAATCATTAGTCCGGGTGGCTTTCGCCTCAACCCATTTCGAGACATAATCAACGACCCGGTATGTAAGTATAACCAAATGAAGCAGGAAATGGACCCATAAAATCAATACCCCAAACATCAAAGATCTCACAAAACAATATAGGGTTACGGGGCATCTCATGCCTACGGAAATACTCCTCTCTCGACGGTTATCACATGACTTACAAAACGGATGGGAATCATGAAACAATGAAGGCCAAAATAATCCATTGTCTAATACTTTCCTAGTAGTTCTTTGGGGTCCAAAGTGACCACCACAGCGAAGCATGAGCAAAATGCAATATAGAGTGAAACTCATGATCGTGCACACATCTCCTAACTACTTGGTCACTATAAAATTTCCACGAGATAAGGGTCATCCCAAACATAATATTTAGACTCACTTTTTAATTTAAGGGTTTGGGCCCTAGTGGAATCTACAGGCAAAACACAAGCTACCAAGTAGTTAACCAGATTAGCATACCATGGAAGCTTACCTTGCAGCTGTAGAAGCTGCTCATCAGGGAAATCATCCCGAATAGAAGAGGGGTGAGATGGAGAATGAGTGATGCCACTCAATTGGTCAGCTACCCAGTTTTGTGCTCCACTTCTGTCTTGAATCTCAACATCGAACTCTTAGAGCAATAACATCCACCGGATGAGTCGTGGCTTAGCATCTGTCTTTTTCAAAAGAAACTTCAAAGCAGCATGGTCAGAGAAAACAATTACTCTACTTGCTAGCGAGATATGACCTAAACTTATCAAAAGCAAATACAATAGCCAACAACTCCTTCTCGGTAGTGGTGTAATTGGGTAGGCGGGATCCAAAGTCTTGGAGGCATACAATCACATGAGATGCTCTTTCAACTCGCTCGTGGCAAGATAGCACCAACCGCATAGTTGGAAGCATCACACATCAACTCGAAGGGGAGGCACCAATCGGGGCTTGGATCACTGGGCGTAGTCGAGCAACGCTTCAAATGATCGAACGCCGACTTGCAAGCATCATCAAATACAAAGTCGGTGTCCTTATGCGAAGGTTGGACAAGGGTCGGGCAATCTTGCTGAAATCTGAATGAAACGCCGATAGAAACCCATGACCAAGAAAAGAGCGAACTTCCCGCACGGATGCGGGGTAAGGCAAAAGCGAGAATTACATCTATCTTAGCGGGATCTACCTCAATCCCTTTCCTAGACACTATTTGTCCCAAGACTATACCCGACTCAACCATAAAGTGACACTTCTCATAATTCAGCACAAGATTATACTCAATATACCTATGCAAAACTCTAGACAAATTAGCTAAGCATGCATCAAAATCAGACTCATATACAGTGAAATCATCCATAAAAACCTCCATGCAGTCCTCTAGAAATTCAGAGAAAATGCTTACCATACAACGCTGAAAGGTGCCAGGTGCTTTACAAAGGCCAAAAGGCATCCTTCGGTAGGCATATGTTCCAAAGGGGCATGTGAAGGTCGTCTTCTCCTGATCCTCAAGAGCAATATGGATCTAGAAGTATCCGGAGTAGCCATCCAAGAAGCAGTAGTGAGACTTACTAGCCAATCGCTCTAACATCTGATCCATGAAAGGTAGAGGGTAATGATCCTTGTGAGTGGCTTGGTTGAGTCTCCTATAGTCTATGCAAACTCTCCAACTATTCTGAACTCGAGTAGGAATGAGCTCATTCTTCGATTGGCTACCACGGTGACTCGGATTTCTTGGGAACCACACGGACCGGGCTAACCCACTGGCTATCAGAAATGGGATAGATGATACCAGCTTGCAGAAGCTTAGTGACCTCCTTCTTCACCACATCAAGGATAAGAGGATTAAGCCGTCTCTAAGGCTGCCTCACCGGCTTAGAGTCCTCTTCCAACAGAATTTGATGCATACACATGGAAGGGCTAATGCCAACGATGTCAGCTAATGTCCACCCAATGGCTTTCTTGTTCGCCCTCAATAAGCTTTGCAGCTACTCTTCTTGGTTAGGAAGAAGATTATTTGCCACAATGACTGGCAACTGTTCATCCACCTCCAGAAATGCATACTTTAGGTGAGCTGGAAGGGATTTCAACTCAAGCTTGGGTGGTTGCTCAGTGGAGGGAAGAAGCTTGGGTGGTTGTTGCCACAACTCTGATGTCATCACACTAGAAATACACGAAACCACATTCAAAGAAGCGGAAGAACTGTGTCTATACAGCTTAATGTTAACATCAGAGTTTAGCTCTTCAAAATCAGAGGTAAGCCCATCAAAATTAGAATCAGGATGCACATTAGGATCAGGATGAAGCTCAAACTCAGAATCAATATCAGAATCCACATGTAATGTAGAATCGGCAAGTAAGTCGGAATCACCAAATAATGCGGCATTAAACAAATCGGTGCAAACAGAGCACCATTCATTATCGGCACATGCACAAATGGGAGAATCACTCTCGGATGCAAAATCGGGATAATCAAGACACCAATCGGAATAACATCATCCACAAGATCATCAATCACATCAATGCGAGAAAATAGAATGTTCTTCCCTAGGATGTTTCATGGCATCAAAAATATTGAAATTCACGAGATATATCACCAAACTCCATGGAAAGAGTACCAGAATGCACATCTATCTTAGTCCTAGCTGTTTTCATGAAAGGCCTCCCTAAAATGATTGGTGACCTACTACTGGGAGACTCATCCTCCATATCTAATATGTAAAAATCAGTAGGAAATATCAGTTCATTAACCTTGACTAATACATCCTCAACTAAACCGGAAGGATGAACATTACTCCTATTAGCTAGTGAACAACAACACCGATGGGGACGTAAAGGACCAAGACCAAGAGATTTATAAATAGATGCGAGCATGACATTAATAGAAGCACCTAAATCTAGCATGCAAGCATGCAATCGATCGCCTCTTGTTGGTGCACAACTCCTTCGAAACTTGGCATATTTAGGAATTTGTTTGATCGCATCTAAGAGAGGAATGCTTTGATCTCTACTCTTCGAATGTCTCAAGTATATCATTCTCTTGTGCTTTTTCGCCAACTTCTTGGATTGAACTGCTCTTCGAGGAAAGGAAGAGGAATGGGATGTCTTCCTCTTCACCTTGCTTTACTTGCCTTTTATTTTTAGAGTCAATCTTCACATTTTCGACTCTTTCGATGTGGAAGTCACATCTCGCATTTGGTTTAGGTTCCTCCAATTGCTTGCACGAACGAAGGGAGATAGCACTCACATTCCCCTTAGGATTAGGAATTGTTTGGGAAGGAAGAGTGTTGGATCCCGAGGTTGAAGATGGTTCAATGATGTTGCCAACTGCCCAATCTGTGTTTGCAAACTCTGAATGGAAGTGTCAGTTTGTTGTCGAAACTGCATGTTGACTGTGACAAATTACTTCATCATATCCTCAAGGGAGGAACCACCACTATCACTACTACTAGCCTTCTTTGTTGTCTTTGTGGGAAGTGCACATATGGCTGGTCGAGGAGGTGGTGCTGGCAAAGGCAAAGGAAGTGCAGATTGTTGTTGGAAATTCTGTGGTCTGTACTGTCTCTATTGGTAATTCTCAGAATTCTGCTGATATTGGTTACTCTGGTTCTCATTCTGGTTCCAACAGAAATTGGGGTGATTTCTCCAACCAGGATTGTAGGTGTTGGAGAAAGCATTATCCTACTGGTATTGTGGCTTTCCTGGAAAAACACTCACTGAAGCTACTGACTGGTCTTGATAAGCAGGATCATACAAGGTAGGGTAAGAGTCAGTAGAATGGTAAGGGTCAGAATAGAACACACATGAGTACCCAATCTGAGGAGGAGAAGATTGTACGTACGTGTCCCGCTAACCGCCTCACGGAGAGGTCGGATCATCGAGTCTATTCTCTAATCTCGATAATCGTCTTTGACCGGAGGTGTTTGAACATGGTAAACGGGAGTACTATTGGCCCCGGTGCCAAATTGCTGAGAGTTGGCTGCCATCTCGGATATCAATTCTCGGGCATCTTCAGGCATCTTGTTATGTAGAGCCCCATCGCTAGAAGCATCCACCAAACCTTTGTCTACTGGTAGCAGACCATTATAGAAATGGGTAATCAAGAGTTGCTCAGTGATCTGGTGGTGTGGACAGCTTGCACATAACCTTTTGAACCTCTCCCAGTACTCATGCAAAGTCTCCCTATTGGCCTATTTAATGTCGGCAATTTGCTTCTTGATTGCAGTTGCTCTTGAGGCGGGGTAATATTTCTCCATAATAACCTCTGAACATCAGTCCAGCTCCCAATAGATGAAGGCTGAAGGTACAACAACCGATCTTTGGCTCCACCTTCCAATGAGAAAGGAAAAGCTCTCGGCTTGATTTGATCTTCATCAATGGCATGTGGTTTCATTGTCGCACACTAGATGGAATTCCTTCAAATTCTTAATGCTACACTCACACGAAAGACCATGAAACTTAGGCGCAAGTGTATTAGACCAGATTTAAGCTCAAAGTTAGCGGTAAGGGCGGGATATTGGATGCACAAAAGTTGATAATTAACATCGGGTTCATTCAATTCCTTTAAAGTATGACGATTTTCTGTTCTTCTTCCGCCATAATTTCTACGAGTTAGGAAAATTGCTACCGAATCGGTGAAAACAACAAGACTATCGGAAGTACTATCGAAACACAATCGGAGAGAGATCAACGGTATGGACACAATCGGAATGACCACAATCGGACTCAAGTTCAATGTCCAATTCAGTATTAATCCCACGACTTAGCCTAACAACTCTTCTAGACTTAGCCTAACAACTCTTCTAGCGGTAAGAATTGTTCTTTCTATTTCGGGATCAAATGGCAACAAGTCTTTTGGATTGATAGTGCTCCTAGTACTCATGCGGCATAATCACAAGGCGAATTTGCAAAAAAAAAAAAAAAAAGAATTACGAAAATGCCATTAAAAGTGGTAAAAAGGAGAAAAACACTAAGACACACAAAAGCAAACACAAAAACAAAAACCTATGGTAGAAATTGACCTAAACAAGTCCAGAAACACTATCAAATGATTTTTAAAATTTTTGGGACTTGGACAAATGGCAACTCCTAGACCATTGGGGAACCCAAAAATGGAATAAAAAAACTTCAAAAATTGAAAAAGTGGTCTAAATGATGGAATTTGGAAAAACAGAGATTAGCACATGGAAAATCAAAGATTTTCGATGTGCGTTGTGAGATAGGCCATTTTCTATCTCTCGTACCAAATTTCAAACTCATTCGAGAGATACTCCGAAAAAAACCGACTAGTAGAAATCATGAAATCGAAATTAAAACAAAAAAAGTGGTCTAAACGTTGGAATTTGGGGACAATAGGGTATACCTCAATCCCAAGGAGAGTAACTCTTTCTTAGAATGCCCAATTCCTTGTGAATAAGACCTGGTTTGAGTGATCTGGGTCAGAAAAATTTTTGTCCAGCCACCCGAAACTACCAAAAATGAAGCTATTTACACTACTGTTACTAATCAAACCGATGCAAATTTCCGAAGCGCGCATTATTTTTGACAAAATTTTCCGTACATAATTAAGAAAGACGAAAAACGATGAAGAACGCGAAGAACATTGCGAGAGAATTTGAAAACTACTGTTTTGATCCACTTTGAAATCTAAAAACGTGAATGAGAATATGTTTGTGGCTGCTGCCTTACTTAACCTAAAATGGCAAAACGAAATGGGGCTCTAATCCACAATTCAGGCCCAAAATGAAAAATAAAATAAAATGGGCTTTAATTACAAAATTCGAGCCCAAAAAATACATATGACTTCGGCTCCAAAATCGACCGCCCTCTTGTCCGAATTTGCTCTTCATGTCTTCATAACAATTGTAACTCTCTGAATCATATGAAATATGAGACAAAAATGAGGCAAATCCGATGTCTAGTTCAAGAGTTATGGTAAAAATAGTGAAGCAATGTAAAACTGGAATTTATTATTAAATAATGGCTAAAATATAATAAAAGGCCTAAAGCCCAAATAAGTATAAAAGCCATTATTTATTAGCTAAAGAGTCCTAAATTATAAAAAAAGTAGTGTATGAAATATTCAATTATCACCCTACTCAAGGGCAAGGGCAAGCCTGTGGAGACAGACAAGCTCAAGCACAAGCCCAAAAAGAAGAAGGGCAAGGGCAAAGGAAAGAGAAAATATAAAGACACTGCTATATGCTTCAATTGTCAAAAGGAAAGACATTGGAGGAGGAATTTCCCATTAAACCTTACAAGCCTCAAGAAAGAAGTATGATGATGTTTCTACCTTTGGTACTAAAGAATCCTAGGAATAGTGAACTTCTTAGTATTTAATTTAAGAATCCGAGATTGGATAATCGATCCTATCCTCAGCACTATAGGTTGAGACACATTAATGAGACAAGATTGTCTAGACTGCATAATGACGATTATCTAGACTCCATGAATTTTGAATCCTATGGGCCTTGTGAATCTTGTTTGGCTGGTAAGATGAAGAAAACCAAGCTTGAGAAGCTCATGAGTCATAGAGCCAATGAGTTGTTAGAACTCATTCATTTGGATGCTTGTGTGCCCATATCTACTCAAGCTGGAGGAGGATACTTTTACTTCATCACCTTTACTGATGATAGGTCAAGATTCAAATATGTGTATCTTATGAGATATAAATCCGAAGCCTTTGAAAAGTTCAAAGAATTTAGGAATGAAGTAGAGAAACAACTTAGCTAGATGATTAAGACACTTCGATATAATCGAGGTGACGAATATCTGAGTTAGGAGTTTCAAGATTATCTAAGAGAGAATGAGATTTTCTCACATTGATGGCTCCATACATACCACATCAAAATGGTGTGTCTAAGAGGAGGAACTAAACCTTGCTTGACATGGTACGGTCAGTGATGAGCAGTATGAAGCTCCCAAAAACGTTTGGAGGATTTTCCTTCAATACGACATTAAAATCTTCTTAAAAGGGTTTTGTCAAAATATGTTTAGACTACTTTATATGAGATATGGAGGGGCCAGAAGCCAACTTGAGTTACCTCAAGAAGTAGGGCTGTCTAGTTTATGTCAAGACTCTAACACCAGATAAGTTAGGGGCAAGACGCACATTGTGCTAATTTGTAGGCTATCCCTAGGGAACTAAGGGATAATACTTTTACTACCATAAGGACTACAAAGTCTTTGTATCCAAGAATGCTACATTTATTGTGAAGGATCTACTCTTTCAAGTAGATAGTGGGAGTAAGGTAAAACTTGAAGAAATTCAAGATCTACAGGAATAGATAACAAGCCTCGAGTTGTTGGTCAGGTGATGCCTCAAGTAGAGGCTGTAAACACCCTACCCCGTAGGACTTTTAGGGTTAGTCATCAACATGAAACGTACAGTTTTGTGATTCAGAATCAAAAAACCATTGAAGATGACGAGCCTACTTCCTACACTGAGACAGTCAAGGATGTTGACTCCTCAGAATGGCTTCAAGCCATGCAATCCGAGATAGATTTGATGGATCAGAACAAGGTATGGACCTTGGTTCCACCACTTGAGGGAATAGTTCCTATTGGGTGCAAATGGGTATTTAAAAGAAGACTGATGCAGATGGCAACATTCAAACCTATAAAGCTAGGTTGGTTGCGAGAGGTTATCATCAAAGGCAAGGAATTGACTTTAAGGAAACTTCCTCGCCTGTTGCTATGATCAAATGTATCAGTATTATGCTAGCTATAATCACATATCATGATTATGAGGTTTGACAGATGGATCTCAAAACCGCCTTCTTGAATGCTTTCTTGAAGGAGGAGGTGTATATGACACAACCTAAGGGTTTTGAATCCAAGGACCAAAAGCATATGGTATGCAAACTTCAAAAATCAATCTATGGGCTTAAGAAAGCATGAGCTGAAGTATTCATTTTGATGAAGTTGTCAAAGGAAACAACTTTATCAAGAATGAAGATGAACCATGTGTTTACAAGAAGGTCAGTGGGAGTGCTATCATTTTCCTTGTACTTTATGTAGATGACATTTTGCTCATTGGAAATGACATTCCCATGTTGCAGTCCACAAAGATATGGTTATTAGAAAACTTCACCATGAAGCATATGGGAGAAGCGACCTACATACTTGGCATAAAGATCTATAGAAATAAATCCAAAAGGTTGTTGGGTTTATCCCAATCCACGTACATAGACAAAATGCTAAAGAGGTTTAGCATGGATGGGTCAAAAAGAGGTTTTCTTCTTTTTAGTCATGGCATTCATCTTTCTAAGGCTATGTGTCTCAAGACACCAGCTGAAAGGGAACGCATTAAGAGGATTCCATATGCATTAGCAATTGGATCCATCATGTATGTCATGCTATGCACGAGATCGGACGTCTCTTATGCTTTAAGTATTACGAGATGATACTTGGTTGACCCTGGAAAAGGTCATTGGACAACCGTAGAGACAATCCTAAAGTACTTAAAAAGGACTAAGGATTTGTTTCTAGTTTATGGTGGTAGTGGTGAGCTAAAAGTGAAAGGGTTCACCGATGCCAGTTTCCAGAATGATAAACATGATTTTAAATCCTAGTCAAGCATTGTCTACACCCTAAAAAGTGAAGCAATTTGTTGGAAGAGTTCCAAGCAAGAAACCGAGGTAGAATACATAGTAGGCAGTATGGATAAAGAAGAACTCATCAATGAACTTGGAATGGTTCCTCGCATTGTTGATAATTGATAAAGAAGAACTCATCAATGAACTTGGAACTCATCAGAGAAAACATGATAGTCATTATGAGTCTTTGGGTGTAACACATCAACCTAATTGGCTCTAGGCCAAATGAGAGATTGTTAGTATTTAGGTGTCCTAGAGACAATCCGTAAGGATAGATCAGCACCATTTCTATATTGTAGTATTTCATTATTAATAAATGAGCACATTTTATCTTCATCATATTTATGTCTCGCCTTTATTTTAAGGTAAATATGTGTTTGAAGATAAAAGCCCTAGGAATAGAAGATGTGTTATTCTTGAGGATCAATGACAGAGATCAGATCATGAGGACTCGAGAACACTGTATATCTATTGCCTAAAACTTGTTCCTAGTCTTTAATCACCAAGAACGGGCATCGATGATCTCAATAAGACTAGTATGACATCATCTACATGTATGAGATACAAGGTAGGGACCTAGTAGAATATAGGCATGGTGATGCCTTAGCTGATGTCGTGGGTGGATCTATTGGAGAACACATAGCACTGAACTGACCTGCCGAGAGACTCCACAAAGATTCATTGTAGGGAGTATCATTGGATATGTAAAGTCTCTCATCGTTTGGTAGTACAGATTGTCCTAGACTTAAGTATGTCATCGAACACTATGTCCTAAGGTTATACTTTGATTGTATAACTCTATCCGCCTGAAAATGGGGAGAACATTGTAGTCTTGGGTGTAACTTGCATACATGAGTATAGATGGATGATAAATCCCAATTTTCATATATTTTATCCCACCTTATTCATTTATTTTGGGGATTATTTTAAGTTAATTTGGATATATTAGATAATATTTGAATTATTAGCCAATTTTAGAAAATAATATAAATCTAAACTGATTTTTGAGATTATTGGGCTTAAATTATTAATATCCTAATTGTTATCTTGTGATTAAATAATATTTCTTAATATATGATAGATCACAATTTTATCATATTAGAAGATCCTATGGTGCAGAATTTTTTATAATTTAAGAAGCTAAAAGGAAATCTAATGGTGGAATTTTATTGGGCTTCTCATATTTTATTGGGCTCAAGTTGGTACTCAAAAACCCTTTCTTCCTTTTATTAATTAACCTAGCCGCTAGATTGGGATTTTCACATTCATCTTTGGAGAGAGGCATAGAGGCGATTAGCCATTGGAGATTTATCACCATTCAACTATTCTTATTCCTCCATATGGGTCCCATGACGATTACTCAATTATCAATTAATACTCTCAGACTCTTTTCATGGCTGCCACATATTGCTTCAACCTTGGAGGAGGGAACGCATTCATGGAAGCTTAAGCTTATTTAGGAGGCAACTTGGGAGGAGCATAGAGGAAGCTAGAGCCTAGGAGCTTGCACTTGAAGACCACATGGGAGTGTTTTTCCTTTTATCGATTTATTTGAAGACTTTGAAATTATTTAGTTTTAGATAATTCTAAGTTGTTTTCTTGAGAACAATCTAGTTTTAGATTTTAAACATATTATTTAATTTGAATTAAATTGCTAATTGGGATTTGAATGTGTTGAGATATTTGCTAGGATTTTTGCTTGCAAACCATTTGATTGTCGAGTTATATTAATAATTGAGTTTTCATTATTGATTTAATTGTCAATTTAGGTTTATTCTCTTGGTTATTTAATTAGGTTGGTTAATTGTCTAGTTGTTTAATTAGGCAATTGTGAACATAATTCCCAAAACTATCTTGGAACTATTTTAACTGATTTTAATGGGTTTAATTAACTAGCGCTCATTCCATTATGAGTTTTCTAGTGGATTAGACGTTATTGAACTTGAGGGTTTCCCATGTTTCAATTAGTTAATTAAATTCATTAATTCCAATCTTTCATTAATCGCTTTGGTCTAATTAATTGATTTAGGCTAAGAAAGTTAACTCCATGTGAATCCTAAGTTGCCCCCTTTATCATCATAACTGAACTAGATTTTCGTTATTTGATTTGCTTTTATTTAATTTTCTATTCTTAGGATTTTAATTATTCTCTCATATCAAAACCCCCAAAAAATTGCATTCAAATTCATATAGATTAGTTTCATCCTCATTTAAGTTTTAAAGTCAATTGCATCTTGCATTTAGTTAGTTTAGTTTCATTTTATTGCATTTTTCATCACCTAGATTCAACCTAAAGAAAAGCCCACATCTTGCTCCTTGGGAGAATGACCTAGGGTGACCCTATATTGCATAACTAATTAGGACCTAGTTTAATTGATTGCTTTACCGACAAAAGCAGCACATCAATGGACATACTAAGAGAACTCAAGTCCCCTACAAAGGATTACTCATTCACAAGATCGTGGTAGAGCTTGGATAGCTTCTAATTAACTTGGGAGTTTGTGCGCACAGCAAGTGATCATGAAGAGTCATGATCCATTATAGAGTTAATATAAGAAGATTCCTAGTTCTGTGAATTAGCTACATTTAGTCAATTAAAAGAGATGATACTCTATCTTTGCTCTCGACTAAATGTGAGTGAGGATATGATGAATGATGCCTACACGGTATCCAAATATGAAAGGTAGATCACTTGATCAACTCAATTAGTTCTGGGGCCGTAGAGCATTACTAGTGTCTTATGAGGTCATTAAATAAGTTGGGCCCGTTAAAGGAGCTTTAATTGGGTTAAGTTTATTTATGTCAGAGACTAATTGGGCATCATGGGTCACACACAAAGGTTATTCCTGATTGCTTAAAATTAGCAAACTTGGACAAATAATTGTTTTGGGCTTTATCAAGAGTAAAGGTGTAATTGGGTTTGAGTGATACTCCAAGTCCAATAAGAAGCAAAATGTATTGGAAGACCCAACGGGGTTTTAAGCCAAGTTGAATTTTGAATTTTAATTCAAAATGTTAAGTTATAAAAGATAATTCTGAATTATAATATGTGTGCGTATATATATATAGGAGAAATAATAAATGAGGATTGAATTAAAAATGATTTTGAATTTTAGTTTAAGATATGAATGTGATTCATCATCTTAAATTATTATTCAATCAATCAATTAAGATATAAATGTGATCCATCATTTTAAATGGTTGACTCAATCAATCAATCAAAATGTGATCCACCATCTTAAATGATTGATTTAATCAATCAATCAAGATATGAATTTAATTCATTATGATTTAGATTTTTCAATTCAAGCTTGGGTTGAGCCTTTCTTGTAAGTACTTAAATTAGGGTTAGACTCTTATAAAGTGTTGATTTTTGGTGTGCCTTTATCTTGCATATTTTCCTAAGAGAAAAACAAGATGCCTTATACTCTCTAAATTTCAGTGTTCACCAAGGTTTAGAGAGAAAAATGCGCCATCCACTAGGGCAAGGTTCCAATGATGTTGCTCCTCCTATCTTCAACCTAAAACTGAGAAACCACCACCTTCTTGAAAAGATCAAAACCCAAGGAAACCAAACGTCAACCTTGTCTTGCTTAGTTCTCTATGTTTTTGATGTTTTGATGATAACAAATATAATGGATTCAAGGTTGTTTTATATAGTTAATTTTAATCTATAATGTGTTTGAAAGTTTTGCAATGGTTGCCTTGAGCTAAAATGTTTTTGGCTTGGAGTTAATAAATTAAATCTTTGCAAGACTCTAGTTAAATCTACGTATGCCTCTAGTTAAACGATGGAAATGATTTAAATAGATATTGTTAACTCTAGTCAATTATTTAATTGCCTCGAGTCATGTGTTTTAATCTTGCGATTTTGAAACTATCGATTTTGACTCTTGAATATCAAGTTGATGACTCAAGTCATTGACTCTAGGCAAACACTTATTGACTCTAGTTAAAGCTTTCATTTGGTCCATTTCTTAGAGAGCATCGGATTTGACTTTTGGCTTATCAAGTCATTAACTTCTTATATCAAGTTAAGTTTTCAATTGTCTATTCTTTGGAGAGCATCGGATTTGACTCTTGGATATCAAGTTAATGACTCAAGTCATTCACTTATTAACTCAAGTTAAGTATACATTTGACCATTTCTTTTGAAAGCATCGGGTTTAACTTTTGCATTTCAAGTTAATGACTCAAGTCATTAACTCAAGTCATTCACTCTTCATATCAAGTTAAGCTTTCAATTCTCTAGTTTTTGGAAAGCATCGTCTTTGAATCTTGATATCAAGTTAATGACTCAAGTCATTAGCTCAAGGCAAATACTTATTGATTCAAGTTAAGTCTTTCATTGGTATATTTTTTTTTTTAAAGTATCGACTTTGACTCTTGCATATCAAGTTGATGACTCAAGTCATCAACTCAAGGCATGACTTTTAAACTTCAAGTTAAGAGATCAACTTGCAGATTTTTCAAAGCCATCAACTTTAACTTATCAAGTTAATGACTCAAGTCATTAACTCAAGCATGACTTTCAGACTTCAAGTTAAAACATTAAACTTGTACATTTCAAAGAGAAAGTCATTGACTCTTGCATATCAAGTGAATGCCTCAAGTCAATTACTTTTCAACTCAAGTCATGTTCTAAACTTTTTCATCTTGTGAATTAATTTTTCTAAATGCAATTGCCTCGAGTCATTTATTATTCTTGCCTCAAGTCAATACCTCCGTGTAGGGGTGGAAAAGGTCGGGGGCTGTGGCCTGGCCTGCTAAAAGCTGATCGCCTGGCTGTCGGGCTAACGAGCCAGGCCAAGGACTAATTTCCGGCTGTTTTCCTTAACAGCCAGGCCCAGAGCCTCTAACAGGCTGTTAGGCCTAACAGGCCGGCCTGTTAAGATTTTTTTTTTAATTTTTTTTATATAGAATATTAGTTATGTCCTCCCCTCCCTCAGTCCTAACAAGCCTGTTGTATTTGATTTCATTTTTTATGATGTATTTTAGATCATTAAGAATAATTTATGTAAGGCCTATTTCATCTAAGGCCTGTTTCATCAAGGCCTTTTTTTTGTTTTTTATTGGCCTGTTTTCGGCTGTTTTACGTTTAAGGCTGTGGCCTATTTTCTACTGTTAGCCTGATTAAAGATTTTAAAAAATATAGGCTTCTTAACAGGCCACAGGCCAGGCTCAGGCCAAAATATAGGCACATGTAACAGCCACAGCCGGCTCGCCGCTTCCCTACATAACAGGCCTGGCCTGTTTCCACCCCTACCTCCAAGCATCAACTCTTTAACTGAAAGTCATATCTTTCTGATTTCCAAATCACCGTCTCCGGAAAATCAAAATCAATTGATTATGATTTTATTTCCTCAAATCATTACTCATTACTATTCATAACTGCATTTAATCAATTTGTTAATGAGTTATAGATTATTAGAATGAGGATCAACACAAGATATTGACTAAAGAAATCCGGCATTTATTAAACTTGCCTATTTGAGAAACTCAACCAACAGAGATACCTCTGCAACGTTTTGGGCAAGAATAGTTCATTTCCTTTGCTGGATCACAACGGTCATAATCAAAATTACGGGAATAATGACGGCGATTATTCTGATCCTTCTACTTCATCTCTAACGGTCCTTTTAAAGAGCCTCAACAGATATTTCTTCAATATTCAACTACTATAAATACTCAAAGGATTGAATCCATCAAGCACCAACGCATACACAGACAAGGCATTCAAAGCGATCAATTTCTATTATGCTTATATCTTCGGATACTATTGAGCTTCAGTGTTTAGTATTCATCTGCTCTGTGAGAGAGTTTTATCATTTGTTTTACATTCGTTCAAATCTCAAGGTAGTGGTATCTTGAGTGTGGATGTACGATTACAACTTGTAAGGGGTAGTGAGTCCTAGGGAGAAAGGATCATCCTGAGTTACAGAGTGTGTAATTGTATTTTTGAGATAGTGAAAATCCCAGAGTGTCTGGGTACGGGTGCACATTCCATGCCCATTCTTATGTGCCCAATTATGTGCTCATACCTCTATTAGAGGTATGAGCATATTTTTTTTAATTTTTTATATATTGTATTTATTTAGATTTAAATTATATGCTTTTTTGGAATTTTTTTGCATCCAAGATCTCAAATTAATTAGTTTTCAATCCTCGCATTTATCTTTAACACCAAGATCATGGAAACTAATTAATTTGAGATACCGAGTGCAAAAAAAATTCCGTAAAGTAGCATATAATTTAAATCTAAATAAATACAATATATAAAAAATTAAAAAATTAAAAAAATATGCTCATACATCTAATAGAGGTATGAGCACATAATTGGGCACATAAGAATGGGCATGGAATGTGCATTCGTCTGGGTACTGGACGTAGGTCAAGAGTTAGACCGAACCAGTATAATTCCTCTGTGTTATTTCTCTTTACCTTTCTTACTGCTTTCATCGTTTATCCATCGTACGTCGAAATGATTTTTGAGATCACCTATTCACCCCCCCTCTAGGTGATATTCCACCTTCAGATTCCTTCACCTAGCAAGCATCCAAGGAGTGAGAGGTTTCAAGAGAAGGAGTTCTCATTGCAATCGAGGGATAGCCATGTGGATCAACGTTAGAGGACATCAACAACGTTGAGGTCTTTAAGTGATCTAAGATAATCCTAATCTCCAATAGTCATGTTATCAAGTTATCTTAATCCCCAATAGTTGTTTTAACGAATAATCCTGAAGCTCATAAATATTATAAATTGTTATGAATTCTCGTGAGTACCATAAAGAGTTATGGATTAATCATTAATAACTAATTAACGTAATGAGTTAAGGTTAATAATTCATGAGGACTATAAGGAGGTACAGGTTTCCACAACGATCAAACAAAATGTTTGTTCTCAACCTTATGAAACTTTACATGAAAGTCATGTAATAGGCAAAATTAACCAACACAAGGTTCCAATGATCTTGCTCCTCCTACCTTTAACCTAATCCTAAGAAACTATCATCTTCTTGAAAAGATAAAAACCCAAGGAAACCAAAACTCAACCTTGTCTTTGCCTAGCAAGCATCCAAGGAGTGAGAGGTTTCAAAAGAATGAGTTCTCGTTGTAAGATAGCCATGTGGATCAACGTTAGAGGACATCAACAACATTGAGGTCTTCAAGTGATCTAAGGTAATCCTAATCTTCAATAGTCATGTTATCAAGTTATCCTAATCCCCAATAGTTATTTTAACGAGTAATCCTGAAGCTCATGAATATTATAAATTGTTATAAATTCTCATAGCACCGTAAAGAGTTACGGATTAATAATCAATAACTAATTAACTTAATAAGTTAAGGTTACGATTAAACAAAATTTTTGTTTTCAACCTAAATGATACTTTGCATGAAAGTCATGTAATAGGCAAAATTAACCAACAAAATGAAGCAAGGGTGATAAGTGAATGAACTCTTTTTTGTCTCTATACACACTTTTATATCTATTTTCATATCTTTACCTCTTTGTAATTATCTAATTAACATATAGCCAAATTATAGTTTAATTTCAAAAAATTAAATAAAGAATATTCCTTCCTAACATGCATGCATGCCTAGAAAGTCAGAGACATCGGTTTGGCGTGTTCGAGAAGAGAATTGGCATGCTGCTTGGACTGTCTCAATGGCCATCCAAATTCCAATTCAAGTTATTATAATATGGTATATTATATATTCTACTACTTAATTAAAAAATGTGTACGAACACGGAATCGGGAACAAGTAAATATATACAAGTGCCACTTTCCAACACTTAAATCAAGAAGCTGATTAATCAAGGGAGGGGGCTCTAGACGGAGAATAAAAACACAAAGTTGGGATATTAATTAAATAATATTTTTGTTTATTCTAGCTTGCACAGTCGGCTCCGATCTATATATTTAACATTAATAAATTCTACCAACTCTTTATATTTTAAACTTGTTAATTATCTCTCACATAGACATTATCCGACCAAGATTAGAAATTTAGACAGAAGATTCCCACGTGGCGTGTTGTTATTTAACCTCATTAGAGAAAACATTAGAATACCTTTTGACAAGATATTAAATTATTAATGCCCCTCTTGTTAAAGAAAAACTAATGATGATGCCCGTTGTTTGTCTAACACATTGCGTGTGTGCAAAATTCTAATCGATCAATATTGACTTGTAAATGTTGCAATGTTATGTTTTTGTAGAACTTGCATTAAAAAAGGTTAATATTTTGGAGGCATTGGTCACCATTAAGTTGAAGGTGATACAATGTCCAATATAATGCTGTTTCTCCTTGAACTTTTATGGATTTGAATATTACTAGACAGGAGAAATTGTACGTAAATTTTCCAAACGTTATAAATGAGTCCCTTATAAAAATTAATGCCAATTAAGTCCCTCAAATTTACAAATAAATGACCAGGAAAAAAGTGCTTTTGAAAAAATATTTTTGGAATAAATTCACACCTTCGAAAGAGATTAATGCTATAATTTTAAGATGAATATTTAAATACTAACTCAGGTTGATGTGAGTAGTGACACGTCCAAGAAAGTTGGGTAGTGGAGGCAAACTTTTTACAAAAGATCAATATAATTTTAAATATTTATTAAATTAAGTTAGAGGTAAAAATTCATTAAAATTAAATACCAAATAAAACATAAAATTATAATGACATATAAAATAAAATTGTCTGTGTAAATTTTGTTTTAAAAAATCTAATTGGCTAAGGCCAGTTTAACTGGTTCTCTAGTTTTCCGATTTTCCCACATATTCAAATTGGACACGAAATCAGGTCCTAGTTTCACCTGTCAAACCGATCAGTATGATTCTCAAAACAATGATTTCATATGATTTAAAATGGAAAAATAAGATCTAGAAGATCATTCCACGAAGAATCGCAATATTATGACGCCAAATAATCTTGCTGCAGCAATTTCAAGTACAATATTCAACAACAAATTGAAATTTATAATACTTTAATATTTGGCCCTTTTGACTATGTCATCGATCAGTGGCACTCAATTAGGCTATAAGCTGTAAGGATGAGAATCGAGAACACATGCAACCAAATATTCTCACGTACTGACTGAAACTTTCTGTTCTGTTTGTAATTTAATTCAAAGCAACTGGTCTTATTTCCAAATGTCGGAGGGAAGAGTCAGAGAAATTAAAGCAAAATCAAACATAGTCAATTAGTCCTCTTGTAAGGATAATCAACATGTAGCACAAGTCATTTTCAGAACCTGTGTACATACCTATTACTTAATTGTTTGAATCTCTCCTTAATTTTTAATTTTCTGTGTTGCTTCCTTATAAGTTCCCTTCAGCTTGCTAGATCTGAGTTGTAATCCAATGTTCTTCACTTTCTCATATTTGAGCTTCAACATATTTTCTTGCTAATTATTTAGAATAATACTTTTGTGGCCCCTGACGCTGTACTTAGCATGTCACATTTGACTAAATAAAAATGTTGTTTTAATTCGATAATCGATGATATATAGAAAGCACGAGCGCGTTTACTTAAAAAATAATCATTTAGAATTTTTTTTGAAGAAATATGACTTTTCTATTTCTTTTTTCCTGGATAACGATGTTTGAATGAAATACAGCTCTCGTTGCATTGTCCTATTTTAATTTATCTATGCAGAGAAATATATTTAAGTATATCCAAGGTATTTCAAAGTGAGCGGTCATTGAACTGATTCAAACAGTGGTTTAATTATGATTCTATAAGGGTTAACCCAATTAAAATTAAAATATAGAAAAAAATTCTATATAATCATTAAAAGAGTACTAAATATCAAAATAAAAATGAATTAATACAAAAGTAAATGGAACATGTACGTAGGAATCATATATAATCCAATAAGTATGTATCAAAAAAAAAAAAAAAAAAAGAACGATTGTTATTTTTTTTTTCAACTCAAAATGACGTTATTTAAATTTCAATAAGGATTTTATCCAAATAATAATAATAAAGTTCAATAAGGAGACAAAATATATAAAATCCAGCCTGGCGGACCTATGTAAAACTCTTGATTATTTAAGTTCATTGGTGGTGGCGGCCGGCCAACCCACCTTGAATTTTGATAGCATAACTATTTTCTTCCCTTTTTTATTTGTCATTTAAAGTTTACACACAAACACGTTGATTAAAAAAATATTTATGTTATTTTAAAATTTTGAGATCATTTTATTATTATTTTTCCAATATTTTTCTTCACTCACATTTAGAAGTTCAATGCAACATTAATCACTGAAATAAATTAAGAGTGTACTGGAAAAGTTATAAAGAAACCCTGACATGCATATTCTTTTGAATCAAAGGTTTAAAGTAAAACTCAATGCACATGTAGGTTTATCATACAAATGTAATCATTTCCACGGGAAGCCAATCGTGTAGGTTTTCTATTATGAGAATAGAATAGGGATAGATAAATAAATAAGATTCATTTTTATGTATTAGAAAAATGATGTATTATTACTATAGTATGCTCCTTTTATTTAAAAATAATTATGTGCATATGTAATAATATATAATAAAGAGGATAATATATACTTATGTCAAATTACTTCTACCTATTACGTCCTTATATTATATATAAATATGTCTTATTTTTTAATATTATCATTTAACTATGGGTTAAATACTTAATTTGCCATGGAAGTTTTGCTAAGGGAGCGCCCGATGCACGAAAGTTTTTAGGGTACCAAATTTGCCCTGAAGTATGAAAAAGGTAGCAAATTTGCCCCTCCGCAAATTTGCTACCTTTTTCATACTTTTGGGGCAAATTTGGTACATTTTTCATACTTCCAGGGCAAATTTGGTACCCAAAAACTTCCTGATCTTCGGACGCTCCTTAGTAAAACTTCCATGGCAAATTAGGCCTTTAACCCTTTAACTATATATATCAACATGAAAAAAGACACATGTAATTGGAGAATAAGACATAATGGACATAATGAATCTGACCAAAGTTTTATCATTAGAAATAAATCCATATCTGATTGTGAACTTAATAACTCTACAAAATATTATTCAGTTTTCAATGAGATAAAAACATATGATTACAATCAATTTTAAGAAGGATGAAGATGCAGATTTAACAATAAATTATTTTGCTATGAGCATCCAACATACACTACTACAATAAATTGATTCTACTTCCCCAAAAAAGTCCCTTTATAAAAAGAGAAGTAAAAAATAAATACGGTGGAATTTTTATAATTTTTTGACATATTAGGGCGTCCCTATTTAGAATTGGGACGCCTAAAGTAAGGCGTCCCAATTCTAAATAGGGACCCCAAAAGAAGGAGATTTTGGTGTCCTAATTAAAAAGAAAACGCCAAAAGTACTACGCTTAAAGTCAAGCGTCCCAATTCCTTTAGGCGTCCCAATTTCACCTTCCTTCTACGCTTCTGTCGTTGGTGATGTCCCTTCTTCACCCAAAGTCTAAGTCGAACACATAGATGAGAGAGAAGCTGCACTTTTGAGCTTCATCGTTTCAAAGTAGGAGGAGGAAAGCTTCAAATTCGAACATCGAATCTCTATCGCCATCACGCCATACTTCACCATCAACCATCACCAAGACCAGCTTCCATAACCGCCAAATCTGTAGTACAACATTTTTGTTGGGATAAGTTTTAATTGTCTAGGATTTTCTTTATGTTTCCCAATCTCAGATTTCTAGATGGCAACGACAACCCACTTGCAACAACATAGGATATGGTGAGGCACCAGCAATCTCTAGGTCCTTTGAATTTCGTCGATCTTCTTCCTTCGGCCATAGCTCGTGCACGCAAGTCATCAACGGCAGGTTTGAACCTTGATCTCCCAAATCTGCTACACCAACGTGTTCAACCTTCCTCCTTTTGATTATTTTTCCCTTCGATTTTGACTTCTCTCTGGTTTTTGTTCATCTAAGAGCATGAGATGGCCTCTGGTTCTTCCTCGTGTGCGTTTTTTATATATAAAAAATAACACTTACGGCGTCCCAAATAAATTTGGCACGTTGTATCCTAACTTCACTATGTCCCTAGGATAGACGTCCTCCTATTTTTAGACGTTAAAAGGCCCAAAAATGACATTGAAAGCATTATCCATAGTAGTGACAATTTATTTTTTGTTTGGTCTAAAAATAAACATAAACATTTTTTAAGGTAGCATATATGGTAACACCATTAACCATGGTCAAATTTTGTTACTTTTTGTATTGTGGGTCTCACTCTCTATTATTTTAACATATTTTTAGAAATATGTTCCTTTTTTATTATATTTTTTCTAAATGATCTTAAAAAATTTAATTATTTAGAAGGACCAACTTTGAAAATATTAACTTTAAAATATCAACTTACCCTCAGTCAAACTTCCTATTGTTTTTCCTTAATCTCTCTCATATTCTATTTTAAGAGTAATCTGAATTTTATTTTGCACCAAAATTAAAACCACACCAAAGCCGGAATGACAGATTTTTTTCTTACTTTTATTTTTCACTAACATCACATAATCATATGATCAATATATTAACATGATAGGGTTTTTTTTTTTAATTTTAACAATCACATAAATTTATTTTCAAATAAAAATAAATTATGCGAGAAATTTTCCAGTTTTTTTTATTTAATTAAAACTCACATAAATTTGAAAGGAGTCTACATAATTATTCTTAAATTTAAATTTAATTTTTTTGAGTTTTAAAAATAAAAAATCATGTAAAATTAATATAAGGTTAAAAAAGGTGATCCTGCAATAATTTTGGTTGTTTTAGTTTTGGTGGAAAATAAAATTGAAATTAGTTTGAAAATATAATGAGCTAGAGATTGAAAGAGAGACTATAAGAAGATTGAAAGAAGGTAATTTAGCATTTTTAAATTAATAATTGGAAAGTTGGTCCTTCTAAATGATTACATTTTTTATGATAATTTAAAATATATATTATTATTTTTTATCTTTCTCCCAATTTTCTCATTAAAAAAAAAAACACATATTTCTAAAAATGCATTAAAATGATAGAGAGTGAGACGAGTTATAGGATCCACATACAAAAAGTGATAAAAGTTAACCAAATTTAGTGGTATTGCCATATATGTTATGTTAAAATGTGTTTATATCTACTTTTGGAATCAACAAAGCGAAATAATTCATTGTTAAATTCTGCACCTTCGTGCATCAAAACATATATTGGAGTTTTAAAAAATAATGTCAATTTTTTATTGTTTGTAGGTGTTGTTAAAAAAACAATTTAACTTTTTTATTTTCCATCAAACCCAAAACTCATTTGGTTTTCTAAAACCATCTTAGATTCTCGGTCTAATCACTGCTCCCTCCCTCTTTCCATTTTCTTGAAAAATGACTGGATCCATTCGACATATATAACCAATAATATAGTTCAAAACTGATAGAGAATTAACATAGCAAACATACACGTAGGTATGTATATGCGTATGCATATATGCTCCCCGGGTTCTTTTTATAAAGCAGAGAGAAAATTTTATTTCATCATGCTTATTAGTTATATATATTACTAAATTTTTCATATACATATACAATTTTATCCTTCATTTATTATTATATAGATTTAATTTTCATGGGGCATGGTGTATAGTAAATAAATAAGTGTTAAATTTTAAAGTAGGCTTAATGAGGTTTAATGCTTTTCCCATTTAAATATATTGTAAGTGACTCACAAATATAATCACAGCATGAGTGTATCACAATATTTTTCCGGGCACAAATACATATTATCAGAATACTCCATTAATTATACTGGAGTAACACCCTTAATTCTATACTACCGATTATGTATATTAACACGTAGTATATAATAATATCATCAGAGTGGAGCAATAGAGCGTATGCAATGGGTTGAGGAGATGAGTAACCGATATATACGTGGCTATAAATTTAAACCATTCACGGTGTACCCGGTTGGAGATAATATCGATACAATTATTCAAGTATAAAAATACTAAGTATCTAACAGTATAAATATAGTCCAACAAAATATTTAAAACTCCTTTCGAGTCTCCGCATGATCTCATACATGCTGCTTATCTCTAGCTCAAGATTCAAACCCTCCCGATCCTGAAGCTACAGTTAAGTCTGAGATTCAATCAAATTGAATCTCAGGTAACGGTTAACCTTATGTTTAAGTAATAACAATATATGACACATACTCATATCATGGAAAACAACATTCAGTTATTACAATACATAGCAAACAGAAAATGTATTATTACCGGTAAATGCACTCAATAGTGCCACGTGTCCTAGACACGAATCCTCAGCGTTAGAAAAATAAGAATGCATCATTATTATGAAAACAATAATCCACAGTTTAACTGAATTTAAACACACATGTGGCCTAGGACCCAATCTTGGTCAGTCACGATGCATAGCCCAGTACCCAGTCTTGCCCATGGCTCCAACAGTTATGAATCAATCAATCATATATATACATACAAGACACAGAAGAGTTAAAGTTACAGTACGCGTCCGTACCTTAGTCCACGTAGTCAGGGTTATGCTTGAATATTGATCCAAACTTTCTTGGATATCCTAAAATATTGTCACTTGCATTACTTATTTTTATATAATATTATAATAAATACCATATTATTTGAAATAATATCCTAAGATATTTTTGCCACTTTTGACCTTTTTTATACTTGGTGGATTAACTATTCCATATTTACCCTTATTTTTCGTTAAAAACGAAACTCCAACATTTATGCCGAGATTTTTCAGTTACTTTGAAAGATCATAACTAATTGTACAAAAATCAAAATGATGCGCTTCTAAAGCCTAAATCACCCATGAAATGTCTATTTACATGGAAAAATAATCCCAGAAACTCAAACTTCCTGAGTCATTCCCATTTTTAAAGTTTTCCATCACTGTTCAGATCACATGTCCAGAAACATGGATCAACTTGAAAAATTCACATCTTTTTGTACAAAACTCTAACAATTATGAGTTTTACATAAAAGGAAAGGCCCTTATGTCTATTATATCTTTGAAAAATATCAGGATTTTTAGACATCACTTGATCAGCCAAAACCATGTATAACAACCAGATTAACTCCCCTTATGTCCATGTCTAATTGGTTGGTTAATGGGTTAAACACCATTTTTTCCACGGAAGTATTGGCCAAGGAGCATTCATCACTCAAAAAAATTTTTGGTATCATTTTTGCCCCAAAAGTTTACAAAAAGGAGCAAATATTCCCTTGAAGTTTTTTTAGGAGCAAATTTTTGTAAACTTCCAAGGCAAAAATGATACAAAAAATGATCAATCCAACGGTCGAGATCAACCTACGGTCAAGATTGCTATGTTTGTAAATTTTCGGGGCAAAAATGATGTCAAAAAACTTTCGGGTACTAGATGCTCCCTAGCCAATACTTCTGTGGCAAAATTAGTATTTATCCTTTGGTTAATTGATCAAGGTCATTTGTGCTTAATTAATCAAACTTTATTTCATCTTCTTTGGCCTTAATTGGTTTGAAATTATCAGCCCCCATATAGTCTTATTAGATGTCTTTTATTGCCCTTAATCAAGTTGAAGACATATGCCAATAATCTCTATTAACACAAGCTAATTTGCCAATTATTAGTTCTTAATTTGTTTTAATTTGCCTAAGTGTCTCCCTTCACTTTACTTGTCTCATTTGATTTGAAATAGCTATTATTTTATGTGATTTTTATGTCACATATTATAGCCCCTAATTATAGTCTCAAAATTAACTATTTGTTATTTAATTCCAAAATGAAATTTGGATAAAAATATAATCAATACATTATAACTTTTTGAGACACATGTGCACCTTTGTATACAAGGTTTATGAGAATTAGGAAATTTAAGGTATTACATTTCTCCCCGATATATTAAATTTTGCCCTCGAAATTTACTATATACTAACTACACTCTGAGCCATAAACTTCAGATATTTCTTTTTCATATCCTCCTTTGTTTCCCAAGTTGCTTTCCTAGGAGATAAACCCTTCCAAACCACTTTCACGAACAGATTACTTCTGTGTGTAAGCCGCTTCTCTTGATAATCAAGGATTCACTTTGGCTCGACCTCGAAAGTATTATCATGTTGTAATTCGACTTCTTCATACTCAATGACTTGTTTGGGGTCCAGTTGGTATTTCTTTAATTAAGAAACATGGAATACGTCATGGAGTTTGTTTAGGTTTGGCGGTAAGGCCATTTGGTAACTGACTGGTCCATACTTTGCCAGTATTTCGAATGGCCCAATGTAACGAGGACTTAGTTTTTGTCTCTTTAGTGTTCTACCAACACCGGTTACTGGCAATGTCTTCAGGAATACATGATCTCCAACTTCGAACTCCAGAGGTCTTCTCCTTTTACTCAGATCTTAAGTTCTGGTACATCTTAATCATTCCTAGATGTAGAGTATATTTACTCTATGAGCCTCATCCAATATCTTCCGCCTTAATTCATCAAACGATGGTATATAAATCCACTTATTGTACCTACCAATCCACTAGGTGAAAAGTCATAGTCTTGAGTCTCACCCCGAGAGATCATCTCTGTATCGTACTTGCCCACTCATCTCGCTTCTGAGCTTTCTCGATCTCATCTCTCATATCATAATCTCCTTTACTAACAAGAAGACTCGCAAGATAGACTTCATTAGGTGCACTCAGACTCATACAAATTTGATTAGACAAATTCAGATCTATGAAATCTTCAAGTTGTAATATCCTAAATTTTAAGATTAGAGACTTGAAGAATAAGTCTAAAGTAGGTAGACGACTAAGCCCGGTTTGGGTAGAGTCCCAAGAATGATGAGAGGTAAGAAGCCTCTCAGGGGCTAATGACTCAGTTATACAGGTCAGTGGACCTAGTATGTATAAGCCATGAAATTAAAAGTGCTAATGGAAATGGGGCACAAGAGACCCATACTGTGTAGATCTGGTTAGAGAAGATGCCATTTAGTTATGTCCTAAGATATGGGACAATTAGCTAAGTAAAAATGTGCTAAAATAAATGTGTACATGACATTTCCTGAACTAGTAAGGGATTCCTGCGTTTTTAGGAAATGGAAGAGGAGGAGACACTACAAAATCCCCCTGATAGGAAAGAAAAGTCAAATGTAATAATAACCAGAGGACATATGTCACCACGGGTTAAAAATGACTTTTTGAAAAAATAAGTAATGATTACAGGGGTAGAAAAGTCAATTCCTTACCCCCATAAGGATCCATTTTCGTCCACATGGAGAGAGAGAAGGAAAATCAGATGATTTTATCCATACTCAAGCCCAAACAAAAAATGCGGGTCCCACAGGTGATTTACCAGTAGAAAAGGGACCGATAGGGACCAGTTAGGGGCTTCTTTTAGACTGAATGGGACAAATGTGAGGCCACTTTTGGAATTTAAGAAGGCGCCATACATGAATGTCCATTCAGGGGAGATTATCTGACAAATTTGAAGAAAAGTACAAAGGGAAACACCCTGGTGACTAGCGGGACCCACGTGGACCGGTAGAAGGAGATTGGACCGGATAAAGTGAAAAGTCAGGGGTAAAGTTGGAGGTCAGATTTTCTGGCCCACCAAAATTTTTCCCCTTCTCTATGCCAGGGCCTGGGCCCAACTCCGTTAAACCCTAACAAGTCCTGCCTTGCTCCTTTTTGCCGGTTACACCTTTCCTCCTAATTTGTGCCACTCTGTGGGACTTGTGTGGGTCTTGATTAACAGACTCTTGTCCCTGACCACAAGTGGACGGATTTTAGTGTCTCATAACACCTCGTACTACATGCTCCCGATAATTCGACTGCTGACCCCGAAATGCGATGTGTCCGACGTAGCACTACTATTATTGACTTTTCCTTCTGCACTTGGTCCAGATACACATTCTCTCTCTATCTTCCTTCTTATTTCCTTCAAAAATGCTGATCATCCATGACTGCTTTAAAAATGCCATATACTTACTTATACCAGCATATTTTCGCTTAACTAATTGTCCTATACCTCAGGACATAGTTGGGCGTCATCTTTTCCAACCGGACTTACACCGTATATGCCTTTTGTGCCTCTTTTTATTGGCACTTTACTTCCATGGCTTATACATACTAGGTCTACTGACCCGTATAGTCGAGTTACTTAGTCCCAGATAGGCTTCCTAACTCTCGACATTCTTGAGACTCTTCCCGAATTGGGCCTAGTCGTCTGCCTATTTTAGGCTTATTCTCAATTCTTAGGGTCCAAAATTCGGGATATTACATAGTGTCTCCATATCTTCAAAGCAAACACGATAGCCGCAAACTCTAAATCATGCGTCGAATAGTTTAACTGACGAGAGGTGTAGCCACCACTCTGCCCTAGCACCACTATAGACTACATAAGTCTCGTTCGGATCTGGGATAATCAACACTACTGTTGTAGTCAACCTGTCCCTCAGTTCCTAGAAGCTCCTTTTATAGTCATCATCCCATACAAACGATTTATTTTTTCTTGTGAGATTTGTCAATGGTAGGGCAAGACGTGAGAAATTCTGTATAAATCTATGGTAATATCCCACCAGAACAGAAAGCTACGTATCTCTGTCACTGTCTCTGGTCTCTTCCAATCCAGAACTGCTTCCACCTTTCTAGGATCAATAGTAACCCTCATCGCGTGATATAACATGGCCCAAAAACTTTACTTCTGATAGCCAAAACTCATATTTGCTTAATTTGGTAAAAAGTTGCTTTTCCCTTAGTACACTTAGTACTAGTCGTAGATGTTCTTCGTGTTCCTCTCTACTCTTTGAATAGATCAGGATATCGTCAATAAACACCATTACAAATTTATCTAGGTGTTGATGAAAGATTTGGTTCATATAGTTCATGAACATGGCAAGTGCATTTGTTAAACCAAAAGGAATCACTATGAATTCGTAACACCCATATCTGGTCCTGAAGGCCGTCTTCAGAACATCCATAGCCTTTACTCTCAGCTAATGGTATCCCGAGCACAAATCGATCTTTGAAAAGACATAGGAACCAAACAACTGGTCTAGCAATCATCAATCTGAGGAATGGATATTTGTTCAGCTCCCGGTGATCGATACAAAGTCATAAGCTCTCGTCTTTTTTCTTCACAAACAATACTGGAGCTCCCCATGGTGACACACTGGGTCGAATAAACCCTTTCTCCAGTAGTTCTTCAATTTGTTTATTCAGCTCTTGCATCTCACTAGGAGCCATGCAATACGAAGCTTTTGATATTGATCTCGTACCAAGAATCAATTCAATGGTGAGTTCAACTTCACTTTTTGAAGGTAATTCGCTGAGATCCTCCAGAAATACATCAGGGAATTCCTTCATAATCGAGATGTCTTCTAGTGACGGTTTAGCTTCTACCTTAATCGAGAAGAATACCATGTATCCTGGCATCCATACTTCAAACATCTTTCAGCTTCCACAATAGTGAGAAGATTGAAGCTTACATCAATCTTGTCACTTCTTTGAGAATGAGAAAACAATATCCTCTTATTATCGTAGTCGATCATTACATTATTGGCCGTTAGCCAATCCAGACCCAGAATGACATCAATGTCATATATCGTTAATCAGAAAAGATCTATAATTGACTCTCATCCATCAACACTCACAAACAATTTAAACATGCATTAAAAGCTAAAGATTTCACGCCAAGTGGGGTAGCTACTATCAAGTCATATGGTAATCTATAGGAATGCATTCCTAGATGTTTTGCATAATCATATGAAATAAACGAATGACTAACACTTGAATCATACAATGTTTGAAGTAGATTGCCATTAAGAGAGATAGTACCTTGGACCATTTTCGAAGATTTTCTGGCTTCTTCATCTGTCACCTAAAAACTCGGTCTGGGTTCTGTGGCCTTGTCTCCACAGTCTTTTAAGGACACTCACGGCTATAGTGCCCTGGCTTCTAACAATGGAAGCATATTTGTTTCCCATCACAGTTAGAACCTAGATGGTACTTCCCACATTTGGTATAGGTTCAAGATTATGGAACTTTTGAATAGCCCCGCTGTCCAAACTAGAATGGTCTCTTGCTTCCACCTCGGGAATTGCCCCATGGTGCTTTCCTCTTATGCGAGGAATTCCCGTGGCCAAACCCGCCAAGATTTGAACTGCTATTGTTATAATTTCTGGAGGCATGCAGCTCTCTCAAGTTTCGTTCAATCAATTAACATGATTCCACCGCTTGATTTAACTCTTGAAATTGTTGAGATACCTGCCTTTCCCTTATCTCCTACTTTAGCCCTTGAATCATCATAGTAGCCTTCCAACTCTTATCGTCGTTATGCTTTAAATATGATGAATACCGTGACAGATCGGTAAATCAGGAAAAGTAGTCATCAAATGACTCATCATGGCCTTATCAAATGTGCAAGAATTCTGACTCCTTGGCCACTTGCATTGAGGGAGGAAAGTATTACCCATTGAACTTCTCCATAAATATTTCCCAAGTAACGGGAACATAGTGTGCACATAACATTGATGCAATGTTGCTCCACCATTGATCCACGTCCCTTTCTAGCTTATAAATGGGTAGTTGAGCCTTTCGGTTTCCTGGACATTCCATGACCTTGAAGATCTCGTGCAGCCTGATGAGCACTATTTATGCCATGTTTCCCCTATGATGTGTGACTGCTTTGTATAGTGAATTTCAACTTAAATGCATCTAATCTACGCACTATGTATGCGTAGATTAAAACATATTTACTCAGATAGGGAAATGTAGGATGAATCTCATAAAATGTGGTAATTGCATAATTATCCTATACATGTGCATAAAAAGGGTGAGATTAAGGTTTACTGTGAAGGCACATAGCATAGCGATACAATCCTACAACATCTAGAAAGCCATGACGAGCCAACAATACAATGTAACCGGAATGCTATAGCATCGTAAGTAAAGCAATGTTATGCGCCTTATGTTCTGACTTTTCCTCGAGGCTGTTTCAAGAAATTAAGTGTAGGTTATTAGACGGATATTTAGACGGCGGTTGGATTGCTAATGGGTTTAATTAGAAGATGTGGAGGATCGAAGATAAGATTTGGAGAATCCCGCAATACCAACAGAATCAATCAACCGAATTTGGAAAGTTGGATCTGATGGATTCAGAAAGGCCCAGCTCACTAAAAATACATTGTAAGGAAACCTGGCTATAAGAGGAAAAGATGGCTAACCCTAAAGGGAGTTGAAGTCGTGCACAAATCAAGGAGTCAATAAAACTCTTATTCGGCTAAATTCCAAGGAAGAGCGAGAGAAACCATGAAGCACGAACGCTCCAGAAGAGACCCAGAATCCTCCCTGTAGTGAGACGGAGAGTAGAAGACATTGAGACGTCACGTGACAGGCGCCTCCAACGCCGTCAACCCTTCCGGCGAACTTTCTTTTTTATTTCGTTGAATTTTATTTTATCTTTTTCCATGGGCTATTTTGTTGGAAATTTTGCCCTAGGGCAAGTCATTGTACTTTAGACATTTATGTTTTAAAGTATTCTCTTTTAGTTATCATTTAATTTACATGTTTATATTGATAACTATATCCCTGGATATATCTTTTATAGATTATCCTAAATGTCCTTGGTCGGTCATCTACGCGGGTGCGAAGATGAGATAAGACCAGTATGACTTTGATGAGGTATGGAGATATGAATTAAAGTCATGGGCACTTGTAAGAGTACAAGGTGCTAGACCGACCCACTATGAGAAAGTTGCATGGATATAGTCATAAGCTTATCTCATGTATAACCGCGTCACGACGCCCTATGGCCTGAGATCATCATGGATTCCTACATGATGAGTCACTGGTGTTTGACCTAGTCAAAAGTCACCTTTGATCGGGTGATGATAAAAGCTTGGATCGGGATCAATGGTTTTCATGCGGAGGAATGTGAGTGGTCAAGATGGAATTTGTCCCTCACTTTTGTAGAGAGATAATATTGGGCCCCTCGATGAGTGAGTCTAAGAAATGTATGGCCATACTGTGATGGAAAGGAGTTTCCATTTCACTTATTAGACTACTCAAGAATCGAGAAAGTAATGGTCAAGAAAAGGAAGTTGACATTATTCATGCCTCATCCTTGACCAAATTATCGCGTGACAAAAGGGACATGACATGGTTGTACGATAGGTTGTATCGTGTTATCGATCCCCATGTGAATTAGGTAGTCGTAATGTCTTGCTAAAGGCCGCTTGCGACTTGTGGGCTGATACAGTATTGGCCCACTGCTAATCTCATATGGGCCCGAGGTCGCGCACAAGAATAATCCAACAAGAGCAAAAGTGTCAGGATTCATCAATCTCATATTAATATGAGATTAAATGAAAACTAATTTAATCTAGGATAAATATATATATGTGTATATATATATATAAATTTGAAATTAATATATATATTAATATTATTAATGGAGATTATAATATTATTATATATAATATTTGTTTTGTATTTAATTTATTTGATAAATTAAATATCTAAAACAAATAGAGATATTGTATCTTATTTAATTTTCGAATAAAGATATCATATATCTGTTTAATTTAAATTGAGATATAGTATCTCGATTTAATTAAATAGATAGATATTATTTTTCGGATTTAATTTATAGAGATAAATTAAATCGAAGACTTTAATTTGGATTAAATAAATACATTAGATTAGATCTATCGATAGATTTAATTAATATATTTTTTTAATTCAAATTCAAATTTGAATTTCAGATCTGTCTTTTAATCGGATTAAATAAATACGTTACATTAGATCTAACAGATAGATTTAATTAATATATTTTAATCCATATTTGAAATAAAAAATTCAAAATTAATGAGGATTAATTTTGAATATAATACGCCGACGGGTTTTGAAAAACCTACAGGATTTTTTGTCAAGTGTATTAGAGAAAGTCGTGAGAAAACCCTAGAGTGAAAATTGAGAGAGACGCACAAATCAAAAGGCGCTAGCACGCTGCCGTAGCCGTGTTCGGGGATTGTTCGTGTGGATACCGGTAGAGGAAGCTGATTCTAAGAGTCGTCTTCTGCTGATCGATGAGGTAGCCCACCAGTTCAAGGAGAACGAGACGCGGACGAATTCACTATAGGTAATATTCGGTTCCTTAGCCTTGGTTTAAACGCGCCTGAGTGATCCTCGACACGGGATTCGTACAAATTTTAATCTACTGCGTTGTACGGATCCCAACATATTCTGCTATGATTTGTTTTGTGATTCCCTCATCAGTCATGAACTAAAATTCATTTGGCTAAGTGAAAGAGATTTGTCATGTCTCCTAAAATTCATTTAGTTACAAAATTCGAGCCTAAATAAAATCCAGAAATATTCATCTGACTTCGGCTCCAAAATCGACCGCCCTCTTGTCCGAATTTGCCCTTCATGTCTTCATAACAATTGTAGCTCTCTGAATCATCCGAAATATAAAACACAAATGAGGCAAATCTGATGTCTGGTTCAAGAGTTATGGTGAAAATAGTGAAGCAATGTAAAACTGGAATTTTATTATTAAAAATGGCTAAAATATAATCAAAGGCTCAAAGCCCAAATAAGTATAAAAGCCATTATTTATTAGCTAAAGAGTCCTAAATTATTAATCAAGAGACAAAAAGTAGTGTATGAAATATTCAATTATCAATAAGCAAGGATGAATTCTTTGAGTGTAGAATGAACCCAGTTTGCTAGTTCTTTCATTAAATAAATTCAGTTTGTTTATCAGTATTTTAATCTCTCGACGGTTAGCAGAAGCTAAGGGCTAGATCAATAGCCTCGGCTTACTAGAAGGGAGTCGAGGTTAGACATCTAATAAACAGTGTTTGCTGGGCAGGCTGGTTCAAGGCTTAACCTATCATTGTACACTACAGGAATGGGTCTACTGCTCATAACCATACACCTTCATTAGGATTGATAATCTGAACTAGAAAATCGCCATAGGAATATGAGAGAAGTGTAGCTAGGATTATACTTACAGGACGCAGAAGCTTCTATATAGGATAGTGGCGGGTTAACTGGATAACATTGTGAATGCGGCTATGCTGTAGTATTGCTGAAGCTGGGCAATATAATTGTTATGGCAATGCGTTAAGGCCAACTTGGGGAGTAATATGTTGGGGATGAAGTCTGAGCTCATCCTATCTTTAAACTGATATCTTCTTGTGACTACAAAAATTTTTTTTTCTCTTTTTGTTAGCTATACCAAAACAACCAAACCAACTATAATTTCCAACACAGTCTCATAAGCAAATCCTCCACGAAATCTACCACAGAAAGATGGTGGCTTTAGTTTGCAAAATTGGACAATTCAATATTATGATGTCTCAACCATTCTGTTAGGTTGAGGTAGCACCGCTATTGCTCTTTCATTTTGAAGAGGTGCCTCAGATCTCTCTGACCTCTCATCTTGTTCTCCTTGCTCATCTTCTCATTCATTTCCTTGGTTGTCTTCTTCTTCAGCTTCCACTCATTCTTCCTCAGCTTGTTGTTCAACCTCGGCTTATTTTTAGCCTCAGCTTGTTGCCTTTCCATTCTTCTCTCCTGCATGTTGGCACGGAGTTCATCAATGAAACCCCTATGCTCTTGCAGTATTGCCAAGACTTGTTGTAAGGGATCCTGGCCAGGTTGATCAGGTTCTTGTATGTCTGCCTCTTCCTCTGGGAGCTTCTGCTCCTCTTAGATTTGTCATTTTCAATTTCTATAATCCATTAACAACAAAAAATATAGATATCAGGGAGAAGTAGTCATTGGAAATATGTTGTAAACATACTTATATTTATCATATCGTTAAAATGTTATAGTGATTAGTGGTCTCTAACGTACTCATCAAACTAGCCAAGCGGTTATATCTTATAGACCCTTTCTTAGTAAGACCCTTTCTTGGTCTTATCAGGTATTTTACAACTCCTTAGGGTTTTTAGAGAAGTGCTATTACAACCACTACAACTAACTACTATACTACTACTATACATATCCTTATACTTCAACCCCGCCTTTTTCACGTCAACACCGCTTCCATTCCTCCTCAACATGTTGATATACACCATCCATTTCAGATAGTAAAGGAAAGTGCAGAAATTTGTGATAGGTCCTTCTCCAAGAGCTCATTTGTTTTTTTCTACCCAAAAACGGGTTCAAGGAAATTGATGGAGTGTAGATCTGGTCCAATCTTTACGGAAATAGGGAGGAAGTCCGTATTGTATCCTCTGGTCGTAAGTCATTCACACACTTTCCAGGTATTGGTAGTATTCTTCCTTCACAATTGTTGTATGCCGTTTGGTTAGCATGTAATTGGTACATTGGACATCTACCAGTACTCCATTTAGGTCTAGAATGTGGTTCAGAAAAATGGGTTCTTAATAAGGGTAGATATGGGATTCGTAATCAGAGATCTCTAGGTCATTAAACTGAGGGTAGTTGAAATTGTATCCAACAAACGAGTGGTCTGATGGATCAGGCTCTTCTGGCTCTGGTGGAGGTAGTACAGTATTCAAAGGTTCAGGGTCGTATATGGGCTTAAGAAGGTACTTCGGTTCAGGCTGGTACACGGGTTTAGGGTCATATATATGGGTGCAAGGGGTATACAAGGTTTGGGTGGTTCACCGGTTCAAGATTGTACTTGGGTTCAAGGTTGTACTTGGGTTTATGGTTGTACTTGGGTTCAGGATGGTAACTGGTTCAAGGTCGAACACAATCCTCACGGTTCCAAGGATCATCGACTTTCGTGTAGTACGTCTTACCCAACCAAAGTAGTTCACGTATGGGGGTAAACCTCCATCCATCTTTATTGTATTACATCAACAAGGTTATATCAGTACTTGGGTCTTATAATTACTCAAACTATACTCTAACTAGGTTTATAGCTATGAACCCAACACAGTTGATCAGACCTATTGGCCAAGTCAGTATAAATCTAGTAGGAGTCTCTCCGTGCTTTCATAATTGTGACTAATTAGGCAACCACTTCGACCCATCTTTCCTTAGACACCAAATGGTTTTAACTAACTTTATCAGACTCATGCTAGAAACAACACTCTGATACCAAAATTGTAACACCCGATTATGTATATTAACACGTAGTATATAAGAATATCATCAAGTAGTATAGAGCCAATGGAGACCTTCATACTCAACAAAATATTCCTTATCATCTAACGTAAAACCAGCCATCAGTTGCTTACTTAAGTCAACCAGAACACAAATCTAGGCATAATGCCCTTTGAAAGCTAGCCTGAGGTATTAAGGTTTATCTTAATAGTTTGACCTATTATATTCCCAGTCTAGGTAAGGGCCTCTCTATCATAATATTCTAGAGACATATTAGGCAATCTAACCCAAACAGTCACTTTATCAATGGTGGCTCTTTTAGGATGAAATAAAGGCTCCCATGGTCTCTTTGTTTCCTTCTTCCTCTCCTTTATGAGAATTGGACCTTCTTCTTGGGCTTCAAGAATTGCCTTTCCTACTTAGCCCAATAGTCCTAAGTTCTTGGCTAATTACATGACACTTTCTTGGGCATTTTTTGGAATTTTATTCTCTTTCTCCTATTTCTTCCCTTTATGGGAAATACCTTAGGATAAAAGGGAAAATGAAATGTATTTTGACTTCCATTGTCATCTATTCCTTAAGGTTGTCCATGAACAAATTTATTTAATTACGCATAAATAAACAATTCCTCATCCTTCTCTTATTTTAATTATTTCATGTAAGTAAATGTATATCATTAACAAATGACTTGATGAAAAATTCATATATTCCTTTAACTTCACATTAATTCACATGAAAAATGAGGATATTAGAAAAAGAAAACCCTAGATGTCTACTTTCATTATGGAAAATTTCATGATTATTAAAGATCATTTTCTACATAAAATAACGTCCACAAGGTGACTGATTCCAAAAAACTGAAATCTAGAAATTTTCACAACTTTCACTATTTTGACATATTGATTCCAAAAACTATTTCCCACCATGATTTCACTCTAATTTGCAATTTAAACTCAATGGTGACCTTAAAAACATGAAAATAATTTTACTTCATATTTTCCTAGATTAAACCAAAATTTTACTAAAAATCAAAAAGCTAGAGCTAAGAACCTTACCTCTTGGAACACTTGCTCCTTCTTCCTTCTCCTATGTATTTTGCCTCTCTCACTCTCACTACTCAAGATCAGATGTATTTTGCTTGTTGTGGTGTGAAGAATTGAGGAGGGGACCATTGCTATTTATAGGCAATTGGCAAGCCCTTGGGGGCCCACAAATGCCAAATTACCGTTTAATCCTTGTGTTATCTCCTCCTCACATGGCCTTTTCATCACTTTTTAACTTTTAATCCTTCCCCTTCCCTCCTTTGGTCAACATCCATGGCAGTTTTTAGCCCTTGGATTGCTTTTCCATGTGGCAATTTTCTATTGCTCAAATGCTCACATTGGTTCAATTAATTACATGAGGATTAAGGCTTTATTTTCATAGGATATTATCATGCAAAACTTGGCTCATAATCTTCCAACAAGGCTCAGCTGGAAATAGAGGACTTTTGGGGCTGTTTGTGATGTCATCTTGATGACATAATCAAGGCCTTAGGTGTCCCAAAACACCACATGTCCATGTCTAATTTGTTTGGTCAATTGATCAAGGTCATTTGTGCTTAATTAATTAAACTTTATTTCATCTTCTTTGGCCTGAATTGGTTCAAAATTATCAGTTTAGTCTTATTAGATGTCTTTTATTGCCCTTAATCAAGTTGAAGACATATGCCAATAATCTCTATTAGCACAAGCTAATTTGCCAATTACTAGTTCTTAATTTGTTTTAATTTGCCTAAGTGTCTCCCTTCACTTTACTTATTTGTTTTGAAATAGCTATTATTTTATGTAATTTTTATGTCACATATTATAGCCCCTAATTATAGTCTCAAAATCAACTATTTGTTATTTAATTCCAAAATGAAATTTGGATAAAAATATAATCAATAGATTATAACTCCTTGAGACACATATTCACCTTTGTATACAAGGTTTTTGAGAATTGGGAAATTTCAGGTATTACAATCGGACGATGCAGAATATAAAAACGAAGCAGCAGGTCTGGTGATTGATACTTGTCTTTTGCCTAGAGGCTGAAGTCGGCGCACACGTACAGTCGTCGTATGGTATCTCTCTCGGATTCATTACCTTCACTTTCATTCAACATATACCTTAACTGCAAAATCTAAATCTGATCATCGTTCTGCACCATATAGATATCATATCCATGTGATCTTTCCCAAACCCACGTTCTTTGTTAACTGCACACACACAGATATATATATATATATATATATATATTTTCGTCTCATCATTGATTGTTTATCTGATAAATCTTATTATTAATTATATTCAGTTTCACCTATATCTCTGGATCCTTCTCCAATCATTAACCTAGCTACTGAGAAAGTTTGAATTCCACAACAACAACGACACAATCTCGACAAATATCTTAAATTCCTAACTCCTAAATGTTGGTGTACATGCATGTGTGTGTGTAAATATATAAATATATTTTGGCAAAATCACTTCTCCAAATACATATACATATGTCGTGCTAACTGAATATCAGATATTATATACTATATAGATACTTTTCATATTTTTGCAGTCACCTACCTTTTCCTTATTTTGGTGTTTCAATTCAGGAAGCCACATAGAAAAATTCATTCGGATCGAATATGGTCAGACCAATAATGTAAAGCTTTTTACAGGATTAATTTTCAATCTCCATCCATCTTAAAATGTAACAGTTAGATAATTTATTTTCAGTTATTAAAAAAATAAGTGAAGTCAGATATATGTAAAAATGTATGTTAGTTTTCTTAAAGTATTCCTTTAAATGATTTTCCTTCAAAACTACTCCTTTTATACAATCCTCTTAATGTATGCAACTAATAGGGAGATTTTTTTTTTTTTTTTTTTTTTTTTTTTTTTTTTGGGGGGAGGGGGAGTGCAACTAGTAGGCTTGGTGAGTGTTTTTTTTTTATATATAATCACTAGAGATAAGTTATCTCCGACATGATCCCCAAAAATATATAGGGTACGTCGTTTTGGATTAATGAAGGGTGTTTTTTTTGTAATTTTGCACCCTTTATTAATTCACCTAAAATTACAAATACATCCTTAATTAATCCAAAACGACGTAGTTTTGGGGGTTATTGGAGATAACTTATCTCCAGTGACTGGAAAAATACTTTTCCCTAATGAATAGAGAAAACCCATTTAAAATTACCTAAAATTGAAAAATCCCAAATCAGGTTGGCGAATTCAACAAATCTCTAATTAGTCAACGATTTGGAATTTGAAAATATTGTTATTGTATAGCATTCCTACTCAACTTTTTTAAAGAAAAAAAAAAGCTACCTTCGGAGTTAGCTGCGATGACCACAACAACTCTATTGCAGAGGTTTTGATATGAATAACTAATAGACAATGGTGGAGCCACGAATTTTAATAATGGGGTGAGAATTTGAAAACATGTCGATTGGGTCAAAATTAATATTTTTTAAGAATGGAGAAAAATTCAGAAAATTCCCCATAATTTCTAAAGAGGGAAAGATAAAATTCTAGATAAGTGCCCAGATTTATGAATATTACATTTATTCTAATAATAGTTTTAACATTTTATTTTAGTCCCTCCAAAAACTTTAAAATATTTCATTTTAGTCCCTTAGTCAAATCGCACGTTTTAACCAAAGGCAACTAGGTTAGCTTTCTTCCTTCTTCGACAAACCTGAGAAAAAGAGAGTTTGAGACCGTTGACATCACAGTGAGGGCTGCAAATGCCAATTAGGGGGGGATCAGAGGGAACAAGACGGAGACTACCACTACCCTCGATGACTTTCCACCATCACCTTCCTCTCACACCACCATCTTCAACCTTCCTTTTGCTGTTTTGCAACACAGAGATCACCTTCCTTATTTAAATTTTGAACGGGGGGAGGGGGCGAGGTGCACCTCTGCTAATTGAAGTTGTTAATTTCTGATCATCTTAAACAATATTATCAATGACAGTCATTAACTATTTACTACAACGAATAAATTATTCACCATTACTGTTTAGCAATTAAATAGCTGATTTAATCCCGTGAATTGCTAAATGATTGCGGTAAATAACTATTTTATTGAAGTAAATAGCTAAAACGACATGCAACAACTTCAATTTAGTAATAATCAGCTTGTATTAGCTATTCAAAACATATCTTTGCAATAAAGTTGATGACGCCATTGGCGAGGACATGTGGGGCACATACACTCCATCCTCCTTGGGGCCAGTACGTCTTTGTTGTCAAGTCAATCCACATCAACCTAAACTTGTTTCTAATATCATCTATGACATCCCAGCACCTTACTTTTGATATTGTCATCTTTAGAGCTTGTCACCCCTCAAAGGAGAAGGTATTCAGACCCTTAGATATAAGCCATTTTTTGTCCCTTCTCAGCTGATGTGAGATATCACACCCAGCAGCAAAGAATGGCTTTAAAAAATTCAAAACATGCTAAACTGGGATGATAGACCAATTATAGGGATTTGTTGAATTTGTCAACTTGATCTTGTATTTCTACATTTCAGATGGCTTTGAATGTGTTTTCCCCAAGAATAACATAAAATGAAAATGTAAGGTATACTATCTCTATAACGCATACTTATGAACCACTACTGTATTGGTAGCGATTTTATCACACTCTACAAGTAGGGCTAAGCAACGGGTGGGCAGGGATGCCCCGTGCCCTAACCCGTGTCCCGCTTGTTTATTTTACATGGGTATGGGGTAGCCTATACCCATGGTATAACCTGTGATAAATGAGTACAAGCAAACACGGGCGGGTTTCAACGGGTTCCGAGTTTCCCGTTTATACCTTCCAGTAAAAAAGAAGAAGAAGAAGAAGAAGAACCCACCAAAGAAACTCAAAACAAAGAGAACTAAACATATCAGAGATGAGATGAAAGAAAAGATGGAGGGTAGATCTGTGATGCTCGATGGTGAAATGCCGACCGTCGTAAAGATCGACAGTAACAACCAATAATAACGACACAGCTGAAAAGATTGATGGTGTCGTTGCCGTAAACAGAACCGCCAAGTGAGGAGGTAAAAAAATGAAGTTGATGGACGATTGAGAGCTATAACGCGAGATTGAAGATTGAGGATGAAGATTGAGAGATGAGAGAGAAAAGAGAAGGGGGACGGGGTGGTGAAATGAGACTGAGAGAAGAGGAAATTAGAGTAAGTTAGGGTTTTTTTACATTTGAGATTTGAAATGCAACATGAGATTGAAGATTGAGGATGAAGGTTGAGAGAGGAGAGAGAAAAGAGAAGGGGGAGGGGCGGCGAAATGAGACTGAGAGAAGAGGAAATTAGAGTAAGTTAGGGTTTTTTTTTCATTTTGAGATTTGAAAATTTGAAAAATATAAAATTAAAAAATGTGTCAGGCATTAAAAAATGTGCCAATTAATGTTTGCTCCAGGAATCGAACCACGGTCTTTATGGCTAAAATCGCAAGCCTACCACCGAACCAACTATCAATGTTGCAGTGTATGTTTAACACTTAATATATTATAGTGTATATAATATATTTAAAAATTATAAATATATATAGGCGGGGACGGGCAGCCCATGCCTTAACCCGTTCCCCGTCCCGTTTAACATATATAGGTACGGGCACGAGTGGATCTACAGGTTGTGGGTGTTTTGCTCACCCCTAGCTATAAGATGTGTATATAGATAATACATTATTTGAGAAACTTAAAACCGCTACAAATGTTGGCAACAAAATTTTGGTGTTGCGGGAAATGAAAATTGAAAATTTGGCACCAACATTGTAGTGGTTTTCAAAACTGCTGCGAAGTACATATAGAAATTTGAAAACATTGGCACCAAAATATTTGTATTGGTTATGAAACCGCTACTAATATTGGATGAAATTTCAAAAGTTGCACAAAAAAATTAATATGAATTTGAATTTAAATTTGTAGCGGTTTGAAAAGCTGCTGCTAAATATTACATAAATTTTTTTTAAAAAATATTATAATTTAAGTCCATTGTTCCAATAATATGTAGGATATTTTATTATTTAAGTAACAATTTAAATGATAGTAATTAATATTTGAGAAAAATGATTAAATTAAGTTAGATAAGTATAAATATTATGTAGGATTAATATTAAGAATGTGTATGTAATAACAACTTGTTATGTTGTCCACCATATATTATTTGATTATGGAAGGAATGTTAAAAATGTTGGGGGAAATCCTTAAATTTTTTAGAAGAAAAAAAAATTAGTATAACTATTATAAGAAGGAAAAAAAAACTAAAATGTTGAAATCAAAGATTTTATTTTATTTTCTTTTAACCATATTTGATCAGCTTGCTCAGCTCTTCAGGAAATCTTCACAAATGAGAGAAAACAAGAGAGAAGAGGGGTACAAAGAAATGGAAGAGGATTTGAAATGAGGTGCGGTTGGAATATTTATAGGGATCAATGTCATGCTTGTAACAGTTAATGTAATGTTTTTTGTAGCGATTTATATTTATAGTGGTTGCGGTGACAATATTTATAGTGGTTGCACATTTGTAGCAGTTTTTGTCTAGTTTGTAGTGGTTTATAACCACTTCAAATATTGGTTGGATTTTTTTATAAAATATATATATAAATTGAGGTTTACAATAACAAAGTATAATTTATTTTATCATTATCCATCACCATCACTACAAAAAAATGTGTGGAGAAAATATTAGTGGTGAGTTTATTATTTTGTACAAAATTATATTTAAATTAAGTTATAATAAAGCGTAACTTATATAAAAAAAAAAAAAAAAAAAAAAAAAAAAAAAAGCACCAAACTAGATGTAAATTGTCATCGCCTTTAGGGAAGAAGTTTTCTAAATTGGCAGGCTAGAATGAGTCACTCTCATAGATAATGTTATCACTATCAACCATGTCATAAAGGTCTTGTTAGTTCTCTATGTGTTTTGATGATCACTAACAATTGTAAACAAAATGTGATCAATGATTCAAGTCAAAAATGTTTTAACTTGATCAAACTTGAATCAGTCATTTGCTATCAAATTAACTCGAGTTTCAAGTTATAAAACTTGAGTCAAGTCTTTTGAAAGCTTTGCCAAAATATGCTTGAACTGTGAATGACTTGAGCTAGCCATTTGTTGACTCGAGTCATTAGTACTTGTGAAATATTTTATGAAACTTTGTTGCCTTGAGCTTATATACTCCTTACCTCAAGCTAAATCTTGTGAACTTATATTTATTTTTCAAAATACAAAACTCTGACTCGAGCCAATAAAGCGTAACTCGAGCATGGATTTGTGAAAATGACTTGACTAGCAAACTATTAATGACATGAGTCATGCACTTGATCTAAACGTTTTAAACTTGAGTTAAAGTCATAAAGAGACATCTTCACTTAAACTTAAAATTTATTTTTCAAAGAAGATGAACGTATGACTCGAGCTTGGTCCGGTTGACTCCCGGTCACCGCTCGAGCTTGCTTGGATTTGACTCGAGCTATCCTATCTCTGCTTTTCAAATCATCATGTCCGTAAATATTAAATCTTGAAGTATGATTTTCTTACTACATATCATCACTCATTATTGTTCCTAACTATGTTTAATCAGTTTATTAATGAGTTTCAGATGATTAGATGATGGATTGACTGAAGATTAATAATAAAAAAGCATTGAATACATCAGTTACATTAAATGTTGGTTCAAATAACAAAGCACGAATGTGGACAATCAATCTCTGAACATTCTAAAGTCATTTATCGTTTCTTTCCATATGTAAATGCCAGATCATCCAATGGGAAGAACAGAAAGAATGTCAACAATGAATGACGACGATCATTGAACTAATCGAAGTTGTGAGTAACCAAAAGAACTTCAACGCTCAACAACTATATTGATTACTATCAACAGTGCATTGAAGGCTTCCAACGGTCATTTAATTCCCTCACCATATATAAATTGAAGCATTCAATTCGTTCTATATAAACTGAAGCCTTCAATTTGTTCTAACTATTAGAAATACAATGCTCAAATGAGCAATATGCATTTACTATTTCATTTACTTGTGTAATATCTTTGGATATTTATAATCTTTAGTATTTATCTATCTACTTTTTTAGAGAGTTTATTTACGATTCAATACTTTTGTAAGAATCTCAAAGTAGTGGGACTTTGAGATTGATATATTTTATTAGAACTTTTAAGGGGGAGTGAATCCCAGTGAGAGGATTACTTTCGAGTATAGTCAATTGAAGTGATAATGAAAATCCTAGAGAGTCAGGGGACTGGACATAGGTCAAGAGTTGAAACCGAACCAGTATAAATATTTCGTGTCAATCTTTCTTTCTCTCTCTCTCTCTATTAAGCTCTGTTTTAGTGAGTAAGTTTTAAGGGAAATCGAAAATATTTTTAAATCACCCAATTCAGCCCCCTCTTGGTGATATTCTATCTTTCATTTGGTATCAGAGCTAGAACCTTCTCTTAAAGGATAAACATCCCGAGAAGAATCATTATGGATGGAATATTACTAGACGTGGCTTCTATTAACGAGACCCCCCCGACTTTAATGGAGAACACTATTCATTATGGAAAGCCAAATTCAGAGTCTTTGTATTGACTATTGAGTATGGATTATGGAATGTGTTTAAGAAAGGAGACTACAGTCCATCTACAGTGGAAGATGGAGTTTGAGTTCCTAAGCTTGAAGAAGAATATGATGAGAATGATAGAAGGCTTGTCACTCTCAACAACAAGGCCATTTTAATGCTCCAAAGCGCTCTAAGTTAGAAAGAGTATTTTCAGGTTCGCACACTATCTTTTGCAAGAGAAATGTGGAATGCGCTTGAGATTGCTCATGAAGGGACAACTGGAATGAAAGAAAATCGAGTTAATACCTTGATGACTGGATACGAATTACTTTGTATGAAGTCTAGAGAGCTCAAATTTGTTAGTTCTCTTTGTGTTTTGATGATAACTGACAATTGTAAATCCAAAAGATTGTTATTGATTCAAGCCAAAGTGTTTTATTTTTAAAGATAACTTGGTTCAATAACAATATATCTCTTTATGCTAATATGACTCAAGTCAGAGTCTTATAACTTGAGTCATACCTCTCTGTGTCAAAAGCAAAATGATCTTTGAATGAAGTGACTCAAGTCAAGTTCATATGACTCAAGTTATAGTTTCGCAAAAACAATTTATCAAAGGCTTTTGACTCAAGTCAAGTATGTGTGACTCGAGTCAGATGATTGTACTTTAACTCAGCTTTTTCAAATAATATCCATCGTTCAAAGATGACTCGAGTCAACTCATTTAATAACTCGAGTCATGGCTTGTTTTTCAAATCTCTTCAAGTCCAACCCCGATAGCCAGCTTTTGAAAAATTGATGTAACTCAAGTCACATTTCATATGACTCGAGTCATAGTGTGTTATAGAAACGATATCCATCTGTTTTGAAATAGTGGACTCGAGTCAACTGGAAATGACTCGAGTTAAGCTTCTGGAAAAATGAAATCCCCGTTTTCGTAATCTGTAAATCATTGATTATAATCTGGGTACTTCATATTATTGCTTATTGCTATTCCAAACAAAGTTTAATCAATTTGCTGATGAGTTTCAAATAATTTTAACATAGTTTAAACATCAAATTACTCTAAAGCAAATTTGTGTCAGAAGTGCATTAAATGCTTAGCAGAGACGAAACATGAAAATGTAAAATGATCTTATGAGCAAACATAAAGTATTCCGGCCATTTCCATCCAACATTCTCATTGAGTCTTAATGGACAAATGGAACGAAGAATGTCAACGAGGAATAACGGCGAATATCTGAAGAATACAAAGAGACTGAGTAACGTTCGACTTTAATGGATATATTCATTACACTCAACGGCTCATTGAACTCTCTTCAATGGTCTTTATTACAAGCAACTATAAATGCCAAAAGTATTCAATTTTTCACCTACCGAAACTCTGCGCATTCAATTCCAAATCTTAGCATTTACTATTTCATCCACTTAAGCAATATCTTCGGATATTTTTATTCTTCAGTGATCATCTATTTTCTCTTTTAGAGAGTTTCTAAACTTATTCATTCTTGTAAAAATCTCAAGGTTGTGGAACCTTTGAGATCAAAATTATTTGATTATAGCTTGTAAAAGAGAATAAGTTCTAGTGAGAGAATTACTCTTGAGTTATAGAGTGTGTAATTATCTTTTGAGATAGTGAAATCCCAGAGTGTCTAGGGACTGGATGTAGGTCAAGAATTTGGGCTGAACCAGTATAAATTTCTTGTGTCCAATCTTCTTCTATCCCTTTCTGTTATACTCTATTTTTGATAGCTAGTTTTAGAGCTTTTTGAAGAAAATTTTAGATCACCAAATTCGCCCCCCCTCTTGGTGATATTCCATCTTTCAAGATTCACTATTCATCTGATTAATCAACTTTCTGCATTGGGAAAGGGGTATGATCAACAAGTCCAAGTAGGGAAGATTATGAGCATTCTCAACAAGGAATGGGAAGCTAAAGTCACAGCGATTGAAGAAGTTCGTGGGAGTTAATGGGATCAGTGGTAGCTCTATTTGGAAGCTTGTCTGAATATGAGGGAAAAATCAAATTCAGAAAAGGGCTTAATGAAATTGGCAGCAAGTATAAGGGAATTGCCTTTAAGACTGTCAAAGAAGACAAGGAATTAAATGATGATGAAGACGAAGATGAAGAGGTCGAGATGATGATTCGAAGATTCAAGAGATTCTACAAGAAGGATCAAGGATTTCGGAAGTTTCACTAAGGTAGCTCCAGCAATGAGCCCAAGAAGCCTATCATTTGTTACGAATGTGAAAAGCCTGGCCCACATCAAGTCTAAGTGCCCCCAATTAAAGAACAAGGAGAAAGATAAGAAAAGATTCAACAAGTTCAAGAAGAAGGCTTATATCTCGGCCATTTGGGGAGATAGTTCATCTGATGAAGATGAAGGTGATGAAGAAGAAGTGGCCAATATTTGTCTTGCTGCTTAAGCAGAGTCTAAGAATGAAGGTAATTGATACTGAACCATCTTTTGAAACTGCCACAAATGCGGCACCAAGTTGGCGCCACATTTTGTAGTTGTTTGTTGTAAAAACCCCCAACAAATGTCGTTCGCTAACAAACGTGCCACTTGGTGCGAATCATACCATTGTAAATTTGTAGCGGTTTCTGGAAAAACCACGACAAAAATCTTGAAACTTTTAGCAATTTTGTCCAACCGCTACGAATTGACAGTTTTTTGGTAGTGATATTTAAAACAATAAATTACATCAAATTTTGTTTGTTTGTTAACCCATAGTATCCCAAGTCACTTTGGACTTGAGCTTAATCTCTATTAGAAATGTTGTGTCAAATTTTAAATAGGGGCAATCCAAAAAATTGTAATTAATATCTCACTTATTAATTATTTACACCAAGGCTAGGATACCTAATTCCTTGTAGAAAGTGCTTTATAATAGTGACTGGAGGAATATAGTAACTACAAGTAATTAATTCTTTTGTATGGAGTAATTACTAATTACTGCATAGTGTTGGCAACAACTTTTCAAACTGTGTTAATAATTTTTACTCGTTATGGTAAGTAAAAAATGTTGTAATATGAAAACACACGGTAATTGTTTTTGCATTCCTTGCATATAATTACTTTTGTTTATTAGGTACCGGCGCATATGTGGGTCCTAATTAAGATCTTCCAAGAGCTAATTTGTTCGAAATCAGAATCTTAGTCCATCATGGGAACGAAGTATTGGATTGGCACCATCAACTCATCTCATCTGGACCATCCAGATGGGATCTAGATGGTCCAGAGTTAATATTATTAGAGCTGATTTTTTAATTAAAAAAACTATTTTTGAAAATATGTTAGTTGAGCGATTATTTTTATTTTAGATCTATACCCATTGAAGTACTTTTTTTAACAAAAATAAAAAATATTAAATATTAAATCTGGATCATCGAGATATCATATAAACGCTTGAGATAGGATGAGTTGATCATAACTAGTTCTGTTGAAAAAATATTAAATCTGGATCATCGAGATCCCATATAAACGCTTCAGATAGGATGAGTTGATCATAACTAGTTCTGTTGGTCATGGGCTAGTGGGTATCTTTGTCAGGTCATCACAACACTAATAATACTTATTATTATTTTTTTAAAAAACACTAATAATCTTATCATGTGACACTTAAGATTAATGACAATTAATGAGTGGCTTAACGCTTTTTAATTAGTTTCAATCTTGTGCATGGAAAAATTTGCTGGTGGTAAGAGAAATTTTCACTTATGTGGTCTCCTAATTAGGGCTCAATATGGGAAACCAGGTTGATTTTATATGTAAGAAAATTATACCTATTGTGTTAAAAGGCATTCATATTTTAATGCATGATTATAGTTCAAAAGTTGAATTTGGCGCATCTCAACCAACCACCCTCGATTATATAAACAATGGAAAGTACCATATTTATTAGTTATAATGCCTTCTGCTCCATCAAAAACTAAGAAAATGGGGAAAAAATTTATGGACTTTTGTATATTTTGAGTGGATCTGATAGAAGCTCAGCTATACAGTTGTCAATCACAAACATATAAATTAACTATATAAATATGTCATCAGCAGAGACGGCAAGAACTGGACCCGATATCTTTCTTACGTACACCAGAGAATCAATCATTCATAATTTTAGTTTATTTATTTGGTTTAGCTTCGAGTGCCAGGCGAGTTGAAGAAGACTCTTCTATCTCTAACCCGCCTATATATGCCTCACGTTTCTGCCAAATTTTTCATTCAACACTCACTTCATTGCTCTCTCTAGTTCCCTAACCTCTCTCTCTCTCTCTCTCTCTTTCTCTCTCAAAATTGTAATATTATGGGGATCGAGACACAGCAATGTGTTGTTGAGCTTTCAAATATGGCCATTTCTGATGCTCATGGGGAAGATTCTCCATATTTCGCTGGTTGGAAAGCCTATGACGAGAACCCCTATGATGAATTCACTAACCCCTCTGGAGTTATACAAATGGGTTTAGCAGAGAATCAAGTAATTGTTTGTGGATATATATCTTCATTAGAAGAAGAATATGAGTAATATATGCATGTCTAATTATATTCATTGTTGTGTGCGGACACAGGTTTCATTTGATTTACTGGAGAAGTACTTGGAGAGGAAGTGGGAGAAAGGTGCAGTGGTGGTGGCTTCATCATCATCAGGGTTAAGAGAGAATGCTTTGTTTCAAGACTATCATGGGCTTCAATGCTTCAGAAGTGCAATGGCGAGTTTCATGGAAGAAATAAGAGGAGGCAGAGCCAAATTCGAACCTCGCAGGATCGTCCTCACTGCTGGCGCCACCGCCGCCAATGAGCTCTTAACCTTCATCCTTGCTAACCCTGGAGACGTTCTCCTCGTTCCCACCCCTTACTATCCTGGGTGAGTCCATCTTCGGTCACATCTTAATTTAAAATCTTAAGGTACCAAGCCAAGTTAGCTTCAAGTCTATAAAGTTGAATGAATTAGTATTCTCATCCCGTACCCTCATCAATCATCCTCACAAAAAATCATGTTGATAATAACTCCACCTTGTCCAAAATGTAGGAGTTAAATAACTAATCAATAGAGATTAAGAAAGTCATTTCTCCAACAAAAAAAAAAAAAAAAAAAATGTGTTGGATTTTATAAAATACTGCTTTAAATTCTTGATGGGGAACCCCCTTAATAAATTAATGCAATTAATAGGTAGAGCGTTTAGGTAATAAAATTAAAAAAATTGAGATATAAAATGAATTGAGGTGTTATATATATAACTAATTAATGCAAACCCCTCTACTAGCAGTTGTTTAAGACTAAAGACTAATCTGAGTCTTTGTTTACAGATTCGATAGGGACTTGAGGTGGAGAACTGGGGTGAAAATAGTTCCAATTCACTGTGACAGCTCAAACAATTTCCAGATTACTCTTCAAGCATTGGAGGCTGCTTATGAAAAAGCAAGAGCCACGGACACTAAAGTGAGAGCTGTTCTAATCACCAACCCATCGAACCCATTAGGTGCAACAATTCAACGTCAAGTTCTAGAACACCTTCTTGACTTTGTGACCCGCAAGAACATCCACCTTATCTCCGACGAAATCTACTCCGGCTCTGTGTTCTCCCCGTCGGAGTTCGTGAGCGTCGCGGAAATCCTAGAATCTCGCGGATACAAAAACGCAGAAAGAGTTCATGTCGTTTATAGCCTCTCCAAAGACCTCGGCCTTCCTGGCTTCAGAGTCGGAACGATTTATTCTTACAATGACAAGGTCGTGACGACAGCGAGAAGGATGTCGAGTTTCACACTTATATCGTCACAGACACAGCAAATGTTGGCTTCCATGTTGTCCGACAAGGAGTTCACGAAGAACTACATTAAGTCCAACAGAGAGAGACTAAAGAAGAGGTACGAAATGATCATCGAAGGTTTGAGAAGTTCTGGGATTGAGTGCTTGAATGGAAACGGAGGGTTGTTTTGTTGGATGAACCTAAGTCCGGTATTGCAGAAACCAACGAAAGAAGCTGAGTTAGAGCTTTGGAATTCGATTGTTCATGAAGCGAAGCTGAATATATCTCCCGGTTCTTCTTGCCATTGTTCTGAACCGGGTTGGTTCAGAGTGTGTTTCGCAAATATGAGCGAGCACACGTTGGAAGTAGCACTGAAGAGGATACAAAACTTCATGGACCAGGGAGAGAAAGCTGGCTCACAGAGGATGTAGAAGAAATTAACTCCATTAAGCATATAATTTTATTTTTATATATTTTTTCAAATGGTTCTTGCCATTTTGGTGAATGATTCATTCAATAGGTGTGACCAAAATTCAACATCCATTAGGGAAATATGAAGAAAATGCAATGAAAAAGATCCCGTTTTCAAGTGTGTAATTGTTTGCTAGCTTTGAATAAGGCAAGTTTATTAGACATTAAATTCCCTGTTGTATTACATATACATATATATATATATATATATATATATATATATAATTTATGAATTACAAATTATATTATTCTACGTCGGAATCAAATAAATAAATGAAAGTGTTTTTTTTACCTCAATTGAATTGTAAGGTCGATGTCAGTGTCACGGTCTTTTCGTTTCTTTTATGTATATTTGACTTCATTAACTGGAAAATAATTAGATTTAGTATCGTATGTTGCTTTCTAAGTGTGTTTGTTTAGCGCGCGTGATGATACGTTTTAAATTGGTCAACACGTGACACCTCCTCATACATATTGCAATATTAGTGAAACAATCAAACTTTTTCTTCCTTAGGTCCTCATCAATGTACATGATTATTATATGCTGCATCATTATTTGTGCTTTTGCATACGCATGTATATTATGCAAGATATACAGCAACATCTTTTTATTAATACCAAAAAGTGATTAACTAAAATAAAAAGCAATTAAGTGAATTAAGCTTAAGAAGTTATAAATATTGTCATATTTAGGTGGATGTTCATAGCCTTCTATGAGTGTCTTTTGAGGTTCTCCAATTAAATCAATATAACTTACAATTGAATAGCCTCTTGGGAGTTTCTTAGGATTAATATACATAACCTCCCAATGTAACATATTTCACAATTATGTAGATTTATTCTCATATGTAACTCTTTAAAGGTAATCGAAGAATTTGTGGTCTATATACAGTGTACATGTACCAAGTGATTGTAAGCCTTAAGATGAATGAGAACCACCCCCATTTCTCCTCCTATTTTCTTTTGTCTTCTCCATATCTCTCACCTTCAATCTTTTATATTTTTATCATTTTTATAACACATTATTGGCACAAGTTCACTCTGAAGGATTATGGTCTAGATTTCTATTTCTTCTACTCTCCTTGTGGTACACAATAATATTATATGTTAGATTTTATTTACTCAACTATCCCCTTACCCAATTATCATGTGTGCTTTAAATTTCCTATAACTTTACTACATATTATGTTATTTATTTTATATTAGGTTTTTCTTTCTATACATTTTAATTTTGTTATTTTCTTGTCATAATATTGTGTTATTTGTTAATTTTCAATCGTTCTTGGGATATTGTTTGTTATAAATATTTATTATGTTGTTCATCTCATATGGTACTATTTTATGTTCTTTATATTATTATATTATTATACCTTTCTATTTTTTATTACGGCATTTTTTGTTCCATATTTTATTTGTTATTTTATTTTACATGATCTATTTTTATGTTTCTCGTTGTCGTTTCTTTTATTTGTTATCTATTTACATTATCTTATTTGTTACTTATTATCATGTTCACAAAACTATAAACGAAATATATATTATATATATAATTTATGGTGTTGGTTTATATCTATTGATCTATGCTGTTTTATTTTTCTTTCCTTTGTTTTATATTATGTAGTTGTTCTATTACTATTTACATCATTTTATGTTGTTTTATGTTTCTTTTATTTGTAATTTGGTGATTATATGCCATTTATATTATTTTTACCTTTATGATGTTTTAATATATATTATATTATGTGTGTGTGTGTGTGTGTGTGTGTTGTTTATATAATTGGTAGTATTATATATGATTATGAGTTTATCTGTTGTTTATATTATGAATTCAAATTTACTTAATTTAATTTATTTTGATTTCATTGAATGGCTAGTAGCCATAGTACTCTTCATTTTATGATTGGATGACCATAGTCACATCCCTTTTTCAATGATTCTTAATTATGTAAAAGAACACTATTGGTTCAGCAAATGACATGGCAAGAAAAATTTTGGCACTTTGATGATCTTATTATTACATATCAAGCCCTCAAAGATTAAAAGTTCAAGCATCAAATGACAAAAAAGGGGCATGTAGCTTTGAAAGATTTTTTTGGTTGTCCTGAATACCAAATTGATATTGTGCAATTGAAATGAAAGCACAAGACATATCTATGAAAATAATAATGATTATGACCATATTGCAATGTAAAAATTGGCAATTGAATGTCAATAATGTTTTGCCTTGCCATTATCACTGAAAAATAATATCTTTGTGGTCATCAAAAAAATACTATATAAACATTACAACATGGCGAGAAGCCATGTAGACAAATATAAAAGCCAAAATGTTGGTGAAGTCAAAACAAGGGGAAAATGATCATGAGATGTTATTTGGAAAAAAAAAAAAAAAAAAAAAAAAAAAAAAAAAAAAAAAAAAAGGCAATTAGTTGTGGGAAAAGATGCCCAAATTTATTGTCAAAACAAAAGAAATAATTGTAAGCCGTGAGGGCTATCTGATGTTTAATTTTTATTATATTTTAAAGATTAATTTTGAGAAAAAATATTATAAGGATTTAATATTGTGACAGAAATCTTCGAACAAACAAAATATTGATATTAATAAGTGGTCATGAGTGTTTTATGAAATCAAATAGACCAAAAAGTAATTATCAGTCATTTTGAAATTTTAATATATAATGTCCATGTTTATAATTCCATGAGCTTTAGGTCTTAGGATTTCATCTCATGGTTGATGTCATTACACCTCATAACTCCCAAATAAAAGGTTTTTAGTATTTATTAATTCATATAAACCCCAATTAAGTTGTTTAATTTTCTTCTACACAATTTATTTGTAAATTTAAATATATGGTGTATGTGAATATTATTCATACATTAATGGAGTTTTTACATGCCAAGCTCCAAACATGCCTTTGATTTTTTTTTTTTCTTGAGATTTGTGCTTCTCTGTTGCTACATATAAATTTCCCACTAAATGCTCATATATCCCAACATGAAGGTACTTTTTTTTGTTATACTTTTTCTTTTAGTTTTGTCTTCCATTTATTTTCTCTTTTTGAGCCGTATTATGTTCTCTAACATAAGTGTAGTTCATTCTTAGTTCCTCAACATTTCATTATTGGAAGGCATTCAAATACTTTACAATTTTGATTTTATTTTGGCATTGATAAGCCATTATTAATTTTCTCTTACAATTGTTGTCTTGTAATTTCTTCTACTCCATAGTACTCTCATATGACATGTGTAAGTTGCATACATTAAACATGATATGATATATTATATTATATATATATATGGGAATCAAATTTTAAGTGACTTTGGGGGGAAAAAGTCATATATGTAACATTTGAATTGAGAGAATGAGAATTTATTTAATGCGAAAATTCATTATGGATTGTTGATGTTAATTTTGATTTGTTGGCCAAAATTATTTTTGTTAATTTTATATATATACATATATATACATACATATGTATGTACATATATACACATATATATATTTTTTATATACATACATAGATATACATGTGTGTGTGTGTCTCTCTCTCTCTCTCACACACACATATATATGTATGTACATGTATGTATAAATATAGACACACACGCATATAGCATGTAATATTTTTGGATGATTAAATAATTGGAAAATTTTGAAAGAAGACTATAAATATTATAATTATTCATTATTTTGTATTAGAATGCATTTGTATTTACATTTATCTCAAATTAAGTATAGCCCAAAAATACCACAAATAATTACAATGTAATCTTTGTATTTTGATAATGGATCTCTTCATATTTCTTTATGTGATGAAAGATGTACTTTGAATATGCATTAAAAGAATCAAATTGAAGTGTACTATCATTGATGAGTATTCAAGTTATATAGAAATGCAATAATATATGTTAGTTCTTGAATAACTTATATGTAACAAAATTGATAAAGTTTATGAAGAACTCATATAGATTTTTTCCTCCCTTGGGGTGGAAGAAGAATTGATCATGAAAATTTATTACACATAAATTTACATAAGAGCTTTGATTTGTTAAAGGGTAGGAAAGTGATAGCCCATTTGGATTAAAAATCCATTATTGTATGTGAACTAAAGCATTTGCATTTCCAAGTGCAAGTTATTAATCTATTATATATAGGTCATCATTTTTGAAATACAATAATCAGGGATGTATGTTCACATAACTCACATTTGAGGGGGAGATTGATATAATACAACTGTGAGTTACTATTGAAAAAAATTGTTAGAAATTAATATTGAAAAGCTTTCTATTCATATACTTCATCATAAATCCTAATTGATCCCTTAAAAATGGATGCCAAATTAAGATTTGAAATCAATATATTATGTAAATTGAAAAAATTACTGTTGGTTGAAAAACATATTATAGTAAACTAGAAGTTTATTGATCCAAATAAATTTATTGTTGACATGACTTGTTTGATCATTTGAGTCATATATATGATGCAACATATTATAAGAGATTATGTATTGACATCCAATAAGAACCAAAAGATTCTTCATGAATAGCTAACATATTATATAATTCAATAATGGGTAAAGGTGCAAAAATGCACATGCGCTTTACACTCAAGAGCGCTCAACACCAAATGTTTTTTTAGGTGCAAAAATGCATACGAACTTTCTCAAATGGAGCAAAAATGCACATCTCCGTTAACAACCTTTAACTCTATTACTTTTTGGTCTGTGGCCACGTCATCTTTTTTTCTTATATCTCATTTATCTCTCTCGGTCAAAATAAAGCTCTATGCAAATCAACAAGCTAAACCACCGAACCCATGCCCAGATAATTCCTTCCATTTGCACCATTGGTATTCTCTGAGGAAGCTGAAGGCGACAATACAGCCAAACAAGCATTGCTGCTTGCACTCTTTGTCGCTAGAGACTTAAAGGCCTTGGGTGCCGGGGAGCCGGAGACTTAATTCCAAAAAGCTCCTCTAGAAGCAACACCTTTACTCCAATCTCAGCTCAACACCTTTTGAGTTCAACTCAGGACCCTAGACTCAACCACCAAAGGATCATATTAAGTTCCACAGCCGCTGAGTTCACATTCAAATTCCGAAGAGCTCAACTAACCAGTTAAGAACAAGTTAAGCCATGATGGGATTGTAGGCTCTTGTAATGGGTTTCTCTGTTTTGCCATAAAAGCAGAGTGTGTCCTTCTTTGGAACCCATCAATCAGAGTTTCCAAAAAGTCTCCATCTTTGGATAATAATTGGAGACCTAGGTGTTATACTATATTTGGTCTTGGATATGATCACATATCTGACGACTATAAAGCGGTGGTTGTGTTTTGTGACCCTGGAGAACATTCTATCAATGAAACAAAAGTTAATCTTTACAATCTAGCCACCAATTCTTGGAGAAATATTCAAGACTTCCCTTGTGGGTTCAAACCATATCACGATTTTGAGAAATTTTTTAAGGGAACTCTCAATTGGCCTCCAAGTTGCTTTTTTGGTTCTGGGTCTGTAAATTCAACTTCAAATCCTTAGTGCGTTATTATATCTTTTGATCTATAGAAGGAAATGTACAAGCAAATTCTGCCACCTGTATATGAAACGTATAGGCAAATTCTTTTGATTTGTATAGAGCTCTGTTTTGACCAGAGAGAGATAAAAAGATATAGGAAAAAAAGATGACATGGATAATTGTGGGGTCCATAAACCAAAAAGTAACAGAGTTAAAGGTGGTTAATAGAGATGTGCATTTTTGCTCTATTTGAGAAAGTTCATGTGTATTTTTGCACCCAAAAAAAGCATTTGGTGTTGGGCATTCTTGAGGGTAAAGCACATGTGCATTTTTGCACCATTACCCTTTAATAATTGATATATATGTTGTTTGCTCTTAAATAAAATTGATTATAAGAATATAATTGGTCATGATTAGCAATGCATCTCTGCATTATGGAAATATGTGAAAAAGAAATCATATGGACCTATTGAAATAGTATGTAAACCATACAAGTATTCAATAATTTTGATAGATGCATCTATAAGATGAATACATGTGAGATTACTATTAGTTTGCTGAAGTTTACAAAAATGTTTAAATAAATTATGATGTTGAGTGTGCAATTTCCATATTATATGATTTAGGGATCATTCATTGAAGCCTCTATACTTATGATAACAAACTTTCCATTCAATGTTGGCATATTTGATATTGCATATTGCAGCACTTATATTAGCTATAACATCCTAAATTCACTTTAACAAATTCCATGTGTGTTTCATTTACACTTAGATAAACAAAATGATGAATTTTGACTAAAAGGTCAATTTTACCTGAAATACCCTTTTTTGCCGAAACCACATATTTTGAGACATAAATGCACAAATGGGATTGACACTTCTTTGTTCCATCATAGTTCACTAAATTAGATCAAAAGGGATGAGAAAAAGGTCACATGAATTTTAAGGAGAATTATGAGAAAAATCAAAGAATAGTTAAAATTGCAATTCGTATGAATTTATCCACATGTCTCATAATTGTAAGAACACATGGGCATGTGTTATAAGTAAATAAAGTGGATTACAATTCCTCCCAAGTATGGGCAAAATTTGGCCAAGATGGATCAAAAAAGGATCGTTGGATTTCAACTAAAAATGCAATGAATGGCAAACCGGTAATTATGTGCAAGTCAAGGGGTAAAATGGTAATCCACCCCTCTTAATCAACTTAAGCCCTTAATATCCCACCAATTCACTCTTCAAACCCTCATGCCATTCGGCACACATCCATCCACCTTCTCCAAGTCGCTGAACACATAAATAAATAAATAAATAAAAAGAAGCGAAAACTCACAAAACTGAGGTAATCTCTTGTGCTACGGACTTGTAACCTCAAGTTCTTCCCTCCTTCTAATCCCTAATGTTACACCCCTACAAGCCTCTTCCTCTTGGGTGGCGGGTTAGAGGGATCCCTTCTATTTATTACCTTTCCTTAGTTAATTATCCCATGTTAACATACATCAGAGCGTTACACAGCAAAGCATTTGATCGATTTAGACAAATATGTAATACTAGTAAAAGCAAGAATGATAAATAGTAAATAGTCCCCGTAGGGTTAGGATACAGTGATCCAAAGTAAATCCCGACAATAAGTGAAATATACAGTCATCCAATATAAAATACAAAAGGCGATAAGGCATTCCCTATTTCTTGACTCCCCGGCTTCATGCCCTTATCTCGAATCTCCAAACAGCTCAAGCAGATTCACCTGTATCTTTCGCATGGTCTGGAGTTCAAAATTGAATCCCAAAGTAACTATTAAACTCATATACAATATGTATCCAATGCATGTACGCAACCATAACCAAGAAAATCACAATATCACAATGGCAATACATACCACATGCATTTTGTATACATTACATGCAGTAACATAAAACAACATCCCACATATGCACATGTTTACTATGTAAGGACCCAGTCCTCAGTAACCGTAGGACCGCCTAACAAGACAAGTGTTGGGATCCGTACACGCAACGGAATTAAAAACTTACGAATCCCATCGGAGGATCCATCAACGACGTTTAAATCAAGTTAGAAAAGAATTGTACCTATGCGAACTCGTGAGCGTCTCGTTCAATTTGATCTCATGGGCTACCTACTCGATCAACATGAGCCAACTCTGCGAATCCACTCCCTCTGCCGGTATCCACACCGAACAGCCTCCAACACCGACGGCAGCGTGGCTAGTGCCTTTAGTATTTTCACGTCTCTTCCTTTTTCTCTCTAGGGTTTCTCACGGCTTTTCTAATACGTCTGATAAAATGTCCCGTGGCTTTTTCAAAACCCAATAGGCATATTATATAATCAAAATTAATCCTTATTAATCTTGAAATTTGAATTTGCATTAAAATGATATATTAATTAAATCTATCCAATAGATCTAATCTAATCTATTTATTTGATCCAAATTAAAAGCCTTCGATTTAATTTATCTCTATAAATTAAATTTGAGATATGATATCTATATATTTAATTAAATTTGAGATGTTATATCTCAATTCTAATTAAATCATATATATGATATCTTTATTCGAAAATTAATTATGAGATACAATATCTCTATTTGTTTTAGATATTTAATTTATCAAATAAATTAAATATAAAACAAATATTATATAATAATATTATAACATCTATTAAATTATATTATTATATTATTTTTGAATTTAATATATATATATATTCATCATCGATTAAATAAAGTATTCATTAAATCTTAGACATATCTAAGATTCAATGAATCTGGACACTTTTGCTCGTGTTGGGTTATTCTTGTTTACGACCCTGCAGGCCCACATGAGATTGGCAGCGGGCCAATACTGTATCCAGCCCACAAGTCGCAAGTGGCCTCTAGCAAGACATTGCGACTACCCAATTCATATGGGGATTGATAATACAATCCTACCTATCATACAACCATGTCACGTCCCTTTTGTCATGCGATAATTTGGTCAAGGATGAGGCATGGATAATGTCAATTTCCTATTCTTGACTATTACTTTCTCAATTCTTAAGTAGTCTAATAATTGAAATGGAAACTCATTTCCATCATAGTATGGCCATACATTTCTCAGACTCACTCATCGAGGGGCCCAGTATTATCTCTCTACAAATGTGAGGGACAAATTCAATCTTGACCATTTACATTCCTCTGCTTGAAAACCATTGATCCCGATCATAGCCTTTATCATCACCCAGTCAAAGGTGACATTTGACTAAGTCAAAGATCAGCGACTCATGATGTAGGAATCCATGATGATCTCAAGTCAAAGGGCGTTGTGACGCGGTTATAGACGAGATAAGCTTATAACTAAATCCATGCAGTTTTCTCATAGTGGTTCGGTCCAGCACCTTGTATTCTTACAAGTGACAATGACTTTGATTCGTATCTTCATATCTCATCAAAATCATACTAGTCTTATTTCGTCTTCGCTCCTGCGTAGATAACCGACCAGGGACATTTAGGATCATCTATAAGATATATCCAAGGATACAGTTATCACTATAAACATGCAAATGAAATGATAACGAAATGGAGAATACTTTAAATGACATTAACGTTTAAAGTACAATGACTTGCCCATAGGGCATAATTTCCAACAACAAGCCCTTGAATCCTCAACGCTAGGAAAACAATAGTAGCCAAGGCCTTAAACCTTAACTACATTGAATGCATCACCAGCTCGGTAGAGACCCAAGGACACATAGTCCATTAGGCCATATGGTAGCGACCCAAGGACACAGTCCATTAGGCTCTACAGCCAAACACATGTACCACTCACAAGACATGTTCCTCAATCATGGCACAACAAACATACAAAATAACATATAATATGCGAGTAAATAGTTACTACTGGCATTGGTTTAAAATTTATAAATTTTTCCCGGTGGCTGAAAATTACTTCGGTTACGTACTGACCCTAAGTAAAGCAAATAAACTTCATTTTATTCACTTATCCAAACTCTCCTCTTAATTTCATGAAATTCGCCCACTTTCCAGAAATTCAAGAAAATATGCCTTAACTTCAAAAATTTATAATTAATTCTAGAAAAATCATGTTGGCATGATTCCAATGGCCATTTAACCGTTGATGATGAGCACAAATGTACCATGTTTTCCCTATATTTTATGACTAAATTGAATGGTAAATATGAGCTTAACTGTAGATAATCTAAGCAAAAAGGCATATATTCATGATATAGGGAACTGAAGGACAAAAACTATTTACATCTTAAACATGTGCTAAGAAAGAACAATTTACATGGTTTTTAAGGAAGAACGTATAGCAAAGCTGATATGATGCTATAACATTCTGAAAGCAACTCGAAGTGCAATGCAAGGCATCACGAAAGCTATAGCAAAGTAGAGGACGCAATGCTATGCGGCATGTTTTCTGACCTTTTTATCTAGGTGATTTCAGGAATAAAAGAAAAGGGCGATAACGACAAGTAGATTGCTAACATAATAGAATAGAAGATGCGAAGGATTGAAACTAAAAGATTTGAAGAATCCCGCAAGGATTAGCAGAAGCAATCTACTCGGATTGAAAGATATGATAGATCTCGACAGATTAGGAAAGGCCCAACTCGATGTAACTTGCGCCGCAAGAAAGCCTGATTATATAAGGAGACAGTAGAGCCAACACTAGGAGAGTCGGAGAGCCCAGAACGAGATTCCACATTCGGCAGACTCAAGAGAATAGTGAGAGATTTCACAAAGCACGAGATTTCTAGGACAACCCAACATCCTTCTTTGTAGTACGACGGAGAGAAGAAGACGTGGAGTGGTGACATGGTAGGGCTTCATCCACACCATTAGAACTTCATCAAGCTTTCTGTTTTCTCTTTTATTTTAGTATTTAGATCATGGGTCATTTTGTTATTGTTTGTTTTGTGTTTCCCTCATCAGTCATGAACTAATTTTCATATGGTTGGATGAGGATGATTCCTTGAAGTGTTAAATGAACCCAGTTGAAAGTTCTTAATTTAATAAATTTGGTTTGCTTATCAGTGCATTAATTACTAGTTGATTAGTGGAAGCTAGGGGCTAGATTTGTGGCCTCGGCTTATTGGCAAGGAGTTGAGGTTAAACCTCTGAGAAACAGTGTTTGCTAGGCAGCCCGTGCACGGCTTGACCTATTATTGTAGGCTTTAAGAATGGGTCTACCTCTCATAACCATGACACCCTAAGTGTAAAGCAGATCTAACTAGAAAGTTGCCATAGGAATATGGAAGGAGTATAGTTAGCATCATATATATCAGACGCGGAAGATTCGGTAGACTATATTGGTGGGTTAACCAAATAGCTTTGTAGTTAGTAGCTATGTTGTAGCATTGCGGAAGCTGTGAAATATAGATGCTATAGCAATGGATAGAGCAACTGGGGGATTGATGCACTTAAGGGTAATCCTGAGTCCAGCCTAACTTCTTACTGATATCTTCTCAAGTTTAATTCACTCTGTTTATTTCTGTTATTAGTATAATCACAACAACTGAAGATGGAATATCACCTAGAGGGGGTGAATAGGTGATTATAAAATTCTTTCGCTAAATGCTCAAGAACACTTAAACAAAGAAGGAGAGAAGAACAATGAACACAAGAGATTATACCGGTTCAATCCAACTCTTGACCTACGTCCAGTCCCCAGAAACACTCTGGGATTTCACTATCTTGAAACTTGATTACACACTCTGTAACTCTCGAGTAATCCTCTCACTAGGACTTACTCCTCTTTACAAGTTATAATCAAATAAACACAGACAAAATTACACACTCTGTAAACGAAGGATGATCCTTTCACTCTCGGACTCACTCCCCCTTACAAGTTGTAATTGTACACCCACACTTAAGGTTCCACAACCTTAAGATTTAACAACTAAGATAATCAAATAGTGTTTAAACTCCTCACTGAGTAGATAAGTGATAATCACTGAAGTACAGAGAAATATCCGAAGATATTAAATGAGACTAACAAAACATATTATTGTAATAAATTCTAATTGAATGTACAGCATTTCGGTTGTTGACGAATTTAATGCTTCTCATATTTATAGTTGATGCCATTAATGACCGTTGGAGAAGCTTGAAGATTATCCGTTGTGACTATTGAATATAACCGTTAGAAAGATGAAGCTCACTTTCGTCGTTAATGATCTAGGTGGATTTGCTGTCACGACATTCTCTCATTCCTTCTATTTTTGCCCATTGTGAAATAGCATTTAATGCAAGATAGGAATAGCAGGAATGTCTTTTGGATGATCAAAGGAATGGTTGTTGTGATTCCGTCTCAATATGGCAACTGCATTTAATGCGTCTGACACACAAATTGCTTTACAATAATATGTTGTCAATCCGAGGTTTAATCATCTGAAACTCATTAGCAAACTGATTAAAAGCATTTAGGAATAGTAATGAGTGAAGATATGAAGTTATGAAATCACGAGCATTGATTTGCGGTTACACAGATGGTGATTTTCAAATCTGATAAAGTTAACTTCAAGTTAGCTTGATATAAGAAGTTAACTTGATATATCACCGAGAGTTAACTTGATATACGATCAAAAAGTTAAACTCGATAAGTGTAAAAGGAATGATACACTCAATTGTTGAACTTCAATATGACAAAGTTAACTTGAAATAAAAAAGTTAACTTGATAAATTCAAAGCACGATAGCTTGAAGTCAGAAGGTTAACTTGAGATAAGAAGTTAACTTTGTTTTTAGCTTTAAGTTCTATGAGAAAGTTAACTTGAAATAAGAAGTTAACTTCACATTGGCTTTTAGTTCAAGAGAAAGTTAACTTGAAATAAGGAGTTAACTTGATATTGGCTTTTCAAATCGAAAAGTTAACTTGAAATAAGAAGTTAACTTGACAAGTCAAAAACGATAGAGAAAGTTAACTTGAAATAAGAAGTTCAGAAAGTTAACTTGAAATAAGAAGTTAACTTGATATTATGTTGAGAGAAAAGTTGTTAACTTCAAGTTAAAAACGTGAAGCACATAATTTAAAACTTTGGTGCAGATAACTTGAGGCAAACCATAAATGACTTGAAGTTAAGGTCTTATTCAAAAACTTATTCAAGGCTTTAACTTGAGGTTCTGTTGCTATGACTTCTAGTTACTTTAAAACAAAAAATGCACAATGAATTTGCCTTGACTTTAATTATAATTGTTATCATCAAAACAAAACAAGAGAGCTAACAACAACCTCTCAAACCAATTATATTTACTTTCTGTTTGCACAACTATCATAGCAATCGAGCATCACTCTTTGGTATCTCAGTCTCTGTTGGACGATACTCTACTTACACTTTATTATTTGTTCGACTGGTTCACTTGCCATCAAGGAAATCGACCAACAGTTGACATGAGTGTTTATTACAAATACTTCTAAAGGCCACAAAAATTCACAGGATTTTTCCGTGTGAAAACTTTACTCGCCGGTTAGAGGCAAAAATCTAGTTTGGAGCTATTTTCACAAATTCATATTTCCCAAAAGTAGACATCTCGAGAAATTACAAACTTATATACCAAATTGAAGCCCAAGATGTCTAGTTAAGCCAGTAAAATTTCATGGCCATCATATATCATTTACTATTTTAAAAGCATTTCTTAAACTCAACTGCCCAGATTTCCTTAAAGCTGGCAGATTCCTTATTTCTTGGAAATTAGGGTTTTTAAGTTCAAAATCATGTTTCCAACTTGAAGCCACACAAAATCTCATTCCTAAACACTTTGGAGCCATAAAAAACACATCATATCTTCATGTATAGCTTGTAGATTTTTGGACATATTTATGAGCTTGATTATGTGTCCCTTTAGTACAAAATCTGGTTGCCACCTTGGGCCCTTCTTACTCCTCAAGAAATATATAGCTTATTCAAGACACTTCTCTTTAATCTTTGGCTTCCTTCATAAGCCATTTATTTCTTGCTTCTTTTATAAGCTATATGGCATGTCTCCCCTTGATCCCTCTATGTTCAGAATTTTAATTAGGGAAGTGTGAAAGGATGATGCCTAAAATGCCCTTCAAAACCTACTTGTTCTCTAAGCAAAGCCTTGGCTTACACAAGAAGCTTCTTTCTCACTTTCGTGCATGACCAGAAAAATTCCAGAAATTTTGACCAACTTTAAAAATTCATAACTAATTATAGAAAATTCCAAATGGAGTGAATCAAAAATTCACATGACCCTTGATATGTCTATTTCTTACTAAATACTTTTTGTGTTCATAAAATTCGCATTATTTCCTAGCTTATCAAAATACCCCTGCTGTCCAGTTTTTGACTCTAGAATTAAGGGTCATCTTCAAAAATTCGTATCTCTTTGGATTTATCTCCAAAAATTATGAATTACCCATAAAAATAAATCTTGGGAGGTCTACTTTATGCCTGTTAAATTTCATATCCTTTTGACAACATTAACCGATTCAAAAACACAGTGTAAGCTTGACCGCCATCCTGGGGTTCAAACTGGCAGATTTTCAATTCTTTGGAAATTAACTTTAATGTTTCCAAAATTATGTTCCGTACTTATTTCTACACAATTTTTCATTCTAAACACATTGGGAACATTAAAAACACCAAAATCACATATTTTCCCCATGAACATTGTTGGTCGATTTCCTTGATGGCATGTGAACCAGTCTAACAAGTAATAAGAGTAAGTAGAGTATTGTCCCACAGAGACTGAAATACCAATGATGATACTGATTTATAGAAGCAGTTGTGTTTGAAAAGAAAATAAAATTTTCATTGGTTTTAGAGTTTTTGGTTATAACTAACAAATAAACAAATAAACAAATGATCATAGTCGTAAGAAGATATCAGTTAAAAGATAGGCTGAGCTCAAATTTCATCCTAAGCATATCACTCCCCCAGTTTGCCTTAGCACATTGCTATAGCAATTATGCTACACAGCTTCCGCAATGCTACAGCATAGTCGCCTTCACAATGTTATCCAGTTAATCCACCACTCTACTCTACTGAAGCTTCTGCGTTCGGTACATACAATCCTAGCTTTACTTCTCCCATAAGCCTATGGCGATTTTCTAGTTCAAATTATCATTCCAAATCATATTGTTATGATTATGAGCTGTAGATCCATTCCTGAAGCCTACAATGATAGCTCAAGTGTTGCACCGAGGCCACCGCCCTTAGCAAACACGACCCCTATATGGTGAATTAACACATTTTTCCTCAGATTAAATGCAATTAAGCTCATATTCACCATTCAAAACAATCATACAGTATAGGGAAAACATGGCATAAATAGTACTCATCAAATACCCCCACACTTAGCTTTTTGCACTCCTGGATAGAGATAATAGAGTAAAACATTAACCGCAGCAGCAGTATTCCTATCTATACAACCATGCTTTTGTTATCACCCTTAGTTCACATTCCCATGTAGGCAATCCCACTGCCCAATACTAGCAGCACATAATGCAAGGTATCGCTCAGACAAGGAAGCATCAAGAGACTTCTCAGACTCAGTGTATGACTCTCTCTTACCTTGGGGATTACATTTCACTCTTGTTAGGCTAACGTAGAAGTTCTATGGCCTTGTCAAAGTTCTAAGACTACTCTTAGCATCTGAGTTCTCATACGTCAAAAGGGCTTCGTGGCTTGTAATGTATGGAATGTCCATATGTGTGTGGAGATGAAGAAAGATTGATTGTTGCTATGGCAGATACTAGATGGATTCCAAGTTATGCTCAATCAGCTTAACACCCCCTTCAAACCTTTGTTTGCCGCTCTTGTGCCTTATATTACCGTAGGTCTTTTATTTTCTTTTCTTTTCTTCTCTTTTCTTTTTTATTTTTTCTTGTTTTTTTACAGAGCATTTTAATAGGGAGCATTATGCTATAGCATTATTCACAGTTTTCTCACTTGGCTGTCCATCTGTTTCTGCCATATCAATTTCTATAAAGCTCAAAAGGGATAGCAAAGTGGAGAATGAATCTATGGTTTGTGTAGGGGAGTTGGGGATGAAATATGAATGCCTTTATCCTACGCCTTACTACTCAGATGCCACACAGTTTATCAGAGAAATAAGACACATCAAATATCATACATGTTAGTTATGATTAGTTTTAATGATGTCTTATATAGATGACATTATTAAGAGCAAAAAGATTGAGTAATATATTGAGTAATATAGTTATCTCCTACATTGACTAACTACTATATTTAATGTAGATTAGTCCAAGTTAAATCATACAGAATAATCAAGAAGGAGATAAGAGATTAAAGAAAGAAGAACTTGCAGAGGTTGTCAAAACAACAAGATGCTATCAATGGATTTTGGAGGATAACCAAGAAGAAGAGAAGAGACTAGAGAAAGATGTTATCAAAAGAACTTGCACAATATAATAGGAATATCAACATTCAAGTTCTGGTGATACTGGAAGTCTCTATGATAAGCAGAAGTTGGAATGAAGCTTCATCACTTTATGGATATTGAAGAAGGTAGAAGCTGTAAAGAATGATGAGCCCAAGTTAAATGATGAAGAATGATCAAATTGGGAGATGAAAGAAGGAATAACTTGCTGAATAGAATGAAGATATCATTATTCAAGTTCTTATATTGATGCTAAAAGTCTCCAAGATCATATGGAAGTTGGAATGGCTCAATTCAGAGTTAAAACAAGCAAATATGAGGTTCAGGAGGAGAAAACTCGAGTTTCGGACACAAAACTCGAGTTTGGAACTAAAACCTCGAGGTTTAGAACTCAAACCTCGAGTTTAGAAGAACTGGGCGAGAAACCTTGAGGCAGCCATCAAACCTCAAGTTTTCAAGTGTCTTCAACATCTCTGGCATTTTTGGACTAGCAAACCTCGAGGTTTCAGTCAAAACCTCGAGGTTCCAGCTATCATTAGCTCTTCACTCCACACTTGTTTCACGTTCAAGACGGGCGACGTCGGTAATTCGATGATATCTCTTAAACCAAAAATCAGATTGAAGTGAAATTAGTGGCATATGAAACTAGACTCCTAATACGTCATTTTGATATAAAATTAAAGCCTAAAGGAGTTCAGATAAAGGAGCTATGAATTGTGGAAGTTGACAGAAATATCCACGCCACATAGCAAACCAAGCTTCAATGTTTTGAGTATATCTCACAAACTACAAATCCAATTGAGCTAAAATTGGTGGCATATAAAAGTATACTCACAAAAATTTCCAACAAGAGTTGAACAGACCAAAACGGAGTTCAAACCAGGGAGATATGATCTTCAAAATTTGACATTTATTTCAAGAAAGCTGAACAAGGTCAAAACCTCGAGTTTTTAATGGAAACCTCGAGTTTTCATCACACAGAGAGCAACAAACTTCTGAGTATCTTCAAACCTCGAGGTTTGGAACCAAAACCTCGAGTTTTTGTCCAGACAAAGAGCATTTGTGCTTTCCTAGTTTCTAGAACCTCCAGGTTTATGGGAAACCTCCAGGTTTGAGCTCAAATGGTTTTTCTCAAGTTTCTCAAAATTACTGACAAACCTAGAGGTTTGCCCAGACAGAGAGGTTTTGTGTTTTTCCAAGTTTTCAAAACCTCCAGGTTTTTCTCAAACCTCCGGTTTTGTTTTGGCGCAAAACGAGAATTTCGAAAATTTAGGAGAGACCTCGAGTATTGGAGAAAACCTTGAGGTTTCGGCATCCAGAGCAAACGCTTTTCATCGACTTTGAAAACCTCCGGGTTTCCGAAAAACCTCCGGGTTTGCTCTTGGCGTGATTTTTCAAGGTTTCACATTCAAAGTGAAACCTCAAGGTTTCTGATAAATCTCGAGGTTTTGTCAGGCGAGAGACTAACGTCTTTTACAACCTTGTAAAACCTCCCGGTTTGAAAAACAAACCTCGAGGTTTTACGGCGTCTTCGAATTTCAAATTCGTGAATTTCTAATACCTTCTTATTTGATCTTAATACTTCCTATGATTAATCTCTAATGTTTCTAGATATGTTTAACCACTTTATTGGTGAGTTTCAGATAAATTAGAGTATGTTTATTGAAGGTTTAAAGCAAAAGCAAAAGTGATGTCAGCACATTAAATGCAAACCCAGAAACTTGCATACTTTTGGGTAATCCATCTGCACACGCTTACAAAGAATTAAAGAATGATTTCTACATCCAAAGGCTGCTCTTCCAACGGACAAATTTGCGAGAGTCAACTCGAACACACTGGATTAAGTGAAGATTAGAGAAAGAAGAAGACCAAAGCTTAACCAAAACCTTGTCTAATAAAGGCAACGGTTATATTGAAGATTACAACGGTCATATATTGTTTTCTACCTATAAAAGAGGACAGATTCAAGCAGAAAAACGAGAGACACAAGCCTACATCTTCAAAATGCTTATACTCTGATTTTCTTACTACTCACACTCTGTTTTTCAATGTTTACATAGTTTATCATAGAGAGTGAGATAATTTGTATTGCACTTCGGTGTTTATCTTATTCACTTCGAGAGAGAAGATTCATTATAAACATTCTATCTCGTTTATTTGAGAGTTACTCAAGATTGGGTGATCTTGAGAGGGAAACAGATTGTAACTTTGCATTGTGTAAGGGGAGTATCTTGGTGAGAGATTTGGCTTCACAAGTGCCTGGGTTAACTTGTGGGATTGTAAAGGCTTCTCTTGTGCCCGATTAAACAAGAGGATAGTGGATTGAAAATCTCAAGTGGAGCTTGAGGACTGGACGTAGGTCAAGGATAGGACCGAACCAGGATAAATCTCGGTTGCATATTCTCTTCCCTTATCTCTTATATTTCCAAGCATATATATTTGAATGATCAAGTCTATTGCTTTAGAACTCTTTACTATCATACAAACTAGTTTTACTGAGTTGCAAAAAGATTCTTAAAGTTCCTAAGTTTTTATTCTTCACCCAATTCACCCCCCTCTTGGGTTTAGCTGGTTCTTACAATACATGGGTTAGCTGACATGAGATAGAAATAATTCAGGCTCAAATAATCCTTCCAAATTTGGGGTTTCTCTCTATTCTTCCTCACTGTTACTCTACCCTATATAGAACTATCTAGTACTGTCAAATTCCCAAGCATACACGGTTCAATTCTCTTCAAGAAATTAAGTTATGCACAATCATACAGATAATCATTCTACTACCATTAGTTCTTGTTCATGCTCCATCATGCATCACAATAAAAAAATTTCCAGTTTGTGCAAAAGCTAAATTAGGGGTGATTTAAGCACATTTAAACATCAATTAGTAGCACAACACCGATGATCCCCTCCCCCACACTTAAATGGTGCATTGTCCCAATTGCAACAAGGAAGCGAAGGGAAAAGGTCATGCAAGAGAGGGGTAGAAATGTAAATAATGGCTCCCATATGATTTATTTTTTAGAAAACAAAAACAAATGAAAGGAGGGATCGGAAAGTACCAAAAATTTAGGGTAGGTCATTCGCAGACTTTAACCCTTGTCGTCTAATATCCCAAACTTTGGACCTTAAGAATTGAGAATAATCCTGAAATCGACGGACAACTAGGCCCAATTCGGGAAGAGTCCCAAAAATGTCGAGAGTCTGAAAGCCTCTCTGGGACTAAGTAACTCGGCCATACGAGTCAATGGACCTAGTATGTATAAACCGTGGGATTAAAGTGTTAATGAAAAATGGGCTTAGAAGATGTATATGGTGTAAATTTGATCGGAAAGGATTCCACCTAACTATGTCCTAAGGTATAGGACAATTAGTTGAGCGAAAATATACCGGTATAAGTAAGTATATGGCATTTTCACGGTAGTCATGGATGTCCTACGTTTTTTAAGGAAATAAGAAGGGAAGAGAGAGAGAGAGAGAGAGAGAGAGAGAGATGTGTATTTGGACCAAGTATAGGAGGAAAAGTAAGTAATATTAGTGCTACGTCGGACACGTGGCATTTCGAGATCAGAAGTTGGATTATCGGGTAGCACGTAATACGAGGCGGCTATGAGATACCAAAGTTTGGGTTTCTTGATCCCCAAGTTACTATATTCTATCCACCTGTGGTCAGGGGAAAAGAGACTGATGATTCAGGCCCACACAAGTCCAGTTGAAGGGCACGAGTTACGAGGAAAGGTGTAACCGGCAAAAAGGAGCTAAGCGGGATCGGTTAGGGTTTATCGGAGTCGGGCCCAGACCCCTGGACATAGAGGGAGGATGAAATTGGTGGGCCCATAGGAGAGAGAAAGTGACTTGGAGGAAAAGAAAATGTCACATCATATAATTATGAAGAGAGAGAAAGATAAAATAATCAGGATTAATCTGGACCACACCTTTTGAATCTGACATGACTAGTGAAAGACAAGTAATTATGACACGAAAAGGGTAATAATGACAACATCTTGGGTAGATTTTGTGGGCCCTACTAACTTGGAAGAAGAGCAGTGCAAAATGACAATTTTACCCCTAAACCAAAAACCTACACCTAGCAACACCAAAAACCACCATCAAGGGCAGTCTTGGAATTTGATTTTTAGGGAGCATAAATGACAATCTACTTCTTCCCAAGAAGGATCTAGAATTTCTTGGAGGATAAGCCAAGGTATTATTTAAAAATCTGAAGAATTTTCCCGACCGTTGGATCGTGATCAAAGTTGGACAAGGACACCACCTTGGCCATTTTCTGCTTCCTAGGATGTGCTCAAATAGGGAGGAAGAGTGGGCAGCAAGGTCTTGTTCCAAGGAAAGGTGGAAGTCATACGCAACCGAAGCCTCAAGGTAAGTCCTAACCTACAACTTGGTGATTATTCTTTTAAGTTTCTTCCCTATGGTGTTGAACGTAGGGAGATGCAGTGGGAATTTGATATTTTTAAGGTTACCAATGAGTCCAAAACATGATTTTGTGTGGGGATAAGTAAAGGTCACCTTCTTCCAAACCCCAAAAGCTTAAGTCTTTAGTATACGAAAATCTGCCAGTTTTTATGGTTTCTGGGCAACGAATGGAAATCGGTAGTTTTGAAGTGGTAAATGAAGTCTGATTTCTTTGAAATTTTACATGGTGAAATTAGACATCCTAATATAATTTTTATATAAGATTTTGTATCATGTGGAGTTTCCAACCGAGAGTTATTTAAGAATGAAAATGACCTAAAAACATGATGATTGTCTCGGACCACTGGCTAATGTTTGGGAATAAGGACAAGTTTCAAACCCAGATAACTTTGGTAATTATTTTTCCTATAAAATAGACATCCTAAGGGTTCTAAGGCCCTAATATTTTTCGATAAGATTTGTCTAGAATCTATTAAAAATCAAAGAAGTTGGGTCAAAAATCCTAGAAAATTTGGTGTTAGGCGAAATTATGGAACTTGAAGTAAAAGTTGTATATGTGACTGAAAGCATGGTGCTTGGCCGTAACTAGGGTATTAACACATGAGGGATGTATCTCCGACAAGAAGGGAAGAGTTTACCGCTCACAAGAAGTACCAAGTAGTAATTATAAACTTGTATACTCTATGTGGCTCTTATATGTTATGTGTTATCATGATTGTGGATGTAGGCTAGGTGGTATCTATGGGACTTCATGTTCTATGGTTACTGCTGAGGCCCGAGGTATGCAGGCTAGGTAGTACCTGTAGGGGTGCTGTTGAGGCCTAAGGCATGGTGGCTAAGTAGTACCTATAGGGGTGCTACTGAGGCCCTTGGCATGTAGGCTAGGTGGAGCTTATGTGACTGTGTGTTCATAGGTGGTTGCTGAGGCTCGAGGTATGCGGGCTAGGTGGAGCCTATATGACTGTGTGTTTATAGGTGTCCATTGAGGCCCTAGGCTAGGTGGTTAGGGATTAGCCACCTTGACTATTGAGGCCTTTTTGTGCGCTAAGTCTAGGGGCTTGTCTTGACTAGGCGGTCCTACGGAGTACATGCCATGTTTATGTTTTCTGATTGTGATTTACATTACATGCACTGCATACATATTGTATATGAGTTTAACAGTTACTTTGGGGTTCAACTTTGAACTCCAGACTGGCTTAAAGGATACAGGTGTAAGGCGATAGGCCGGTTGGACTAGGGAAAAGATACGGGTAAGAGCAATGAAGCTGAGGATTGAAGACGCATGGAATGCCTTATCTCATTTTGTATGTTTTTATGATCGACTATATGGACTTACTTATTGCCCAATACTTACGTTGGACTATTGTACTCTTAACCCTACGGGGATTACTTTATGTTTTTGTATGTACATTTACCAGCATATTACAAGTTGTCCAAACCAATCAAATGCTCTACCGCGCACACTCTGATATATGTTTAAAGTGATAAATTAACAAAGGAAAGGTAATCGCGAAATGAATCCCTCTAATCCACCACCCGAAAGGGCGAGGCCAGTAGGGGTGTAACATGTCACCTGCTGGGCCATGTGAGCCAAACACCATGTCATCCTCTGTGGCTGCCGAACTAGTGGGTGTAGCCTCCGTTTCCTGAGGGCTTTTGCTGCGCCGACGCTTCCGTGAGCTTGTAGGATCCTACTGGGAAGGGCCGGCGGTTGGGCTGGTCATCTCAAAGATTGTCTCAGGGAATGTTGGCATTTGTGTGTATTTGGGGACATTCGTCCTGAGGGTGGTGGCGAGGTTGCGATCCCAGTCGGCAATATATTGCCACATCATCTTCTCATCTCCATCACACTACAGGGAAGGATTTTGGGTTTCTTCTGATGCTCTCATGCTCCGTGAGTTCTCTCTTCTTCTTTGGAGTCTTAGCTGAATAAAAATTCTGTTGGCTCCTTCACGACTTCGATGATCTATAGGGTTGGACGTCTTTTCCTTTTATAGTCAAGTTTCCTTGTGACATACGTTCAGTGAGCTAGGCCTTCCAATTCTGCCAAGTCCAACTTTCCAAATTTGGTTGATTGATTTTGCTGATACTACGGGATTCTCCAAATCTTAACTTCGATCCTCCGTATCTTCTAATTCGATACGTCAACAATCCAACCATCTCTAAACGACCATCTAATAACCTACACTTAGTTTCCTGAAACAGCCTCAAAGAAAAGTCAAAACATATGGCACATAGCATTGCTTCACTTACGCTGCTATAGCATTAGGGTTGCTTTGTATTGCGGCTTGATATTGTTGATCCGATGCCATAGCATTGTATTGGCTATGATGTGTGCTTTTTTCACAACAAACCTCAAACTTGTTCTTTTCTTATGCACATATATAGGATGCTTATACAATTTGCTATAATTATGCGACTCATCCTTCATTTCCCTATATGATGAATTAACAAATTTTTGCTCAAATGAAATGCAATTAAGCTCATATTCACCATACAAAATAGTCATATAGTATAGGAAAAACATGGCATAAATAGTACTCATCAAATATATGTCTGGCCCAAAAAACAACAACATAGGTCTCATTTTCACCTTATATTTCTTCATAATCTTGCATGAAAAGCCAATTCTCATGCCCTCCTTCTTCTTGGTCAAGCCTAAAAATAGGGTCTATTCCCATAATAAAATCTCATATAAGATTATGTAAAATTAGATTTTCAGAATTCAAGCATGTCACATTTCCTGAACGGGGTCTAGTCGTTTGTCCGATACGGGCTTATTCTCAAGTATCTAGACCCAAAATTAAGAATATTACACCCAATCTCAAGAAACACTTTTGTTCAATGTTCTAAGAGGAGTGATCGAAAACTTGAAAAGCCAAGGGATGGAACAACAATCAAGGTGAGTGATTCTAAGACTACTGGTTGTGTATTGGAGTTTGTTGGTGGTTTCTCTGCTTTTTTGTGAATTTTGGACTGATGTAACCTTATAGGGAGGTGCTGTCTGAATTGCCAAAGTGGGTTTACATGTATATATTGTCTAAATAACAAGATAAAATGTGGTTAGGAAGCAAGATTAGGGTGTTTATGAAGTGAAATTGGCAAAATGAGTTTTGGCACAATGAACCATAGGTTCGACCAGTGACAAGGAAGACCATAAGAGTGTGAATTTTTCCATTTGATGGTTCAATTATATATGAAATGAAAAATTGTGTTGGGTAGAGGTTTGGTAAGAATTTTGGAAGCTTGGGGATTGAATTGTGTCGAAGCCCTAAAAACTACCTTGAAAGTTCTCTACTGGAAATAAGTTTGTGATGAGTTCTTGGGGCAGTAAATGATGTCCAATATCAATGAAATTTTTTAGGATTAAATTAGATATAATTAGCTTTAGAGTAAATACCTTTTCTGGTCCCTGACAAAAAACACGGACCCCCATTTTGGTCCCTTACAAAAAAATTAACCCTTATTCATCCTTTTTAAGGGACTAAAAAGGACCTTTTAAAATTTGTGGGGATCAAAATGTCAACCAATTGAGTGTATTTTGAATTTGTGAGGGGCTCTGAGACTTTTTTTTGTAAGGGACCAAAATGGGGTCCGTGTTTTTTGTCAATGACCAGAAAGGGTATTTACTGTTAGCTTTAATTTGATGGGTTATTCGTTGAATTTGGACTTGTGTACAATGAGATATGAATTTTTGAAAATGACCTATGATTCAAAAATGCAAACTGGAAAATAGTCATTGTTTAATTGGTTTTGGATTGGTATGCAATAAAGTCAATTTTGCTAGGACTTTATGTAACGTAATTACAAGGAACAAAAAGCACATTCTTATCCCAATTGGACAAGGAATTTCGCCCAACAAGAAGGAGGCAAAAGACAAGAATGTTTCCATACAAAAAGCCTAGTTAGAAGTCAAGGAAATAAATGTGATAAATGTACTTTGACTTAATGAGAAGGGAAATCAAGCTTACATCACAAAGATGACCTAAGCTAACTTGAGATACAAGAAGTCAAATGGTATTATGGAAGCAAAATCTTCCCCCACAAGAGGCCATATTTCACCGGCCAAGAGAGAAAGAGGAAGAGATCAAGCACAAAAACCACATGCTAAAATAAAAGTCAAAGGCAGTTAACCCTAAAGGACACATGGCAACATGGGGAACAAGTTTGACTTTGTGAAGGCAAGTGCAAGAGCAATTATGAGGCAACAAAAGTCAACATTCCTTGCTCTCAAATAATGAAATTTTGAATCAGCCAAAGAGAGGGAAGGAGAAGCTGATTTAAATCAATATGAAAAGGCCAATAGAGAAGTTAAAGACTTAGGGAAAATTGACCAATGAAAGGGAACCAATAAGGACCAATTAAAGGCTTCTTCTTGAAGCAATTTAAACAAAAATCTGACCTCCCTTCAGCATATTAATTTCGAACTAGCCAAGTACAAAGAGGAAAGAAAATGACTTGCAAGATAAGCCATGCATTAATGAAGGGAAGTGAAACGTCAAAAGCCTTGAAGAAGAAGCCAACTAATTTGTACTTGGGATTTAATTTAAACTTGGACCAAAGGGCACATGAATTAAATTAGATCTGCCCATAAGGATCATATTTGTGCCACCTATGCATTAGTCAAGGAAAATACGGAATACTTGGAGAAAAAGCAAGAGGAAACATGCTACAACCCTAGAGCACCCAAAGGACCATTACATAATAGCATGCTTCGGTATTTCACATGATCATGGGTGTTTATTAAAGGAACTATCTGCCCATGTTCTTGGCTACCTAGGTGTGTTCAAGGAGGAGAAGAAGGGGTTCAACAAAGTCCTTAGCTCAAGTGGAAGAAAAGGAGCTTATCTTGGTGAACAAAGGTAAGTAAGTTCCAAAGTACACCAACACGCCTTCTATCTTCTCCATCTTCATGAAAACCTTTAAGATCTATCTGGATAACATTTTTGTGGTGCCCTTATGCTTAAGGCTGACGTAATTCAGGAGCCAAAGAAGGAGAAACTCAAGTTGAACCAAGCACAAGATCAAGTAAGTTGCAAAGCTAGTCTCTTGTGACTTGGTAGTTTGGATTTTGGTGATTTCTAGCCAGTGGATTAACCATGGGGTTATGATGTATTTTCAATATTTTTAGGGGTTCCAAAGGGTCTAACACGAAATTTTGTATGAGAATGAGTTAAAGTCATGATTTTAGAACCTCAAAAACCCCAACTTTCAAATAAACAAGCAATCTGCCAGTCGTAGTGAATTTTGGGCAAACATGCTTAATAAATGGTTTTAAAATAGTAAACGTTGTCTGATGGCCACAAATGTTTACATGCTCAAAGTAGACATCTTGGACTTCAATTTGATATAAGATTTTGTAACTTTTCCATATTCCTACCATGAAATAAATGTTTTTGAAAACAACCCAGGAGACCGGATTTCTTCTCTGTCTAATGAGTTCAAACTTAATATAGAAAAAGGATACAAACCATTGTCACTTTTAAAATTATTTTTATCATAAACTAGACATAATAAGGGTTTAGTGGCCTCTTGAATCACATCAATCAATTTTTTCTTGAATTAGTTATGAATTTTTGTAGTTGGGACATATTTTCTGGAATTTATGAAATAGGGGCGAATTTGCTGAAAATAAAGAGGATTTTATATAATCAATGAAAATAAATTATATTTTCTTTGTCTAGGGTGAGATCATATCTAGGGAGATATTTAGACACCGGAGATTTTTATTGATATCTGAACAGCTGTCAAGTAGTAACTATTTACTCGCATACTCTATGTTACTGTTGTATGTTTGTATGCCATGATTGAGGAACATGTCTCTTGAGGGGGACATGTGATTGGGCTGTAGGGCCTAGTGGACTGTGTGTCCTTGGGTCGATACTGTAGGGCCTAGTGGACTTTATGTCCTTGGGTCTCTACCGAGCCTAAGATGCATTCAGGGTGGTTAGGGTTTGAGGCCTTGGCTATTGTGTTTTCTTAGGGCCAAGGATCCCAAGGTTTTTTTGTTAGGAGATCCTACGGTTGTTGAGGACTGGGTCCTTTCACAGTGAACATGTGCATATGTGGTATGTTGTTTATATGTTACTGCTTGTGATTGTGGTTCTGAATGCATGTGGTATGGTTACCATTGTGATTGTGATTTTTCCTAGTTATGGTTGCATACATGCACTGCATACGTATTGTATATGAGTCTAACAGTTGCTCAGGGATTCAATTTTGAATCCCAAGTGATTCTAAAGATACAAGTTATTTACTTTGAGCTCTTCAAGAGTAACAAGGTAAGGGCATGGAGTTGGAGGATGAAGAAATAGGGGATGCCCTATCTCATTTTGTACTTTACTGTTTGGATGACTATATTAATTTACTTATTGCACAATACTTTCTTTTGGATTACTGTACCCTTAACCCCACAGGGATTACTTTCTGTTTATTTTCTGTACCTTTACAAGTATATCATATTCGTCCAAACCGTTAATATGCTCTACTGTGTATAATCTGATATATGCTAAAAAGGGATTAATTAACAAAGGAAAGGTAATAAATAAGAAGGGGTCCCTCTAACCCACCATCGAGAGGATGGGGCTAGTAGGGGTGTAATAAAATTTTTTCTTCAATCAATCAAGATATGGATGTGATCCATCGTCTTAAATTTTTCATTCAATCAAATAATCAAGATATAGATTTAATTCATTATCTTAATGATTTGGATAACATCAAGTAATGGGCATATCATCTAAAACCCCAATTTTAGCATGATGGCTAAAATACGCAAGACAATTAGGTCTTAGAATTTTTGGCCTACCAAGGCTATTTAAAGGGGAGTTGGACGAAATTCATTTACACTCAAACTCTTGTGAATTTTGACCAACTATGAAGGTATAGAGAAAGAGGTGTCATCCAAGAAAGGTAAAGATCCAATCTTATTCATCTTATCTTCAACATAATTTCAAGAAACACCATCTTCTTGAAAAGAGAAAAAACCCAAGAAATCAAAACCTTAACCTTGCATCGCCTAGCAAGCATCCAAGGAGTGAGAGGTCTCAAGAGAAAGGTTCTCATTGCCATCAGGGGATAGCCGAGTGGATCAATATTAGAGGACATCAATAACATTGAAGTCTTCAAGTAATCTAAGGTAATTCTAATCCCCAATAGTTGTTTTAACAAGTAATCCTAATCCCCAATAGTTGTTTTAACGAGTACTCCTAAAACTCATGAGTATCATGTTGGTTGATTTCCTTGATGGCAAGTGAACCAGTTGACAAGTAATAAAGAGTAAGTAGAGTATCGTCCCACAGAGACCGAGATACCTATAATGATATTGATTTCAAGGATAGTTGTGAGTGAAAAAGAAAAGAAAATTAAAATTGGTTTGGGTGTTTTTTGTTATAACTATTAAACAAAGAGAAAAAAAATAAGCAAGTGATCGTAGTCGCAAGAAGATATCAGTTTAAAGATAGGCTGAGCTCAGATTTCATCCTAAGCATATCACTCCCCCAGCTTGCCTTAGCGCATTGCTATAGCAATTATCTTTGCCGCACTTGCACAATGCTACAAAGATAGCCGCCTTCACAACATTATCTAGTTAACCCACCACTATGCTATACAGAAGCTTTCGCGTCCCGTACGTACAATCCTAGCTTTACTTCTCCCATATGCCTATGGCGATTTTTGTAACATCCCAAATTTTGGAATTTGAAATTTGAATATTATATGGGAAATTGAATTGTGAAATTTACCTTAAAATAATTATGAAATTAATTATTTGAAATTTAAGGCATATTTTCTCATAAATTAAGGACAAATAATTAGGGAATAATTTTTTGGCATAAATATTTTAGAGATAATATTTTAAGGCCAAAAAAAATTTAATTAAAAAAGAAAATCCTTAAATGGAATTAAGGATTAAATTTTAATAATTATCCAATACTTGCAAGTATGAGTCTTGAAGAGAATCAAGTGGGATAATTTTTAAAGTAGCCCAACCACCTAAAATCCATATACTTATCTAGTCCATTTATTCATTTTTAACACCTTCAATTCATTAATCTTAGTTCTCAGCCCAACAGCAAAATACATGCCAGCATCTTAAGCCCAATTCATTTAATCTCATTTAGCCCACACATGTTTCAATGGCAGCAAATAAAAGCCCAAGCAATACCCCAATCCATTAAATCAAACCAGCTCATTTAACCTTAGCCTCACCTGAAACGCACAGCAGGGAAGATATTGCAGGAGACCACAACGTTACTTATGTAAACCATAGAAAGAAGATCACCCCAGTGACTGTTACAGATTCGACACAACAGAGACATTAAACCCATGCTTCTCGAGACCCACGTTCTACACCCCTCGGACCATTCTTCTTCTTCCTCAGACTGGATCATGAGCTTATTATATAAGCATTGTTCATTTAGCTCTCGTTTACACACAAACCGTGCTCCCCCTCTTTATCTTCTTCCTCGATCCATTCTCCATCGTACTCCTCGGACTGGACCCTTAGATCCTTATATATGCCATTGCTCATCTTCATCTAGTAGCACAAAGAGCGACAGAGAGAGGAAGCCAAGAGTGAGTAAGAGTGGGGCGAAGGAGGAAGGAGAGGGAGAGTTTACTGTGATCATTGAGCTCTATTTTAGAGCAAGAAAAACAGAGTAAAACCGATAGGAAGTTGGGTCTGAAAACGTGAGAGAAGGAAACAAGAAAGTGAGTCACAACCCTCTTCTAATCTTCAACATGATTCAAAATGAAATAGAAGCAGCGGGAAAGACAAGCCAGTGAGTCTATCGTGCAAGCCAAAAACTAATGAAGGTAAGTCCTTAAGCTTCTCTCCTTCCGGTTTCAATGAGTTTCCAACGTTAGTCCCTTGCATCTTTACACATCGGTTCTACATTTGGTGGAGCTGAAACAGAGTAAAGTTGCTGCATATGAAAAGAGGAAAGAAAATTAAAGCAAAAACGTTGCTTGCTGCTTATACATATATATGGAACAAAAAGAGAAAAAAAAAGGTTACTTTACTGAAATATATATATATATATATATATAGTCGCTACATATAGGAAAGAAAAAGTGGTTTTAGATATGTATCACTGCATACTATATATATATATAAGTGATGTATATATATATATATATATATATGTTACTGAGTTAGAGTCATATATATATATATATATATATACACATACTGCTGCCATCCATCCTATAACTAGAAAAGCTTCTTTGGTGGAATAAAATAATTGCCATGAGAGAGACAAAAGCATTGAAAACACACACACACACACGTTACATATATAAAGTGAAGGAAAAACTTGATGATATAATATATATATATATATTGTTGCACACATTAGGAAACATTGTTGCACTTTTCATATATATAAGTATATGATCTATATTGCTCTTATATATATATATATATATATATATAAGTTTAAGTTGCTAATATATAGCACTACATATTGGAAAAATAACAGAAAAACTTGCTGATACATATATTATGATATATAATATTGTTATATAAATATAACATAAAAAGAAAAGTTTGGTGTGTGTGTGTGTGTTATATATAAGTCATAGTTTACTTGGGGTTAGTATTTTATTGAGTAAATACCCCTTCTGGTCCCTGACAAAAAACGTGATCCCTATTTTAGTCCCTTACAAACAAACAAAAGATCCTTTTTAGTCGATAAAAAGCACGAATAAGGGTTGATTGGTTGACATTTTGATCCCTCACAAATTTTCAAAATGTCCTTTTTAGTCCATTAAAAAGGACGAATAAGGGTCGTTTTTTAGTAAGGTACCAAAATGGAGTCCGTGTTTTTTGTCAGAGACTAGAAAGGGTATTTACTCTATTTTATTAAACTCAAGATTTTTATTTCTATAAACATATATCATGAAACATTATACTTTGGGAAAACCATGAGAAACATTAAATATAATGCATTAAAGCATAATTTATATGATGATTGGTATTTATAAACTCCTAATTTAAAATGTTAGGATAGCCTCTAAGAGTTTAAAATAATTGTAGATAAATAATAATAATTATAATAATAAAATAAAATAAATAAATAAATATTATTATTATTATTAGGAAAGGAGAATAAATAATAAAGGGAATTATTAATTAATAATAAAGAGAAAAAGGAATTATTAATTAATAAATAAAGAAAAGGGGTATTATAATTAAGGGAATTTTTATTGGTTAATCCACTTTTAATCCTATAAAAATAATTCACGTAGTAAGGTACTTTGCAATGCCCGAAGTGACTAACGACAATGATAAACGTTTATAGGCATATCTTGACACCTCTACTGATCCCAACACCTTCGGTTAAAGTTAAGGATTCAAGCTTGAGGTGAGTAGCTGTTATCTTATTAGCTTGTATGTATATATTCATGTATGACTAAATATGTTTGGTAGATAATTTGCATATGTATATCGTAGCTATGGATTGAGGCTGCGTGTCCCATAGGGATGCGGTCTTTAACCAATAACTGCAGTTACAGTGCGACTTGTTTACTGTGAATTATTCTATGCTTAACATGTGATATGTTGTCATTTACATTTCATACTTGCATATAAGATTAATTGTTCCCTTGATGTTCAATCATTTGTACTCCAGAGCGCATGAAAGAGACAGATAGTGGATCGAGATCAAGAGGAAAGATGAAACTATAGGAGTTACATCTAGATGGAACTTTTTGAAAAAACATGAGTAGATGGACTGTATTTCATCGTTTATCATTTATCTATTTTGGATTTTTGTATTAACATCCCACTATGGGATAGATTTAAATCGTAAAAAATTTATCCTCATGCTTTCAACTAAGTTAATTTAAGAAATGTTTTATCAGCAATTAAGTCATCCAAACTACTTCGATGCCCTATGCACTTAAACTATGATAAATAAAGGCCTATTTAGGATGGGTGTCACAATTTTCTAGTTTGGATTATCATTCATAGACAAGGTGTATGGTTATGAGCGGTAGACTCATTCCTGTAGCCTACAATGATGGGTGAAGCCTTCCACCAGCCTGCCCAGCAAACATTGCCTATCATAAGTCTAAAGCTGACTCCCTTCCAATTAGCTGGGGCCACTGATCTAGCCCTTAGCTTCCGCTAACCGGCAAGAGATTAAAATACTAATAAACAAACTGAATTTATTTAATTAAAGATCTAGCAAAACTAGGTTCAATCTACACTCAAGAATTCATCCTTGTTCAGCCAAAGGAAATTTAGTTCATGACTGATGAGGGAATCACAAAATAAATCACAGCAGAATAGCCCATGGAAAAGATAAACTAAACAATCAACAAGGAAAACAGAAAGTTCACCGGAGGGTTCGACGGCGTAGGAGATTTTTGTCACTTGACAAAGCCACGTCTTCTTGTCTCCCTCTCATTTCATGGAAGGATTCCGAGTTTCTTCTGAAGCTCTCGTGTTCTGCGAGTTCTCTCCTCTTCTTTGGAGTCATAAAATGGTAACTCTAATGGGTGACTCAAGTCGCAATATCATAACTCGAGTGCTTCATAGCTTTCATTGAGCAAAGACAATATCAGAGAAGAGTTGAAGTTATATCACCTTGTCACTCGAGTTTTATTCATGAAGCTCGAGTGTTACATTTGTAAGAATGTTTTCCTTCAAACATTGGAGCAAACTTCTACTAGAAACCATGTTCACTCAATTGAAGATCAATTTTCAGAATCCAAAGATCAATTTTCATCATCCAGTGACTTCCAAAACGTAAGAACATCGGCAGTATGAAGGTTGAATTCCAGTAAGCATAACGTCTTCGACAGATAGCTCTTTAAGTCTTATTTCCAATGCAAAAAGAATCAGCCCAAACTCATTGTATTCTGACCATTATGATCCGATGAATGAAAGCTATTCTTGACCAGCATTTTTGCAAAATCCTAAACTGACTGTCAACTTCAAAAATTCATATCTCATACATTTGTTCTTTGTTTTATGTGCTCTTGATGTTTTTGAAAAGGTATTGGAGTTTAATTAGTTTCATATGCCACTAGTTTTAGTTCATTTGGATGTGTAGTTTGTGGATATACCCAAAATACCAAAGTTGTTGTTGTATGACGTTAACTTAATTGCCAACTTTTGAAATTCATATCACTTTCATATGAACTCCTTTGGTCTTAAACTTGGTGTCAAAACAACGCATGGGAGTCTAGTTTCATAAAAAAATTAGTTTCACCTCAATCGGATCTCTTATTTGGGAGATGTCACCAAATAACCAAACCTTGCTCAAGTGAAATGCTGAAGAGGGATGAACAGAGGTGCTGAAAACACTACTAACTCGAGTCAATGGTGGCTGACTCGAGAATTTTCCACTCGAATTGGCTTGTATATAAGGAGAAAATCACTGTAGCAAAATAGTAAACTCGAGTTATGAGTTCTACACTTGAGTTTGCTCATCGTGAAGCTTATTTTAACTTTGAATTGAGTCATTATAACTTCCATTTGATCGTAGAGACTTCTAGCATCAATCTAAGAGCTTGAATATTGATATTCTCATTCTATTTGGCAAGATCTTCTTTCTTCAATCTCTTTTCTTAATCATTCTTCATAATTCAACTTAGACTAATCATTTGCAATTATGAATTTATCCTCATATTGAAACGAACATAAAATTTTTGGTTAAACAACTTGCTATTAATATAATCTATCGGTCAATATTATATTATCATCTTAGAAATTTCATTATTGATTCACAACATCGGCAATATGAATTTTATAGTTTTAAATTAATGCTGCAATATGGTATACGTCAGTTATTTCAGGTTTTTCATATTGATTAATTTAATTTCGGAACCAGTGTGGCAATTTCTTTGTTGACGCTTATTAACCCATTTGTATTAGCTTATCATACTTTTTTTATTTTTTTTTTTAAAAAAATAGTTTTTTCAGTTTAAGGGGGCAAACAAAAACAAAACAAAAAATCACAGGGAGTGAGGCATGAGTACACAGTATCATACTAAATTGGGAGTCCTTGGTTATTGATCACTTTTGTCACACGAAAAAATCAATAAAACAATCCAACAATTTACAGATACAGCTGCTCCAACACAACCTTTTCTCTACAGTATGGCTGAGATATTGTTTCTGAGACTGACTGGCTGGCTCCAAATGAATGAATAATTCATACATCTAACCTATTTTTGTGTGTTTTGTGTGTATCCTGACTTTTTATCTACAAATCCTCCTCCATCCTCTATTGTAATCATCAACAGTTACTAACAAAAAAATAAATAAATAAATAAATAAACTTGAGAAGCACAACCAGTCAGCTTAAAATTACAAAAAGTTTCCTAGGTAGGCTCAAACTCCGAGTGAAACACGTGTCTTTATGGGCTTTAGCTTCAACCCCATGCTTTCCGGAGAAAGGAGCTCCGGACAGATGCAAGATGGGCTGAGTGGGCTCCTCGGGCTATCACCGAGTTGACTTGGCCTGCAAAGCCCATAGCCCATGAAGAAGTACTCCATTGGAATAAGCATTGCATGAGGCTGTTCCTCTGTCACCATTGATCCACAAGCCTGGACCTGCAAAATCAAAATCAGGATACCTACACTTGCTGCTGCTTTATGAATATATCCCTCTACTTAGTAATTATGTTTCTTTTATTTAGAGGAACAGACACTAACAGTATGATGTTACAAGCAGAATAGAACCCAGAGCTTCCAGAGTATGTAATGCTTCTAAGAAGTAATCTACTCAGCAGGCCAGCCACACTACTAAAAGACTTTATTGATATTATAAGAACTTGCATAAGATTAACCAACTATATGGCTCCGGTACTGACATGTCCACACCCAAAAGAGAGAGTGAATCAATTGCACCTAAAAATAGATATATAACCTTTTCAGAGCCCACATAAAATCCCAAGTCAGATCAGACCACATAGAGGTAAAGCTCTTTTAATTGGCAATTTTTTCATCCACAAAACTCAAACTCGAGAAATTATTTAAGTAGAATAAGTACCAAACCACTGGAAGCAACTTACACCTACAGTCTCATTATTCAATAGTAGCAGTCACTGTTTATTAATTTTTTATTCAATGATATGAAGAGCATTTCTTATATAAAATCATTTCTCTCATTTCATTTCTTTTTCTATACGGTTCTTTTCTATGTACGGCATGGGTGCTAAGGAGTCTCAAAACTTTTGAGCATTTATATCTTCACACGGACTTCTGCACTACATACCTCAACCAAGGCACTAAATCTCCTATCCAGTTTTGCCGTCATGTGGAGGGACTCAGAATGGAAAGGAGAATTTTCCCCAACAAATATGAGCGTACGACATTGTAGTCTCTTCAATCCTTCCATGAGGTCCGGTCTCCTGCAAGTTGACAAAACAAGCTTAATGCACGTGGTATTACTGCCAATTCACAGACTGAAGAAGAACCAAGGCACACACAAACCAAATTAGAAATCAGAATCAAATATGTTAGCATATTTTACCGATTAATTGCTTGAAGAAAACGCAACACATTTGTGCTCTTCCTCTCATCAAGCAACTGGAAAAGAAACATACAAGTAACCTGGTGTAAGCCTTAGTGAATATATTAAATAAATAAAAAGAGGCTGAAATAACAATCATATTTAAGCAACAGGGCAATACAAGGCAATGTAAGTAGTAACTAAATTTGCATAACACTGACTTTTCTGCAAGCTTGAGCTATCTCTGATTCTGGAACTTCCACATTACCACGGACTTCCTGTAATTGTTTTTTTTTTAAAAAAAAAATATAGAAAATCAAATAAAAGATTAAGGGAAAGAAAGAGAACCAAGCTACAGGGCTAAAATCCTGGCATTACATTATTATACCTCGCTGAAGTATCGTTTAAGCAAGCACTCTTTCATCAAACCACACATGCCATAAAAATATAGCAAATTTGACATCACCTAAAAATCAAACATGACGTTAGATAAAGCGGTGAGCTTTAAAAATCATGAATTAATTAGAAAGCAGGCCAGAAAAATGAACCTTGTTATATAACCATTCAGTCCAAGAAGGTGACTTGCATAAAGGAGATATGAGTATTAAGCCAAGAACACGGTCCCTATATTTCATCTGTACCAAAGCACAAAGATAAACTGAAATAAGGCCGACTTCATAGTTCACAGAGCCAAAAGGCAAAACTCATTAGTCAAGTAGAGTGCATACAGCGAATAGAGTAAGAATATAGGCACCAGCTGTTACCCCCATACACATCACTGCACCCAGCCTGGATATAAAGGTGTTCATAACATTAGTAATAAACAAATTAAGGTACAAACATTAGATTTGCATCTAAAATATACTACGGAAATGCGATTCTAATCCCACTTAGTTTTCAAGCCAGTATTAAGCTGGATGATGCCATTCAAGAGATCAATTTGAATATATATTTTCTATAGCCCATCTTGAAAGCTCAATTTGAGTGTCCTATAAAATAGAAAATTCCAGATGTGAAAACCTATATCACATTCAATTAAATTGTAGTTACCCGAAATAATTGAGAATTTCAATGATTTGATCTGCTAAATCTTCAACAGAGAGTACAGGATCATCAGGACCAAGCGCAGCAGCTCCCAACTGCAAGAACTCTTGTGAAAGTTTCAGAGGAGAAATTCTGTGAATAATAATTTTAAGACTGAATGAAATAAAGATACAATTAATCAATTTACAGACCTCATGGCCAGGAGGACTGATATGATATATGCAGAAGTTGTGAAGCAGCAAAGATGCAGCCTCCGGACAGAAAAATAATCCTTGGAAACATGACATGTCTGGATCAAAAGAGAAAATAATAATTTATCAAACAGATTAAACTAGTATAAAATTCAAAAAAGAATAATAGACTTTTTGAAAGCAAGCTGAACACACTCACAATTGAGTGCTAAATCTGGATAAGTGATAAGGGCTGGGTTAACTTGATCGCCATACACTATAACAGACACCGAGCCACAACCAGTTCGAATGTGATGTTCCTGAAACAACAAACAAAAATGAGTTTGGAGCAGACATAGACAAAAACCAGAGTGAAAGGCAATTGAGTAAAAAAGAAAACATAAAAAAATAAAGAAGAAGAAGAAGCTTGAGCTTTTGGTACGAGAGAAGAACCCTCTCCTTAAGCAACGGATATTATCATCCTCTAACATAAATGCCCATGTGCCCTCTTATAGAAAAACCAAAGTGACAAGCAACTGCATATCAATAACAATGCCCATTTAAAAAGGACAAGTATAACAAGAACTCCAGATCACAATCATCGTATGCTCCAAGAGAAAAAAAAACAAAAACAAGAAGAAAAGAGAAAACAGTAAAAACAGAGAAATTCGTCAGTAGATTTATCTTCCCAACACATGCCCGCGGAGTTGATGTGAAATAGCTATGCAAACGGGTTAGAGGTATAGTTGCTGTTCCCATGACAACACAATAGCATTTTAGACTCAGACCTCCTATCTATCTAGGTAGACTAAATCTGGCCCAGTTCTCTTGGTGGTAAAAAGGGAAAAATATATCAACATTTTTAAAAGGGGGAAAACCCTTAGCTGTTCTAGAAACCAATAAAACTAATATGAATACAGACACGGTTATAACCATAAATTGAACGCAAACCATGTAATACGTTATACGCTTCTAAAAAACCAAGGAGATAAATTAAATAAAAAAGGATTCTACTTTTAATAAGGTTGAACTTCATACAAGAAACGGCGAAAAAGTAAGGAAAAAACAAAGTATGATGGGAGAAACTCAAAACACGAAAAATTCCTTCATCAACCAAAAAGCAACAAAAGCTGTGAAGAATTTCAGTACTTATAAAACTCAATAAGTCAATGTCCCCCGCATACACAATACAGACTTTAAAAATCCATCTGAGAGACATTGGTAAAGGAAGACCGCAAACAAAATAAGCAGAAGACGTTACGAACAAAATTCCAAAATAACCAAGGGAAAAAAGAATATGAAGCCAGAAAAGATAACGAGGGTGGATATGAAAAGAATCAACATCAACATTTTAACAATTGGATGATGGAAGGACAAAGAATGTTTAGCAGATACGGATCCGTTATCCACCCTTTATCTTCAAAATCCCTAAAACTGATAACCAAGAAAACAAGGGGAAACAGTATCCAACCCATTCTATTCGGGATTGAAACGTTTTTTGTTCCTCCTGACGCTGGGAATCAGATAGCAAAGCAAAATAGAAAAGCAATCAATATTCAGTTACATTAAGACAAACTGCCCCAAGTGACGTAGAAAATTGACTTCCCTTAACTTTCTGCCACATATTTTATCCGGCGAACTTAAATGGCCCAACCCTGAAAATGATATGCAATATAACATACTTTCCACAATCATTTCAGAAGATACTAAGAACAAGAATAAAGACCCAATTAAAAGAACAGCTCGAATGAATCGATCCATTTCAAAGTTTCAACCATCAAACCCAAGAAACAAAAGAGATCAAGCTGGGAGGGAGGGAGGAAGGGAGGACCTTTCCACCGAGATGGATCCTCTCGGTGTGAAGAGGAACGGGATCATTCGAGTCAGCCATGGCCAAAGACTAGAATGAGAATTGTGTAGAAGCCCAGGAACTCGAAAAAGGCTCCTAAGACAAGCTCTCAGTGTGAGGTGGGTATCTTGCCCAGGATCAAGAAATAGTGAAATGGATATGGAGGAGCGAGGAGGGTGAGCGCTGGGATTCAAATGGCTTATGAAGGAAGCGATTCTTTATCTCACAATATGGGAATTAGAACTGCTTCCTTCCTTCCCCTCTCCCTCCCTAGAAACTCTTCAATTTTATATTGGCTAAAATACAAATAACCCCTTCAACTTTAGCTTTTTTATAAGAGTCAAGGTGTAAATTGGATAACGAAGTGGTATGTTAAGAATACCAGGCATATAAATATTTTGAAGGGAGCAAAATACCAATAAACAATTGAAAGGGAGAAAAAGTATCAATGAAGAAATTAAAACTTCAGCGAAGAGACTACAACGGGTATTGTGCTACTTTCATAAGTTTTAAATTCTTCATCGATATTTTTGTTCCCTTCAAAATATTTATGTGCCGATGTTTCTAGTGTAAGACTTTGTTAGCCAATCTGTAGGTTAACCCTTTTTATAAATCACCCCCCTATCTCTGAAGGTTTGAAAATCACACCCCCAAACTCTTATAGTTTAACATTTAACACCTTTCCCTTAAAAAATATGTTAAATGTAACAGAATGAATGCCACATCATATAACACAGAATTATTTGGCAGATAACATGTAAATTTTATTATTTAATTAATTTTTCTTGATTTAATAATCCTTAATGTTGTCCCTGGACCATTAATAATCCCTAATTCTCGTCTCCCCTAGTAATCATAGTTTCTCCCTCTGCCAACTTTAAAAGTTTACAGTTGGTCTGCTCCTAACCCATGATTGGAAGTGGCCTCCTATCTCAAAGGTGGAGAAACTACCATCGTTTGGTAATACAGTCTTAGGCCCCATTTGGATCAAAGAAAAAGTGAGAATGGAAAGGAATGAAAATGAAAAGAATGGAATGGAATGGAGAATATTTTGTCTCGATGCGTTTGATTGGCACTAGAAAAGAAAATGAGTTGATAGGAAAAATTTTGTTTGGTTGAAAAAAAATACGGTAGGAAAATGAGGCAAAATACCATTTTACCCTTACAGATAAAATATTTTTTTATACCACACAAAACCAACTACACAAAAAGACAAAGATACACATTCGAGAATCCCTTACCAATTCTCGAGAATTGGTAAGGTATTCTCAAGAATCCTCACCAATTCTCGAGAATTGGTGGAGAATGTCTCACCAATTTTCAAGAATTAGTGAGGCATTCTGGACTAGTAATCATTGGTGTCACAGTAAATTCATGTTCACAAACCCATACCCCACATTTCAAGATCTAGCAATCAATGGGGAGGTAAACGAAATTGTAAGAGGACAAGGGTTGATGTCCAGCATGTTCAGTAGTAGCTTCAAACTACAACACATGTAAAACACAATTTCTGAGGGGATGGTTTAAAATTATTGTTTTAGTTTATTCTCATAAAAAAGGAACAGAAGATCGAATGTAATAAACTAAGTATGGTGATTGGTAGAGATGAATGTGAAGAAGATAACTTTTTGAAATCGTGATAAAATGATGCAAAGGAGGAGGACTTACCAGGAATAGGGGGAGAATTAGGGATTATTAATGGTCAAAACAGAACTAGGATTATTAAGTCAAGAAAAATTAATTAAATAATAAAAATTACATATCATTGCAAATAATTCTGTATTATATTATGTGACAATCATTCCGTTAGAATTAATGGCTTTTTTAACAGTAAGCTGTTAAATGTGAAACTATAAAAGTTCCGAGTGTGATTTTTAAACTTTTAAAGATGAGGGGGCTTATATATATAAATATAGGATATTATCAGATCCCATCTATTTTTTTATTAATGGTCAAAACACAACTTAGATGATAATTAAATAATAAAAAATTACATATCATTGCAGATCAATTCTGTATTATATGATGTGACATTCATTCCGTTAGAATTAATGATCTATAAAAGTTCCGAGTGTGAAAACTTTTAAAGTAGTGACATTGGTAGTGACTAAAATTGATTGATGAGATTGATCTAACAATATCCTTAGTAGTATCTCATATACAAAAGAGATAAAGTTGAGGATGTTATTTGTATTTTGGCCTTTTATATTTTTATGCCGTTAACCACCACCAATGCTTCCGTTGGACACCAACAACTATAGATCTTGCCAATTTTTTCACCAGTTTAAATTACACTTCTATGTTCTTTTTGAGATTATTAAGTAAAAATTGCATGTACCTAATCTCCTAGTAAGATTCTAGAGATGTAACAATTTTAATTTTCAAAAGACATATAAATAAATAAAGAGAAATAGAAAGAATGAAATTATGCACATTTTAAATAAATAATACGGCTCTTTATAAATTTTATATTTTATATTAATTATGTTCATAGTTAATAAGTACTGTATTTATTTGCATACATGATGTAAATATTTAGGTTAAGATACACTCAACCTAATAAATTTGGGGAGTGCCACTGCCATATAACCCATCAGCTTTAAAAGTTTGAAATAAACTTTCACTTCCCATATTTTGACCACCAAACTTAGGTCATTTAAGTTTGATGTAAGATTAAATTATACAAAACTTCCCTAAATTTTATGTCATATAATAAAAATTCTCCATAATTTTTTGAAACATTATAATAAACCACATTGAATTTTTACATTTACACAAATAATTCCTATACTTGATATGTTGTATTGTACTAATTAAGTAAAACAATTAGCAAATGGCATTAAATTTCGAGTATTTGATGTTATGTATTGCTGGAAGATTTATAAGGAAATGGATAGTGGAATTGGGATGGCTTTGAAATAGAAAGGAATATTGTATGTATTTGGAAAAAATAAAGGAAATATTTCTTCTAAAAATATTGGATCTAACATAAATAGAAGAGATTTTTTAAGAAAGAAAAGAAAAGAAATAGAAGTGGGTTTAGACATAAAGTGAAAATGACAAAACCGTCCATTAAATAAAAAAAAAATAGAGCAAAAACTCATAGGGACAATTTTGAAATTTTACATTGGTTTCCATGTTGAATAAAGGATTTAATGTTTCTCCAATGGAAGAGGTTTTTAAGAAAGAAAAGAAAAGAAATAGAAAACATTAAACCTTGAATGATAAAAATGGGAAAAAACTGAGTAACAAATCTCAATTGGGCATCATTTTTTATAATCACTTGAATAACCATGGGTTCACCTTAGGTGCTTTTTACAATTAGAGGGACAAGGGTTCAAATTTTTTTTAGAGGGACAAACAAATTTTTTTTTTTTTTTAATTATTTTATATACTTTATTTTTTTAGATTAAATTATATATTGCCTTGAAAACTTTTTTTTGCACCTAGTATCTCAAATTAATTAGTTTCCGGATATTGGTATTCGGACTAATATTTCTCGAATACAAGACTGAAACTAATTAGTTTAAGATACAAGGCCCAAAAAAATTCCGAGAAGCGTATATAACTTAATCAAAATAAATAAATAAATAAATAAATATTAAAAAAATTAAAAAAATTGCTTGTCCATCTAATTAGAGAGACAAGCATGTAAGAAGCACCTTATGTGCCTTATGTGCTTCTGCTAAGCATATGGATATTTTGAAAGACTTGGCAATATAGGACTTGTGTAGTTTAATAACCATAGAAACTTTTGATGTTAATGTAATGATGTGGCCAATTGCATATTGATTCTTTTGTTTTTTTGGTTGCCCACCCGGTTCACCGGATCTTCGTCTCGACTAATCCAGATCTGACCCATGTCACGCACCTAGCTATGGTGAGAGAGTCTCCTAGCGAGCGTATTGATTCTTGATAATGATGTAAGTTGATATGCAAAATATGTAATTATCTATTAGACTTTGGATTTTGATAATGATGTAAGTTGAGCTTTAGTGGGCCTAAGCCTCCAAACGAATAATTATTTTAGATTACATAGGCTTTTTGGCCCCACCATTTTCAACCCAAACCCATCAAGCGTTGGCCTATTTAGGCCTTCATATTATTACTTCTTCCATTTAACTTATGTTTTGATCATTTTGATAATTACATATTCATTTCTTAGCTAGTATTTATTTGAAATTGTTTTAACCCTTTATAAATTACATGATCAAACATGATACAAAAATATTAAGACATTTATGTGATAATGGATCATTTTTCTATTATCGTTCAGGATAATGGCTTGACTTGACTTAATTTTGGTTATTTGGACCTTGTTTCAAACTTTAGTTTGCTGATATTTTATATTTTAATTAAAAAATTTATGAAACTTTTTTTTTTCAATTTGAATATAAGTAGGAAAATATTAAAAGGGCCTAAGGCCCACAGGCCCGACCAAGCCTTTGGCTGGCTTTCAATTTTAGAAGTGTTTTTTGAAAATAACTTTTTTCAACCCCGATCCTTTTAGGCCTGAAGGCTGAAGCCATCAATTGGTTGCTCAATTTCCCACCTATAACAACATGGCCAACCAAAATCAAAAGCTGAATCTAGGAAAAGAGTTTTTGAAAAACCAAAGTTATGTTTGATTCTATTTTCTTTTTTTATGTTCTTGATGTAATATCGTGATTTTGCTTCCCTGTGCAATGTATATAATTAGGAGTTGGCTTACCTCCGCTGCAACAATTGCTCCGCCATGGTGCACCCAAACGTGTCGTTTCAGCGCTAATGACACACACCGGTCCCTTAAAAAAAAAAAAAAAAAAAAAAAAAAAAAAAAAAAAAATTCAGGCACTACCGGATAATAAAAAGATAATTCGTGATCTTAATCGCATCAAATGTTTTTTCATGATCTTGAAAAATTATTTTAGGATCTTAAAAAAATATTTTATGGTATAGACTAGTACTAAAAGGATACTTCAGATACTTATCGATACATAAAATAATAATTCATGATCTTAAAAAATTATTTTAGGATCCATAAAAATATCCTAAAATATATTTTTAGTAGCAGTTACCTAAATTATTTTTTAAAGATCCAAAAATAATTTTTTTATGTACCAGTCAGTATCCTGAAGTATCCTTTTAGTACTAGTCTGTACCCTAAAATATTATTTTAAGATCCTAAAATAATTTTTCAAGATCATGAAAAAAAATTTCGATTCGGTATTCAAGATCCCGAATTATCTTTTTATTACCCTAGTGCCCGAATTTTTTTTTTTTTTTTTTTTGGGACCAAAGGTGTGTGTCATTAGCGCTGAAACGACCACGTTTGGGTGCAGCGGACGCAGCGGAGCAATTGTTGCAGCGGAGGTAAGCCAACTCCATATAATTAGTAGAATGGAAGAGTGAAATTTTGGCCTAATGCTTGATTTTCCCAAAACCTTAAATTTTGGGGTTTTTTTTTTTTTTTGGCTTTAATTAATGTTCTTGATGTAATATCGTGATTTTGCTTCCCTGTGCAATGTATATAATTAGTAGAACGGAAGAGTGAAATTTTGGCCTAATGCTTGATTTTCCCAAAACCTTAAATTTTGGGATATATGGTAATATATAAATGTTTGACATGGAATTGATATTCCATTGACTATTTTTACCATTGGTTGATAAAAGACAACATGCAAGTCATTTAGTTAAGGCCATTTTCGGCCAAAAGGAAAGAGGACAAGAAGGGAAGAGAAAAATTAATTGGTTCACATGTGACATGTCCTAATAGTCAAAGGTGTAATCAAGAAGCTTCTTGCCTAAACCTCAGATTTTGGCCAAGTGTACATAAGGAGAAGGGCAAGGAATTAAGTAATCTTGACATATGTTAAAGTGTCTTTGTGAAGCTATATACACCCTTCATATTTTGGCCAACTAGAGAAGAATAGGAGGCAGCATGGATTTTTACATTTATGATGTCAAAGGCCAAAGACCACGCAATAACTTCTTCTTGAATCACATATTGCTGTTGGTTAATTTTGAGTGATGTTTGACGTTCAAGCGCGAATTCATGAGTGAGTAAAACAAATTTTTTTTGTCTTTTTTGGATTGCAGTGAAAACTAGAACCCATAACCTTTACGGTACTTATAAGAACCTGTAACTTTTTACAGTACTCATGAGTTATGTTTAGAAGCTAACTTCTAGATACTCTTGATCACATTTGTTAAATAAGTTAATTTATGAAAAATCCGTAACTCTTATGGGAGAGAATGGATCTTAATTTCATAAACCCAAGAGCTGTAACTCTTTACAAGCGCTAATGAGTCTTTCCCAATTGCAATCAATGAAATATTGTCTCTATGTTATCATGAAATTTCCTAAATTAAACTATAAACTAAATACTCATGGGTTTCTATAAGGTTGTCATGAGAACCCATAGCTTTTTATGGTACTCATGATATTGATCATCATTTAAACTCATGGCTCTACAAGGTTATTCCTTTTAGCTCTACTCATTAAAATACATGAGGGGTTTTAGGACGTCCTCAAATATTAGATCACTGAAGACCTCAAATATATGACGTCCTCTAATGCTGATTCAGACGGCTACCTCCCGATTGCCTTGAGAACCCTTCTCTTTGATTCCTCTCTTTCCTTGGATGCATGCTAGGCGATGCAAGGTTGAAGACTCAACGTTCTTGGGTTTTCTATCTCTAAAGAATCTTGGGTTTCTTGAGATTAGGTCGGGACAAGAAAAAAAAGAATGGATTACCTTTGGATGGCGCCTTTTCTTCCCTTTCTTGGTGCTTTGGCTGAAATTGCCAAGCCTCCAAAGAGATCTCAATGTTTCGGCCAAGAACTCGCTAGGTTTTCTAAGCTAGCCACAAAACATAAGACTACCAAATGTCTTATATTTTTCACGCCATAAAACCTACGGTTCACCAAGCTTGAAAATTAATAAGACCCTAATTATCTTATCATTTATACGGTTAAAACCCTAATTAGGGATAAAATAATAATGGTCCATTCATTGGTATTATCCAATTAATAAAAAAAATGGATTAAATCCATCTCTTGAATTATTTCTTGAAATATTCAAGATAATAGATCGCATCCATTTTTTAAAATTATTTCTTGAAATAAAAATTCAAGATAATGGATTATATCCATATATTTAATTATTGCATCTTGAATTCGAAATTCAAGATCACATTTTTATCCAATCTTTTATTCATTGTTTATCCTTTGTTTGTCCAATCTTTATTGGACATTTATTTACACACACACACACACACATAAATATATTAAGATAATTCAAAATTATCTTTATAACCTAATCTCTTGAATTCAAAATTCAAATTTAAATTTTAAAATCAAAATTCAAATCCTAAATTTAAATTGGCCCAAGACCTCGTTTGGTTTTCTAACATATTTGAGCCTATTAGTGGAGAAACTAATTTCCTACTAAGGAACCATATATGGCGCCATTTTCTATATTGACTTGGAGTCCCATTCAAACCTAAATACACATATTCTTTTGAAAAAAACCCAATAACAATTATAAGTCCAAACTTGCTAATTTTAAGCAATCAAGAATAACCTTTGTGTGTGACTCATTAGGCCCAATTAATCACTTACATAAATAACCTTGGAACAATCAAACTCCTTTAATGGCCCAAGTTATCTATTTCACTTGAATCAAGATTAAATATTTTCACTTGAATCATTAAGTTTATTTCATTTACAATTGTCTGTTATCATCAAAACAAACATAGAGAACTAACAAAGTCGGTCAAAACACAAAGGGGGACCATTAGGCTAGTTTCTAACCAATTATAAATCACTTCACATTCCCTTTCTCATGCTAAAAGTCAACCAACACAAGAAATACCCAAGGAAGAGGTTCTAGCCGAGACAAAGAAGAGAAGGAGCAAGGTAAAAGACACAAGGGTTCAAGGTGAGTTATGTATGCCTTAACTTCCATCTCTTCTTCACCTTTTCTTGTGTAAACTTCAAGTCCTCAAAGGCCTCTTGCATGGTGTTTTCAAGGAGTAGGCTGAAAACCCTAGGTGGTTTAAGAATGAGGAAGTTTGCAAGAAACTCAAGAACAAGCTAAGCAAGTAGCATCTCTAACCTTCTTGAACTCTTTTTTGATGTTATTGGACATGGAATCAATTCCTTCTTGTTTTCTTGCAAATTTGGAAGATTTGAACCCTAAGGAGAGGCGCCCCCCCAAATGTCTAAACATGGGTTAAAGCATGTTAAAGGCCTAAATCATAAGTTAGAAGACAATCTAGGGCTAAGTCATGGTGCTCTTGAAGTGAAACTTGGAAAAACAATTTGGTTTTCTTTATGCTCTAATTGAGACTCAGTGAGAATGTTGGATGGAAATTGCCGGAATGCTTTATGGTAGCTCAGAAGATCAATTTACCTTTTTGTGCTTCGTCTCTGCTAAGCATTTAATGCACTTCTGACACACATTTGCTTTAAAGTAATTTGGTGTTTAAAATATGTTAAACTCATCTAAAACTCATTAGCAAACTGATTAAACTTTGTTAGGAATAACAATAAGAAATAATATGAAAAACCCAGATCATAATCAAAGATTTACAGATCATAATCAAACATTTTATCCTTAAATGTATATTAACCTTAACCTAAAGACAAGACATAAATATGATAAAGATAAAATGTGCTCAAATACATAAATCATAAAATACTAAATAGAAAAAGGTGTTCCTCTACCAAAGTAGATTGTCTCATTTAATTAAATATGAGATACTATATCTCAATTTAATTAAATCAGATACTATATCTTTATTCGAAAATTAAATCGAGATACAATATCTAAATTTATTATAGTTATTTAATTTATCAAATAAATTAAATACTATATATAATATTATTATTATCTATAAGTAATATCATTATTATGTTCGAATTTAATATATATATATATATATATATTCATCCTAGATTAAATACAGTATTCATAAAATCTTAGACACATCTAAGATTTAATGAATCTGGACACTATTGCTCGTGTTGGGCTATTCTTGTATGCGACCCTGCAGACCCACATGAGATTGACAGTGGGCCAATACTGTATCAGCCCACAAGTCACAAGCGGCTTCTAGCAAGACATTGTGACTACCCAATTCATGTGGGGATCGATGATACGATACTACCTATCGTACAACTGTGTCACCCCTTTTGTCACGCGATAATTTGGTCAAAGATGAGACATGGATAATGTCAATTTCTTGTTCTTGACCATTACTTTCTCCATTCTCGAGTAGTCTAATAAATGAAATGGAAACTCTTTTCCATCGTAGTATGTCCATACATTTCTCAGACTCACTCATCGAGGGGCCCAGTATTATCTCTCTACAAATGTGAGGGACAAATTCCATCTTGACCATTTATATTCCTCTGCATGAAAACCACTGATCCTGATCCCAGCCTTCATCATCACCTGGTCAAAGGTGACTTTTGACTAGGTCAAAGACCAGCAACTCATCATGTTGGAATCCATGATGATCTCAGGTCAAAGGGCGTTGTGACACGGTTATACATGAGATAAGCTTATGACTAAATCTATGCAGCTTTCTCATAGTAGGCCGGTCCAGCACCTTGTACTCTTACAAGTGCCTATGACTTTGATTCGTATATCCATACCCCATCAAAGTCATATTGATCTTATTTCATCTTCGCTCCCGCGTAGATGACCGACCAGGACATTTAAGATAATCTATAAGATATATCTAAGGATACAGTTATCACTATAAACACGTGAATGAAATGATAACTAAATGAAGAACAATGACTTACCCCTAGGGCATAATTTCCAACATATAGGGCCTCTTGGATGTTTGTATTATCATAAGGGGAAGAAGTTGATTGCTTTTTTCAACCCTCATGATCACTCTTGCTTTCTAAGGGCAAATCCTAGCCCTTCATTTTGTCTTCCAATTTTAGCCTCAAGATCAAGTGGCAGTTATCTCTTTTGCCCTTGATTATGGCAATATTATTTCTTTGCCATGAGCTCTTTTAGTTCTTTACATTGCTTCTTTCTCGACACCATTTTATTCCATTTAATATAACAATCATACAAGGAATTCTGGTGAATTAATTTGGGATATTGCAAGGATTACACAATAGCATAGATGTATAAACATCTGAAAAATGACCAAGGGTTTAAGGATGGATTATGGCATAGTATTTGGAAGTAGAGAGGACCAAGAAGAGTCCAAGTGTTTTTGTGGGTTGCAGGGTATAATAAACTACTCATAGCTGAAAGAAGAGGTAAATTAATGAATGGTAGTATTACTTGTTATATGTGTGAGAATGAAGTTGAATCTCTCATGCATGTTATAAGAGATTGCCCAATGCAAAATAGATTTGGGAAAAGCTGGGAGAAGATGATAAAGCCTCGAGCTTTTACCAATTGGAAGGAATATATTGGTTTAGGTGGTGTCTGTCAAGGAAGAGTGAAGATGGAATAACATGCTGGGAAGATTAATACTATGTTCGGAATAACATGATGGCTACTTTGGGGTTGGAGAAAGCAATGCATGTCTGTAGTGTTAGTTAATTTTTCCTATTACACGACTTTCTTGCAAAGTTTCATGAGATTGAAAACAAAAATTTATTTAATCATTGTGGAAACCCGTAATTCCTTACGGTCCTCATGAATTATTAACTTTAACTCATTATGCTAATTAGTTGTTATTCATTAATCCATAACTCTTTATTATAGTCATGAGAACTCGTAACAATTTATGATAATCATGAGTTTTAAGGATTACTTGTTAAAACAACTATTGGAGATTAGGATTACATGATAAAATGACTATTGGAGATTAGGATTACTTTAGATCACTCGAAGACTTCAATGTTATTGATGTCCTCTGATGTTGATCAACATGGCTATCCCCGATTGCAATGAGAATTCTTTCTCTTAAAACCCCACTTTTGGATGCTTTGCTAGGTGAAGGCAAGGTTAATGTTTGGCTTCCTTTGGCTTTTCTCTTTTCAAGAAGATGATGGTTTTTGGAATAAGATGAACTAGATTAGAATCTTATATTTTCTTGAATTTGTGGCACACACCAATCAAATTGGTGTCTTATTTTTCTCTCTAGAAAAATGTACAAGAAAAGACCTAAAATCAGCACTTTATAATCAAATTGGTGTCTATGTAAAGATAATTTCTCTCATTTTCTCTTCTCAACCAAATAATGTAACATTAAAATCACTCTTATATCATAAGGGTAGAGTTGTCAATGTGAAAAAAAATTCCCTCCCTCCCCCTCCTAACCAAACAAGTTAACATTAAAATCTCTTCCCTCCCTTTCCTTCTGATCAATCTAAATAAGGTAATATTAAAATCCGTCCCTTCCATTCCCCTCAATTAAAATCCCTCCCCTCCCCTCCGTTGAACCAAAACACCCTGAGGACCTCCAAATGTAATCGGTGGAGACTAGAATCAAGGCAGCGGCAGAGCTTTCATACCCAGTTTAAACCTCCTTGCTGGTAACTCCAAGCTCATAGCGATTAGTCCCAACAATCTCATACCCAGTTTCGTCTTCCTCCGTCTTCTGCGGGTGCTCCATCGAAAAAATTCCCCATTGCTTGCAGGCACGGCCTATGTTGCAAGGAGTGCGCCCTTTATCTTCATGGTAAGATCTCACATAAAAACATCATTTCCAACTGCTTTCTAATTGCCAATTGCACAGGTAATCATTGTTAACGTCTCAGCAAAACCTGATGTTGCTAGAGCCCACTTGTATTCAGACTTAAATTCAATGTCTTGCTTGTATCGACTAAAACACTAGATACTCTATCGATAGTATATATGGCATATTGTTGGCAAAAAAGAAAAAGAAAGTATATATGGCATATATGTAAGTGCCATACCAGAGCAATTTTCTTTTGTGATTTGTGAGGCTAAACGCATTTATATTGGGGCAACTTTCAGTGTTGGGTTGTGAGGTGGAAGATCAGGGAAGACGAGGTTGAACGCAAACATGTGTGAATATCTCCTCAAATCTCGCGGGCCCTATTTATCAGCCCTCCGAAGTTCGCTCTTTTACTCTCGTTGCTGCTCGTGTAACCTCCCTATCTCCTGTATTCTTTGAATTTGTACAATTTTTCTTGTTAGTTTACTTCTGAATCGATATTGTCTGTAAATTGTATCTATCATCTCCTAGAAGCTTCCCAGAGTAAGAGGGCGGAAGCTTCAGATAGAGGAAATTCAAGCTTAATTCACCCTAGTGCGATTGTTCATCCCAATGCCATCATAGGCGAGGTATTTTCTTGAATATGAATTAATTCTTCACTTCACATCTTCACTATCTTAGTTTCCTCCCTGTAGGCATTCTTTGTTTTCCTGATTGCATATATGTTTGAGGGTTTTATAAGGTAGCTCAAGGCTGAGAACATGCGTCTTCATGACGTCTCTCTCTCTCTCTCTCTCCTGTTTTTGAGTGTATAATGTTCTGCCGGTGGGACCGTGATTGTGGCTGGAACTTGGAACACTTCTTTAGATAACATTCTAATTGCTTTTTTACTGAGAATTGTTGAGTTTACTATTCCTATGCCCCTGAATTAAGGGCTGCCAATTATGTGAAAGGTAAACTTGGCTTGCTTGACGTGTAACATCAGTTTTGCAATTTGGGAAAGAAAAAAGAAGAGGGACAAGAGTAGAGCTTGGATTGGTTAATGTGCCCTTTACGAACAATCTGTGGTGTGGAATATTGTAAATTTAATGCTGTGTTCAAGTATTAATGCAGCCTTGTGTCTCAGACCTTATCATCTTTTGAACTCATCAAAGATATTTTGCACAGATTAATGTTTTCTAGTGATTGATCTCCGGCTGTCATGCCTAATGTGTTCTAGTGATTGCTCTCCTGCTTAGGGGGTTTCAGTAGGACCCTTTTGTTCTGTGAGTTCCTCCGCAAAGCTTGGCAATTTTTGTAAGCTATATCCAGGAAGCCATATTTTTGGAAGTACTGAATTAGGAAACAGCTGTACGTTAATGACGTGAGTTCAGACCTAAGACTTCCAATTTTTCCTAAGTTTCTGCCTTCTGCAGGGATTGCTTTCTATTGAATCATTATTTGATCTCATATTTGGGACACTTTATCTGGCAGTGGTGCAGTTGTTGGTGACGATCTTCCAGGATGTACTATCATCGGTAAAAATAATGTAATAGGGTATCATGCTGTAATTGGTGTCCAATGTCAAGACATGAAATACAAGGTATCTTATCAGTTGTTATTCACATTAATGGACTCTGAGTTTGTGGGTCATGATTTATCTTATTGACTCTGACAGTACTCAATCTATGTCAATTTACCCTTTAAGTTCTGATTGTTGACATAGAAATTATGTCATCATAGTTATATTCATGTTGTTGGGACTAAATTAATCTATAAAGTGCATTTATTGATTAAAAAAATGTCTAGTAGAATGTCATTTATTGAGTAATAGAATGGTTAGTAGAGTGTCATTCTCATCAAGAATGTTATAGCTGCTATTCTAGGCTTTTTTGATATTTTCTTAATACATCTGTAGTTCTGTACAACTAATCACTTAGTGTATCCTGCTTGCTTCTAACTGAAAACAGGAGTAAAGACATAAATAACCATAGAAAACTCACGGCAAGGTAGATCAAGTTCTAAGAACCTGTAGATCTATAACAGAAAAATATGAAGTAGATCCAAAAAACAGATGTCTAAAATAATGAGTATTCGTGGATGCTCAAAAGATCACATGCTAAACCGCAAACATGGTTATTGGTTAGGCTGTCCTGCTATGTGCACTAACTCTTTAAGTCAGATAGCTAATGACCTCTGTGTTAAACCATCTATAATGGACTGAATTATATTATATGTACATATTTCATGTGTAGCAGAGTCATGTAATTAATCTCTCTTTGTTGTTTTTTTGGGTCATTATAAATGCTCCTAATCATGCTGCTATTTAGACAGATGATGAATGTTTCCTGGAAGTTGGTGACAATAATGATATTAGGGGACATACTTCAATCCATCGATCTTCAAAGTCAACTGATAGGACTGTAAGAAGATTGTCCATTTGCTTTTGTGTGTGTGTGTGTGTGTAGTTTTCATATTCTAACTGGCACAATACGATCAGGTTATTGGGAATAACAATCTGATCATGGGATCTTGTCATATTGCCCATGATTGCAAGATTGGTAACAGCAATATTTTTGCAAATAATACTCTTCTAGCTGGGCATGTCATAGTGGAGGTATGCCCTTTTCAAACAAATACATTTTATATAAGATAGATTCATGTAATAGTTTTAGCATGTATGATTGTAAAATTAATCAGAACTCTACAAATGTAGGACTATGTTCACACTGCAGGTGCCATTGTTGTTCACCAATTCTGCCATGTTGGCGCCTACTCTTTTCTTGGTGGTGGTTCTGTGGTAAGGTCATCTTTCAGTCTGCTGGCCTTGAGTCACTATTATGCTGAAAGCAGTTTTGTCGTTAGTTTTGGAACGTAATGTACAATTAATTTTCATTGGTCCATTTAAATAGTAGTTGAATTTTGTTGTAGTGCCAACTTAAATAGATGGAATCTTGTGCACAAGAATATGTATCCACTTTGCTTTAAAGTTATATGATACGTAAGTCATAAATAATATGTGTTAGGGTTAGATATTAGGGCACAATATTAATCCTATGAGGCCTTAGGACTGATTAGGGATAATAGTAAGTAGTTAAGGGTAATAGTGGCATATTACTAATCCTATAAGGTCATTAGGAGTAGTGCATTAGGATCTGATTGTGTATTGTATTGCTGTCATATTGTAATTGTATTTGTATGGGCTGTTATGGGCCTTAACTATGATTGAGTCTAAGGCTAGCCTATATAAAGGGAAGAGCCTAGCTTAATCACTTATGTATGTTGATGTTAATGTGTATGAATGGAATGAACAGTGCAGCAGCACTTGTTTCATATGTGTTTCTCTCCCAGTCCCCCTAATTCTCTACAACCTTCACAACATTATAATCCTAGAAGGTCCTTCTTGAAGAATTTGTGGAACCAAGGACTTACAGTGAGTTTATGCCAAACGAATTCCTTCTGCTATAATATCTCATTTTTTAATAAATGAAGGTTTCACAAGATGTGCCCAAATACATGATGGTGTCTGGAGAAAGAGCTGAACTTCATGGTCTAAATGTAGTGGGCCTTACACGATGTGGATTCAGCAATACAGAGGTTCTTGCCAATAAAATGTTACGTTCATTTAATTTGAATTTAAATTAGATCTTATTGTGCAATTAATAGTTCTTATGCTACGTTCTAGATCAGGAGCCTTAGAACAGCTTATCGAAGGATATTCATGCCCAAAGATGCAAATACTAGGTCCTTTGAAGAAAGGCTTGCTGATGTGGTATTCTCTTGTGCTCTTGTGTTGCTTTGAGTGATAAGTAACGGATCTGGAGGCCTCCTTCTTGGATCAAATCTTAATTGGAAACTTCTTTTGCAGGAGAAAAACGAAGAATTGACTCACTTTCCTGCTGTATGTGCAATGTTAAAATCAATCCATGATTCTTTTGCGCAAGATCGGCGTGGAATATGCAAGTTCAGAGACTTGATTAGCTCCTGAAGTATGATAAAGTGAGCGAGTGCTTGCACACACATATATCCTTTGACAAATACTCTGCTTGCCATGCCCATTTAGCTAGGACTTCTCGTTTCAAGGAAGCCAACTTAGCCATGCCCATTTAGCTTGGACTTCTCGTTTCAAGGAAGTCAACTTATGATTAAAAGACTATTATTTGTGTTTAGTGTAAAGTGCTGACTATGTTGCAGATATCTCATGCAGTTTTTGCCCAAATTACAAGCTCATGAACATTTGGGGTAAATTATGATAACTGTTCTGGAACTCTTCTAAAGTCAGCATGCTTACTGAAGCAATTTTGATGGAAAGTATTGTAATATTGAGAGCTTGTGGCATGAAGAGCGGTTGGTTAATACGATAAGAAAAATTGTTTGAAACAATGAATTCTTGTGTATTTCCAAATATTGATCTGTGAAACACTTTTTTTGAGAGGCATAGTAATGCTGGTTCAGTTTTGCATTGATCGTGTAGCTACTTTTATTCAATATATGAACTTCAGATTATGGCATGAGTGGCATAAGCGAGTTGCTTTCTTCTTACTTGCCAATTGTAATTTTGGATAACTTCAGCAGTTCTGAAGGAAATGTGTCAGATTCTAAAGCTAGATAATTAAGGATAATTTAGCCGCCTGTTTTTGTCTTGTTAAATACACTCATTTATGATTTCAAGTTTCTCACGGCTGATTGATCTCGGACCCAAAGTTTTATCTGTTTTGATTGGATTGTTCCAGATCTAGAGATCTCACTAATGACCAGAGCTTTGTTGAGCTTGACAGGAGTAACAACTAAGACGTTCTCCTCAGGGAATGTGAAAACATCCATTTTCAATTTTTTAAATGGATGCTTACAAGATAAATGCAAAAGGCATGGATGTAGTTTGATTTTGCATAGCTAATAGACCCCGATATTTTTCATAGAAACAAGAACAAGATATGATGTGAACACCTTATTTTGTCTGGGCCCACTCAAAAATTAAAATATACTCCCTCCGGTCCTAATTATAAGACATAATTACTAGAATTTGGAGAGATTAAGGAGGGAAGTTAAATTAGGTAATTTAATTGTTTTTCCCAAAAAACCCTCGATTAAAATTTAAAATCACATTAACGATTAACCTCGCACGTTACTCTCCTGCGACTTATCCGAACTCACAGCCTGACAGCGTCTCCTTGTCCGACAATGTCTCCTTGTCCGAGCTCACAGTCCGACAACGCCTCCGTCTCCAAGCTAACAATCCAACAACGTCGCCTTCTCTGAGATCGAAGTCCGTCGACTTCTTTGAGTTCACATCCCGCCATCATTGAATCGATATGTATGTTCCTTATTTTGAGTTCCGATTTTAGATACTCCATTTTTCAAATTTCCTTCTCTTGATTTTAGTCTCAGATCTCCATCGATTTCAGTTTTGCTTGCCGCAATTCTTCAATTTGTTTCTCTGGACTTCATATTTCTGTCGATTTCATATTTTGCTTGATGTAGATACCTAAATTGCTTTTGTCGATGGATTTTAATCGTAAAGAAATTGGTGCAGGTGAACATTAAAGCTTGTTCTTATTGTAGTCAAGCAACACATTTGATTATATATAGTCTAAGTTGAGCCGCACTACTTATGATTTCTCGAAATTGGGAGTAATTTTGTTTGCTTATCATTTTCGATGAGCTTCTCTTTGATTTGAACGCACTACCAAGTCACTCTCGGAAATTGCGAAACCGAACCTGATATTATTGAACAACAAATTGATGAGGAACTCATTCAAGCATCTCAAACTAACAAGAATTTCAATACACCTAGCCTTGAATGGTGAGGTGAAATTAATAGGAAAATGATGGTTTGATAGATGAAGATTGGAACATGATTAAGATGCAACATGGACCCAGTGCTTGATTGACTCAATATTCAAGCTATGATCTTATGCTTTTTCATTTGTGAATGCGTGGCTTTGTGAAACTTACTCTCTGAACTTTATTATTTCTGCTGCAACTTCAACAAAATGTGCAGCCCCTCTGAACTTAGATCCCGTTCTCAATTTTAATCATGGAGAACAGATTAAATTGCTTGTTTTCACAAGATCAAGCATGACGTATATAAACTTGATTTGTTTTCCCCCATACCCACAACAGTTGTGACACTCGATCTACATGAGCAACAATAATCTTTTTTACTCTTTTTCTTATCACTTCGTCCTACAAAAGTAGTCCTTTTTGGCTCAAAGTCTCGATTTGCCACCCCATTACAAGCGAAGCTAGTTTAGGATTCGCTATCTACTTTTGAAACTTTAGTATCTGTCTCATGCTAGCTTTTTGATCTATAAATGGTCTCATTGGTTTTGATCTAACAAAATATTGCATGGTAGAGATCTTGAAGTAGAGGGGTTCTAATAAATATGATCTTCCACATATAAGAAAAGAAGTCATGGAAAGAAAATGCTCACTGCCCAATCAAATCAAGTGTGATCCAAATTTAGTGGAAGAAGTAATTGAGTATTTGAGGTAATTTTTCCTTTCTCTAAGTGTTTTTTTCCCCTTTTGATCAATGTCTATGTGGTACTTCAATTTTGGGAGTTGGGATGGATAATTCATTTGATAAACTTGTTTATATGGTGAAACTTGTTTATTTGATACTCAAGGACAATGAACTATCTTCATTCTTCACCGTAAAAATGTTGCAGACTCACAGGGAGATATAAAGGAAGATGAGGACATTTCGGTAATTTGATTTTGTATTTGTTTTTACTTTTTAATTGAAAATGCTCAAACATATATCCATTGTAAGCTCTTTCTCACTGTAAAGATAAGGATTGATTCAACTGTAGATCAATGGTTGGTATAATTTTGTAAAATTGTTAGGGAATTGATAAAATACCTTGAAATTTGGTCGTTTAGTTTAATTTTTCAGCTTTGTCAAACAATATGTTGGGCTTGCTTTTTTCATTATTCACCTCCCTTGTACTCATTTTTCTTTTTTGGCCTTTTATGTTCGTGCATTTGTCTAAATGAGATTAGAGTTCTATCCTATGACATTGTCTTGACATCACAAAGTCACAAACTGTGGAGGAATTGACTTATGTGAATTTTTGTTACCAGGGGATTCATATTTGATGATACTCCATACACGCTCTCATTAGTGGTCTGTGCCTGCACATTGGAAGCTGAATTTGCTTGTTGCTCTGTTGCCAAGCTAGTAAGACCATTTTGTTTCAGATATGCCTCCAAAGGGAGACTTGCTTCTTGAAGTAGACTCATCATGCTAACACTGTTTGAGCCGGCTTGCACTTCGCTTCGATTAGGATCGTAAGAAACAATTAATTAAAGCCTAGCTAGCCAGTGGAACCATGATGATAGTGACATGTCTTTCCAAGATACCAGTCCTTTTAATTTCTATTTTCTGCCAATGATTTGGAAATATTTCTTATAGGAAGTTCAGGATTGTTGAGGCATTTATGAGAAGCTCTTATGTACTTATAAAGACACTATTTTAGTCTTTGATGGGATGAAACCCATAATTTTAGTGATATTTGTTCTTTTTACGTACACATTTTTTTTGGACAAATTTATGTACACATTTGTAAAGTCTACATAATCACCTTTTATGTGTTTGATGCTAGTTTATTTATTTATTGTAAAAATTAATTTTTTATAGATTCTAAATGATTTTTTTACTATCGTGAAATGATAATTTGTAGATTTAAAATGAATTTTAAATATATATAAATATTTTTTAATATATTTTCCATGAATTTTTTCAAAGAAAAAAATTTTCTATCAGGAGAACATCTATTCAATTTGGCCTAATATAAATGCAAGGTTATTATTATTATTTTTTTAGCCATGGAAAAGAGATAATGAAATTAATATTTTATTAGGTTATTTTTAGGGAAAAAATTAATCAATTTGGACAGATAGTGACAGGAAAATATTTTTAAAGAAAATGCCAAGAATCTACTTGTAACTCCTAATGCTTAGCAATAAACTTAGAAACAAGAAAGTTTGAGAATTGACAGTGAAAGGAAAAAGAAAGAGCATGAAACAGAGTATAGAATAAGAAAGCCTCGCTGACAAAAGAAAAAGAAACGGAGTGTAAAAACAAAACAGAGCCTTGTTGGACAAAGTAAGGTATTTTAGGAAGAAAATGATAAAAGTTGGAATGTTGTCTTATAATTAGGACCAAAATTAGTTCTCAAATGTTGTCCTATAATTAGGACCAGAGGAGTATATATATATATATATATATAAAGTCCTCCTTGATCCTTGCACATTGAAATTAATAAGCAAATGACTTTAATGGGTATGGGTACAATCCAATGTGATTTGGATTATTGTTTTTGTTCCTTCCTCTATTTTTTCTTTTCTTCTTTAATTTTTCCCATTCTCTTTCCTTGTGTTGACTCCTATCAATTTTCCTTAGTTTGTACTGCTAACTTCTCTTATTTTGTTTCTCTTTTCTTGTGCTCCATCTTTGTCCTTCGCTGCTGATTTTTTTGTTTTTGTTTTGTTTTGTTTTGTTTTTTTTGTTTTGGGTGTGTGTGGTTCTTTTTGGCCCCTCTTACACTTGTTACTAGGATGTTATATTGTTACCATTATGATGATCTCATTCCATTTGTGTTGCGATGATATACCCACTAGCACTAGTGTGTTGTGTAGACTAAAAGATCAGGAGGTATGCATCTTTCATCATTTAGTTCATACCTATTGGTTGAAGCAGGAACTTTAATTCTCTTCCCTTTCTATTGTGCTTCATGATGACTTGATTTGGTGTGTTTTCTCTTCTTCTCTAAGATTGCATCCCCTCTTTTTAATCGGTCTCGTGTGAGGTTCTTAGAGCCTCCTCAGACATTTAGGTTTATTGGTAAATTGTGTGAGATTATTGGAGTCTCCTTAGGAATATCAATGGGGTTGCCTAACTTTTCTTTATAAAAAGGAAGAAGAAAAATGATTTTCACCCCTTCTTATAAATGAAAAGAAAATGGAAAAACTCTCATTTTATGAAAATAGAAAAAACTTGATTTTAAAGGGATTTATGTCGTGAGCTTTTTAGAGCCTTCTCAAACTCGCATTGATTATTCTTCTGTGTGAGATTATGAGAATCTCCTCATGAAGTTTAATCCAAAAACCTTTCAAGAAGTCATCTTTTCCTCAAATAAAAAAATAAAAACCAACAAAAAAAAATGTTTTCCTAAAAAATACCAAATAAGTGACATGCCTTTCTACCCTCGAATTACGTGGGTTTTAATCCCTTTAAATGACACGTAGGCCCTAAGTCATCTTCTTATGTCAAATTTGATTTGTAAATAAAATTTTTCCCTTATTTCTTTTTGTTTTCCTTTTTTTTTTTTTTAATACATAAACATTCTTCTTTTGTTTAGTTTTCATTCTATTTATTTTTGTAAATATTTTGTTTTATTTCTTTTTTCTTGTAATTATGAAAAAAACTAAAATGGCATATTTATTTTTAAAAAAGGTTTTCAAAATTATCATATTTTAAAATTTTGGTGAGAGCTTCATATTTTCCAAATTTCGAGCGCTACGTATGGTGTACTCTTCTGCAAGATGAGGTTAGGATGTTTGTTTCTACGGGAGGTTACGTTGTTGACATTATGGAATAACTTGTAGCAAATAATTTGTTTACTGCACTAAAATTCATTATCCTTGCGAATCTAATTATAACTTATGTTTCTTGTTCTTCGCGTCCGCGTCCAACTTGTGCATTTTTTGTTTGATTCCCATTCCCAAACAAGCATTCGCTTTATGGCTCTAATTCTTTGATGCTTCTGTTTGCAGAGGATCAAATCATCAAACCACTATATAAAGCCATAAGCTTTTCTGTAGCTTAAGGCAAAATTGTTACTACCTCCGGTTCTAAATATAGGAACGAAGGAGTACTACATATCAACTCTCACATTTAAAAGACATGATAAAAATTAGTAAAAAAAACTGAGGCAAAAAAAAAAAAAAAAAAGCTTGAATGAGAAGATGGCGTTCCACCCTGCTTTTTGTTCAAAAAATAGAGATAAACAGAAACAAAACTCTTACAAGAAAGAGGTCCCTCCTTTCATTCAGCACCGAGTATACATCCAAGTGTCGACTTCGATTTTCCTTTTCAGGATAAGTCTCCCCTTGGTTCGACTCCATTCACCTATTCTACTTCACTTCATGATATGAAGATAAATCATGCTGCCAGAGAGAAATTCCCGTTAGTATTTAGGTGTCTTAGAGACAATTGGTAAGAATGGGTGAGCACCTTTTCTACATTGCAGTTTTTTTTTTGGGTTAATAAATGAGCACATTTTATCTTTATCATATTTATGTCTCGCCTTTATTTTAAAGTAAATATGTATTTGAAGATCTTAGTAATAGACCATATGTTATTCTCGAGGATTAATAATAGAGATAATGATCATAAGGACTCCAGAACACTGCATATCTATTGCCTAAAACTTGTGTCTAGTCTTGAATCACTAAAAAAGGGCATTGATGATCTCAATAAGACTAGTACAACATCATCTACTTGTATAGAGATACAAGGTAGGGACCTTATGGAATACATGCATGGTGATGCCTTCGCTGATGTCGTGGGTAGATCTGTTGGAGAATGTTAGTTCTCATGTTTTTGATGTTTTGATGATAATAATTATAATGTAATTGAATCTTAATTTTCGATGAAAATTTGAAGTTTTAATTTGCCTCTAGTCAAATAATATGTGCCTCGAGTTATCTTGTTCAAATATTTTAAAATCCATTTTCGCGCTCTGGGATACCTCGAGTCATTTATATAATTACCTTGAGTTAAGTGATCCATGTTTTTAAACTCACAACGTGATATGCCTCTAGTCACTTATTTATTGCCTCAAGGCAATATGACTCAAGACATTTTCCTTATACGCATCAATTTATTTGACTATCTAATGGCAAACTCGTAATTATGCTAAAATCCACTTTTTGCCTCTAGTCATTTAGTGACTTGCCTCTAGTCAATATGACTCAAGGCATAAATATATGACTCTAGGCAAATCTCCTTACATTTTTCCCAACTAATGCTTTTTACTTGACCAATGAAACTTCATCTGTCTAACGGCTATATTGAAGAGTCACAATGATTAATCTTCAAGCTTCACCAATGGTCATTAATTGCAACAACTATAAATATCAGAAGCATTGAATTCGCCAACTAACGAAACACTGTGCATTCAATTTGAATTTATTGCAAACTATTGTTTCATTAACTTCGCTAATATCTTCGGATATTTCTGTGTACTTTAGTATTTATCTTTTATCTACTCGTGAGGATTTTCTAAACACTTATCTGATTATTTGATTTGTAAAATCTTAAGGTTGTGGAACCTTAAGTGTGGATGTACAATTACAGCTTATAAGGGGGAGTGAGTTCTAGTGAGAGGATCATCCGAGTACAGTGTGTAATTGTAATTGTCTTTGAAAGTTAGTGGAAATCCTAGGTGTTCTGGGGATTGGACATAGGTCGAAGAGTTAGACCGAACCAGGATAATTTCTTATGTCTTTCTATTCTTCTCTTGTCTCCGCCTTTGGTATTTTTGATTTCTTTACGAAAGAATTTTTGTAATCACCTATTCACCCCCTCTAGGTGATATTCCATCTTCAGAGAATAGATGGCACCAAACAAACCGCGAGAGACTCCACAAAGATTCATTGTAGAGAGTATCATTAGATATGTAAAGTCTCTCATCATTTGGTAGTGCGGATCGTCCTAGACTTAAGGATATCATCGAACACTATGTCCTAGGATTATACTTTGACCGTACAACTCTATCCGCCTGGAAAAGGGGTGAACAATGTATTCTTGGCTATAACTCGAAACATGAGTATAGATGGACATCCCGGAAGGTCTCACAGTTCTTTACAAGGGATTAGTCATTCACAAGACTGGTAAAGCTTGGATAGCTTCTAATTAACTCAGGAGTCTGTGCACACAGCAAGTGATCATGAAGAGTCATGATCCGTCATAGAGTTAATATAGTAATATCCCTAGTTATGTGAATTAGCTACATTTAGTCAATTAAGAGAGATGATACTCTATCTTTGCTCTGGACTAAATGTGAATGACGTTGTGAGGGATGATGCTTGGACGATATTTAAATTTGAAAGGTAGATCAGTTGATGAATTCAATTAGTTCTGAGGCCGCAGAGCATTGCTAGTGTCTTATGTGGTCATTAAATAAATTAGGCTTGTTAGAGGAGTTTTAATTGGTCCAAGATTATTTATGTCAGTGAAATTGAGCCTAATGGGTCACACACAAAGGTTATTCCCGATTATTTAAAATTAGCTATCAATAGTAAAGGTGTAATTGAATTGGAGTAGGACTCCAAGCCCAATTAGACAAAAAATGATTTGACATATATGGTCCCAAGTGTGAAATTAGTTTCACCACAAAAGGACCCAAATGTGTTAGCATACTCAACGTGGTCTTAGGCCAAGTTGAATTTGGAATTCAAATTTTGAATTCAAATTTGAAATATATATATATATATCCAATAAATATTGGATGAAGGTAGGAGAAATAATTAATGAAGATTGAATTAAAAATGATTTTGAATTTTAGTTTAAGAGATGAATGTAATCCATCATCTTCAATGGTTGACTCAATCAATCAATCAAGAAATAAATGTGATCTATTATCTTAAGGGATAAATATCAAATTTGCCACGGAAGTTTCCCAAATGGAGCGTCCGAAGACCCTAAGTTTTTCGGGTACCAAATTTGCCCTGGAAGTATTGAAAAGGTATCAAATTTACCCAAAAGTGGCGTAAGTCCACGTAGATCGTTAAAATGTGAGGTGGCATGCCACCTCATCACACGTGGCATGCCACCTCATCAATCAAAAGTATCATTTCTGCCCTGGAAGTTTTCATTAAGGAGCAATTTTGCCCTGGAAGTTTACAAAAGTAACAATTTTGCCCTTCTTTCTCTCAATATTAAATTTGACTACTAAATCAGTCAAAGACCACACATGTTATGCCTTGAAAAAGTCGAACTTGAAGTCAAAGAAGGAGATCTTTGACATGTTGAGCTCAAGGCGGCCAGAATTTGTGAAGCCGAACTAGTCACAGGGACTGAAAGGTCTGTCGCAAAACCCAAAGGCATGTTGAGCGCAAGGCAGCCAGAATTTGTGAAGCCGAACTGGTCACAGGGACTAAAAGGTCTGTCGCAAAACCCAAAGGAAGCATCACTTACGTTTGTATAGACTGATCATTGGCTTAAATCATAAGTGGTGCTTCCTGTGACCAGTTCGGCTTCACAAATTGTGGCTGCCTTGAGCTCAACATCTCAAGGATTTCAAGTTCGACCTTTTCAAGGCATGATATGCGTGGTCTTTGACGATTTAGAAGGCCAAATTGATACATTTTGTAAACTTCCGGGTAAAATTGCTCCTTAATGAAAACTTCCGGGGCAAACTTGCTCTCAGTGAAAACTTCCGGGGCAAAAATGATACTTAACTCTTATTGGTTGATGAGGTGGCATGCCACGTGTCATGAGGTGGCATGCCACGTGGACACTTAGTCAAACTTAACGGTCAAAATTAACGGATGGGCAAATTTGCTACCTTTTTCACACTTCCGGGCAAATTTGGTACCTTTTTCATACTTCCGGGCAAATTTGGTACCCGAAAACTTCCGGTGCTGGATGCTCCATTTGGGAAACTTCCGTGGCAAAAATGGCCTTTAACCCTTATCTTAAATGATTGATTAATCAATCAATCAAGATATGAATGTGATTCATCATCTTAAATTCAATCAATCAATCAAGATATGAATTTAATTCATTATGATTTGGATTTTCCAATTCAAGCTTGGATTGATCCTTTCTTATAAGCACTTAAATTAAGGTTAAACTCTTAGAAAGTGCTGGTTTTTGGGTGCCCCTTTTCTTGCACGTTTTTCAAGAGAGAAAAATAAGACACCAATTTGGTTGGTGTGTTCCGCTAATTCAAGAAAAGTAAGTTCTAATCTTGCTCTTTCTATCTTTAACCAAATTCCAAGAAACCACCATCTTCTTGAAAAGAGAAAAAAGAGAAACATTTTATCAGAGAAATAAGACAAATCAAAGATCATACATGGGTTAGCTGACAAGCACACTGAAATAGACAAAATTTAGGCTCAAATAATCCTTCCAAATTGGGGTTTCTCTCTATTCTTCCTCACCGTTACTCTACCTTACATATAACTATCTAGTATTGTCAATTTCCCAAGCCTACACGGTTCAGTTCCCCTCAAGCGATTATGTTATGCACAGTCATAGAAATAATCATTGTACTGCTATTGGTCTCTATTCGTGCCCTATCATGCATCCCAGTTTTAAAAAAAATTTCAGTTTGTGCGAAAGCTAAATTTAGGGGTGTTTTGGGCATATTAAGCATCTATTAGCAGCACAGCACCAAGAATCCCCTCCCCCACACTTGAATGGTGCAATGTCCCCATTGTAGCAAGGAAGCGAAGGGAAGGGTCATGCAAGAGAAGGGTGGAAACGGCACCAGCGGCAGGAGACTAATGAAATGCTGGGTTTTTTTTTTTAAAAGAGAAAATGAAAAGAATCCGCAAAAATTGTAAGAAAGAAACAACAAATGAAAGGAGGGATTAGAAGGTACCAAAAAAATGGGGTGGGTCATCTGTAGACTTAACCTTTACTTCCTGCTGGGCCATGAGAGCCAGACACCTCGTCGTCCTCTGTGGTTGCTGAACCTGTGGGTGTAGCCTCTGCCTCTTGAGGGCTTTTGTTGCGCCGACGCTTTCATGAGCTCGTGGGTTCCTGCTGGGAAGGGCCAGTGATTAGACTGTTCATCTTGAAGATTGTCTCAGGGAATGTTGGCATTGGTGTGTATTTGGGGGCATTCATCCTAAGGGTAGTGGTGAGGTTGCGATCCCGGTCAGCAATATATTGCCACAATATCTGCTGCTGAAGAAGTAGTGTGGTTATTGAGTGTTGCAGAGTGGTGACTTGGGTGACTACGTCGGTGATGTTGGCATTCAAGGCGTGAAAAGCTGAGGTAGGAATTGTTTCTGCTAATGTCCCTACGGATGTGACAGCAAATGGGAAGGCAAAGGTGCTAGCTGGGGCAGCTAGAGTCTGCAGCGAATTTTTGCTCAGAATGCGCTACACGACCATCAACGAGATGGGGTGCGGGAGGTCGGCCCTCTCCTCGCTAGCATAAAAAAGAACTTATTCGTTGTGGCAAAGTTCTGTGATCAGGGCAGGGAACCAGAGGTTGCCCGTAGTGGTTCTCAAGGCCACAAAGAGTTCCCAGTAGATGTAGGGCGTCCACGTCAATTTGTTTTCCTTCCAGAAGGCAGTATAGCAAGAAGGCGCGCTCTCTTGAGATAGTTTGGGTGTGGAGTGTGGGTATGAGCCAAAAACGGAGAAAGTGGAACCAAATACAGGCCTCCGGGAGGAAACAACTGCATTTCAAATAGTATGAGCCTTCCTTGGTGGTCTGCCATTCGGTGCCTTGCATACACAGTCGGGCAGCCACTCGAGTGAGGACTGAAGGTGGAATATCACCTAGAGGGGGTGAATAGGTGATTATGAAAATTCTTTCGCTAATTGCTCAAGAACACTTAAAACAGAGATAGAGAGAAGAGCAATGAACACAAGAGGTTATACTTGGTTCGGTCCAATTCTTGACCTACGTCCGGTCCCCGAAACACTGGGATTTCACTATCTCAATCCTTGATTACACACTCGTAACTCTCAAGTAATCCTCTTACTAGGACTTACCCCTCTTTACAAGTTGTAACCAAATAACTCGAGACACAATTACACACTCTGTAAACGAAGGATGATCCTTTTACTCTCGGACTCACTCCCCCTTACAAGTTGTAATTGTACACCCACACTCAAGATACCTCTATCTTGAGATTTGAATGAATTGTAATACAAATGATAAGACTCTCTCACAGAGTTGATAAATGATAAACACTAAAGCTCAATGATATCCTAAGATATATACAGAATAGAGATTGAACACTTTGTATTCTTTGTATGTGTATGTGCTGGTTCTTGTAGATGAACTCTATTCTTCGTGAATTTATAATAGTTGGAGAAATAGCCGTTGGTAGTATTTGAATTCGTCCGTTTGATTTTGACCGTTGGTAACATTTAACCATTCACGCTAATCTCGCCTCAATTGGATTTAATGTCTTGATTCTGCTTGTCTCTGTTCCTCAAAGTTCCCTGATTTGAAGATCTTAACCGTTGCTGATTTATCTGAAAATCACTCAACATTATGATCAATATTCTTACAATAAATGTTGTATAATGTTTATAAGATCATTTGGAATCAATCCGGATTCTCTTGAGAAGAGCCCAACATTTCGGATACGGTGAATCTCAACAATCTCAGTTCTTGACTCGAGGCATACATATTGCAGACTTGAGGTGATCGATTAATTGAATTCAAAAGGCTGTTTAGAGAGCTCTTTTTGACTCGAGGCACCGAAACTGCTGACTCGAGTTTTCTGATGAATATAGAAGACTTCGTTTAAATCAGGAACACAGAGACTCGAGTTATGCTTCGTCCCAACTCGAGGTAGGACTGACTCGAGGTGAGATATGTGGAGACTCGAGGTGAAGAATGAATATTGGTTTGAATTTCAAAGGGCATAGACTCGAGGTGCAGAGACCATGACTCGAGGCGAACGTGACTGGAGGCAATATTATGGCCGACTCGAGTTGAAGTGTGAATTTGGCGAAGGATACTTAAGAGGCAGACTCGAGGCGACTTTACCAACTCGAGGCGACTTTACCAACTCGAGGCAAAAATGACTCTGCATTCTTGAAACTCTCGGGTTGCCATTTAACTCGAGATGGAACTTCTGACTCGAGGTAAAAAGCTCTCTCAAAGTTCCTATCTTTCTGTCTGCTCCAAAAACTCGAGGTACACCTTCTAACTCGAGGTAAAAACTCTTCTCAAAGTGTGATATAGGCATAAACCCGAGGCTATGCTGAATTGTTTCCAGAATCACGTGTGTCAACTTTAGAGGACCATATCTCCCTGGTATGAGATCCTTTTTGGTTGATTCAACTCTTGATGGAAAGCTCTGTGTGTCAGCTTTCCAATGGCACTAATTTTAGCTCAATTGGATTTTTAGTTTGTGAGATACAAGCAAAACATTGAAGCTTGGTTCTGACTGCGACGGTGATGTTTGTATCAACTTGTAAAACTCATATCTCTCTCATCGGAGATCATTTGGACTTATATTATATATCAAAAAGACGTGTTGGATGTCTAGTTTCATATGCCACTGGTTTCGTATCAATCCGATATCTGGTTTGAGATATATCATCAAATTACCAGAGGTTGCCAGAAGCTGATCGTGGAACAGAGTGCACCAGAGTTGCTGAAAGTGCACTTTAACTCGAGGTAGTAAGTGACTGACTCGAGGTAATCATCCCAAACAGTGAAAACTCGAGGCAAACATGTGTTGACTCAAGGTAAACATCTCAGAGACCAAAAACTCGAGGCAAATAGGTCCTGACTCGAGGTAAAATGTGCCTGGGAGCGAAAATCACCTGGAAATCACCCAGACTCGAGGTAACTCATTCCAGAAGACCAAAACACTGTAGCAAACCATTCTAACTTGAGTCTAAACATCCTGGCTCGAGTTAGCTTAATGAAATTGCTTATTTTTACTCCGATTTGAGCCGTTCCAACTTCCATATCATCGTGGGGACTTCTAGAATCAATCTAGGAACTTGTATGATGATTTTCTCATTCTATAGAGCAAGTTCTGCCTTCTTCAATCTCTCATCTTGATTAATCTCCATAATTCATCTTGGACTATTCTACATCAAAAATATTGTAGTTTAGTCAATATACAAGATAAGTATGATATACAATCTTTTTGCTCTTAATGGCATCTATATGAGACATCATCAAAACTAATCATAACCAACATTCTCCCCCTTTTTGATGATGGCAAATACATTAAGAAAAATATGTATGAATATGAAAATATATTAGATCATATATTTTTCTTGCCATTCTCTCCCCCTTATTTGTCATTAGCAAAAAGGTTGAGGTAAAGAAGAAATACAGATGGAGAGACAAATATGAAAACAAGTTAAAATTGACTTGTCTCTCCTTAACCATATGTCAAAACAATTTTCTCTCCCCTATTTGATATGGTTTTCAAAATATGATGCAATTTGGAAAGTTTTTTTTTTTTTATGAAGACAACTTTGAAAGAATTTGGAGAGTTTTTCAAGAAATCTTTCACACTTAAAACACATAGATACCAAACATGTGCAAAATTTCTACTGAATTTAAAAGGATAGAGATTAGAAATGCTCATGTTGGTTTTGCAAATTGATGAATGATCTGTGAAGTCCATTTGCTAGCTTTCTTGTTGAAAGAAATCCGTGTTGTGCTCTGAATATCCTTTGAGATGTGGAGCTGGCTTCTTGAGTTATATCTCATATGAATGAATATGGTCAGTACTTAGCTTCCATCTCTTGCCTCGTCTTCAAGGAACTCTTCATAGAGCATATCTCAGCTGAATGATGGAACGTGAAGACACTATTCCTCAATTTGATGATTTCTCCTTGTAGTGCATTAAGGAAGATTTTTGCACAGACCAAATTCTCCTGAGTCAATTATAAAACTATCTTGCAAAGGAGAGTTATTAGTGTAATCAAATGTCAAAATGTTCCTTTCTGTATGATATTTTCAAATTAAGATAATGAAAGGAAAATATGACATTAACTCATCATCAAAACTAATAGAAACATAGTGAATGCAGATGAGTATACTTAAAAGGATTTTCTTCAAACAAAGGAGATGAGCTATTAAAGTATAAAACACATATGAATGTGAAGCTCCCCCTTAATGAATGCATGATTAAAGAATGAAGTTTCCTTTAATGATACCAAATAATTGTAAAACTTATGCATTTTATGATGATAAAAATGTTTAAAGCATAATGATGATTTTGAAAATGAGTGTGCTCAGGCTAAATTTCATTGAGATAGAATCGAATGAATCAGGTTAGCCTAGCATGATTATGATATACAATACGCATATTGTTTCATAATACAATACCTCACTCAAGTAATATCGTAATTACTCAAGTTATAATCCTCTATAGACATTGATGAATCATTGGCTAATCACTTTCTGATGATGTGACCAATATTGAGGATTTCTAGATGTGAATGATCTTCAAGAGGATGATTTTTTATAATCACCAATTGCTCTGAATGCATCTTAGAAGCGGAAATCCCAAATGAGCTTTGTATAGGATCTTCAAAATTACTTTCTTCTCATAGCTTCTCATCAAGCTAGCATGCTCCCACATATATAATTCATTTAAGAGCAAAATAGGGTAAGGATTAGATGTCCCGTAATTCCTCTTGTCCTTATAGTAGCTTGCTTGACAATGTCACTAAGTTCAAGCTCCATTCATTCAGCTTCCTTTAGATCAGAAATCATGTACTAACAGTCTGATATGCAGCTTGTATTTACATAGTGGTATTCTTGATAAGCTTTCTTTAATCCTACGAGAGACATATAAACCTTTTTCTCCCATGGTATCCAACCTTTCTTGGATCCAACCATTGTTAGCTTGTAGGAACCAAAAATTCACATACTCGTATGAATATAATCATTCCGAGACCAATTGAACACAATGAATTAAACATGACTTTATGCATAAAAGATATGCTTTCTTTTCAAATTATCATGCATGCATAAAGAATTAAATCATTGAACATTGCAATCTCTTTGAAGAATAAATCAGGATGTGAAAACTCAATTTTAAAAGTAGTTTGCAATACTTATTCCTACGGTTTCACAATATAAAACCTCAATAACTGTTACAGATAATAGCATAGTAGGTTTTACCATTGTATAATTTTACCTTAGGTACTTGAAGGATTGACTTTGCTTACCCACTGCCTCTTCTTCATATGTCTTTCCATGGGTGTCTGCAAAGTTCTCTCTGAGGGTATAAACTTCAAGAGTCTTCTACTTGACACTCGAGGTAATCATCCCAAACAGTGAAAACTCGAGGCAAACATGTGTTGACTCAAGGTAAACATCTCAGAGACCAAAAACTCGAGGCAAATAGGTCCTGACTCGAGGTAAAATGTGCCCGGGAGCGAAAATCACCCGGAAATCACCCGGACTCGAGGTGGGGATGTTCTTGACTCGAGGTAACTCATTCCGAGACCAAAACACCGTAGCAAACCATTCTAACTTGAGTCTAAACATCCCGGCTCGAGTTAGCTTAATGAAATTGCTTATTTTTACTCCGATTTGAGCCGTTCCAACTTCCATATCATCGTGGGGACTTCTAGAATCAATCTAGGAACTTGTATGATGATTTTCTCATTCTATAGAGCAAGTTCTGCCTTCTTCAATCTCTCATCTTGATTAATCTCTATAATTCATCTTGGACTATTCTACATCAAAAATATTGTAGTTTAGTCAATATACAAGATAAGTATGATATACAATCTTTTTGCTCTTAATGGCATCTATATGAGACATCATCAAAACTAATCATAACCAACAAGGACTTCAGGGTTGTCTTGTTGGAGGAGCTTGTTATACTAGTCATCGGTAGGCTGCAAGCCGTAGACTTTGCGGATGGCAATCGGGCCGCAGGGCACAGATTTTCCCCTGATGGTGAGGAAGTAAGGAGAGCCCCCTAGGTAGTTTGAACCGAACTCCAAGACAAGGGGGTGACAACTTCTGCAGGTGGAGGCAAAATTTTTCCCAGCCACGCTGACAAACAATTCATGTGACGCATTCAGGGTAAGCATCCTGTTCAAACATTTCAGCATCAAACCCTCGCTCGGGTGCTAGGGTTTTCTCAACTTTTAGGGCCTGGAAGCGGGATTCAGCTTCTCAGCTGGTGAATGGCAGAGTGTCAGGAGCATCGGCGGGTGCTTTCTGGCTAGATCCCTTAGTGTGAGCCATTGCTGGTAATTAAAGACCTGGTGAGAAGGGGTGAAGGATCAGTTGGCTGTGAGTGTGCTGGTTGATATTGAAGCAAGGAGATGTATCGAGAGAGTCCTTCAGGTTTTATAACGGTAGGTGAAGCTCGATTAGGGTAAATGTTGCGAAATGTCCGGGCGTGTGGAACTTACTCATTCGACGATCGCGGGATGAGGCGTACTGCGGAAGTTTAGTAGGGCTGGTGGTGTTTTTTCGGAATTGAAATTGGAGGGAACTGAAACATTGTTAGGCCCAGCCTTTATAGCCCACCATTGATTTTGCCTTCTTGCCGTGGTCTTTTGAGGCATGGTACTAATTGCTGCAACAGGGTCATTGCTATAGCATAGCGATGTTGTATGCATAAGTGCTTGGAGTTTCTTGAATTTTGACGTCTAGATGACACATTTGATCTAAAAAAAATATTAATTGAAATGTAAATTTGGGCTACCTCCCAACAACGCTTGTTTTAAAGTTTTTTGCCTGATTGTGTTGCGGCATTTAGTTCAAAAGAGAAGTGAGGTTGCTGGTTGTCCCTGTGCTTCCATTTTTGTTATTTTGTAGTAGTTGGCATCCATCTGATGGGTTTACGTATTGCACTGTTCTCAAAATTGAAAAGGTCACACACGCATAGTGAGTTCTCCTTTTTCTACATTGATCAACGTTCTTCCAGTCACCATGAATGGTCTCCCCAAAATAATTGAAACTTCTCTGTCTGCTTTGAAGTCAAGAATGATAAAGTCCATAGGGAAGATGAATTTATCTGCTTTTACCAGGCAATCTTCAATTTTCCCTTCCGACTGGACAATGGAGCGGTCTGCCAATTGTAATGTGACTGTGGTGGGTCTAGCCTCTCCAACTGCTAGGTTTTTGAATACAGACGTTGGCATCAGATTAATGCTGGCTTCGAGGTCACATAATGCTTTCCCGGAGTATTGGGGTTCAATGGCGTAGGGAATTGTGAAACTGCCAGGGTCTTTCAACTTTGGGGGTAGCTGATTCAACAGTAAGGCACTGCATTCTTGGGTCACTGCTACAGTCTCGAACTCTTCCAACCTCCTTTTCTTGGATAAAATGTCCTTCATGAATTTGACGTAGCTCGACATCTGTTCTAATGCTTCAACCAGAGGGATCTTGATGTCTAGTTGCCTTTGCATGTTGAGGAATTTCTGAAACTGCTTCTCTTGGATCCGTTTTTGCAGTCTTTGTGGGATTAGAGGTGGTTGCCTTATCACCCGAGATGGTCTTGGATCGAGGTTTTGCTGTGACGACGATGCTGAAGCATTCCTTCTTGGTTCCGGTATGTGGTCATCTAGCATGATGAGTGAAGGAGATGTTGTAGCATTGATACCCCTATCCAGTTGCTGTGGCATGGATATTGTTCTTCTTCTTTAGGGGATTGGTCCGCAGTTTCCTTGCCTTTCTTTGTTTGACCAAATTTAGGATTAGCATCTTCAATCGGCCTTTTTTCACCTTCATGGGTTCTAAACTTTTGCCGCTTCTGAGTTCTATTAACTTGACCTGCTCCTTTCCGTGGATCCTAGATACTTCAGTGTCACTCAGTAGAGATCTGGAAGGTCTGTTGTTAAGAGCAGTTGCTAGCTGTCGACTGTTGGGATCCGTACATGCAGCGGAAGGATTTCATCCATTAAAATCTTACGAATCCCATAGGAGGATCTATCAACAACATTTAAATCGGGTTAGAAAAGAACCGTACCTTTCAAACTCGTAAGCGTCTCATTCAATTTGAACTCGTGTGCGTCCTACTTGATCAATAGGAGCTGACTCTGTGAATCTACTCCCTCTACCGGTATCCATACCGAGCAGCACTCCAACACGGACGGCAGCGTGCTAGCACCTTCAAGCTTTGCGTCTCACGTCTTTGCTCTAGGGTTTCTCTTTCGTGGCTTTTCTAATACGTCTTGCAAATTGTCTCGTAGGTTTTTCAAAACCTAATAGGCGTATTATATATTCAAAATTAATCCTTATTAATCTTGAGATTCGAATTTGGATTAAAATAATATATTAATTAAATTTATCCAATAGATCTAATTTAATCTATTTATTTAATCCGAATTAAAAGTTTGCTTTGATTTAATTTATAGATAAATTAAATCTGAGATATGATATCTATCTATTTAATTAAATATGAGATACTATATCTCAATTCTAATTAAATCGATATATGATATCTCTATTCGAAACTTAAATTTGAGATACAACATCTCTATTTGTTTAGATATTTAATTTATCAAATAAATTAAATACAAAACAAATAATATATAATAATATTATAATCTATATTGATAATATCATTATTATTTAATTTCGAATTTATATTATAATATATATATATATCCATCCTAGATTAAACGTTGTATTCATTAAATCTTAGACATATCTAAGATTCAATGAATCTGAACATTATTGCTCGTGTCTGGCTATTCTTGTGTGCGACCCTGCAGGGAACATGAGATTGGCAACGGGCCAATACTGTACCAGCCCACAAGTCACAAGCGGCCTCTAGTAAGACATTGCAACTACCCAATTTATATGGGGATCGATGATATGATACAACCTATCATACAACTATGTCACATCCCTTTTGTCACGCGATAATTTGGTCAAGGATGAAGCATGGATAATGTCAACCTCTTGTTCTTGACCATTACTTCCTCGATTCTTGAGTAGTATAACAATTGAAATGGAAACTCCTTTCCATCGTAGTATGGCCATACATTTCTCATACTTACTCATCGAGGGGCCCAGTATTATCTCTTTACAAATGTGAGGGACAAATTCCATCTTGACCATTCACATTCCTCTACATGAAAACCACTGATCCCAATCAAAGCCTTTATCATCACTCGGTCAAAGGTGACTTTTCACTAGGTCAAAGATTAGTGACTCTCATGTAGGAATCCATGATGATCTCAGGTCACGCGGTTATGCATGAGATAAGCTTATGACTAAATCATGTAGCTTTCTCTAGTGGGTCGGTTGTTGGTTGATTTCCTTGATGGCATGTGAACCAGTCGAACAAGTAATAAAGTGTAAGTAGAGTATCGTCCCACAGAGATTGAGATACCAGGAAGTGACGCTCAAATGCTATAATAGTTGTGTGAAACAGAAAATAAATCCGATTGGTTTGAGAGGTTTTTGTGGTCACGCTAAATAACAAACAAAATAAACAGAGTATTGTAGTCATAAGAAGATATCAGTAAGAAGTTAGGCTGAACTCAGAATCATCCTTAAGCATGTCAATCCCCCAGTTTCTCTACCCATTGCTATAGTATCTACACTGCACAGCTTCCGCAATGCTACAACATAGCTACTAACCACAATGCTATTTGGTTAACCCACCACTATAATCTATCGAAGCTTCCGCGTTCGATACATATGACCCTAACTTTACTCCTTCCATATACCTATGGTAATTTTCTAGTTAGATCTGCGTTACAAAACAGGGTGTAATGGTTATGAGCGGTTAACCCATTTTTGAAGCCTACATTAATAAGTCAAGCCTTGCACAGGCCTACCTAGTAATCACTGTTTCTCAGAGGTCTAACCTCGACTCCTTGCTAGTAAGCTGAGGCCACAAATCTAGCCATTAGCTTCCACTAATCAACTAGTAATTAAATCACTGATAAGAAAACCAAATTTATTGAATTAAGAACTTGCAACTGGGTTCATTTAACACTTAAGAAATCATCCTTGTTCAGCCATATGAAAATCAGCTCATGACTGACGAAGGAAACACAAAATAGATAGTAACAGAATGACCCATGATCAAAAGATTAAACAAAAACAGAAAGTTTGACGAAGTTCCGACAACGTGGAAGAAGCCCTGTCACATCACCACTCCACGTCTTCTTCTCTCCGTCTTACTGCTGGGAAGGATGGTGGGTTATCCTAGAGTTCTCGTGCCTTGGGAGTTCTCTCTCTTCTTTCGAGTCTGGTCGAATGTGAATTTCGATTGGACTCTCTACGACTCGACTCCCCTTTAGGGTTGGCTTGCTGTTTCCTTATATAATCAGACTTTCTTGTGTCGTAAGTTCCAGCGAGCTGGGCCTTTCCTAATCTATCGAGATCCATCATATATCTCTTTCCAATCTTGGTAGATTAATTCTGCTAATCTTGTGGGATTCTTCATATCTTTCAGTTTCGATCCTCCGCATCTTCTATTCCGTTATGTCAGCAATCTACCTGTCGTTCTTGACCTTCACTAGTATTCCTGAAATCAGCTAGATAAAAGATTAGAAAATATGCCACCTAGCATTGTGTCCTTTACTTTGCTATAGCTTTCATGATGCCTTGTATTACACTTCGATATGCTGTCAGAATGCTATAGCATAGTATCAGCTTTGCTACACATTCTTCCTTCAAAACCTTGTAACTTACTCCTTTCTTAGCACATGTTTAGGATGTAAACAGTTTCTATCCTTCAGTTCCCTATATCATGAATTAATGCCTTTTTTCTTAGATTGATTGCAGTTAAGCTTATATTTACCATACAATTCGGTCATAAAATATAGGGAAAACATGGCATAAATTGTGCTAATCAAATACCCCCAACTTAGCTTTTTGCACTTCTGGGCAAAATCAGATAAAGCCAACAAAATCTCATAGGCGTAGCACTCTTGTCTGTATAACTTTGCTTGCATAATCGCTTTCAGTTCTCGTCCCCCTTTCGGCAATCCCACTGCCCAGTACCAGCGGCTCACGATGCGTGATATTGCTTAGATGAAGAAGACTCAAGAGGCTCTCAAGTCAGTGTTTCACGCTCTCTCCTCCAGGGGATTTTAGTTTCTCTCTTGTCAAACGGGCCCAGAAGTTCCATAGCCTTGTCAAAGTTCTAAGATTACTTCCCAGCATCTGAGCCTTCATTCATCCAAAGAACTTCTTGGGTTACAGAGGTGCGGATGGCTACGTTTTTTGAAATGAGAAATGATGGTGAATGCTATAGCAGAGTAGACAGACAAGTCTCTTAGCTTCAGCCGAGTGCTCCTTTTTGAACCTTGCATTCCTTGCTGCTCTTTATTCTAGGTCTTTTCATTTCTTTTTCTCTTCTTTATAACCTTGTTCTTCTTCTTTTTTCTCGTTTTTTTATAAGCAGGCAAATCAAACCGAACAACAGTTCTTTTGTAGCATTTTTGTGGGAACACTCTACCTCAGCATTTTTCACATTTTTCTTCAAGCTTTTCTATCTAACTAGTTCTGCTATAGCACAATCGTGTGGCTCAATGGGTAGCAGAATAGAGATGATGACAAATGGATTGTGTATGGGGATGATGGTTATGACATGAATACCTTTATGCTACGAACTTCAAGCTCAGATGCCAAATAGTATATCAAAGAACTAAGACAAATCAAGGATCATAAATGGGCTAGCAGACGTGCACACTAGAATAACACAATTACGCTCAAATCAATCCTTCCATTGTGGGTTCTTCCCTTTAAACTTCCTCACTGCCACTTTACCCCACATCAGGTTGGCTAGCACTGTCAATTTCCCAATCCTATAGGTTCAGTTTCCTTAGGCAATCATGCTATACTTCGTTATACATGTTGGAAATTATGCCCTAGGGGCAATCATTGTTCCCCATTTAGTTATCATTTCATTTGCATGTTTACATTGATAACTGTATCCCTGGATATATCTTATAGATTATCCTAAATGTCCCTGGTCGGTCATCTATGCGGGAGCGAAGATGAGATAAGACCAGTATGACTTTGATAAGGTATGGAGATACGAATCAAAGTTATGGGCACTTGTAAGAGTACAAGGTGCTGGACCAACCCACTATGAGAAACCTGCATGGATTTAGTCATAAGCTTATTTCATGTATAACCGCGTCACACGCCCTATGACCTGAGATCATCATGGATTCCTACATGATGAGTCACTGGTCTTTGACCTAGTCAAAAGTCATCTTTGATCGGGTGATGATAAAAGCTGGGATCGAGATCACTGGTTTTCATGCGGAGGAATGTGAATGGTCAAGATTGAATTTATCCCTCACATTTGTAGAGAGATAATACTGGGCCCCTCGATGAGTGAGTCTAAGAAATGTATGGCCATACTATGATGGAAAGGAGTTTCCATTTCACTTATTAGATTACTCAAGAATTGAGAAAGTAATGGTCAAGAACAGGAAGTTGACATTATCTATGCCTCATCCTTGACCAAATTATCGCGTAACAAAAAGGACGTGACATGGTTGTACGATAGGTTGTATCATGTCATCAATCTCCATGTGAATTGGGTAGTCGCAATGTCTTGCTAGAGGCCGCTTGCGACTTGTGGGCTAGTACAGTATTGGCCCACTGCCAACTCATGTGGGCCTGCAGCATCGCACACAAGAATAGCCCAACACGAGCAAGAGTGGCCAGATTCATTGAATCTTAGATATATCTATGATTTAATGAATATTGTATTTAATCTAAGATGTGTATATATATATATTAAATTCGAAATTAATATATATTAATATTATTAATGGAGATTATAATATTATTATATAATATTTGTTTTATATTTAATTTATTTGATAAATTAAATATCTAAAACAAATAGAGATATTGTATCTCATTTACTTTTTGAATAAAGATATCATATATCTATTTAATTTAAATTGAGATATAGTATCTCAGATTTAATTAAATAGATAGATATCATTTTTCGGATTTAATTTATAGAGATAAATTAAATCGGAAGGCTTTTTAATTTGGATTAAATAAATAGATTAGATTAGATCTATGGGATAGATTTAATTAATATATTTTTTAATCCAGATTCAAAATTTGAATTTCGGATGTGGCTTTTAATTTGGATTAAATAAATAGATTACTTTAGATCTATCAGATAGATTTAATTAATATATTTTAATCCAGATTTAAAATTCAAATTTCAAAATTAATGAGGATTAATTGTGAATATAATATGTTGATTGGGTTTTGGAAAAACACGCAGAACTTTTATCGAGCGTATTAGAAAGTCGCGAGAAAACCCTAGAGAAAATAGAGAGAGACGCAAAATTCAAAAGGTGCTAGCACGCTATAGCCATGTTTGGAGATTGTTCGTGTGGATACTGGTAGAGGAAGGTGATTCATAAAGTCGGCTTCTGCTGATTGAGAAGGTAGCCCACCAGTTCAAACTTAAAGAGACGCATACTGTTTCAGCGCATAGGTAATATTTGGATTCCTTTAGCCTTAATGTAAACACTATTGAGCGATCCTTAGATGGGATTCGTAAATTTTTAATCCGCTGTGTGTACGGATCCCAACAATACAGACATTCATTCTATTGCTACAAAATTCTGTTCATGCTTTATCATGCAAATTGGAAAATTTTCAGTTTGTGCAAAAAACTACATGCAGGGTTTAGTATGGCATACGCACATTTTAGCAGCAGATTATATAATTGATTTAACAACTAATCCCTCCCCCACACCTGAACAATGCAATGCTCTCATTCCAACAGCAGAGATGAGGCAATTAAAAAGAACCGCAGATTGGCAGCAGGGGGTAAAAAGAATAGCACGAGAGCAGAATTAAGCATCACATCATTCACAAAATGGCCCTGGGGCAAACGCCCAGGGCATCAACAAGGTCATAAAAACAAGATAAATTTAACGAGAATGAAGTAAAACTAAGGGGCGGGAGGAGCGGGGCGGGGCTGTGGCACTGCTGGCCGTATCCTCGTCGGAGGAATTATCATCCACCCTAGTGACGACCAGAATCCCTGAATGTCCCTGGGAAAGGGAAAGGACTTTCGGTGAACTTCGACGAAGGGCGGCCGAGAACGCGCGCGGGTCGCTCTGAATAGTCTTCAACTCCCAGCGTAGGCGGCGAAGACGTTTGAAATACCTGCCTGTTGAGTTTGTGTCAGTGTTCAGGCACTAGTAGAGGGTGCATTGGCAATCATGTGGGCCTTGTCATACTCGGAGGCAGGGCATGTTGACGCTGAGGAGTCGGTGGAGTAAGAGGAGGATGAAGAAGTGGGTATGGGGGCGGGAGGTGCTTGTCCAGGTAATGGATTGGGTTGACGGCGGGCATAAACCAGTGGGGGCGCCTGGTGAAGCCGTGTCGTCTTCCTGACTCTAGGCATGGTGGGTCTGAGAGATGGAGAAGGAGGATTGTACGAAGGTGAAAAGACGCGAGAGGAGAGGATGGAGATAGTAGACAGGACAAAGGCAGAATTTTGAATGTAAAGCGTTACCACTCTTTAGCAATGAGTTAAACTTAGTTGGTGCATAGTGGGCCCACGAGAGTGGCCCGTTAAGCTGAATGCATTCACACCGTGTTTATTTTAGAGATTGAGCGTACCTAACTAGCTTTTAGTGGCCTTTCGCCACATTGCTGTGTTAGGGCCGAAATGCCTTGCATCATGCCGTAGCATGAGCCATGCTGGACTCATTTCCTCCTGCTATGATGCTAATAAAACAAGAAGTTGGGCTACTCCCAATAGTCTTGCTTTAAAGTCTTCAGCCGGACTTTGCTATAGCAATTTAATGTTGAGGTGGTGCTGGACGGCTGATCGCTTCCTGACTTCCCTTGCCATCATCTTTAGAGATCAAATACTTCTCAGCTAGGTCTTCGAATCTCTCGGTCTTAAGGATCGAGAAGGTGACCTGATCATCATTTACGCGCATAGTGAGTTCTCCTCTTTCCACATCGATCAACGTGCGCCCAGTTGCCATGAAAGGTCTTCCCAGAAGAATTGGGACATCGCGATCTGCTTCGAAGTCAAGAATAATGAAATCCACAGGAAAGATGAACTTATCCACTTTTACCAGAACATCTTCGATTTTTCCTTCAGGTAGAACTATGGAGCAATCAGCTAGTTACAATGTAACTGTTGTGGGTTTGGCCTCCCCAACTGCCAACTTTTTGAAAATAGACATGGGCATGAGATTAATGCTAGCACCCAGATCACACAGGGCTTTCCCTGAATATTGAGGATCAATTGCACAGGGATTGTGAAGCTGCCAGGGTCTTTTAATTTTGGAGGTAGCCGATTTGTTAGCATGGCATTGCAGTCCTGGGTCAATGCGACCGTCTCGAACTCTTCTAGTCGTCTCTTTTAGATAGAATTTCCCTCATAAATTTCACATAGCTAGGCATTTGTTCCAGAGCTTCCACCAGAGGAATATTAATGTGTAATTTGTTGGAAATTATGCCCTAGGGGCAAGTCATTGTTTTCCATTAAGTTATCACTTCATTCGTATGTTTATAGTGATAGCTGCATCCCTGGATATATCTTATAGATTATCCTAAATGTCCCTGGTCGTTCATCTACGCGGAAGCGAAGATGAGATAAGACCAGTATGACTTTGATGAGGTATGGAGATACAAATCAAAGTCATGGGCACTTGTAAGAGTACAAGGTCTTGGACCACCCACTATGAGAAAGCCGCATGGATCTAGTCATAAGCTTATCTCATGTATAACCGCGTCACGATGCCCTATGGCTTGAGATCATCATGGATTTCTACATGATGAGTCACTGGTCTTTGACCTAGTCAAAAGTCACCTTTGACCGGCTGATGATAAAGGCTTGGATCGGGATCAGTGGTTTTCATGCGGAGGAATGTGAATGGTCAAGATGGAATTTGTCCCTCACATTTGTAGAGAGATAATACTAGGCCCCTCGATGAGTGAGTCTAAGAAATGTATGGCCATACTGTGATGGAAATGAGTTTCCATTTCACTTATTAGACTACTCGAGAATAGAGAAAGTAATGGTCAAGAAAAGGAAGTTGACATTACCCATGCCTCATCCTTGACCAAATTATCACGTGACAAAAGGGACGTGACATGGTTGTGCGATAGGTTATATCGTGTCATCGATCCCCATGTGAATTGGGTAGTCGCAATGTCTTGCTAGAGGCCGCTTGCGATTTGTGGCTGGTACGATTGGCCCACCGCCAATCTCATATGGGCACAGGGTCGCACAAGAATAACCCAACACAAGCAAAAGTGTCCAAATTCATTGAATCTTAGATTAATATGAGATTTAATGAATACTTAATTTAATCTGGGGTGAATATATATATTAAATTCGAAATTAATGTATATTAATATTATTAATAGAGATTATAATATTAATATATATAATATTAATATATATAATATTTGTTTTGTATTTAATTTATTTAATAAATTAAATATCTAAAACAAATAGAGATATTGTATCTCATTTAATTTTTGAATACAGATATCATATATCTATTTAATTTAAATTGAGATAGAGTATCTCGATTTAATTAAATATATAGATATCATTTCTCGATTTAATTTATAGAGATAAATTAAATCGAAGGCTTTTGATTTGGATTAAATAAATATATTACATTAGATCTATCGATATATTTAATTAATGTATTTTTTTAATCAAAATTCAAAATTCAAATTTCAGATCTGGATTTTAATTCGGATTAAATAAATGTATTAGATTAGATCTATTAGATAGATTTAATTAATATATTTTAATCCAGATTTAAAATTCGAATTTCAAAATTAATGAGGATTAATTTTATATAATACGCTGATCGGGTTTGTAAAAGAACTACGGGACTTTTTATCGAGTGTATTACGGAAAGCCACAAGAAACCCTAGAGTGAAAATGAGAGAGACGCAAAACTAAAAGGCGCTAGCACGCTGCCACAATCGGGTTTCAGAATTATTCGTGTGGATACGGTAGAGGAAGCCGATTCTAAGAGTCGACTTGCGATCGTGAAGGTAGCCCGCCGGTTAATACGCTTTCGGCGCATAGGTAATTTTTAGATTCCCTTAGCCTTAATCTAAATGCTATTGAGCAATCCTTGCACGGGATCCGTAAAGTTTTTAATCCGCTGCGTGTACGGATCCCAACATAATTGCCGTAACATGTCGAGGAATTTCTTAAATTGTTTCTCTTGACCTTGCTTCTATAGCCTTTGTGGGAAAGGCGGGGGTTGCTTTAGCATCTTTGAAGACCCTGGATCACGATTATGCCTTGATGATGATGCGGTAGCATTCATTGTTGGGTATTGCACGTGATCATCCAGTGTGGTACTTGGAGGCAATGTTGCGGTGCTGATGTCCTATTCCGGTTGTGACAATCTTGGTTGCCTCTATTCGTCTTCAAGAAATTGTTCACTACTGTCTTGCCCCTCCTTTGATTTCTCCAATTTTGGATCGGTAACAACCATAGGTTGCCTTGTTGCTCTCATAGGTTCTAAGCTTTTACCACTTCAGAGTTCTATCAGTTTGACTTCCTCTCTTCCTTGGATCCTGGAGACTTCAGTGTCACTAGGCAGGGATCCTGAGGCTCTGTTGTTGAGGGCAGTAGCTAGTTGTCCAACTTGATTTTCAAGATTTCTCAAGTTCACCTGCTGATTCTGAATGATTGCATCGTTTTTTGCCATATATTCCTTCAGAAGGGTCGATAGAGTCTTTGCAGGTCTAAATCACTGCCCTGCTGCCATGCTTGCTAGGTAAACCCTAGTGGGTTTGATGTTCTGTTCGGGTACCGTGGACCTGATGGTTGTCCCGCTGTTTGTTGACCTTGAGAATTCCATGAGAAATTGAGGTGCTTCCTCCATCCGGGATTGTATGTATTCGAGTAAGGATTGTTGGTGTTACTGCCCTTGTTGAAGTTATTGACGAAGTTTACAGATTCTGGGTTGGCGGAGCACTGAGAGTAAGAATGCTCTCCGCCACAGTACACAAGCTACCTGAGATGGTTGCAGTGATGTGTTGCTTGATAGAAGGGTCAGTCCTTTCACCATATTGGTTAGAGATGATACTTGAGCTGTGAGAGCTGTCATAGCATCCAATTCATGTATTCCAACAATAGTTTGGGAGGAAGTGCCCCTGTCTGCTTGCCACTAATGGCTATTCATAGACATGCGCTCCAATACGCTGTGGGCTTCTTCATAAGACTTCATTAGGATGGATCCTCCAGATAAGGCATCAACAATTGATCGCGTTTGTCCATAAAGGCCTCTGTAAAACATTCTAACTGAACCCACTCGCACAGTCCATGCTGTGGGCATCTTCTAAGGAGGTCTTTGAATTTGTCCCAGGCTTCATAGGTAGATTCTCCAGACTTTTGTTGAAAGTTGGTGATGTCTCCTCTGAGTTGAGCATTCTTTGTGGGTGGGAAAAACTTTAGCAAGAACTTGCTCCCCAAATCATTCCAGGAGGTGATGGAATTGGCTGGTAAGTTGTTGAGCCACGTCTGAGCCTTGTCCCTAAGTGAGAATGGGAATAATTTCATCTGGACGGCGTCGGGTGTGACTCCTGGAATGATGAATGAATCACACACCTCCATGAAGGCCTTGAGATGTAAGTGAGGATCTTCATATAGGAGTCCTCCAAATTTCCTGGCTGCATTCTCTTGGGTTCGTACACGCAGCGGATTTAAATATTTTATGAATCCCATCCTGAGGATCGCTCAACCGTGTTTAAATCAAGGTTAAAGGATCCGAATATTACCTATGGAGAACTGGTATGCGTCTCTTTCTATTTGAACTGGTAGGCTACCTTCTCGATCAGTAGAAGCCGACTTTATGAATCGCCTTCCTCTACCGGTATCCACATGAATAATCTCCGAACACGGACGCGGCAGCGTGCTAGCGCCTTCGAATTATGCGTCTCTTTATTTCACTTTAGGGTTTTTCTCATGACTTTCTAATACGCTTGACAAAAGTCCCGTAAGTTTTTCTAAACCCGATCAGCATATTATATTCAAAATTATTCCTCATTAATTATGAAATTTGAATTTTGAATTTGGATTAAAAAATATATTAATTAAATCTATCTCATAGATCTAATCTAATCTATTTATTTAATTCAAATTAAAAGCCTCCTCATTTAATTTATCTCTATAAATTAAATCCGAGAAATGATATCTATCTATTTAATTAAATCGAGATACTATATCTCAATTTAAATTAAATAGATATATGATATCTTTATTCAAAAATTAAATGAGATACAATATCTCTATTTGTTTTAGATATTTAATTTATCAAATAAATTAAATACAAAACAAATATTATATAATAATATTATAATCTCCATTAAATAATATTATTATATTATTTTCAAATTTAATATATATATATATATATATATATTCATCCTAGATTAAATACAATATTCACTAAATCTTATATATATCTAAGATTCAATGAATCTGATACTTTTGTTCATGTTGGGCTATTCTTGTGTGTGACCCTGCAGGCCCATATGAGATTGGCAGCGGGCCAATACTATACTAGCCCACAAGTCGCAAGAGGCCTATAGCAAGACATTACGACTACCCAATTCACATGGGGATCGATGACACGATACAACCTATCGGACAACCATGTCACATCCCTTTTGTTATGCGATAATTTGGTCAAGGATGAGGCATGGATAATGTCAACTTCCTGTTCTTGACCATTACTTTCTCGTTTCTCAAGTAGTCTAATAATTGAAATGGAAACTCCTTTCCATTGTACTATGGCCATACATTTCTTAGACTTACTCATCGAGGGGCCCAGTATTATCTCTCTACAAATGTGAGGGACAAATTCCATCTTGACCACTCACATTCCTCTGCATGAAAACCACCGATCTCGATCCCAGCTTTTATCATCACCCGGTCAAAGGTGACTTTTGACTAGGTCAAAGACCAGTGACTCATCATGTAGGAATCCATGATGATCTCAGGTCATAGGGCGTCGTGACGCGGTTATACATGAAATAAGCTTACGACTAAGTCCATGCAGCTTTCTCATAGTGGGTTGGTCTAGCACTTTGTACTCTTACAAGTGCCCATGACTTTGATTCGTATCTCCATACCTCATCAAAGTCATAGTGGTCTTATCTCATCTTCGCTCCCGCGTAGATGACCGACCAGGGACATTTAGGATAATCTATAAAAGGATATATCCAGGGATACAGTTATCAATATAAATATGCCAATGAAATGATAACTCAAAGAGAATAATTTAAATAACATAAATGTCTAAAGTACAATGACTTGCCCTTAGGGCATAATTTCCAACACATTCAGCATCTAAATCATGACAGCTTTAATTTCAAAGTGTCCTACATTGAGGATCGGTGGTGTGATGGTTGAATTCAACTTGTTGAGATTTGGAATCTCGAATTCCATAATAGCTTTGTTCACATCTAGGTTTGGAGGTGGAGGTTCGAGGTTGTCCCCATTTATGATCATCGGCTTTCGTTGATCCTGCCCATGGTTGATAGGCATATCCGCCATGCTTGCTAGGTCAAAAGTTTGACTTCATCGCTTCTGCTTCCTACGCCTTTACCTATAAGTGCGTTTGATTTCTGGATCGTAAGGCTCAAGGTTGGCTAAAGGCGAGTTGGGCATGCACTACAAAATGCACCTGAAAATCAAGAACAGGGAAATAGTGAGCTTTATTAGATAAATCACAACTATTAAGCCAAAGGGCGTCGTCACTAAGGGTATCTACAGTCTCCGGCAATGGCGCCAAATACTTGTTGGTCAATTTCCTTGATGGCAAGTGAACCATTTGAACAAGTAATAAAGTGTAAGTAGAATATCGTCCCACAGAGACTGAGATACCAGGAAGTGACGCTCAAATGCTATAATAGTTGTGTGAAAAAGAAAATAAATCCGATTGGTTTGAGAGGGTTTTGTGGTGACACTAAATAAACAGAGTATCGTAGTCGTAAGAAGATATCAGTAAGAAGTTAGGCTGAACTCAGAATCATCCTTAAGTATGTCAATCCCCCAGTTGCTCTACCCATTGCTATAGCATCTACACTGCACAGCTTCCACAATGCTACAGCATAGCTACTAACCATAATGCCATTCGGTTAACCCACCACTATAATCTATCGAATCTTCTACATCCCATACATATGACCCTAACTTTGCTCCTTCCATATGCCTATGGTAATTTTCTAGTTAGATCTGCATTACAAAACAGGGTGTAATGGTTATGAGCGGTAGACCCATTCCTGAAGCCTACAATAATAGGTCAAGCCTTGCATAGGCCTACCTAGCAATCACTATTTCTCATAGGTCTAACCTCGACTCCTTACCAGTAAGCTGAGGCCACAAATCTAGCCCTTAGCTTTCGCTAATCGACTAGTAATTAAATCACTGATAAGCAAACCAAATTTATTGAATTAAGAACTTGCAACTGGGTTCATTTAACACTTAAGAAATTATCCTCGTTCAGCCATATGAAAATCAGTTCATGACCGATGAGGGAAACACAAAACAAATAGTAACGAGAATGACCCATGATCAAAAGATTAAACAAAAAAAAAGAAAGTTTGACAAGTTCCGACGGCGTGGAAGAAGCCCTGTCACATCACCACTCCACGTCTTCTTCTCTTCATCTTACTGCTGGGAAGGATGCTGGGTTATCCTGGAGTTCTCGTGCCTTGGGAGTTCTCTCTCTCTTCTTTTGAATTTGGCCGAATGAATTTCGATTGGACTCTCTACGACTCGACTCCCCTTTAGGGTTGGCTTGTTGTTTCCTTATATTATCAGACTTTCTTGCAGCGTAAGTCCCAGCGAGACGGGCCTTTCCTAATCTGTCGAGATCCATCATATATCTCTTTCCAATCTTGGTAGATTGATTCTGCTGATCCTGCGGGATTCTTCTGAAGGTGGAATATCACCTAGAGGGGGGTGAATAGGTGATTTTTGAAATTCAAGATCTTTTCTTATGTATAAACAAATAGAGACCAATAAGATAGAAGAACATAAGACAATTTATACTGGTTTGGTCCAATACACTGACCTACGTCCAGTCCCCAGAGACACTTTGAGATTTCACTATTTCTCAAGAACAATTACACACTCTGTAAATGAAGGATTGTCCTCTCACTCTCGGACTACACTCCCCCTTACAAGTTGTAATTAATACACACTCTCTTAAGGTTCCTCAACCTTAAGATACAAATGTGACAATGAAATAAGTGTTTAAATACTCTTCACGAGTTGATAAATAAATGAACACTGAAGTGCAGTTAATAAAGCAGATGAAATAGCGAATGTAATTAAACTTGAATTAATCGCACAGCGCTTCGGTAGTTGGCCATTCAATGCTTCGGCTATTTATAGATATTGCATTTAGTGACAGTTGATGGAGCTTCGTGTAATAGCCGTTGTGACTTACCAATATGATCGTTAGATAGACAGATGAATATTTTCGATTAATCCAGCTGGCTAACATTCTCTGTCAATCCTTTTGTTTTGTTTTACCATTGTGTGATGGCATTTAATAGCCAGTAAGATATATCATAGTGGCTTTACCTCGATCAGAGTTGTTAGCACATTTTAGTTAGGTGGCCGCATTTATTGTTTCTGACATCAGCTTCCTCATTCAAAAAGATTGAAATGAATTGTGTTTTACTTTGCTGAAACTTACTAACAATCTTAACAAAATAGGTCAATCTCACTAATAAGCAATGATATAATGAATCTATGATTGTATGCTGATTTTAAGATTTGAAGAAGATTATTTATCAAAACAGAGCCAGAGCAGACTCTGGACAGTAGCATAGCTGACTCGAGGCAGAGAAAACATGAAAGATACAATAGCATTTAGAAAAAGGTTTTTGCCTCGAGGTAGGAAGTTCCATAACTCGAGTTTAGACTCAAACTCGAGGTATATTATTTCGAGCCTCGAGTTAGCCATAAGGAATTAAACTGATGAAACGAAGAGCAAGTACTCGAGGCAATTTCTGTGACTCGAGTTTGCATCTACACTCGAGGTATACCATCTCCAACCTCGAGTTACTCATAGGAATTTAAACTAATGAAACAAAGAACCAGAACTCAAGGCAATTTCTGTGACTCGAGTTTTCACCTAAACTCGAGGTAGCAATATAACCTCGAGTTGGTTGATATGAAGACAGTTTTAATTCCAAATCTTCCACCTCGAGTTATAGAGAACATAGACTCGAGGTTTGCCTTAGACTCGAGGCATGTTTCTTGACTCGAGGTAATTGATTTTTTAGATTGAGGAGCTCTTGATGATTGAAGCCAGTTAACTCGAGGCATCAAAGAATCAGCCTCAAGTTAACAGCTAGACTCGAGGCAGCTGTGTAAGACTTGAGTTAGTTTAGAACAACTTGACTCGAGGTAGCTATATGATAGCCTCGAGTTAGTTCAGTATTTTGGCGATGGATTCAAAGAGATTTGCCTCGAGTCTGTATCATTGCCTCGAGGCAATATGACAGCAAACTTCTTTTTGATGAATTTTGTTTTTCTGCCTTCTTTAATCATATATTCATTTCCAAAATTAGTCATTATCAAAATATTAACATCAAGGAGCTAACATCTTCATATCTTTTAGTTTCGATCCTCCGCATCTTTTATTCCGTTACATCAGCAATCTACCTGTCGTTCTCAACCTTCACTAGTATTCCTGAAATCAGCTAGATAAAAGATCAGAAAATATGTCGCCTAGCATTGCGTCCTTTACTTTGCTATAGCTTTCATGATGCCTTGTATTGCACTTCGATATGCTGTCAGAATGCTATAGCATAGTATTAGCTTTGCTACACATTCTTCCTTCAAAACCTTGTAACTTACTCCTTTCTTAGCACATGTTTAGGATGTAAACGGTTTCTATCCTTCAGTTCCCAATATCATGAATTAATGCCTTTTTGCTTAGATTGATTGTAGTTAAGCTTATATTTACCATACAATTCGGTCATAAAATATAGGGAAAACATGGCATAAATTGTGCCCATCATTGGTCCAGCACCTTGTACTCTTACAAGTGCCTATGACTTTGATTCGTATCTCCATACCTCATTAAAGTCATACTGGTCTTATTTCATCTTCGATCCCGTGTAGATGACCGACCAGGGACATTTAGGATAATCTATAAGATATATCCAAGGATACAGTTATCACTATAAACATGCAAATGAAATGATAACTATATGGAGAATACTTTAAATGACATTAAAGTTTAAAGTACAATGACTTGCCCCTTGGGCATAATTTCCAACACCGACTTGGTTCTCAATGTTCTAAAGGGTTACATGCTAGCTCTAGATGATTGCATTGTTCTTTGCCATGTACTCCTTCAAAACGTTTGTCATAGAAGTCAGCGGGTCTGAATCACCACCCGGCTGCCTTGTTTGCTGGGTAAACCCTGGTGGGTTTGACAGTCTATTTGAATATGATGGGCTAGTTGACTGCCTAGCTGCTTATTGACCTTGAGAACTCCACGAGAAATTAGGGTGCTGCCTTTATCCTGGGTTATAGTGTTAAAGTAAGGATGGTTGACGTTATTGCCCCTGTTGAAATTATTGACATAGTTGACAGATTCAGGGTTCGTGGAGAACTGAGAATAGGAGTGCTCTCCACCACAATACACGCAGGCTACTTAGGTTGGTTGCATTAGTGAGTTATTTGCAGAGAAGGTCAATCCTTTCACCATGTTGGTTAGGGATGATACTTGTGCTGTAAGGGCATTCATAGCATCTAACTTATGTATTCCAGCAATCTTACTGGAGGGAGTTGCCCTATCTATTGGCCATTAATGGCCGTTCTTTGCTATTTGTTCCATCAGTTCATAAGCCTCTTCATAGGATCTCATCAGAATGTAGTCGCCTGCAGAGGCATTTACAAATGAACGCGTTTGTCCATTTAGTCCTCTGTAAAATGTTTTGAACTGCACCCATTCACATATTCCGTGTTGTGGGCACTTCCTAAGAAGATCCTTAAATCGATCTCATGCTTCATATGTTGACTCACCAGATTTCTGTTGGAAATTGGTGATATCCCCTCTAAGTTGGGCGTTCTTTGTTGGTTGGAAAAATTTGAGTAAGAATTTACTCCCCAGTCATTCCAATAGGTCATAGAATTAGCAGGTGGGTTATTTAGCCATGTTCGAGCCTTATCTTGAAGAAAGAATGGGAATAATTTGATTTGAAAGGCGTTGGGGGTGACTCCTGTAATGACAAAAGAGTCACATACCTCCATGAAAGACTTGAGGTGCAAATGAGGGTCTTCAGAAAGGAGTCCTCCAAATTGTCCGATTGCATTCAGATCTGAATCATGACACCTTTAATCTCAAAATATCCTGAATCAAAGGTCGGGGGCATAATGGCCAAGTTGAGCTAGGTCAGGTCTGGGATCCCAAACTCCATAATGGCTTTGTTCTGATTAGCAATTGGCATTGGTGGAGTCCAGTTGGCTCCATTTTTACGTGTTGCTCTCCTTGATCTTGATCATGATGAACTGGTATATCCACCATGTTTGCAGAGTCAAAGGGGTGACTTCTTCGCTTCTGCTTCCTACACCTTTTCTTGTAAGTGTGTTATTGGTCGATTTCCTTGATGGCAAGTGAACCAGTCGAATAAGTAATAAAAGTAAGTAGAGTATTGTCCCACAGAGACTGAGATACCAAATGATGGCAAGTTGCGCATGCACTACAGAATGTACCTAAGAATCAAGAAAAGGGAAAGAATGAGCTTTATTAGATAAATCACAACTATTAAGCAAAAAGGACGTCGTCACTAAAGGTATCTACAGTCGCCGGCAACGGCGCCAAAAACTTGTTGGTCGATTTCCTTGATGGCAAGTGAACCAGTTGAACAAGTAATAAAGAGTAAGTAGAGTATCGTCCAACAGAGACTAAGATATGAAATAATGACACCGAATTGCAAAATTAGTTGTGTTTGAAAAGGAAATAAATTTGATTGGTTTGAGAGTTTTGATAGCTATACTAATAAACAGGAAAATAACTAAATGATCGTAGTCGTAAGAAGATATTAGGAAGAAGATAGACTGAACTCGAAATCCTTTCTAAACATATCATTCCCCCAGCTGTCCATACACAATGCTATAGCATTCATATCGCAATTGCTACCGCATGAACACCCTATGCAAAGTTATTTAATTAAGGGTTAAATGCCTAATTTGCCATGGAAGTATTGATAAGGGGGCACTCAGCACCCATAAGTTTTTTTGGTACCAAATTTGCCCGGAAGTTTACAAAAGGTAGCAAATATGCCCGGAAGTTGTTTTAAAGAGCAAATTTACCCTGGAATTTTTTTTTAGGAGCAAATTTTCCCTGGAAGTTTACAAAGAGAGCAACGATCCAACGGTCAAGATCAACTGATTGGCAAGATCATTATGTTTGTAAACTTCCGGGGCAAAAATGATACCAAAAAAACTTCCGGGTGCTGAGTGCCCCCTTACCAATACTTCCAAGCAAATTAGGCATTTAACCCTTCAGTTAACCACACCATGCTAATCTACCGAAGCTCTCGCATCCGATACGTACAATCCTAGTCTGTACTTCTCCCATATGTCTATGGTGATTTTTCTAGTTGGATTATCAATACAAATCAAGGTGTATGGTTATGGGCGGTAGACCCATTCCTGAGGTCTACAATAATAGGTCAAGCCTTGCACCAGCCTGCTTAGCAATCACTGCTTCTCATATGTCTAACTCCAATTTCCTCTCAGTAAGCCGAGGCCACTGATCTAGCCCTTAGCTCTCACTAATCGACAAGAAATTAAAACACTGATAGGAAACTGAATATATTAAATTAGGAACTAGCAACTGGGTTCATTCTATACTTAGAAAATTATCCTCGTTCAGCCTCAGGAAGTTAGTTCATGACTGACGAGAGAATCACAAAACCGAGTACTACAGAATAGCCCATGATAAAAGATTGATTGGAATTAAAACAAAGAAATAGAAACCTTGATGAAGGTTTCAATGGCGTGGAAGAAGCCCTGTCACGTCACAACTCTACGTCTTCTTTACTCCGTCTCACAATAGGAAGGATGCTGGGTTCTCTTGGAGTCCTTGTGCTTCGTAACTCTCTCACTCTTCTTTCGAGTCTGGCCATATATGATTGATCTTTGACTCTCGACAACTTTCGACCCCCTTTAGGGTTGGTTGTTGTTTCCTTATATAGTCTGGTCTACTTGCAGCGTACGTTTCAACGAACTGGGTCTTTCCTAATCTGTCGAGGTCCAATGTATCTTTCTTCCAAATCTCGGTAGATTGATTCTGCTATCCTATGGGATTCTTCAAATATTTAGTTTCGATCCTCCACATCTTCTATTTCAATACATCAGCAATCTAACCGTTATTCTCGCCCTGCAATATATTTCCTGAAACAACCTTAACAGAAGATCAGGACATATGCCGCATAGCATTGTGTCATTTACTCTACTATAGCTTCAGGGATGCATTATATTGCACTTCGATATAGTTTGGGTGTTTTTTATTATTATAACTATTAAAGAGAGAATTAAACTAATGATCGTAGTCGCAAGAAGATATCAATGAAAAGATAGGCTGAGCTTAGATTTCATCCTAAGCATATCATTCCCCCAGTTTGCCTTAATGCATTGCTATAGCAATTATGTTGCACAGCTTCCGCAACGCTACAACATAGCCGCTTTTCACAATGTTATTCAATTAACCAACCACTATGTTATACAAAAGCTTCCACGTCCTGTAAGTACAACCTTAGGTATACTTCTCCCATATACCTATGGTGATTTTCTAGTTCAGATTCTCATTTCAAATCAAGGTGTTATGGCTATGAGCGATAGACCCATTCCTGAAGCCTACAATGATAGGTTAAGCCACCAGCCTGCCCAACAAACACTGCATATCATATGTATAACCCCAACTCCCTTCCAGTAAGCCGAGGTCATTGATCTACCCCTTAGCTTCCACTAACCACAAGAGATTAAAATAGTGATAAACAAATTGAATGTATTAAATTAACGAACTAACAAATTGGGTTCCTTAATTCATCCTCGCTCAGCCAAAGGAAATTTAGTTCATGACTGACGAGGGAATCACAAAACAAATCACAGTAGAATAGCCCATAGAAAAGATAAACTAAGAATCAACAAAACAAAAGGGAAAGTTCGTCGGAGGAATCGACAAAGTGAGAGGCGTTTGTCACGGGACGTCTCCACGTCTTCTCTTCTCTATCTTACTGTAAGGAAGGATGCTGGGTTCTTCTGGAGCTCTTATGCTTTGTAACTTCTCTCACTCTTCTTTCAAGCCTAGTCGAATAAGAATTTCTTTGACTCTCCAACATTTCGATAGATTTTAGGGTTGGCCATCTTTCTTTTTATAGTCAGGTTTACTTGCGGCGTATGTTCAGTGAGCTGGGCCTTTCCAAATCTGTTAGGTCCAACTGGCCCAACTTTCCAAATTCGATAGATTGAATTTGCTGATACTACGGGATTCTCCAAATCTTAACTTCGATCCTCCGCATCTTTTGTTTCAATACGTCAGCAATCTAACTGTCGACTAACGTCCGTCTATTAACCTGCACTTATTTTCCCAAAACAACCTCGAGGAAAAGTCAGAACATATGGCACATACAATTGCTTCACGCACACTGCTATAGCATTAGGGTTGCATTGTATTGCGACTTGTTATGGCTGACCCGATGCTATAGCATTGTATCGGCTATTCTATGTGCTTTTCACATAAAACCTCAAACATATTCTTCTCTTATGCACATGTATAAGATGCTTATACAATTGCTATAATTTATGAGACCCATCCTTAATTTCCCTATATGCATGAATTAACACATTTTTGCTCAGATTAAATGCATTTAAGCTCATATTCACCATACCAAACAGTCATACAATATAGGAAAAACATGGCATAAATAGTACTCATCAAAAAACTTCAACCATCCCTTTTCCCAATCTGGTTTCCATCATTCTCTTTCATGAGAAAATCTGGTATTTGGCTACAAATGAGAAACTAGTGATAACCCCTGTGTTTGGCAGACATAATCTAAACTTGACAAGGATCAACTTTGAAGAAGGATCAGGCCAATCAAGGGCTCCCTCAAGATCAAGAGCTTCTCAGTCTCACTCTAAGGTTCATTATTAAATCATTGTAAGAATCTCAAGTCGTGGGACTTTGACATTGGGTTATCAGTTTACAACTTGTAGGGGGTGTATCCTAGTGAGAGGATAACTTTCGTGTATAGAGTATGTAACTGATTGAAATGATAGTGAAAATCCCTAGAGTATGGGATTGGACGTAGGTCAAGAGTTAAGATTGAACTAGTATAAATCTCTTATGTAGAGCTCTCTCTGTCTGTCTCTATTTTACCCTGTTCTTTGTCTGTTTACTGGGTGTATCGAAAAGAATTTTTAAAATTCCTAATTCTCCCCTCTTAGTGATATTCTGCCATTTACCGAGTGAATGCAACAAAAAATATTATCGGTTTGGAAAAATACGATATACTGGTAAAGGTGCAGAAAATAAACAGAAAGTAGTCTCCATAGGTTAAGGGTATAATCATCTAAAAGTAAATACATAACAGTAAGTAAACTCATACAGTCATCCAAAATGTAAAGTACAAAATGAGATAGGCATCCCCTATTTCTTCATTCTTCAACTTCATGCCTTTACCTTCTTACTCCTAAAGAGCTCAATGTAGATCATCTATATCTTTAGAACGTCCTGGGATTCAAAATTGAATCTCAGAGTAACTGTTATGCATCCATAACTAGGAGAATCACAATCACAATGGTAAACATACAACATGCATTCAAAACCACAATCACATGTAGTAACATATAAACAACATACCACATCCTCAAGAACCACATGATTGCCTAACAAGACAAGCCCCCGATCCTCAGTGCTAGGAAAACACAGTAGCCAGGGCCTTAAACCCTAACTACCCTCAATGTATCTTAGGCTCAATAGCGACCTAAGGACATAGTCCACTAGGCCCTATATAGCAACCCAAGTACATAACGTCCACTTTGTTGGTTATGATTAGTTTTGATGACATCTTATATAGATGTCATCGTTAAAAGCAAAAGATTGAGTAATATAGTTATTTCTTAATTTGACTATGTTGTATTTAATGTAGATCAATCCAAGTTAAATTAAGGAGAATAACCAAGAAGGAGTTAAGAGATGAAAGAAAGAAATCAATCCAATTTAAATTAAGGAGAATAACCAAGAAGGAGTTAAGAGATGAAAGAAAGAGTTGAGTTATGGAAAATGATCAAGAGAAGAATAAAGAAAGGAAGAACTTGATGAATGGAATGAAAATATAATTATCCAAGTTCTTATATTGAAGCTAGAAGCCTCCAAAATCATATGGAAGTTGGAATGGCTCAATTTGGAGTTAAAGTCAGCAAAAATCAGCTTTAGGATGAGAAAAATCGAGTTTCCAAGTCAAAACTCGAGTTTCCTACTTGAGCTAGCGATTTGCCTCTCGGATAGGAGAAAACTCGAGTTTGGAATACAAAACTCGAGTTTGGAACTCAAAACTCGAGTTTGCAACTCAAAACTCGAGTTTGGGGTGTCTTCAGCATCTCTGGCCTCTCTAGACTAAGAAAACTCAAGTTTCCAAGGCAAAACTCGAGTTTCCAGTGATGATCGCTCTTCAGACAACTGTTTCACGTTCAGCACAGGCGACCTCTGGTATTTTGATGATATCTCACAAACCAGAGATCAGATTGAGACAAAACTAAAGGCATATGAAACTAGACTCCCAATGCGTCATTTTGATATATAATTCAAGCCCAAAAGGAGTTCAGATCAAGGAGATATGAATTGTGGAAGTTGACAGAAAAATCCACGCCACACAGAAAACCAAGATTCAATGTTTTGAGTGTAACTCACAAAATACAAATCCAATTGGGCTGAAATTGGTGGCATTTGAAATTAGACTCGCAGAGCTTTCCATCAAGAGTTGAACGGACCAAAACGGAGTTCAGACCAGAGAGATATGGTCTTCGAAAGTTGACAATTATTTCAAGAAGACTCAACAAAGTCCAGCAGAAAGCAAAACTCGAGTTTTCATCTCAGATTCAGAAAATCAGCGTTTCAAAAATCCTGATTCTTTTGATAAACATCCAGATGATTACCCAAATGATTTATAACAATTCTTATATCATTTGTGTACAAGTTTCAGGTGATTAAACGAAGGATTAGATGCAAATCTTCAAAATCTCGAGATCTGTGTCGAACATCGAAAATCGTGCAAAAGTTCTAACGGCTAGTTTCTAACAGCTATATTTCTTTATCCAACGGTCATTGAATCTTCTCAATGGTCATATATTGATCTCTACCTATAAATAGAAGACAGATTCAAGCGAGAAAAACGTGGAGATACAAGCTTACACGCCAACATCTTGATACTACGCTTTCTCATCATTTACACTCTGTTTTACATGTTTAGATAACTTAGAGAGTGAAGTGATTTGTATTTGATCTTCGTGTTTATCTATTCACTTCTAAGAGAGGAGATTTATTGTAAACACATTATCTTTCTATCGAGAGTTACTCAAGATTGGGTAATCTTGAGTGGGATATACATTGTGTTGATTACAACTTGTAAGGGGAGTGAATCCTAGTGAGAGGATTACTTGAGTACAGAGTGTGTAATCAAACAGTGTGTTGATTACAGTTTGTAAGGGGGAGTGAATCCTAGAGAGAGGGTTGCTTCAGTTATAGAATGTGTAATCAAGTTGAACAAAGATAGTGGATTGAAAATCCCAAGTGAGGCTTGGGGACTGGATGTAGGTCAAGGATTGGGCCAAACCAATATAAATCAGTTTGCACATCCTCTTCCCTTATCTCTTATATTTCCAGCATTTACATTCGATGTTTGTCAATTGATTTATAACTCACTTCTGTTATACAAGTTGAATTTGCTGAATTGCGAAAAGATTTTCAAAGAATCTAAATTTTTATACTTCACCCAATTCACCCCCCCTCTTGGGTTCAGCCAGAACTTACATTTGGTATCAGAGCTAGGCTCTTGTTTAAAGGACTTAACCGTCTCAAGAGTTTCAATGGCTGATTTCGGGGGTTCTTCATTCTCAGAAGGTTTTGATTTTACCATTCCACCGCTTTTTAAAGATATTGATTTTTGGTTTTGGAAAGGTAGAATGACTAGTTTTATCAAAGCAACTGATTTTTATATGTGGAATGTTTTTACAAATGCTTTTGATTTCAAACCAAGAAAAGATTGGACATGAAAAAAAGAAATGAAGATGTTTTCTTTGAACATTAAAGCAATGAAAATCTTTCACCGTGCTTTAACGAAAATGATTTTCGAAAAATCAAGCTTTGCTCTAGTGCTAAAGAAATTTGGGATACTCTTGATTCTATTTATGCTTCTAACAATTATGTTGAAGTTGAAAGTGTTGATAGTTCGTCAGAAATTTCAAACTGCACATCTATGAATGATGAACAATTGGAAGAAGGTGAAATTAGAGAATGTTTTCATGATCCAGTCAACACAAAAGAACAAGAGGAAGAGGATTCCCAAGATGAGCTCATGGACGATTGTGATCATTCATTAGCTAAAGCTCAAGATGCACATGAGGTAAACAATTCCAATTCTTCTTAAATAGATAAGGAAAATGTTTTCGAACAATCACATAGAATTGTTTTTCAACCTTCGCTGATTCTATTTTGAAAAACAAACATATTTTTGAAAATGATCTTTGGAAAATCATGTGGGAAGAAAGAATACACAAATATGAGTCACTTGACATTGCATCCACTAGACTCACACAATTCTTGCAAATACTGTTCATAATAAGCATAATTCTATTATTTGCAATTATTGTGGAAAATCTGGACATATTTCTCATACATGCTATATTAGGAGAAATTCTAATGTGAGAAATAAATTCCTTTGGGTTTCTAAAGAACAATCAACGTCCAATACTAACGAGTCAAGGACCTAAGTATAAGTGGGTACCAAAATGTCCATCTAGTACTCCATGTGTGCAGGATGATTTGAATATCAATGGACATCAAGTTACAGAGAAGAGGAAGAAAAAGCCAAGAGTTTCTCATACACCAATGAAGAAGATCATAGTATCTATATCAAGCAAGAGAACTCACAGGGCACCCATTGCTGGAACTACAAGGTTTAAACATCAAAGGAAGCAATGGATACAAGCAAGAAGAATATCATCTACCTCAAGAATGGATTACCACAGAATACCATTCAACTATCTTGAGGAAGATAAGAAAAGAAGGATCTCTCATGCACAAGGGAAAAGATTCTTGCGCCTACATCATGTGAGAAAGCTTTGCCTCATCCCAAGACTAAATTCAAAAAGACAAAGTATCAACGAATGACAAATTGGGTGAGCGAATGCAATCCTTCAAGTACCTAAGGCTAAGGTATGCAAAAGTAAAACCTCCCATGCGATCATCTGAAATAATCATTGAGGTTTTATATTTTGTAACCTTAGGAATGAGCATTGCAAACTATTTCCCAAGACTAAATTCAAAAAGACAAAGTATCAACGAATGATAAATTGGGTGAGCGAATGCAATCCTTCAAGTACCTAAGGCTAAGGTATGCAAAAGTAAAACCTCCCATGCGATCATCTGAAATAATCATTGAGGTTTTATATTTTGTAACCTTAGGAATGAGCATTGCAAACTATTTGTTTTAAATTGGGTTTTCACATCCTGATATATATATTTTTAAACAGATTGCAATGTTCAATAGGTTGAACTCTTTATGCATTCATGGTGATTTGAAAAGAAAGTATTTCTTTATGCATGAACTCATGATTAATTCACTGTGCTTTATTGTTCTGAATTGATTATATTCATAAGAGCATGTGAATTTCGGTTCCTACAAGCTAACAATGATTGGATCCTAGTAAAGTTGGATACCAAGAAAGAAAAAGATTTATAAAGTTTTGTAGGATGAAAGAAAGCTTCTCAAGAATGCAACATAGAGAAATGATTCAAGTTTTTGAGAAAGCTAAACAAGCTATGCTTAATGTTGATGGTGAACTTCAAAAAGGGAGTTATCTACATCAATCCCTGTCAACCAAGCAGGCTTCTATGAGGATAAGAGGAATTACGGTCATATCTAATTCTTACCTCATACTATGATTACATGAAATTGATTTTTTGGTTTGTCTTTGATTAAGCTAAAAGGTTTTGAAACTTATTTAATTTCAATTAGCAAGTTTACTGTCAAAGCAAAATCCAGTTTAGAGTTGAAAACTCTAGTTTCCATTTGAAAACTCAAGTTTTGGCTATACTGAGAGAGTTACCAAAGTTTTCAACTTGAGAAAACTTGAGTTTTGATATGAAAACTCCAATTTTCAGTTTGCCATGAGTTTTCTAAATTTTCTCAAAGTTGTGAGAAAACTCAAGTTTTGGTTTGAAAACTCAAGTTTTTCCACTTGGCAGAGAGTTTCCAAGTTTTACTCAGTTTTTGGAAACTCCAAATTTCATAGAAAACTCCAGTTTTGACTTGGCATAGATTTCTCAACGTTTTCATATTTTAAATGAAAACTCGAGTTTTGGGCAAGCCGAGAGAATTGCATTTTTTTAATGTTTTGAAAACTCAAGTTTTGAATGAAAACTCAAGTTTTGATGTTTTGGACTAAAACTCATTTTAGTCATGAATAGTCCAAAACTCAAGTTTTGGTTTGGAAACTTGAGTTTTGATCAAAAACGAAAGCTTTGCTCTTATTCAATATTTTAAAAACTCAAGTTTTGAATGAAAACTCAAGTTTTGATGTTTTGGACTAAAACTCATTTTAGACATGAATAGTCCAAAACTCGAGTTTTGATATGGAAACTTCGAGTTTTGCTTAAGTGCGATGACAAACTCCGAGTTTTCATTTGAAAACTCCAGGTTTTCAGCACTCAATTTGATAATCGAGTTTTTCCAGTTTGCAAAATCTTCATGTATTATCTAAATACTTCCTATCATCAATCACTAATACTCCTAACTATGTTTAATCAATTTGTTAGTGAATTTTTGATGATCAAACAAGTGAATCTGTGAATAACTTTTTGAGTTCATATTTTTGAAATGCACAAATCTAAAATTTGTATGGATTTCAATTCACACTATTTTTATGCAAATTCATACAAATGATTTTGAAAAATATCCATACTTTGATTTCATTCAAATGGTATTTCAAAACTAGAAGTTAATATTGTTACTAAATGTTGGATATGCTTCAAATTTCTCCAGTTGAGTTTTTCCTTATCTTTAACATATTGATATTTGGAATTCAATGTTTTGCTTGAAATCTTTAGTTTCATTCTCTAACTAGTTGGACCTCATGTCTAACAAGTTAATCTTATGTGAGTTTCAAGCTTATTTCCAGAAAAGAATTCAATTTGTGAAAACTTATGCTTATTGGATAAATCCTTATTGGTCAAGCTATTCCAAGAACTATGAATGTTCATTAATGCATTAAATGTTAGTGCATTAACCATTATATGGAATAACTTACTAGGATAATATTATGGAACTCTAGTCATTTGGACTAATGAGTTTGTGCTTCATCGTCCATGAATCCTAGTACTCCTTGTGTTACCCAAATACATAAACATTTGTCTTCATTCATATTTTGAGTAACTATCTATGTATATTCATAATCTTGCCTTGATTGTTGATATACTTTCAAGACTTTTATCTAAGAAGCAAGATTATCTCTTGGCCATAGCAAAGTCAATATGCATATATATGTTATGCTAAGCATATCTTGATAATGCTTTACCTTCATGACTTTTGCTTTTCAGAAAATTCTTCAACATGTTAACTTCAAATGTTCAACATGTTCTCTAAAATCTGAAGTATTTTGATACATTCGATATATTGACTTCCACCATGTTTAAAATAAGCATTGTTTTCAAACATGTTTCAAAAATGAATCTTTCATCCATCAAAATTTTGATTTCATAATGCATTATCATATTTTTGAAAGAACATTCAAGATTTGAAATGATTTGTACATTTCATTATCATTCTTGAAAAATCTGAACGTGGGTTGATAAATACCCATCTTTATGGATAAGATTCCCTATGCTCAAACTTACATATATTTTATCAATGACATCTTTTCTGCATAAAGTATATTTACAAACTGTCATTGAGAAATAATTTTCTTGGTATCATTTAGTTGTTACCCTATTTGATTCATTGGCATGAACTTATTTGATTGGGTAAAATTATGTTCTTAATCTTAGATTGACTTGTTATACTCTTTGCTCAAATATCATATGATTTAATTCTATAAGAGCTTAAGAGTTGTCATGTCTAATCAGTTGTGGACTCAAGAATCATTTAGTACCAAAGAACATATATTTTTGCGAGTTGACCAAAATGTTCTGTTGTTGGACACAAAGAACATAGGCCAACAAAATAGATCATTTCGGTGGCTATGTCGGCAAATTGTGGCATCACTTGAGTGACATCGCAACACTAGCAAGAAGCTTAAACCAAGATGATAAGGAGCATACTCACTTGATGAGAAGCTATGAGCAGAAACTAATTTTGAGATCCAATTCAAAGATCATTTGGGATTTACGCTTCTAAGATGCATTGAGCAATTGGTGGCTATAAAGACTTATCCTCTTGAAGCTCATTCACATCCGGTGATCCTCAATATTGGTCACATCATCGAGAATGTGATTAGCCAATAATGCATCTATGGATTACAAATGATTATGGCTAAAGTAATTACGATATTACTTGAGTGAGGTATTGTATTTTGAAATAATATGCATATATCATAATCATGCTAGGCTAACTTGATTTCATTCATTCAATTTTATTTCATGAAGTTTAGCCTAAGAAAACTCATTTTTTAAATGATCCTTATGCTTTAAACATTTCATAAAAAGCATAAGTGATTTCTTCATACCAATTTCAAGTCCACCCAAGTGAACTTGAAAGTTCTCAATCTGAAGTACCACATTGTGAGCAAAGACATTTCCAAACCTCATAAGAGTTAATTTTATATTTGAAAATATCTTATATTTTCCTTTCATTATCTTATTTTGAAAATATCATATAAAAAAGGGATATTTTGATATTTGTTGCACTAACAAATCTCTTTTGCAACGAAAGTTTTCAATTCATAACAGGAGATTTGGTTGTGTTACAACTTTGGCGATCAATCCTTAAAGTGAGATTTGCTCTACATAGATGATCTATGAAGGAAGAGCAAAGGATGGAAGCTGAGTACTAATCATATTCGAGATGTGATAATCTTCAAGAAGGCGTACTTTTATCTTATTTGCATCATACGGGATATTCGTGATCCTGCCATTGAGCCTTTTCAAAGAATCTCACACGACTGCTTCATCTGAAGCCACGGCAACACAACCAAATTTCATACAGCAAGCAAATGGACTTCATCAATCACTTATCTGTTGGGAATCCGTACAACGCGGATTAAAATTTCTACGAATCCGTCCCGAGGATCACTCGGGTGCGTTTAAATCAAGGCTAGTGAATCCGAATATTACCTTTGGAATTCGTCCCGTGTCGGTTCTTCCTTGAACAGGTGGGCTACCTCCTCGATCGTGACACTCTTAGAATCCTCTTCCTCTACTGGTATCCACACGAACAATCCTCGTTCACGGCTATGGCGGCGTGCTAGCGCCTCTTTTTTGCGTCTCTCTCTTTTTTACTCTAGGGTTTCTCGGGCCTTTTTGAAATACGCTCGACTAAAAGTCCGTAGGTTTTTCTAAAACACATTCGTATATTTAATGCAAAATTAATCGTATTAATTTTTGAATTCAAACTTTAGATCTGGATTAAATATATATTAATTAAATCTATCCGATAAATCTAATATAATAATATTTATTTAATCGAATTAAAAGCGAGATCTGAAATTTGAATTAGAATCTAGATTAAAAAAATAATTAATTAAATCTATCGATAAATTTAATCCAACCTATTTATTTAATCCAAATTTAAAAGCCTTGATTTAATTTATCTCAATAAATTAAATCGGAGAAATGATATCTATCTATTTATTTAAATCTAAGATACCAATATCTCAATTTAAATTAAATAGACAATAATATCTTTATTCGAAAATTAAATGAGATACAATATCTCTGTTTGTTTTAGATATTTAATTTATCAAATAAATTAAACATAAAACAAATAATATAATAATAATATTTTAATCTCAATTAAATAATATCATTATATTATTTTCGAATTTAAATATATATATATATATATTTACCCCGAGATCAAACTCGGTATTCATTAATCTCGTTAATGCGAGATTGATGAACCTGGACACTTTTACCGTGTTGGATCATTCTTGTGTGCGACCTATGAGCCCATGAGATTGGCGGTGGGCTAACAACGTGTCGACCCACAAATCGCAAGCGGCCTCTAGCAAGACATTGCGACTACCCAACTCACATGGGGATCGATGACATGATACACCTATCGTACAACCATGTCACGTCCCTTTTGTCACGCGATAATTTGGTCAAGGATGAGGCATGGATAATGTCAACTTCCTTTTCTTGACCATTACTTTCTCGATTCTCGAGTAGTCTAATAAGTGAAATGGAAACTCCTTTCCATCACGGTATGGCCATACATTTCTTAGACTCATTCATCGAGGCCCCGGATATTATCTCTCTACGAATGTGAGGACAAATTCCATCTTGACCATTCACGTCCCTCCACATGAAAACCACTAATCCCGATCCCAGCCTTTATCATCACCCGGTCAAAGGTGACTTTTGACTAGGTCAAAGACCGGTGATTCATCATGTAGGAATCCATGATGATCTCGGGTCATAGGCGTTGTGACGGTTATACATGAGATAAGCTTATGACTTAATCCATGCAGCTTTCTCATAGTGGGTCGGTCCAGCACCTTGTACTCTTACAAGTGCCCATGACTTTGATTGTATCTCCATACCTCATCAAAGTCATACTGGTCTTAATTCATCTTCGCTCCCGCGTAGATGACCGACCAGGGAAATTTAGGATAATCTATAAGATGTATCCAGGGATGCAGTTATCAATACGAACATGCAGACGAAAATGATAACCAAAGAAAATACTTTAAATAACTCAAATATCCAAAGTACAATGAATTGCCCCTAGGGCATAATTTCCAACATTATCAATTTACAAAACGAACATGAGCATTTCTAAACTCTACCTTTTTATATTCAGTATACATTTTGCACATGTTTGGTATCTATATGCTTTAATTGTGAAAGATGTTTTGAAAAGCTCTTCAAATTCTCTCAAATTTGTTTTCATAAAAACATTCCAAATTGCATCATATTTAGAATGAAAGCAATTTCAATTGGGGAGAGAAAATCAGTTCTTTGACTCCTTTTAATTTGGTTTCATATTTGTCTCTTTAAGCATTTCTTCATTACTTCAACTTTTTGCTAATGACAAATAAGGGGGAGAGAATGGCAAGAAAAATATGTTGCATCTAATGTAGTTTCATATTCATACATATTTTTCTTATAGTATTTGACATCATCAAAAAGGGGGAGAATGTTGGTTATGATTAGTTTTGATGATATCTTATATAGATGCCATTGTTAAAAGCAAAAAGATTGAGTAATATAGTTATTTCTTAATTTGTCTAACTGTTGTATTTAATGTAGATCAATCCAAGTTAAATTAAGGAGAATAACCAAGAAGGAGTTAAGAGATGAAAGAAAGAAATCAATCCAATTTAAATTAAGGAGAATAACCAAGAAGGAGTTAAGAGATGAAAGAAAGAGTTGAGTTATGGAAAATGATCAAGAGAAGAAGAAAAGAAAGGAAGAACTTGATGAATGGAATGAAAATATAATTATCCAAGTTCTTATATTGAAGTTAGAAGCCTCCAAGATCATATGGAAGTTGGAATGGCTCAATTTGGAGTTAAAGTCGGCAAAAATCGCTTTAGGATGAGAAAACTTGAGTTTTCAAGTCAAAACTCGAGTTTCCTACTTGACTGCTGATGATTTGCCTCTCGGATAGGAGAAAACTCGAGTTTGGAATAAAAAAACTCGAGTTTGGAACTCAAAACTTCGAGTTTGCAACTCAAAACTCGAGTTTGGGGTGTCTTCAGCATCTCTGGCCTCTGGACTAAGAAAACTCGAGTTTCCAAGGCAAAACTTGAGTTTCAAATGATGATCAGCTCTTCAGCAACTCTGTTTCACGTTCAGCACAGGCGACCTCTGGTATTTCGATGATATCTCACAAACCAGAGATCGGATTGAGACAAAACTAAAGGCATATGAAACTAGACTCCCAATGCGTCATTTTGATATATAATTCAAGTCCAAAAGGAGTTCAGATCAAGGAGATATGAATTGTGGAAGTTGACAGAAAAATCCACGCCACACAGAAAACCAAGATTCAATGTTTTGAGTGTAACTCACAAACTACAAATCTAATTGGGCTGAAATTGGTGGCATTTGAAAGTAGACTCGCAGAGCTTTCCATCAAGAGTTGAACGGACCAAAACGGAGTTCAGACCAGAGAGATATGGTCTTCGAAAGTTGACAATTATTTCAAGAAGACTCAACAAAGTCCAGCGAAAAGCAAAACTCGAGTTTCCAAGTCAAAACTCGAGTTTTCATCTCAAATTCAGAAAATCGGCGTTCCAAAAATCCACGATTCTTTTGATAAACATCCAGATAATTACCCAAATGATTTATAACACTTCTTATATCATTTGTGTACAAGTTTCTGTGATTAAACGAAGGATTAGATGCAAATCTTCAAAATCTCGGATCGTGTCGAACATCGAAAGCGTACGCAAAAGTTCTAACGGCTAGTTTCTAACAACTATATTTCTTTATCCAACGGTCATTGAATCTTCTCAACGGTCATATATTGATCTCTACCTATAAATAGAAGACAGATTCAAGCGAAAAACGTGGAGATACAAGCTTACACTGCCAACATGCATGCTACTCGCTTTCTCATCATTTACACTCATTTTACATGTTTAGATAACTTAGAGAGTGAAGTGATTTGTATTTGATCTTCGGTGTTTATCTATTCACTTCTAAGAGAGGAGATTTATTGTAAACACATTATCTTTCTATCGAGAGTTACTCAAGATTGGGTAATCTTGAGTGGGATATACATTGTGTTGATTACAACTTGCAAGGGGAGTGAATCCTAGTGAGAGGATTACTTGAGTACGAGTGTGTAATCAAACGATGTGTTGATTACGGTTGTAAGGGGGAGTGAATCATAGAGAGGGGTTGCTTGATTCTGAACGTGTAATCAAGTTGAAAAAAAAGATAGTGGATTGAAAATCCCAAGTGAGGCTTGGGACGGACGTAGGTCAAGGATTGGGCCGAACCATTATAAATCGGTTTACACATCCTCTTCCCTTATCTCTTATATTTCCAGCATTTACATTCGAATGTTTGTCAATTGATTTATAACTCACTTACGTTATACAAGTTGAATTTGCTGAATTGCGAAAAGATTTTCAAAGAATCTAAATTTTTATACTTCACCCAATTCACCCCTCTTGGGTTCAGCCAGAACTTACACACTAGGCCTTACAGCCCAACGTATGTCCCCCTCACGAGACATGTTCCTCAATCATGACATACAAACATACAAAGTAACATAAAGTATACGAGTAAACAGTTACTACTTGACAGCTATTCAGATATTAATGAAAATTTCCCGGTGTCCGAAATTTTTCCCCGGATATGATCTTACCCTAGACAAAAAAAAATACTTTATTTTCTTCACTTATATAAATTCCCTTTTTATATACAGCAAATTCGCCCTTATTTCCAAAATTCCAGAAAATACGTCCCAACTTCAAAAATTCATAACTAATTCAAGAAAAATCTAATTAATGCGATTCTAGCAGCCACTGAACCCTTATTATGTCTATTTTATGATAAAAATAATTTCAGAAGCCATAAGGGTTCGCATCCTTTTTCTGCATCAAGTTTGAACTTATTGGACGAAGAACAAATCTAGTCCTCTGAGCTGTTTTCAAAATTTTATTTCTCATGGTAGGAATCTTCAAAAGTTACAAAATCTTATATCCAATTAAAGCCCAAGATTTATAATTTAAGCATGTAAAATTTTGTGGCTATCAGACAACGTTTACTATTTTTAAAACATTTATTAAGTGTGTCTGCCCAGAATTCACTTCAACTGGCACATTGCTTGGTTCTTTGAAAGTTAGGGTTTTCTAAGGTTCTAAAATCATGACTTTAACTCATTCTCATACAAAATTTTTTGTCAAACCCTTTGGAACCCTTAAAAACATAAAAAACACATCATAACCCCATATTCAACTTGCCAGACAAAAGTCCCAAAATCCCAACTACCAAGTCCCAAGAGATTACCTTTGCAACTTACTTGATTCCGGGCTTGGTTCAACTTGAGTTTCTCCTTCTTTGGTTGCTGAATGGCATTGTCCTTAAGCATAAGGGCACCAAAAAATTTTATTTAGATAGATCTTAAAGGTTTTCATAAAGATGAAGAAGATAGAAGACTTGTTTGTGTACTTGGAAACTTACTTACCTTTGTTCACCAAGATAAGCTCCTTCTTCTTCCACTTGAACTAAGGACTTTGTTGAACTCCTCCTTTTCCTCCTTGAACATGCCTAGGTTGCCAAGCATATGGGCAGACTGGTCCATTAATAAACACCATGGGTCATGTGAATTGTCCAATGCATGCTATTGTCCAATGGTCCTTAGGTTGCACTAGGGTTTTTGACTTATTTCTTTTCTTTTTCCCCAATTATTCTGGATTTTTCTCTTGGTTGAGCATATGTGGCGCAATCTGATCCATTTGGGCAGATCCAATTTATTTCATGTGTCCTTCATATGTCCTTTGGTTCAAGTTTAAATTAAATCCCAAGTACAAATTAGTTGGCTTCTTCTTCAAGATTTTTGACTTCTCACTACCCTTCATTAATGCATGGCTTAACTTGCAAGTAAATTTATCTCCTCCTTGTCCTTTATGTGTGATGCCATTTATTGTTGACGGGAGAGGTCAGATTTTTCCTTCCAATTATGCAAAAAGAAACCTTTACTTGGTCCTATATGGTTCCCTTTCATTGGTTAATTTTTCTCTAAGTCTTGGACCGACTTATTGAGCTTGTATGTAGGTTAAATCAGTTGCTCCTTCCCTCTGATCATGGCTATTTGAAATTTCTTCCTTGGAGGGCAAGGCATTTTGACTTTTGATGCCTCATGATTGCTCTTGTACTTGCTTACATAAAATTCAAACTTGGAGCCCTAAGTTCCCATGTGTCCTCCTAGGGTTTAATTGCTTTCACTTCATTTTTAGCATGTGGATTTTGATTTGATCTCCTCCTTTTCTCCTTGCTGCCGGTGCATATGTGCCTTATGAGGGAAAATTTTGCTTCTATAATGCCCATTTTGACCTCAGTATGCTAAGTTAGCTTATGTCACCTTGGTGATGTAAGCTTGGTTTCCTTTCTCCTTAAGTCAAACTGCATTTATTACATTTATTTTGTTACACTGTACCGGCCTCACCCTCTCCAAGGTAGCGGGTTAGAGGGATCCCTTCTTATTTATTACCTTTCCTTTGTTGATTAATCCTTTTTAGCATATATCATAGTGAATGCAGCAGAGCATATTATCAGTTTGGACAAATACGATATACTTGTAAAGGTGCAGAAAATAAACAGAAAGTAATCCCTATCGGGTTTAGGGTATAGTCATCCAAAAGCAAATAATGAACAGTAAGTAAACCCATACAGTCATCCAAAATGTAAAGTACATAATAAGATAGGGCATCCCCTATTTCGTCATCCATCCAACTCCATGCCCTTACCTTCTTACTCCTGAACAGCTCAAAGTAAATCACATATATCTTTAGAACAGCTTGGGATTCAAAATTGAATCCCAGAGTAACTATTAAACTCATATACAATATGCATGCAGTGCATGTATGCATCCATAACTAGGAAAATCACAAATCAACAATGGCAAACATACCACATGCATTCAGAACAACAATCACAGACCCAGTCCTCAACAACCGCAGGATCGCCCAACAAGACAAACCCTCGGAATCCTCAGCGTTAGGAAAACACAGTAGCCAGGGCCTCAAACCCTAACCACCCTGAATGCATCTTAAGCTTAGTAGTGACCCAAGGACACACATCCACTAGGCCCTATGGTAGCGACCCAAGGACACACAATCCACTAGGCCCTTAAGCCCTATTGCATGTCCCCCTCACGAGACATGTTCCTCAACCATGGCATACAAACGTACAACAGTAACATAAAGTATGTGAGTAAACAGTTACTACCTCACGGCTGTTCAAAAATCAGTAAAATTTCCCAAAGCTTATAAATCACCCCGGACACCTATTGACCCTAAATAAAACAAGTATATCCTATGTCTCTTCCCTGGGAGATAATTCCCTCCAAAATAATTTGAGGTGCTCTTATGCTTAAGGATGACACAATTCAGGAGACAAAGAAGGAGAAAATCAAGTTGAATCAAGCACAAGATCAAGTAAGTTGCAAACCTAGCCTCTTGTGACTTGGTAGTTTGGATTTTGGTGATTTCTGGCCAATGGGTTAAACATGGGGTTTTGATGTGTTTTTGATGTTTTTAAGGGTTCCAAAGGGTCTAACACAATTTTGTATGAGAATGATTTAAAGTCATAATTTTAGAACCTTAAAAACCCTAATTTTCAAAGAAACAAGCAATTTGCCAGTTGCAGCGAATTCTGGGTAGACACGCTTAATAAATGGTATAAAAATAGTAAACGATGTCTGATGGCCATGAAAGTAGGCATCTTGGATTTGAATTTGATATAAGAGTTTGTAACTTTTTTAAATTCCTAGCATGAGAAATAAATTTTTGAAAACAACCCTAAAGACTGGATTTCTTCTCTGTCCAGGAGTTCAAACTTGATACAGAAAAAGGACACAAACCCCTTTGGCTTCTAGAAATATTTTTATCATAAACTGGACATAATAAGGGTTTAGTAGCCACTGGAATCGCGTCAATCGTATTTTTCTTGAATTAGTTATGAATTTTTGAAGTTGAGACATATTTTCTAGAATTTTGAAATAAGGGCGGATTTGCTGAAAATAAAATAGGAGTTTATATAAACGAAGAAAATAAAGTATATTTAGTTTGTCTAGGGCAAGATCGCATCCGAGATAATATTTGGACACCGGGAGATTTTATTGATATCTGAACAGCTCTCAGGTAGTAACTGTTTGCTCGCATACTCTATGCTACTGTTGTATGTTTGTATGCCATGATTGAGGAACATGTCTCGTGAGGGAGACATGAGTTGGGCTGTAGGGCCTAATAGACTATATGTCCTTGGGTCGCTACCATAGGGCCTAGTGGACTGTGTCTTTAGGTCGCTGATAATCTTTGAATTCATGATATTTTAAATGCAAAAAGAAGCTAACAACTCTATCATTGTCATGCTTTAATGTATCAATTAGCTAAATATGTGATTTCATCTTCATAATGAGTTTTTAGACTTTATTTGCATTAATCTTGGTCACATCTTGAGTTTGGATTCAAAACTGAACTTTAGTCACATTCTTACTACAATTGGGTCGTGAATACTGTTCGGTATTTTGGGTATAACTTGAGTTCTAGAAGTCCAATGGATCTTCAATTTGCATTTTCAGAAAGCTAAGAGGAAGCCCTACAAATCTTATGAAGAGCCCAAAAGCCAAATCAGATGTTTAGAGGGCCAAAATGGGCCTGGAAGCCGAAACAGGCTGCTGTCACTGGACTCTGGAATGATGTTCGGTATTTGACCCATAACTAGAGCTACAGACCTCCAAATTAGGTCCGGTTTGCGTGGTTGGAAAGCTGACATTCAGGGAAACATTTAATATGAAGACCATGTGGTCTAGATCTGCCGTTTTCGGGGTGTAAATCCAGCTTGCAAATGACGCGTTTTTGTCCAGCTTGCAAATGACGCGTTTTTGGAGGTGGAAAGTGGTTTAATGATTCTTCCATATTTGCCACCAATTAAAATGACGTTTTTGGAAGTGGAAAATGGATGAATGAGATGCCCAATTTTCCTATAAATAGATGAAGAGGCTGAAGGGAAAAAGACACACCTTGGAGAGACCAAGATCTCTCCCATTCTAAGTTCCTTCTTTATTTCTTGCCTCCTACTTGGGATGGCTTAGTTTAGCTTTATTAGTTTCATGTATTGTCTTTAATTCTTGTCTTTAATTTCTAGCCTCCTTCTTGGTATGGCTTAGTTTTAATCTTTCCTTTTAATTATTTTATTTTCATTTTCTATTCTTCATCTCTTTACGTAAGGATTCATTATGTTCTTGAGATTTATTTTGTAATAGAAGCTTTCATTTTCTTTAATTGTTCTTCGTGTTCTTCATGTTCATGATGAACTTGTTCATGTTCTTCATGGTCATGATGAACATCTTTCTTTCTACATTTTCATTTCACATAGCCATGCTTGGCTAAGTTTCGTGATCGACCCATGAGTTGAGGATTCCATGGTGTCATCCGGAGGACTTGTGCTTTAATCGGTAATCGATTTGTTTCTATTGATTTTAATCGGATCCGATTATAGTCATGGATTGGGTATTAGATTTAATACCCAGATTGAAATCCCAAGGACATAGGTTGGACCGGGTTGTAGAAGAGCGTTGTGCGATCGTACGAGCTCGCCACGTGTTTGATCGGATGCTAGGCGATCGTCTAGTCGAGGGAGTTTCGGACAAATGCGAGATTTCGGTTTGTCTAGAATCAATCATAAGTTCAGTTATTCTATTTTTGTTCAATGATGGAAGGTCTTGGAATCCCAATTCTGGTTGATCCATTTTAATTTCATTAATCTTACATTTTTCTCATTCTATCTTTAATTCTTATTCTAAATCCAACAAAAATCAATCCCCCCTTGTTTCTATTTCATTTGCATGACATCTAGATTACTTAGGAATCAATAAAAGGCTCCTCAAGAAGAGAGAACGATCCCAGGTTTGCCTATCGCAATCCTTGGTTAATTGTTGATTGTAGACCCCAAGGCTAATGACAAAAGGTCTCCATCAAATGGCGCCGTTCTTAGGAGCTAAGTAATTGGCTCCCTAGGTAATCTAATTGTCAAATTGACTTTTGACAAAGGGTTTCTCATGTGAAGCTTGTTAGATTTACATTTTTTTTTTTTTTTTTCATTTTGTTAGCATTTTTGCATTTAGGTAGCTTGTGTGAGCTTGTGTTCTTTATCTCTACAAAAAAAAAAAAAAAAAAAAATTGGTCTTGCATCTTTTACCATTTTGAATTCTTTTTCCTTTTCTTTTTCACTTGCATTTTTATTTTCTTAGATTCCTTTTCTTAATAGTTATTTTCTCATTCATTGGGAATTAATTGCATTGAATTTTCATGGCTTGGTTTTACGATAATCATGATCTACCTTTCAATTCTCACCCTTTTGTAGACAATCAAGAATGTGATGGCCCATTCCACCACCACCATGAACCATACCAACAACCTTCATTCCAACAATATTATCAACCCTCTCACTTACCATACCATCCTTCATTTCATCCGACTTTCATACCATGCCATCCGTCTCATGAATCCCTATACCCATTTGAGCCACCTTATGGACCTCAATCTCACCCATTTATGCCCAACCAAGATCCTTCATTTTGTGAAGACATTGGAGATTTTCAAAATCAAACGGCTTGGACTATAAATGAGGAGTGGTCACATAAGGACGACTTTCATCAACACATGGATTCTATTTTTAGAATGATGGAACAACAATTGATATCAACTGAGAGGTTAGGAAAGGAAATTGAGCAACAATCACAAATGTTGAAAATGAATTTTCAAGAAAACCCTTCTCTTATGGTCACACATACACAAGAAGTGAAGCAAGTACAAAAGCATATTGAAGAGTCTTCTCTCCCATTTGGTAATGATCCTATCCTTATAGAAATAGACTCTTCTACTACTTGTGATTAATGAAGCAATTCATGATTTGAGTGATAATGAGGTGGATGAGGAAATTGTTAAACCCCCTCAATTGTTTGAAAATGTAATTGCTCAACCAATTGGCTTTAGTAGTAGTGATTCGACTGTACTTGTTGATGAGTGTGTTCCTATTTCTTCATGTGATGCTCCGATGAAAGATGCTTCTCTTCATAGTACTATGGATGAATGTGATAAATTGAATGACATATTTCCATGCTCTTGTGAGGAATATCAAATGTGTGTGGATTGTTATCATGAAAAATGTCATTTACTTGTTGAGCTTCAAAAGAAAGCATTTAGTGAAGTGGTTGATTCTACCATTGATCATAATGCACCCTCTTGTACTATTGATGTCAATTTTGAAAAGATTGAATCAAGCATGGATGCCAATGTTGTTGATGATGTTCTTGCTGAATGGTATGCTTGATTATCCCATATTTGCATCTATGAGTGACTCCATTAATTGTACTGTTCTAATAATGAATGGTGTCCTATTTGCACCGAAATTAATGATGCATTATACGGTGATTTTGAATTGATTAGTGATTCTGCATCGATTGTGGATTCTATTGTTGGTGTGAGTAAAAACAATCATAGCCTGGAATGTCAAATGCATGAAACTCCCATTGGATTACTTTCTTGTAGTCTTGTTGGTGACAAAGATTCTGAAATTTTGATTGATAAAATTTTGCATGTTGATGAATCTTTCCAACAAGTATTGTCTTGTGATTTGCCACCCGATTTAGAAAAGAAAAATGATTGCTTTAAAATTTTGGAGCCCTCGGGTGGTGACAATTTCAAAAATTCTCTTACTTCTTCCACTGTTTTCCCTTCTATCTCTTGTGATTGCAATAATGATGTAGTGTACTCTAACACTAAGTTAGATTCCACACCTTCCATTTTGCAAGCACAAGAGAGTTTTCACAATGTAGCTGGTTGCTTGACTCCTACTGATGGGAGTATCATTGATTTCCTTGGATGTGATACTTACTTGGAGAGTTTGGAACTTAACATGCCCTTAATTCACTCAAAATTTCTCCATGTCTCTATTTTTGGATGGGATACTTGCTATTTGCTTGTCTTATTTGCGGGCACATTCTTGGAAAGGTTGTCGATGGAACCAACATCCACCGTACATTCTTGGACCTCTTCCAATAGATCCCGAGCCACCTCCATCAAGGAAATTCAATGTGGGAAAAGATGTTTCAAGGGAAAATTCATGATTCTCATCAAAGATGAGAACTTCTCCTTCAAGCTACTCAAGATACTCTAACAAAGGTTGTCTCTTTCCTTACTTATTTTCTTCCTAATTCATATGATTACTTGGGCTTAATTGTTGTATGAGGAAGATAAGTGTGGGGAGGGACCCAATTCATAGAAAAAAGTAGAAATAATGTAGTTTAGTAGGTAAAAAAAAAAAAAGTTTTTATGAATAAAACACTCTCTTTCTATGATTGCTCTACATATTATGCACTTGAACATTTTGGTTTTGATGGATCATTCTTTTTGATTGATATTCTTGGACTCTTGGATTATATTTCTTGGTAGTTAATTTTGGGATCTTTGGTTGCATGATTTGGTATTGACCTTTGTGAGATTTTGGGCCTGCATGAATGGAATTCATCTATTACCATTCTTTCTTTCATGTGTGCATCTACTCATGATTTGTGTTCTCTAGAACTTGCTCCTTTTCTTTTTGAAGCTCAAATTTTTCACTTACGTGCATAAGTATGATGGAAGCTTGTTTTCTTTCTTTCATTTTCCCACTTTGGCCAAATAGTCTGCCCCTTACATTATATTCCCTTTGCTAGCCTCTTTGTGCCTTCTTGACTCATTCTTTTCTAAGCCACATTACAAGCCTAAGCGTAAAACCATTTTATTCCGCACCTTGAAAATCTATTGAGCATTGGTTTCACCTTAGTCTTGTGTTTCGAGTGTGGGGGTTGCCCAGTGTGCAACATTTTAAGTGTGGGGGAGTATTTGATTTTGATTTTGTGTCATTCATCATTTGGCATTAATGTTGGTCATTGTGATTCTATACCAAAAAAAAAAAAAGTACAAAAAAGAAAAAAAAGTACAAAAATGAAAAAAAAAAAAAAAAAAAAAAGAAAAGAAAGAAAGAGAGAGGAGGAAGCAATGTAAAGAATGAGAAATAAAAAGAAATGATGTTGCGGTGATTTCCTATTATTAACTGATGTTCTTTGAATTTCTTGGGTGCTTAGCCTATCATATCCATACTTATTGACACCTATACCCTAGCCCCATTACAACCTTCAATAACAAGCTCTCTTGATTTTTTGCATGCATGTGTTATAAGTAGTAGAGAAGTAGAAATTGAGCAAGCCTATGGTAGAACAATTTCATTGAGTAGAATTTGAGTGATACATTGATTAACCATATATACTTGAGAGATTGATTGAGGGCATCCCTTGAGAGACCTTGTGTGATCAGCATCATTGAATGATATTGCCATGGCAAAAGCCAAATCAGATGTTTAGAGGGCCAAAATGGGCACAAATATTATGGAAAAAGCCAAATCAGAAAGGGCCAAAATGGGCCTGGAAGCCGAAACAGGCTGGCTGGACTGGAATGATGTTCGGTATTTGACCCATAACTAGAGCTACAGACCTCCAAATTAGGTCCGGTTTGCGCGGTTGGAAAGCTGACATTCAGGGAAACATTTAATATGAAGACCATGTGGTCTAGATCTGCCGTTTTCGGGGTGTAAATCCAGCTTGCAAATGACGCGTTTTTGTCCGCTACCAATTAAAATTGCAAATGACGCGTTTTTGGAGGTGGAAAGTGGTTTAATGATTCTTCCATATTTGCCACCAATTAAAATGACGCGTTTTTGGAAGTGGAAAATGGATGAATGAGATGCCCAATTTTCCTATAAATAGATGAAGAGGCTGAAGGGAAAAAGCACACCTTGGAGAGACCAAGATCTCTCCCATTCTAAGTTCCTTCTTTATTTCTTGCCTCCTACTTGGGATGGCTTAGTTTAGCTTTATTAGTTTCATGTATTGTCTTTAATTCTTGTCTTTAATTTCTAGCCTCCTTCTTGGTATGGCTTAGTTTTAATCTTTCCTTTTAATTATTTTATTTTCATTTTCTATTCTTCATCTCTTTCTGTAAGGATTCATTATGTTCTTGAGATTTATTTTGTAATAGAAGCTTTCATTTTCTTTAATTGTTCTTCGTGTTCTTCAGGTTCATGATGAACTTGTTCATGTTCTTCATGGTCATGATGAACATCTTTCTTTCTACATTTTCATTTCACATAGCCATGCTTGGCTAAGTTTCGTGATCGACCCATGAGTTGAGGATTCCATGGTGTCATCCGGAGGACTTGTGCTTTAATCCAGAATCGATTTGTTTCTATTGATTTTAATCGGATCCGATTATAGTCATGGATTGGGTATTAGATTTAATACCCAGATTGAAATCCCAAGGACATAGGTTGGACCGGGTTGTAGAGAGCGTTGTGCGATCGTACAAACGAGCTCGCCACGTGTTTGATCGATGCTAGGCGATCGTCTAGTCGAGGGAGTTTCGGACAAATGCGAGATTTCGGTTTGTCTAGAATCAATCATAAGTTCAGTTATTCTATTTTTGTTCAATGATGGAAGGTCTTGGAATCCCAATTCTGGGTTGATCCATTTTAATTTCATTAATCTTACATTTTTCTCATTCTATCTTTAATTCTTATTCTAAATCCAACAAAAATCAATCCCCCCTTGTTTCTATTTCATTTGCATGACATCTAGATTACTTAGGAATCAATAAAAGGCTCCTCAAGAAGAGAGAACGATCCCGTGGTTTGCCTATCGCAATCCTTGGTTAATTGTTGATTGTAGACCCCAAGGCTAATGACAAAAGGTCTCCATCGGTCGCACCGAGCCTGTATGCATTCAAGGTGGTTAGGATTTGAGGCCCTAGCTATGGTGTTTTCCTAGCACTGAGGATCTGGGGCTTTCCTTGTTAGGCGGTCCAACAATTATGAGATGAGGACTGGGTCCCTTCATAGTGAACATGTGCATATATGGTATGCTTTTATATGGTACTACGTGTGATATGTTCTGAATGCATATGTGGTATGTTTACTGTGACTGATTTGTTGTTTTCCTAATTATTGATTGCATACATGCACTGCATGTATGAGTTTAATAGTTAGTCTAAGATTCAATTTTGAATCCAAGGACGTTCTAAAGATACATGTGAACTACATTGAGTTGTTCAAGGGTCTGAGGGTAAGGGCATGGAGTTGAAGGATGAAGAAATAGGGGATGCCCTACCTTATTTTGTACTTTACATTTTGGATGATTGTATGAGTTTACTTACTGTTCAGTACTTACTTTTGGATTACTGTACCCTTAACCTTACGTTAACTACTTTCTGTTTATTTTATGCACTTTTACCAGTATATCGTATTTGTCCAAACCGATAATATGCTCTGCTGCGTTCACTCGATATATGCTAAAAAGGGATTAATTAACAAAGGAAAGGTAATAAATAAGAAGGGATCCCTCTAACCTGCTACCTGAGAAGGTGAGGCCGGTAGGGGTGTAACAGTTTGGCATCAGAGCATGGTTTGCACGATACTAGTAAAAGTTAAATTAAAGTGGTTAAGGGAACTAATATAAATTTTGGGCAAATGGAGTAGGGAAAAGGATGGATAGAAGTTTCGGGCAAGTATACAATAGGAAAAGAGCAACGGAACCCGGAGTTCTCGATAGAGCTAGGCATCAAGTTGCCGCACCCACACCCGTACCCGCACCTAGTGATGCACCTAAGGCTATACCTGCACTTGCACCTGCACCTCAGCTTGTACTTGAACCTGACTTTGCACTTGTCCCTCAGCTTGTACCTGAACCTGATTTTGCACTTGTACCAGAGGTTGTACCTGCACCAGACTTCATACCTGCCTCTGCATTGGCACCTGAGCTTCCACCTGTACCTGAGCTTCCACCTATCCTGAGTTTCTACCTGTACCTGAATATTATTTACGTCATCGTATACCTCAACTTGGATTTCTACTTGCACCTCTAGTCTTTCCTATAATTGAACCCATATTCGCTCCTGTTCCCGAGCTTGCACCTGATCATGTACCTACACCAATACTTGAGCTTGTACCTACTCCCATATTTGCACCACCAATACCTGTGCATGCACTCGAGCCTAATCCTGAACATGAACCAGAAGAGGAAGTAGTGGAGGAGGAGGAGGAGGAAAATGGGTCAATACACTCATCAGTGGGAGGCACCAATTTGTCCTGGGTGTTCCCTCAAGAACTCGCCCATCTATCTGACAATGAGGCGGAGTCTGACAATTTCTACATTCCACCTTTTGTGTTTTCCCATGATAGTGTAGGAGGATTTACTGAATGCCGTATAGGCAGAGTGCCACATATCTTGCTTTGAAAGGCATGCTCCAAGGGAGCGGTATCTTTGCTACTTTAGGAGGATGCAAACTATTTACAATGAGAGAGATGTGAATGGACTTACTACCCTCTCATCCAATAGAAGAGAGCTATTTTGTATTTCCTCACTAGCTCCTTGGGTGCACTTAACCAACAAGATGGTGGAGTGAGATATGATCATTGGCCATAAGTTGCCACATTTCATAGCCTTTGTTAAACTCCATCTCTTTGCTCATATGTGAACTGTTGATGTAATAGGATGATAGTAGTTGAACAGCTTATAATATGTATTGTAAAATAGTAGTATGAGTAAGAGGAGGTAGAAGTATGGTTGTGTAAGGGAATATAAGAAAAGAAAAACTAGAAGTGTGGTTGGCAGTAGGGTAGGCTATGATGCAGTATGTGTAATATGGTTATGATGCACTTTTTATGAAAGGATCAATGATGTAGTATGAATATGAATATTAGTATGGTTGTTATAAATGTCTGTGTTTTGGTTCTCAAATAAATGCTTATTTTGCAGAATGATTATTTACTTTTCTATTATGGTGTAGTTAAAAACTTAAAATGTATAGAAGAAGAGCCAAACTGAGACGGGAACCCGAACTTGAATGAAACAAACCGAATCCAAATCTAATACAGCAAATGATGCAGTGCTATAAGATCAAAGGGATATGATCCGACAAATGCGAACAAAAATAAATGAGCTAAGTGCTTGACAAGACGGAAATCAGGAAGAAAGAGATGATGATAATAACAATGATGAGGAACAGCCTGAGATGCAACGAGAACAACAGGAAAATAGGGCTGTGGAGTCTCCGTTGTATTGGGTCTCAAAATTTTACAAATAGCAACCCCCTGTATTTCGAGGAACGTTTGATTCAGCAGATGATTGGCTCCTACTACTTGAGAAAAATTTTTTAGGTTTTGGGATGTCCCAAGGAAAGAAAGCCTAGCTTGCCATCTATAAACTTGAAAGTGATGCCAACTGCTGGTGGCGTAACACCAAGACCACCCTTCATACTCTGAATATCCCTATTATGTAGGAGCTGTTCCAGGTGAAATTCAATGAGCAGTGTTAACCTCCCTCCATTCAAATTGCAAGGGAGTCATAATTTTAAATATTAAGCAGGGCGACAATGAACCTTTTGAAGAGTATTATGCCAGAGTAACTCGCTTATCATGCTACTCTGCCTATCATAGAAATCCCAACGCAGAGAGTAGCTTGGCAGATGTACTAATTCGTGGTTTGATATATGAGATGAGAGAAAAATTGATTGCACGACAATTTCATATGTTGCATCAAGCTGTTGAAGATTGTAGAATTGTTGAAAGAAATCTCAATGATTTGCGTGCCCTTAGAAATGCATCTAACCACGGTGATTATAGCCGTGGAAGTTCGTTTCAAAAGCATAAAGGGCAGTGGTCTGGAAATCGTGGCAATAACAAGAAATCTTTTAAACCTGGATAGCGAAATTTCAAGAAGCCGATGGAGCCTCAGAAATGCAGTAAATGTGGGAAAACTCATCCTGGTACTAATTGCAATGGCCAATCTATATGCTTTACATGCCAGAAAGCCGGACATTTTAGTCGAGACTATCTACAGCAGAGGGATGAGAAGAGACCACAAAAGCAGGGGAGAGTTTTTGCCATGACCAGGGAGGAGGAACGTGATGAGCACTAATTATGCCATGTTTTCCTTGTATTTTATGACCAAATTGTATGGTGAATATGAGCTTAACTGCAATCAATCGAAGCAAAAAGGCGTTAATTCATGGTACAGGGAACTTAAGGATAAATTCCACTTACATCCTAAACATGCGCTAAGAAAGAGCACGTTTTAAGGTTTTATGATAAAGTCAAATAATATAGCCGATGCTATGCTATAACATCAGGACAGCTTTACCGAAGTGCAATACAATGCATCCCTAAAGCTATAGCAGAGTAAATGACGCAGTGCTATGCGGCATATGTCTTAATCTTTTGTCAAGGTTGTTTCAGGACATATATTGCAAGGCGAGAATAACGGTTAGATTGCTGACATATTGAAATAGAAGATGCGGAGGATCAAAACTAAAGATTTGAAGAATCCCGCAGTATCAGCAGAATCAATCTACCGAGATTGGAAAGAACGATACGATTGGACCTCAACAAATTTGGAAAGGCCCAGATCATTGAACGTACGCTGCAAGTAAGACCAAACTATTTAAGGAAACAACAACCAACCCTAAAAGGAGTCAAAGTCATCGAGAGTCAGAGACCAATCATATACGACCAGACTCGAAAGAAGAGTGAGAGAATTGCAAAGCACGAGGACTCCAAGAGAACCTAGCATCCTTCCTTACAGTGAGATGAAGTGAAGAAGACATGGAGTTGTGACGTGACAGGGCTTCTTCCATGCCGTCGGAACCTCCATCAAGCTTTCTATTTCTTTATTTTAATCTTTCATTGTGGGCTATTCTGTAGTACTCTATTTTGTGATTCCCTCGTCAGTCATGAGCTAACTTCCTGAGGCTGAACAAGGATGATTTTCTAAGTATAGAATAAACCCAGTTGCTAATTCTTAATTCAATATATTTAGTTGCCTATCAGTGATTTAATTTCTTGTCGATTAGCGAGAGCTAAGGGCTAGATCGGTGGCCTCGACTTACTGAGAGGGAGTTGGGGTTAGATGTAACATCCTGAATTTTAGGCCCTGAGAATTGAGAATAAGCCTAAATTAGGCGGACGGTTAAGCCCAATCCGGGAAGTGTTACAAGAATGATGAGAGATAGAAACCCTCTCGCCGACTAAGTAACTCGGTTATACGATCGGTGGACCTAGTATATTTGAGTCGTGTAATTAAAGTGTTACTAAAAAAGGGGCACAGAAGGCTCATATGGTGTACATCCAGTTGGAAAAGATGCCACCCAACTATGTCCTAAGGTTTGGGACGATTAGTTGAGCGTAAGTTTGCCGGTATAAGTGAGTATTTGGCATTTCCAGGGTAGTAGGATATGCCCTGCGTTTTTGAAGAAAACACCGGTACGTGGCATTCGTTTGTCGGGTTTCGTTATTCGTGTCACAATCTCGAGTAAAACCTGAACACGAATTCCGAGTACGCCGCGTAAACCAAGGAAAACACTCAAACCGAGACACCAACACGCACACACACATATGTCTTCTCCTCACCAAGCCACATGGCACCATGCACACATAACACCTACACAAACACATGTCATCTCCTCCTTACACAAGCATGACACATGTCATGCATGCATAAAAACACGCATACACAAAAAATAAAATCTGATTACCTCCTCCCTTATTCATTTACCACGGATTGATTATACACACACACAACGTGCAAAAATTCTAATCCTATTTACTACCTCTCATTGCCATGGCATCATCAACACAAATAGCAAACTTTGATTCCTCTTTTATTCATCTATTCTCCACGCATCACACACACCTACACTCTCCTCTTGACACCTACACACACACTTGTCACTTATTTAAACACAACACACACATTAATCAAACAAATCAGATTCCCAATCTCTCATTCTCTCCTTAACCGTTGACATTACACTCACCCACACACATTCAACACAAGTCATTCATTCTCTCATTTCTCTCCTTGCCATGATCAATTCTCACAAACACACCTATTCACCAATTCAACTCAAACTCTCAACTTCCTATAAACTCCCTCACAGCCTCTCCCTATCCAACACCATCATCATCATCCTCATGCACAAGAAGCCACGGGTTGAAGCAATAAGAATAGGAAGAAGAAGAAGAAGAATCAAAGTAGGTAAGTTGCAATCTTACTAGTCAAGGTTGCTTCTACTCATGCATGTCTTGATTAATGGAGAATAACTCACATGCATGTGATTTCTGGGTTCAGATTGAATGAAGAAGAAGGGAAAAATGAAGTAGGAAGAGACCACAAGATCAAGAACAAGCATTGTGGTAAGAATATTCACTTCCTCTTCAAGTTTTGAAAGCTTTAAGTTGGAAACCCAGATTTGGTAATCTGTGGTAAAAACCAAGAAATAATTGGAATCTTGAAATTATGAGAGTACCATCGTGTTTCCTATGAAAAATTGTGTAGGAATATGATTTTTGATAATTTTTCAAAGGATTTTTTAAACATAAAATCACGAGCACAATATAAATGAAGAAACTGCCCGTTTTAGATTGCTGGAGTCAGGGCCAGTGTCTGAGTATTTTGATTGGGTAAAAGTTCTTTAAAAATTCTCAAAATATTCCTGGAGATAGACGACACGCATAACTTTAAACTGATGGGTCATTTTCATTTTTTTGATTTTTGGTTAGTGAGTAATAAATGTTACAAGATGACCCAATGTCCTGCAGATCAAAACTGGGCAAAAGGTATGAGCACGTGATTTTGAATGGGTTAAAGTGTTTATAGAAGGGTGAAATTTTACAGACATGCAGAGAACTCACTGAGCATTTAGAAAATATAAATTTTGTAATTTTTAGGTCTCTGAAGAGCGAGATACAAATTTTTAAAGATAAGTCATGTTTTCTGGAAGTTTAATTGCACAATGAATGAAAATGAAAACAAATCTGGGATTAATGTGGCGTGATCTGACTTTGGGAATTATTTTTCTATGAAAACAGACTTTCCTATGAACACGTGAGAGTTGACGGAACTTTAAATTGATTTTTGTGGAATTAATTAAAAATAGTTGAATTTGCTGGACTTTTAAGGGCAGTGAAAGATAAAGGCTGAAAGTAACAATTTTAAGTTACTTAATTAAACTTTAAAGGGTTAAAAAGGTAAATAAACATTCATTTACCTTGGTTCTAAAGGTACGGTTATGCCCTTAGGGCCAGAAGGAGAAGGATGGAACTTCAAGCAACCCTGACGGTTGACGAAAGAGGAACCCAGGTAAGGATAGTAGTCCTTAAAAGGTAGTGGGCTTACCTTACTTGCATGTATTTGATATTATTGCTTGTATGTATATGTTTGATTGCTATACTTGCTTGCTATGTTTAACATACTTGAATGATTGAAGCTCTGTTTATGATTATGCTATGGCCATGAGTATGATGCATGAAACATTGAGCATGCAGATAAGTCATTATGTTAACATGAGCTTGTGCAAGGCAAGTATATCATACATTAGCATTTATCTTGCATGCACTGTATTGGTATTGTCTGCGCTCACGGGATTCCTCGAGAATCTCACCGTAATACCTCGAGTAATAATAGAAATAGTAATGATATTAATAGATTAAAATAATACTAATAAAATAATAATGATTAATAATAGAAAAAAAAAATTAATAAGGTTGTATTGTTTACGTAGTAATCATATTATTTTATAAATAGTATTATTAGATCACCAAGATTAAATCCGAGAATCTAGGAGTTAGTTAGATCAAATTATATTTTAAATTTTTGAATTCATCATCGAGACTCAAAATATATCTAATAATAAAACTCTACAATTAGTTTTAATTCATTTTATCGGGAATAAGTAAATAGCCCAACCCAATAGCTAAAACCCTAGTTTTAATTATAAAATTAGGTCTAGCCGCTTAAACCTAGAAAGGCTCGATATTTTATTCGCCGCTAAACTTTCCTCCGCTACTACACCCTCATTCTGTACTCTCGTCAATTGTTCTCTTAGGAGGTTAGCAACACGGAGACCAGGTAATCCTAATTCCCATGAGTCCTAGGACTAGTTTCATATAAATTCTGATAGGGTTCTTATATATGAAAAGTATTATAAATCCTAACCCTAGATCGATAGGAACAATATTAAAGGCGTTGCATTGTAGTATGGTTTCGGATTATGTGAGTAACTTTTTGCAATCAGTTGTCGAATTCTTGAAGGATGAATTGAATCCATTTGATAATTGTTTATTCCTTTGCCTCGGCCTTCGTGCGAGAAAGTATATACATGTATGTGATCACCCTGTGCGACCTTTTCCCTTTTTGTGATCAAATAAATATAATTGCTCCGCCTCGGCAATCGTGCTTGAATCATATAATCCTTCCATTGATTGACATATGTTTTAATATATCTTCTTTTGCCTTAGATGCCTTGGCCCTCGTGCGGAGATTATATATATATAAATGTATCCACTATTTTTCTTTTTTCATTATTGTGTAATTGAAATTTCTGTGTCCTTCATTAAAAATAAATGTAAATATAAATATATCTATAAAGAAATTTAACCATGGGAAGATAGCTTTGGGATGGTACCTCCCAAAGTGATGAACACAATCGGGCTTTATGCCCTCGATATATTTTTGATGTGAACCGATGATGTCCGTTCTTCCCAAAGTGGTGTCTGGCAGGGTTTCCCGGGACACTAGTAGCAACTTTGGGAAGAGGTGTGCACACTAGGAAGAAATATTTTAAGGAAAAGTTGAGTGATTGTGATCGCGGGTTTCCGTCACATGTGGTAAGGTCAGTGGTTTCCTGGCCTACCATGGTTCTCTTCCCACTAATTAAATTGAACAAAGAATAATAAAATGGTTTTATTGGATGTGAATATATATTTATATATATATATGGAAGATATTTTTATAATGTAAATATTTTGTTTTCTATATTGCTTTGTTTTATTAGGATTACCAAGAATTGCTGATTTTTTGTATTCATGGGTCATGATCCTTCGGGAGCAGAATTTCATGAAAAAAAAAAGAGTTGGGGCTAGCGAAATGGGAAGTGAGGAAGAATCTTCAATGAATCTAGCTAGTTTGATTTTATTTTTATTTCTATTTTTATTTTCTTTCTTTTTGAATAAAATACATTTATTTAAGTTCAGATTTCATTATTGTAATAAGTAGCCTTGCACTTGTCCCGAGTACAAGTGCGGCGTAGCACTCCCCAAGGTTGTTTATTTTGAATTTCAGTAAAATTTTAGGTTATTGTAATTGTTAGAAATTGGGGGTGTTACAACCTCCACTACCAACCAGTAGACAGGTGAGCACGGAAGAGAAGTGTTGCACGAGGTTCAAGGAGGGAGCGTTGCTTGAAGAAGCCCCAGTAGAAGAACATCTTGAAGAACCGAGGGGCGAAGGTGATTAGTGTTTAGTTGGTTTTAAGTTTTCACTATCTGTAAATGAATGTAAAGGGGTATAAGCCCTAGGAATACCCATGTAATGTAATCAAATCTAAATTCCGTTGTATCGGTATAATGAACTATTTCTGATTTTGCCACACTACTGCGTAGGAATATGGCTAAGAATGCCGACACCCCGGCGGGTGTTACATTAGACATCTGAGAAGTAGTGATTGCTAGGCAGGCTGGTGCAAGGCTTGACCTATTATTGTAGACTTCAGGAATGGGTCTATCGCTCATGACCATACACTTGATTTGTATTGATAATCCAACTAGAAAAATTGCCATAGACATATGGGAGAAGTACAAAAGAGGATTGTACATATCGGACACGAGAGCTTTGGTAGATTAGCGTGGTGTGGTTAACTGAATAACTTTGCTTAGAGTGTTCATGTTGTAGCAATTGCGAGAGCTGTACAGTATAAATGCTATAACATTGCGTATAAGAAGTCGGGCGAATGATATGCTTAGGAAGGATTCTGAGTTCAGTCTATTCTCTTACTAATATCTTCTTATGACTACTATCATCTAGTTATTTTCCTGTTTATTGGTATAGCTACTCTCAAACCAATAAATTTATTTTCTTTTCAAACACACCTAGTCTGCAAATTCGGTGTCATCATTTGGTATCTCAGTCTCTATGGGACGATACTCTACTTACTCTTTATTACTTGTTTAATTGGTTCACTTGCCATCAAGGAAATCAACCAACAGCACGGAGATCACCTGAGTTAATACAAGGTACAATCTATGTCCATGGTTACTTATTACATGCATTATTTGATACTGGTTCTAGCCATGCATTCATTGCATGTGATTGTGTGACATGTTTGAAACTACATGTGCATAAGTTGCCTTATGATTTAAATGTGTCTACACCTTTGGGAATTAAAACCAAAACTGCTGATGTTTGTTTAAATTGTGTTGTGAATGTGAATGGGCGTCAGATAACATTTGATTTGATTTTCTTGCCATTATGAGGGATCGATGTGATATTGGGTGTAAACTGGCTGATGGCCAACAATTTGATTATGGATTTTGGGAATAAAAATATTGTCTACCCGGAATCACGAAAAGACCCTGACGATGAAGTAAGCCTTAATTTTATTTTGACCGCCGAAGCAAAGAGATGCATTGAATAGGTTTACCAAGGGTATCTAGTATTCTTTTTAGTACAGGAAAAATTTGAACTCTCACAGATTAGATACCAGTAGTCAGAGATTTCCCTATGTATTTCCCGATGACATCAGTGGATTACCTCGAAGAGAGAAGTGGAATTTGCTATTGAGTTATTGCTCGGCACTAGACCGATTTCCAAAGCATACTACAGGATGGCGCCAATGAAATGGCAAAATTGTAAAAGCAAATTGAGAAGTTGCTTTAGAAAGGATTCATCAGACCGAGTGTTTTACCTTGGGGAGCTCCAATTTTATTTGTAAAGAAGAAAGGCGGGAGCTTGCGACTCTGTATTGACTATAGGGAGTTAAACAAGGTGACATTTAAGAATAAATATCCACTTCCCAAGATCGATGATCTTCTAGATCAGCTATCTAGTTCCTGTGTGTTTTCAAAGATTGATTTATGGTCTGAATATCATAGTTGCGAGTTAAGGCTGAGGATATTTTGAAGACTTCTTTCAAGGCCAGATATGGGCATTATGAATTCCTGGTGATGTTGTTTGGATTGACGAATGCTCCTGCAGTTTTCATAGATTACATGAATCATGTCTTTCGACCTTATCTGGATTAGTTTGTTGTAGTATTCATTAATGATATACTGATCTATTCAAAGAGTAAAGCAGAACATGAAAATCATCTGTGACTAGCATTAAATGTTCTATAGGAGAAGCAACTCTATGCCAAATTCAATAAATGTGAATTTTGGCTTTTGGAAGTAAAATTTCTGGGCCATGTGATCTCGCAAGAATGGGTTTCAGTGGACCCTAGTAAAGTGGAAGCAGTACTAGACTGAAAAAATACCAGAATTTGTAGTTGAGAGTCACAATTTTCTGGGTCTTGCGGGGTATTACCACCGTTCTATACAAAATTTTGCACGGATTGCATCACCATTGACAAAGCTTACTAGAAAGAACCAGTCATTTGTATAGGATGCACAGTGTGAGGAGAGCTTCTGTGTGCTAAAGGAGAGGCTTACATCGGCACCTGTGTTGATTATCCTAGATCTAAGTGAGACCTATACGGTCTATAGTGATGTTAGTTTACAGGGATTAGGATGTGTCCTGATGCAACAGGACATAGTTGTGGCCTATGCCCCTCATCAGCTGAAGCCTCATGAGTTGAATTATCCTACACATGACTTGGAGCTAGTAGCAATTGTGTTTGCTTTGAAGATATGGCGACATTATTTGTATCGTGCCGTTGTTGAATTGTACTGCGACTACAAGAGTCTCAAATATCTATTTGATTAGAAACAGTTGAATATGAGACAATGCAAATGGATGGAGTTGCTTAAAGATTATAATCTGGAAATTAAATACCATCCAAGGAAAGCTAACGTCATCGTAGATGCTTTAAGTAGAAAAATTGTACATGTAGTATCCATGATGATAGTGTGGGATCCGTACAATGCAGCGGATTAAAAAAACTTATGAATCCCGTCCCGAGGATTACTCAGGTGCATTTAAACCTAGGCTAGTGAATCCGAAATTACCTTAGGAGAATTCGTTTGCGACTTGTTCTTCATTGAATAGGTGGGCTACCTCCTCGATCAGCAGTAGACAACTCGTAGGATCGTCTTCCTCCACCGGTATCCACACGAACAACTCCCGAACACGGCTACGGCAGCGTGCTAGCGCCTCTTGTGCGTCTCTCTTAATTTTCCACTCTAGGGTTTTTCTCGCAACTTTTTGAATGCGCTTGACAAAATGTCCCGTGAGTTTTCTAAACCCGTTCGCATATAAAATTAATCTTCATTAATTTTGAAATTCAAATTTCAAATATGGATTAAAATACATTAATTACATCAATCAAATCTGATGTAACGCATTTAATCCACATTAAAGCTGATTTGAAATTCGAATTTGGAATTTGAATTAAAATAAATGTATTAATTAAATCCATCTAATAGATCTAATCAAATCCATTTATTTAATCCAAATTAAAAGCCTTCGATTTAATTTATCTCTATAAATTAAATCCAAGAAATAATATCTATCTATTTAATTTAAATTTGAGATACCATATCTCAATTTAATATTAAACATGATATACGATATCTTTATTTGAAAATTAAATGAGATACAATATCTCAATTTGTTTTAGATATTTAATTTATCAAATAAATTAAATACAAAACAAATATATTAATATTATAATCTCTATTAATAATATTAACATATATTAATTTTGAATTTTAATATATATATATATATATATATCCTAGATTAAATTCGAGTATTCATTAAATCTTAGACGTATCTAAGATTCAATGAATCTGGACACATTCGCTCGTGTTGAGTTATTCTTGTGTGCGACCCTACAGGCCCATATGAGATTGGCAGTGGGCCAACACTTTGTCAGCCCACAAGTTGCAAGCGGCCTCTAGCAAGACATTGCGACTACCCAATTCACATGGGGATCGATGACACGATACAACCTTTCGTACAACCATGTCACGTCCCTTTTGTCACGCGATAATTTGGTCAAGGATGAGGCATGGATAATGTCAACTTCCTTTTCTTGACCACTACTTTCTCGATTCTCGAGTAGTATAATAAGTGAAAATGGAAACTCCTTTCCATCACAGTAAGGCCGTACATTTCTTAGACTCACTCATCGAGGGGCCCAAGATTATCTCTACAAATGTGAGGGACAAATTCCATCTTGACCATTCACATTCCTCCGCATGAAAACCACTCGATCCCGATCCCAACCTTTATCATCACTCCTATTCAAAGGTGACTTTTGACTAGGTCAAAGGTCGCTGACTCATCATGTAGGAATCCATGATGGTCTCGAGTCATAGGGTGTTGTGACGCGTTATACATGAGATAAGCTTATGACTAAATCCATGCAGGCTTTCTCATAGTGGGTCGACCCAAACCTTGTACTCTTACAAGTGCCCATGACTTTGATTCGTATCTCCATACGTCATCAAAGTCATACTGTCTTACCTCATCTTCGCTCCCGCGTAGATGACCGATCGAGACATTTAGGATATCATCTATAAGATATATCCAGGGATCAGTTATCACTGTAAACATGCGAATGAAGTGATAACTTAATGGAGAACAATGACTTGCCCTAGGGCATAATTTCCAACAGATAGCGGAGCAGAAATTGTTAGAGGATTTCCGAGACTTGAATCTGTCAAAATATATCTTCATAAAGGATGGTAAATCCCATGAAGCTTACATAGCTAATCTCCTTATCAGCCATGAGAAGAATGATCTGAGATCAAAAATAGAAGAAGGTTAAATGTGGGATAAGCAAGCAAAGTCCATTCGAGAAAAGATGTCTCATGGTGAATCTTCATATTATGATCTTTCACTGAGTGGACTAGTTCGATAAAAGAAACGAATTTATATGCTGCCAATAGAGGAGTTAAGGCAGAAGATACTGGATGAAGCTCATAAGAGTAAGTATACTATTCATCCAGGAGAAATTAAAATGTACCAAAATTTGAAATTAGAATTATGGTGGCCTGATATGAAGATAGATGTAACCAAATATGTTGCCAAATGTTTAACTTGCCAAAAGGTCAAAATTGAGCATCAACGACTGGGAGGACTTTTACTGGGAATAGAAATTCCTGAATGGAAATGGGTCTACCCAAATTCAGGCATTATGATGCTATATGGGTGATTGTTGATCAACTCACTAAATCGGCACACTTTATCCCTATAAGTGTGACTTATTCTCCTCAGAAATTAGTGGAGATTTATATCAAAGAAATCATATGACTTTATGGTACCTCGAGAGATTATTATCTCTTATAGGGATCCTCCATTGAATTCCCGATTCTGGCAAGCATTGCATGAGGTCACGGGGACGAAATTGAAATTCAGTATAGCTTATCATCCTCAAATAGTCGATCAGTCAGAAAGAACTACATAGACACTTGAAGATATGTTAAGAGCCTGTGTCTTAGATTTTAAAAAGTAGTTGGGATCGATATTTTCCTTTAGCTGAATTTGGCTATAATAATAGTTATCATTCAAGTATAAAGATGGCTCCTTATGAGGCATTGTGTGGGAGAAAATGCAGATCACCTCTCTGTTGGATAGAGTTGTATGAGAGAAAGCTGTTTGGACTAGAACTATTTGAAGAGATGTTTGAGCATATTAATTTAATTTGAAAAAGTCTCCTTGCAGCACAAAGCAGACAAAAGAGTTATGCAAATAAGAGAAGGAGACCTTTGGAGTTTGATGTGGGTGATCATGTATTGATAAGTGTATATTTTATGATTAAATAGGTGTATATTTTATGAGAATTAGTTGGAATTATTAATATTATATACCTATCTAATTATCTTTTATTGACTTTTCCATCATTGAATCCAACTTAGGATCAAAGAATAAATCGACATAAAATCTACTCATATCCTATTTTTAATGTACAGGAGACATTATATGAAAGAGAAGAGACAAAAAGTATATGGAGCTTGCATCCATAAATTAAATAAAAGGAATAAAGACGAGGACCCCACATGCTAAAAAGAAAACTTGGATCCTAAGTTTGGTGATTAATTAAGATGAGGAGACCTAAATTATAAATAGGGCGGCAGAGACAAGAGGAAGAAGGAAAAAGAGATCTGAGAGATGCAGAACGAGTGGAACAAAGAAGCAGAGGAGTAGCGGCGGCTGAGCGTTTCGGTTCTCTTCATCATCTCCACGGAAGGACGAGAGGACTGTGGAGGCGACGAAGAAATTTTCTTTCCTCTCTCTTCTTATTCTTTGAACCTGAATTCTTATCTCTTTGTTATGGATTTTATTAGAGCCATGTGTGGCTAGTTGTTTTGCAACCTGGAGGACCTATGAACTTGTGGGTGAATTGGATTTTGTTTTCATTATTTAGTTAAATTTGATATTAATTTTGGTTACTTAATCTTGTTTAGTTTTATCTATTTAGTGATTGGCCATCATTGAATATGATTTTGAGCATTAGGATTTACCTTGACAAACGGAATTTTAATTAGGCTCTGAGATTAAGTAATATGGGATTAGATTACGATTTAATTTACGGTTAGGATAGACATATACCTAATGGCCCCATATAATTGTTGAAGAGTGTGTTCGATTTTTGTTGCCTCTTGAGTAACTATGTTAGACATAACAAGTTATACTCACGAGAGGGTTGTAAGTGGACCGACATGCACTTATAGCTATTTATACTCGAGATTAACAAAATTGATATCAAGGCTAATTAAATTAGTGAAAACAAGGTTTATGAAGCTAATAAGGGATTAGTGACTCTGGGTTGCTCATTTGATTATTGTGGTAGTTTTCTTATTTTTATTTTAGTTTTGATTTTCTTTTCCTTTATCTTACTTAAATTCAATTTGTTTTGCTCAACTTAAACGAAATTGTAAAATTAATGCTTAACTGAAGTTGTGATACTAAGTCTTCGTGGGAACGATACTTTTCTTATCACTTTATTACTTGATACAGCCTGTGCACTTGCACAGTTTATAGGCTATAAAGTTTTGCCCTATCAAGTTTTTGTAACTCCCCCATACTTAAACATTGGCTTGTCCTCAAGTGAAAGAAAGAGAATTCATTATCTAAAAAGAACATTGTCTATGAAATTCCTAAACATAGAGCAAAAAATCACCATACTTGGATCATATCATCAAATCTTATTTAAGTTAATGTCTCACTAAGCCAATAGAGTTGTATCAATCTCTTAACGTCCCATGATCAAAAGATCGGCAAGCAATAAGTGCAACAATAAGATTAGAAGAGGGATATCATGCTACTTAATTCCTTTAGAAAAATTCAAATGCCCCGCAAAACCAAGCTTTTCATTTAATTTACTAAGGATCCTCAGGTAGGAAATAACTTTTTTTTTCATTTTTTTTCATTTTTTCTTTTTTTTCATTTTTTTTTCTTCAGCCGTTGTAGGTCCCCTTTTTACGTGACCCTGCACATGGGTGATGCAGCACCGGTTACTCAGTTACTCCAACAGGCACCTCAAGAGGCTTTTAGCCCAACTCATAACTATCTTTTGACTTTACCGTTTGACGTGAGTGCCAACATTGATGATGAAGTGCCCCCGGTTACTAAGTGAGGTCTAGAGAAGTCATTGGAGTTGTTTTTTTTTTTTTAAGTCATTCCCCTACACAACAGTTTTACTTAGCTGGAAAAGGTCATCATCTAATTTTCTAAAGAAATCATGTAGTAAAATATCCATGAACTAATAATCTGTTGCTCACATTACAAACTAATCCCTATTCTCATAGTCCATCTCAAGATTGCAAAAAAAAAAAAAAAAAAAAAAAAAAAAAAACTCAAGGCTTAGAGACTTGGTTGAGACATTTTTTTTTCTATTTTAATTTTTGACTTGATAATATTCTCTAAGATGGGGAAAACTCAAAATTAAGGTCAATCCTCAACAATGAAAAAATCTCAAATTAAAAAAAAATCTTTTCAATTGCATAAGGACAAGCATAACCAAAGAAATTATATCAATTTCCCCCACACTTAAATCAAACATTGTCCTCAATGTTGCAAAAATATAAAGAGGGAAAGGAACTAGTACTCCCTTGGTTTAGGCCTTTAACTCTGATGTTGAGTGTTAAAGCAAGACCTTGCAGCAATAAGAGGAGTGATCTTCTTCAAACCTGAATAAAACTGAAGAAAGAAAGAAATAAAATATGCAAGCAAAACCCTTGGGTTGCCTCCCAAGAAGCGCTAAATTTATAGTCTTCAGCCAGACTTCTCAAAACAAATCACTAATCATAAGTATCAAACACCATAATTACCTTGTCTTCATTTCTTTTCAAACAACAAGGTATCACATAAAAAAATTGATCATTCAAGTTAATTACTTGTACTTCCTTAATCATAGACAATCTTGGATTACAAGCAATCAATGAATTCAAATCAGACACAACATGCATATCCTTGAAAATAAATATAGGCACTTCCAAGAATTTAGAGCATCCAATAAAATCAACCTGACTCTCATCAGTAAGAGTCAACACTTCAAGAGGAGGGTCATGAACAACAACAATTGGGGCATCTACATCATTTGATCACTAACATCACAATCCTTAGGCTCCACATCCGGAACCTCTTCTAAACTCTATTCTCATTTAAATCAATTTCAAGCTCATAATCACTTTCTACATTACCCATAGTCTCATGCAATTCCACACCTTCAACTTCCTCACAATAATTATTATCATCATAAGAAGTGGTAACCGTGTTTAAGGGATTATCTTGCACCATGGTCTTAAGGGTAGAAAGCATTTGACTCGCATATACCCTAATATTTTGGAGACTTGACTCAATACTAGAGAACATCTCCTTTCACTCTCTACTAGATCTCTCTAATGCTTCCACACACTCCTCAAGTAATTTTTCCAAATTAGATTTTTCCCTGTACTCAATGGTGTGTTCTTCAATAGGTGGATAAGAGTAAAAAGGAGGGGTATTTTCAAGAGAACAATAGACATATGGATCCTCCAAACTTTTGTTGCTCAAAACTTTCACTAGGACATAATGAATGATCAAAATAAGCTTGGTTCCTAGCTAAATCATCCCCCACAAAATGACTAGTTGTAATATACGGACAGTGCTCAAATAAATGATTCCCTCCACAATAAACACAAGACATGCAAACATATTGAGATGAATCAACATATGGAATACAATCATCATTTATGCTCCGTTTACGTTGCCTACGTTCATTCAAAGAACTTAAAATAGCAACCAATCCATCTTGTATGGAAGACGAAGAATTCATCTCCTTCTCAATATTAAGACCAGTTGGTTGCCAATTGAAATCCATTTTTTTTAAAATTCTTTTCCTAAAAAAATAAAATAAAATATTTACAAACTCAAACTTAAACTACCAATGCTCAATCAATTCCAACCAAGACAGTTGTGGCACACAAGTCCCCGGCAACGGCGCCAAAAACTTGATAAGGCAAAACTTTATAGCCTATAAACTCCGCAAGTGCACAGGCCGTATCAAGTAATAAAGTGATAAGAAAAGTATCGTTCCCACGAGGACTTAGTATCACAACTTCAGTTAAACGTTAATTTTACAATTTCGTTTAAGTTGAGCAAAAAAAATTGAATTTAAGTAAGATAAAGGAAAAGAAAATCAAAACTAAAATAAAAATAAGAAAACTACCACAATAATCAAATGAGCAACCCAGAGTCACTAATCCCTTATTAGCTTCATAAACCTTGTTTTCACTAATTTAATTAGCCTTGATATCAATTTTGTTAATCTCGAGTATAAATAGCTATAAGTGCCTGTCGGTCCACTTACAACCCTCTCTGAAGTATAACTTGTTATGTCTAACATAGTTACTCAAGAGGCAACAAAAATTGAACACATTCTTCAACAATTATATGGGGCCATTAGGTATATGTCTATCTTAACCGCAAATTAAATCGTAATCTAATCCATATTACTTAATCTCGAGCCTAATTAAAATTCCCTTCGTCAAGGTAAATCCTAATCCTAAAATCATATTCAATGATGGCCAATCACTAAATAGATAAAACTAAACAAGATTAAGTAACCAAAATTAATATCAAATTTAACTAAATAATGAAAACAAAATCCAATTCACCCACAAGTTCATAGGTCCTCCAGGTTGCAAAACAACTAGCCACACATGGCTCTAATAAAATCCATAACAAAGAGATAAGAATTCAGGTTCCAAGAATAAGAAGAGAGAGGAAAGAAAATTTCTTCGTCGCCTCCACAGTCCTCTCATCCTTCCGTGGAGATGATGAAGAGAACCGAAACGCTCAGCCGCCGCTACTCCTCTGCTTCTTTGTTCCACTCGTTCTGTGTCTCTCAGATCTCTTTTTCCTTCGTCCTCTTGTCTCTGCCTCCCTATTTATAATTTAGGTCTCCTCCTCTTAATTAATCATCAAACTTAGGATCCAAGTTTAATCACCAAACTTAGGATCCAAGTTTTCTTTTTAGCATGTGGGGTCCTCATTTTTATTCCTTTTATTTAATTTATGGCTGCAAGCTCCATATGCTTTTTGTCTCTTCTCTTTCATATAATATCTCCTATACATTAAAAATAGGATATGAGTAAATTTTATGTCGATTTATTCTTTGATCCTAAGTTATGTATTTCTTAAAATATCTCTTTTTATTGGAGTTGGGAGAGCCATAAAGCAGAGAAAACTAAGTCCTCGATATATTGGTCCTTTTGAGATACTAGCGAAACGTGGACCAGTGGCTTATCAATTAGCATTGCCACCGAACCTTAACAGGCTACATGATGTTTTCCATGTTTCTTAACTGAAGAAATATCAGCTAGATCCGGAGCATATTCTGGAGTACGAGCATGTTGACGTCCAGGATAATCATACCTTCATGGTTGAACCAGAGCAAATCATCGACCCCCAAGAAAAACAACTCCAACGGAAAAGTATTCCTTTTGTTAAAGTAGTCTGGAAGGGATTATCTCCTAGAGAAGCGACGTGGGAGGTAGTTGAGGACATGAAGAAGTGTTATCCTGATTTTATGTCTCAAAATATGATTAGTGTGTAGCCAAATTTTGAGGACAAAATTTATTTTGTGGGGGAGAAATGTAACACCCCTATTTTTGTAAACAATGTACAAGTATAAATTAATAAAATATTGAGAATCTTTTGACTATAATTCAAATTGTTTTCTTTTGCAACATATTACATCAATTATTTTGGAGACTCTGAGACAATGAGCCAATCACTATAATTGAAGCTAAATTTCGAACCAATAAGTACGACAATAAGAGAGTTGTCTTGCAATAAAATTAGGGCTAAAATTTCACCCCATACAAAGCAAGAAGTTATGACACATAAAGTCCACTAGGCCCTATAGCCCTACGCATGTCCCCCTTACGAGATATATTCCTCAATCATGGCATACAAACATACAACAGTAATATAGAGTATGTGAGTAAACAGTTACTACTTGATAGCTGTTCAGATATCAATAAAAATCATCTGGTGTCCAAATATCTCCCTAGATATGATCTTGCCCTAGACAAAGCAAATATACTTTATTCTCATCGCTTGTATAAACTTCTCTTTTATTGTTAACAAATTTTCCCTTATTTCCAAAATTCCAGAAAATATGTCCCAACTTCGAAAATTCATAACTAATTCAAGAAAAATATGATTAACGTGATTCTAGTGACCACTGAACACATATTATGTCTCTTTTATGTTAAAAATACTTTTATAGGCCTCAAGGGTTCACATACATTTTCTATACCAAATTCGTTCTCACTGGATAGAGAAGAAATCCGGTCTTCTGGGCTGTTTTCAAAAAATTATTTCTCACAGTAGGAATCTCAAAAAATTACAAAATCATATATAGAATTGAATCCCAAGATGTCTACTTTAAGATTGTAAAATTTCTTGGCCATAACATATCATTTACTCTTTTTAAACCATTTATTAAGCATGTCCACCCAGAATTTACAGAAGTTGGCAGATTCTTGTTCCTTTTTGAAAGCTAGGGTTTTTTAGTTTAAAATCATGCTTCCAACTTAATCCCACACAAAATTTCGTGTTAGACACTTTAAAACCCTTGAAAACATCTAAAACACATCATAACCACATGTTTAACTCACTGGCCAGAAAGTGAAATAAGAGCCAAGCCCGCCTTCACTTTCTTATGTGAAAGAGGTCTTTGATTTCAATTTTATGAAAATCTGCCCTTCTTTCTTCAGAATACGAATTGGGCATATCATTTGAAATGCATTCTTTCTTTTTGATCCTTGGCGCCCTTGCTTGACTTCAGGAGATATAAGAAGCCCAAGCATGAATATAGGGACAAGCAAGTTCAGTGATCCTGGGGAATGAGCCTAATTCCACTTTGCTTGAAAGAGGAAGAGTGAAGAAGGGGTAACTATAACGAAAGACTGAGCCTTAGCATGCAGAGAAGAAGGGCTACTAGTGAAGATGCTGGTCATGGTAGATCACTCAGGTTCGGGTCCATATGCAGTGACAATTGCCCTATGAAGACTCACTTTCGCTACGGCTCCAATGGGTTCCCTTAACCGAGCCACTGCCTATGAGTCGCCGTCTCATTCTTCAACAGGCACGTGGTCAGAGCCCTGGGCTCCTCCCACTGCTTGGGAAATACTCGCACTCGTATTGTTGAAGAGTCTATTCATGTTGTGCTTAGCGAAACCAAATTTGATAAGTCTTTGGATGATGATGAAAAAATGCTTATAGAAATCAATTCTTTTCAAAAAATACCCCTACCTCTCTTGAAAATTCTGAGGATGTTTTTGAAACTGCTTCTGAAAATGTTTGTGAAAACAATGGTCAATCTCAACCTAAAGCTTGGAGGTTTATTAGGAATCATCCTTTAGATCAAGTGATAGGTGATGTAAATCAAGGAGTAAGAACCATAAAAGGTACTTTGAATGAAGTTACTTTCTCTGCGTTTATTTCTCACATTGAACCTCTAAGATTGACAAAGCCCTTTCAGACAATGATTGGGTTATAGCAATGCAAGAGGAATTGCATCAATTTGGTAGAAATCAAGTTTGGGACTTAGTACCTAGGCCTAAAGACCATCCGGTTATTGGGACTAAATGGGTATTTAATAACAAAGTGATGAAACGGCAATCATTATCCGTAAGAAGGCAAGATTGGTTGCTAGAGGCTATAATCAAGAAGAAGGAATTGATTATGAAGAAACTTATGCTCCAGTGGCAAGATTGGAAGTTATAAGAGTTCTTCTAGCCTTTGCTTGTATTAAGGGATTCAAGCTCTATCAAATGGATGTCAAAAGTGCATTTATAAATGGTTTTATACAAGAGGAAGTTTATGTTGAACAACCTCCTAGTTTTGAAAGTAATCATCATCCAGATCATGTTTATCGTCTCAAGAAAGCTTTATATGGGCTTAAGCAAGCTCTTAGAGCTTGGTATGAACGATTAAGCAAGTTCCTTCTTGACTTTATTAGAGGCAAAACTGACACAACTCTCTTCATTAAGAGTAAAAAGCTAAATGAAATTTTAATTGTTCAAATTTATGTTGATGATATCATATTTGGTGCTTCTAACAAATCTATGTGTGAAGAATTTTCTAAGACAATGCAAGGAGAATTTGAGATGTTCAAGATGGATGAACTCAACTACTTCCTTGGTCTTCAAATGAAGCAACGCAAGAATGACATTTTTATATCACAGACCAAGTACTTAAGAGATTTGCTGAAGAAGTATGGTCTAAGTGAATGCAATGGAGCTGACACGCCTATGAGTTCTACTGCCTCTTTGGATGCTGACGAGAAGGGAAAAGATTTCAATATCACAAGATATAGAGGAATGATTGGCTCATTACTATATCTGACAGCAAGCAGACCTGACATCCAATTAAGTATGGGAATGTGTTCTCATTTCCAATCCGCTCCTAAGGAGACTCATGCTGAAACGTAAAAAGGATATTCAGATATCTTACTAATACAGAAGAATTGGGACTATGGTTTCCTAAGGGTCAACCTGAACATTTGGTAGCATATTTAGACTCAGATCATGTCGGATACAAGACAGATAGAAAGGGTAAAAGTGGCCAATGTGAGTTTCTTGGTGGTTCACTTGTCTCATGGTTCAGCAAGAAGCAAACAACCGTCTCAGTATCATCAACTGAAGTTGAATATATAGCTGCATCAAGTTGCTGTGCTCAAGTGTTTTGGCTCAAACAACAACTTCAATATTTGGGAATTCATCTAAAAGAAATCTCAATACTGTGTGACAACACAAGCACAACAAGCTTGGCAAAGAGTTCAGTGCAACATACTCGGACCAAGTATATTGATGTTAGACATCACTTCATAAGGGATCATGTTCAGAAGAAGGATGTCAAAGTGATGTTCATCCCAACTCATCTAAAACTTGTTGATATTTTCACCAAACTTCTAGCCAAAGTGTAGTTCATGTTCATTAGAAGAGAATTGGGAATGGTAAATCCCAATGAATTGTAAGTTAATTCTACTCAAACAATGTTAGTTATATGTTTTTGATGATTCACCGTCACTTACTTAAGCTTCGGAGCTTCTTGATAGTGTTTTTTGCAGGACTATGTAAGTTTATAACAGTGAAAAGCTCATATTGGACTTAGTTTCTGATAAATTCCTATTTACTGCATTAACTCGAGTCGTTTGTTACCTAACTCGAGTCATGTGATCATTCAATACGACATAATTTGTGAAATTGTGTAGTAACTCGAGTCATGATTAGATAACTCGAGTCACCAAGAGCACAAAGAGCAACCAGGATTTTGGAGACAAAACAACTCGAGTCACTCTACCACAACTCGAGTCATTGGTAAACAGAGAGCAATTGGCATTTTAATAACTCAAGTCACAACACACTCACTTGAGTCACAAGTATATGAATCACACTTCTAGGTCAGTTGTTCTTATCCATAACTCAAGTTACTTAGTAAATAACTCGAGTCATGCCTCTGCTATATATACTATTACATTGGTTATGCTTCATTTCACGGTTTCACAAACCCTAACCCGAGTCGCTTCACCTCCCTCTGCCTCTTCTCTCTTATCCAATTCCAAACTCCTCAGCGATGCCTCCTAAATCCTCTAAAACTCAAAAGGAATCATCGTCAGACTTTGAGGCTACTGTTTCTGCATCTCCTCCAGTCTCTTCCAGACCCAAGAGATCACACAAACCCTCGTCTAAGGTTTCTGAACCTTCTCCCAAGAAACCCAGAAAACTACGACTCGAGGAATCTTCTGATGTTCCTATTCCAGAGAAGATTGATCCAGCTGCTGCCACTCGCACATATAAGGATCCAGTGATTGCTCCTCACAAGTAGAAAAAGAAAGTGGTCATCTCCTCAGTTGCTTAGGGTTCTAAGGCTCAAATTGGTTCAAAAGCATAGGTCTCTGATTCTTAGGTATCTAGACTCCCAAAGTATGTCTTTAATCCTCCTACCTTAGTTAAACCCCTAAATCATGAATTTATTTGCTCTCCCACTCCTATGACTGATGCCCAACTACTTGATTTTAAAGAAAAATACTTTTCTCGTAGCTTCTGTCCCACAGTGTATGTGGATTTGGTCAAACTGAAGGAGCAGTGTAATCTTGACTTGTCTCCTTGGTTAGATCAATTTAGAAATCTTTTAGCCATCAATACCCCTTACACTCCTTCCTTAGTCAAACATTTCTACTATAATATGTCTATGGCCAATATAGTAGATAAAAAGGGTAACCTCATTGAGGATAAATGCATCACTTCTATTAGGGGAAACAAATAGTTGTCTCTGTTGATTTGATCAATTCCTTTTTCTTCATTGAAAATCCTCCACCTGTGCCCCATATTAAATATGACAGAAAAATTCTTCAAAATGCTTAGGCCTGGTGAACCTGTAGGTGAACTTAAGTTTGCTCCTGTTGATATGCCTCCTACTCATAAAGCCTTATGGTACATATATTCGAGGAATTTAGTTCAAAAAGGCAAAAACTTTACCCATTTCAACTCCACTGACTATGATTTTTTTGCCTCTCTGATAGACAAAGTGTTAGTTCTCTATGTGTTTTGATGATAACCAACAATTGTGAACACAAGTTGAAGTTTGTCTTTAGTAAAGTTGAAAAACTTAATGTTAAAGACAAACTCGAGTTTTGGCTTCAAAACTTGAGTTTGGACTTGACAGAGAATAGCTCAATTTTAATGAACTAAGAAAACTCCAGTTTGCATAGGCAAACTCGAGTTTGTGACATACGAGAGAGATCCAAGTTTTTCACATTAAGACAAACTCGAGTTTAGGTTTACAAACTCGAGTTTGCACCATACGAGACTCTCCAATATTTTCCAAAGTAAAAAAAACTCCATTTTGCAATTGTAAACTTGAGTTTTGGGCATACAAAGAGCCTCCAATGTTTTAAGCCTAAGCAAACTCCAGTTTTGATATGAAAACTCCAGTTTACACTTAACCAAGAGCTTTCTAAGTTTTCTAAGTTTTGGGAAAACTCAAGTTTGTATTTGTAAACTCAAGTTTAGACTTGACAGAGAGTTTTCATGTTTTACCTACTTTGAGAAAACTCTAGTTTGTTTAGAAAACTCCAGTTTTCACTTGGCATGGATTTTTCAAAGGTTTTCAAATTTAAGGAAAACTTGAGTTTAGTTTGACTAACTTGAGTTTATGTCAAGCAGAGAGCTTCACTCTATTTCAATGTTTTTGAAAACTCCAGTTTTGAGCTTTTGGACATAAACATGTTTTCACTATAAAAGTCTAAAACTCGAGTTTATCATTAATCAACTCGAGTTTTGCTCTATGATTCAAAATGTACTTTTAAACTCAAAACACGACATTCTTCTCTGGAAGAAGGAAACTCGAGTTAGGATTTGGAAACTCGAATTTGTCTTCTAAGCAAAGTTACAAACTCTAGTTTGTGTGAACAAACTCGAGTTTGTGTCGCAAAGTTTGAAAATCAAATTGCTCGAATTTGAGAAATCTTCATGTTTGATCTTAATACTTTTCATCATCACTCATTACTATTCCTAACTATGTTTAATCAGTTTGTTAGTGAGTTTTAGATGATTTAGAGGATATTAAATGAAGATTTGAACAAAAGCAAAAAGTAATGTCAGCATATTAAATGCAAAGTTCAGAAAACTTACATCCTTTTAAACAATCATTCTACACACGTTGCAAAGGGATTAATATTTCCTTTCCTCATCCAGTAGCTACTCTTCCAACGGATTAATATTCAAGAAGTCAACCATAAACTTCTGTGCAACTGGATTAACCAAAGAGTAGAGAGAGAAGATGACCAAAGTATCTCCAACAACTAGATTAATGCATCAATCGCTACATTGATTAATCTAATGGTCTTTTAATGCTATCTTATTATAAATAGAGCTGCATTCAATTCTTCTTAACAACCAATCTACTGAAAACGAAAAATCATTCAAGTTCCCAACTACTCTTTTAGTTTTCTTGTAAAGTATCTTTTAATACATTTGTACTTCAGTACTTATCTTTATCCACTCTTAGAGAGAGTTTCATTTATTGAAATCATTCATTGTAAGTATCTCAAGTCATGGGAGTTGGAGATTGAGATATTTGATTACAACTTGTAAGGAGGAGTAAGTTCTAGTGAGAGAATTACTCTAAGAGTTACAGAGTGTGTAATCATTTGAGTTAGTGAAATCCCAGAGTGTCTGGGGACTGGACATAGGTCAAGAGGTTGGACTGAACAAGTATAAATTCATTTTGTCTTGCTTCTTCTTCTCTTACTCTATTAGACCCTGTTTTTAGTATTCAAAAACAGAGCATTTAGAAAAGAATTTTAAAATCCCCAATTCACCCCCTCTTGGTGATTTGCTCCACTTTCATTTGGTATCAGAGCAAGGTCTTCTCTAAAGAGCTTAACATCTCGAGGAGGATCACTATGGAAGATATTCTATATGATGGAGTTTCGATCAACCGACCACAGGGATTCAATAGAGAGCATTATTCTTTCTGGAAAGCCAAATCTAAAGTCTTTGTGTTGGCTACTAAATATGGCTTATGGAGAGTGTTCGAGAGAGGAGACTACAACCCAACTATTCTCGAAAATGGTCTCAGAATCCCAAAGCCTGAAGAAGACTATGATGAGAATGATAGAAGGAATATCACACTCAACAGTAAAGTGATTCTTATGTTGCAAAGTGCTCTAAGTCAACAAGAATACTTTCGTGTGTGCACATCTCTGCTAAAGCTATGTGGGATGCACTAGAGATAGCTCACGAAAGAACAACTAGAGTAAAGCAGAATAGAGTCAATACCCTTATGACTGAGTACGATCTTCTTCATATGAAGCCTGGGGAATCCATTAGCGAATTCCAGTTGAGATTCACTCATCTGATCAATCAGCTTGCTGCATTAGGCAAAGAATATGAGCAACTTGTCCAAGTGAGGAAAATTCTCAATATCCTCAACAAGGAATGGGAAGCTAAAGTCACCATGATTGAAGAAGCTCGTGGAGAATCCATGGCATCTGTAGCAGCCCTCTTTGGCAGCCTTTCTGAATATGAAGCAAAGCTCAAGTTCAAAAAGGGACTTTATGAAGCACATGGCAAGAACTAGGGAATTGCCCTCAAAGCTGTCAAAGAAACTAAGGAATCAGATGATGATGATGATGAAGATGAAGAGCTAGGCATGATGGTCTGGAGATTCAAGAAATTCTACAAGAAGGACCAAGGTTACAAGTTTCACAAGGATAGCTCCAATTTTGAGGCACAGAAGCCAATTATTTGCTATGAATGTGAAAAGCCTAGCCACATCAAGTCAAAATGCCCCCAGCCGAAGAACAAGAACAAAGAAAAGAAGAAGTTTAATAAATACAAGAAGAAAGCCTATTGCTCACGGCTATATGGGGAGATAGCTCATCTAATGAAGATGAAGCTGAAGAGGAAGAAAAAGCTAATGTCTATTTAGTTGCTGAAGAAGAAGAGCAACATGACAACAATGATGACGTATATGATTCGCAACCATCTTATGATGAATTATTTGCTGAGTACGTTGTTGTACAATCTGAATTTGAAAAGCTTGCTAAAAAATATATATCTTTGAAAAAGAAGAATGTGACTCTTGAACTGCAAGTTAAAAAATCTCTCTTGTGAAAATGTTGTTTGTGAGGATTGTCTTGATTTAGAGAAAAAGAATTTACATCTCACAAAAGGCACTTGAAAAATTCACTAAAGGTAGTGAAATGCTCAATGTCATTTTGAAACAGCAAAGATTTACAAATGACAAATCAGGAATTGGTTACAAACTTAATTTAGATAAAAAGAAAGGCAAAAAGAAATTTGGAGAAAAATATTATATGAACTATTTTAGAAAATCTGTTCATTCTTCAAATCCTTTTGCTCATTGCAATTATTGCAATCGTAAAGGTCATGCTACTTCTTCCCCGTTTTCATAAAAAGGAAAGAAAGAGTAAACCTATAGGAAATTATCAATGGGTGCCTAAGGGATCTTACAAGGTTCCTAAGACACAAACTAACTCTAAAGGACCCAAGAAAAGATGGATACCTAAGACCTGATTTATTGTGTTTTGCAAGTTTCTCTAAGAGCATTGAAATCCAACAAATGGTACATTGATAGTGGATGCTCTAGATATATGACAGGAGATCAATGCAAATTTGCTTCAATCAAGCCCAAGGATGGTGGCAAGGTGACCTTCGGTGGAAACCAATCCAGAAGGATTGCTGGCATTGGTGAAGTTGGAAACAATAAAGGACCACAAATCAAAGATGTTTACCTCATGGAAGGACTTTGTCACAATCTCCTCAGTGTGAGCCAAAGCACTGATAAAGGTAACTTAGTTAACTTTGATTCGGAGGAGTACTTGATTGTAAGTAAGGATGTTCTCTCTTTGGAAAATATAAAAACAAAAGCCTTATTTAGGGCCCCTATAGAAGGTAAATGTTATATACTTAGTCTCTCTAGAAATAGTCATGTTTCTGAAAAGTGTTTCATTGGTAGCTTGGATGATAGTTGGCTATGGCACAAGCGATTAGCTCATGTCAATATGATCCAACTTGACAAATTACTTAAAAATGATTTAGTAATTGGTGTACAAAAACTTCGTTTTAAAAATGACATGATTTGTGATGATTGTCAAAAAGGTAAACAAACCAAATCATCTTTCAAATCCAAAAATGAAATTTCAACTAATAGACCTCTCCAACTACTTCATATGGACCTAGTTGGACCAGCTAGAGTAAAAAGTCTTGGTGGAAATCTTTATACTTTGGTCATAGTTGATGATTTCTCTAGATTTGCTTCGACTATATTTTTATCTTCTAAAGATGAAACGTTTGATCAATTTGTTGTTTTTACCAAGAAGGTCCAACACGAGAAAGGTTTCTCTATTTCAGGAATTCAGATTGATCATGGTGGAGAATTCAAAATCATGCATTTTCAGAGTTTTGTGACAACATGGGAATTGATCACAACTTCTCAACACCAAGGACTTCTCAACAAAATGGTGTTGTGGAGAGAAAGAATCGAGTCCTCACCGAGATGGCAAGAGCTATGCTAAATGAGAATAACACTTCTCAAGTATTTTGGGCTGATGCGATGAGTACGGCTTGCTACATCTCAAATCAGGCATATCTCCGGAAGAAGTTGAACAAAACTCCCTACGAGCTGTACAAAGGAAGAAAGCTAAATTTGGCTCATCTGCATGTTTTCGGCTATAAGTGTTTCATCCACAATAATGGTAAGGATAATCTGGGAAAGTTCGATCCCAAAGCGGATGAAGGTATACTTTTGGGTTATTAGAATAGAAGTAAAGCTTATAGAGTCTTTAATATCGTACCGTATTGTTGAAGAGTCAATGCATGTTGTATTTTATGAATCCAGATCTGATAAATCCTTGGATGATGATGAGGAAAATGTTTTTCAAAAAATCAATTCTTTTCGAAAACAACTCCTGCCTCTATTGAAGATCCTGAAAATGTTTTCGAGATTGATCCTCAAAACAATTTTGAAAACTCCGATCAATCTCAGCATAGAGCTTGGAAGTTCATTAGGAATCATCCTTTGGACCAAGTAATAGGTGATATAAATCAAGGTGTAAGGACCAAAAAAAAGTACTTTGTGGGAAAGGAGGGGGTTGCTTTAGAAACCATCCCAGTCATTGGCACTAAATGGGTATTCAAGAGATGATCCTAGATCACAAGGCAAGATTGGTTGCAAAATGCTATAATCATTGTGATGACGATGTCGTAGCATCCCTTCTTGAATGTTGCACTTGATCATCAAGCGTGACGAATGTTACACTTTGACCAAGACATCTTCAATTTTGCCTTTAGGTAAGACGATGGAGCGCTGCTGGTCCTCGCCCTTTCGGGTGGCGAGTTAAAGGGATCCTTTTCACTTATGACCTTTCCTTTGTCAATTAAACACTTTAAATTTATATCGCTAGCATTTGTTCTAAGCGCGTGCATGTCAAGGAACTTTCGAAATTGCTTTTCTTGGCTCAAGTTTTTAGAGTCATAGAATCCTAGATCACTTGTTTGGACAACTTACATTATATTGGTAAATGTACATATAAAAATATAAAGAAATCCTCGTAGGGTTAAGAGTACAATAGTCCAATGTAAGTACTGGGCAATAAGTAAGTTCATATAGTCATAAAAATATAGGGATAAGGATCTTAAATGCCATGGAAGTTTTCACTCAGGAGCACTGGTAAGATGGAAGTTTTTTTTGGACCAAAAATGCCACAGAAGTTTTCTCTGAGGAGCAATTTTGCCCCGGAAGTTTTCACTAAGGAGCAATTTTGCCCTAAGCTTTCACTAAGGAGCAATTTTGCCCTCTCGTCCCAATATTAAATTTGACTATTAAATTAGTCAAAGACCACACATGTTATGCCTTAAAAAGGTCAAACTTGGAGCCGCAGAGAATGAGATCCTTGAGATGTTGAGCTCAAGGCGGCTAGAATTTGTGAAGCCGAACCGTCAAAGGGACCGAAAGGTCGACCACACAAAACCCAAAGGAAGCATCACTTATGATCTAAGCAAATGATCGCCTATACAAACGTAAATATTATCACTATTGATTTGTTTTACAACCAATTTTTAGAACAATCCATTTCTTGTTTTGCGTTTCATTTGCGTTTTGTGACAACCTTTCAATCCACTTTGACCAGCTTCGGCTTCACAAATTCTCGCGCCTTGATTTCAACATATGAAGGATCTCCTTCTCTCGACTCCAAGTTCGACCTTTTCAAGGCATGACATGTGTGGTCTTTCACTGATTTAATAGTCAAATTTAATATTTGGGGACAGAAGGGAAAAATTGCTACATTTTGTAAACTTTCGAGGAAAAATTGCTACGTCTTGTGAACTTCCGTGGCATTTTTGGTCCAAAAAAATGTCCGTCTTACCAGTGCTCTTGAGCAAAAACTTCCATGGCATTTAAGACCCTTATCCCAAAAATATACAATGAGATAAGGCCTTCCATACGTCTTCAATCTTCAGCTTCATTACTCTTATTCGTGTCTCTTCCACAGTCCAACCAGCCTACTACCTTGTACCTGTCTCATTGAAGCCAGACTGGAGTTCAAAGTTGAACCTCATAGTAATTGTTAAACTCATATACAATATATATGCAATGCATGTAATGTAAATCACAATCAGGAACTCAAACATGGCATGTACTCCGCAGGACCGCCTGGTCAAGACAAGCCCACGGACTTAGCGCGCAATAGGGCCTCAATAGTCAGGGTGGCCAACCCCAACCACCTAGCCTAGGGCCTCAGTGGACACCTACAAACACACAGTCATATAGGCTCCACCTATCCCACATACCTTGGGCCTCAGCAGCCGCTTATGAACACACAGTCACATAGGCTCCACTTAGCCTACTTGCCAAGAGCCTCAGTAGCACCCCTACAGGTACTACCTAGCCACCATGCCTCAGGCCTCAGGCCTCAGCAGCACCCATACAGGTACTACCTAGTCTGCATACCTCGGGCCTCAGCAATAACCATAGAACACAAAGTCCCATAGATACCACCTAGCCTACATCCATAATCATGATAACACATAACATACAAGAGCCACATAGAGTATGCAAGTTTACAGTTACTACTTGGCGAGCCTCAAAATAGTAAACTCTTCCCTTGGTGTTTGAAAATATGATCCACACGTGCAAACACCCTAGATACAGAAATAACATCATGTTTTAAGTCATATATACAAGCTTCACTTCATGTTCCATAAATTTTGCCTAACTCCAAAATTTTCCAGAAACGGTGAGCCAAATTTACCGATTTTTAATAAATTCTATAAAAATAATATCTATATGAAATCAGAGGAATTATAACCCTTAGGATGTCTATTTTATAGGAAAAATAATTACCAAAGTCATATGGGTTCGAAACTTGTCCTTATTCCCAAAATTTAGCCATTGGTCCGAAATAACGTTCCTGTTTTTAGGTCATTTTCAACTTGACATAAATCTCAGTTAGAAACTCCAAATGACACAAAATATTATATCAAAATCATTATTAGGATGTATAATTTCACCATGAAAAATTTCAGGGCAATCAAACTTCATTTACTATTTCAAAACTACCGATTTCCATTCGCTGCCCAGAAACTATAAGAACCGACAGATTTTCATATAATAAAGACTTAAGCTTTTTGAGTTGGAAAAAGGTGATCTCACATGTCCCCACACAAAAAAACCCTCTGGACCCATTTGGAACCTTAAAAATATAAAAATCCTACTGCCTTCCCACGAAAAACACCATAGGGCAGAAGTGAAAGTAGCTAGGTTGCCGGTTAGGGAACTTACCTTGGATGTCGGTTGCGTATAGCCTTCTTCACTCCTAAACCGAAGCCTTCAGCTGAGCACTCTCCTCTCCTTGAGCTCGTGGTTGGTAAGGGGAAAAATGAAGGGAGGAGTGCCCTTTATATAGACTCCAAGGTGGGGCCCTTTATCCAACCTTGATCACGATCCGACGGTCGGGAAAATTCCTCGGGTTTAAATTATTACTTTCTTACTTGTTTCTCAAGGCTTCTAGAGAGCTCTTTTTGGGCATATGGGGCACATTCCAAGACCCAAAAATGAGATTCCAAAATTGCCCCTAGTGGTGGTCTTAGTTGTAGGTTTTAGGTCTAGGGGTAAAATGGTCATTTCACACGCTCTTCTTCCAAAGCTGTGGGACCCACAAAATCTGCCCTAGGATATGCATAATTACCCTTTAAGAGTAATAATGACATGTCAATCTATTGTCATGTCAGTTTCAAAAGATGTGGTCCAGATTAAACCAGATTATTTTATTCTCTCTCTCATCATAATTACTTGATGTGACATTCTCTCTTCATAATTACATGACATGACCTTTTCTTTCTCCTTTGGGCCCACCAAAATTTCTCCCCTTACAGTGTCCTGGGCCTGGGCCTGGGCCCAACTCCGGGAAATCCTAACCGGTCCTATTTTGCTCCTTCTTGCCGGTTACACTTTTCCTCGTAATTTGTGCCCTTCAACTAGGCTTGTGTGGGCCTGGATCATCGGTCTCTTTTCCCTGACTACAAGTGGACGGAACATAATACCTTGGGGATCAAGAAACCCTTATTCCAGTGTCTCATATCTACCTCATAATGTGTGCCATCTGACAATCCAGCTTCTGGCCCCAAAATGCCACGTGTCCGACGTAGCACTACTATTACTCACTTTTCCTTCTACACTTGGTCCAGATACACATTTTGTCTCTCTTTCCTTCTTATTTTCCTTCAAAAACGTAGGACATCCATGCCTGCCCTGAAAATTCCATATACTTACTTATACTGACACATTTCCGCTCAACTAATTGTCCTATACCTTAGGACAAAGTTAGGTGGCATCCTTCCCACTGGATTTACACCATATAAGCCTTAAGTGTCCCTTTTCATTGGCACTTTAATTCTACAGCTTATTCATAATGGTCTACTGACCCGTATAGCCGAGTTACTTAGTCCTAGAGAGGCTTCCTAACTCCCGACATTCTTGGGACTCTTCCCGAATTGGGCCTAGTCGTCCACCTATTTTAGGCTTATTCTCAATTCTCAAGGTCTAGAATTTAGGGTGTTACAATGAATGGAGGCAATGTTGTAGCATTGATACCCTGCTCAGTTTGCAATGGCATTGAGTGCTGCTGCTCTTCTTCAAGGAATTGTTCGGCACTCTCCCTCCCCTTCTTTGTTTGACCAAATTCCGATTCAGCATCTTCAATAGGTCTTTTAGTCACCCTCATGGGCTCCAGACTCTTACTGCTTCTGAGTTCTATTAACTTAACTTGCTCCTTTCCTTGGACTCTGGGGACTTCAGTGTCACTTGGCAGAGATCCGAAGGTCTATTGTTGAGGGCAGTTGCTAGCTATCCGACTTGATTCTCAAGGTTCTGAAGGGTTACTTGTTGACTTTGGATGATAGCGTCGTTCTTTGCCATGTATTCCTTGAGCAGCTTCGTCATAGTCGTCTATGGGTCTGAATCATTGCCCGGCTGCCTTACTTGCTGGGTAAACCCCAGCTGGTTTGATGGTCCGGTTGAGTATGATGGGCTATATGATTTCTCTGCTAGTTGTTGACCTTGGGCGCTCCATGAAAAATTTGGGTGTTGCTTCCATCCTGGGTTGTATGTATTAGAGTAAGGGTTGTTCATGTTACCGCCCCTGTTGAAGTTATTAACATAGTTGACGATTCAGGGTTTGCAGAGCACTAAGAATAGGGCTATTCTCCACCATAGTATACACAAGCTAACTGGGATGGATGCATTGTTGTGTTGCTTAGAGGAAGGGTCAGTCCCTTTACCATATTGGTGAGAGACGACACCTGGGCAGTGAGGGCGGTCATAGCATCTAATTCATGAATTCCAGCGGCATTTCTGGAAGGAGTTGTCCTGTCTCCCTACCATTAGTGGTTGTTTATGGCCATGCATCCCAACAATTCATGTGCCTCCTCATAGGACTTCATCATAATGGAGCCGCCTAAAGAAGCGTCTACTATTGAACGTGTTTGTCCGTTGAGTCCTCTGCAAAATGTTTCTAACTGGACCCATTCACACAATCCGGCATAGGAGAGGCCTATCAAAAGATTAACTAATTTAACAAAAGAAAAATAGAAAGCTTGGTGGAGGTTTCGACGACGTAGGAGAGGCCTGTCACTTGACAACTCCATGTCTTCTTGTCTCTGTCTCACTGCAAGAAGGAATTGGGTTCTCTTGGAGTTTTCGTGCTTAGTGCTTCTCTCCCTCTTTTTTGAGCCGGCTGAATAGGAATGTTCTTTGGCTCTCTACGACTCAATCATCTTTAGGGTTAACCATCTTTTCCTTTTATAGTCAGATTTACTTGTGGTGTAAGTTTAGTGATCTGGGCCTTTCCAAATCTGTCAAGTCCAACTGATTTATCTTTCCAAATTCGATACATTGCTTCTGCTAATTCTATGGGATTCTTCAGATCTCAATCTACAATTCTCTGCGTCTTCTATTCCAATCCGTTGACAATCTAATCGTGAACTAACGTCTGTCCATCAACCTACACTTAATTCTTGAAAACGTCTCGAGGAAAAGTTAGAACATACGACACATAGCATTGCTCCTTCTCTCTATAGCATACGAGTTGCATTGTATTGCAGCTTGATATGGCTGACCCGATGCTATAGCATGGCATCGGTAGTGCTATGTGCGTTCATAATAAACCCTCAAGCTTGCCTTCTTCTTATGCACATGTATAGGATATTTATGCATTCATAGTAACTTATGAACTTATATTTCCCTATATGCGTGAATTATGTCATAATTGCTTAGATAACATGCTTTTAAACTCAAATTCAACACACAAAACAGTCACACAGTATAGGGAAAACATGGCATAGATAGTACTCATCAGTTAACTCAGGCCTCAAGGAAAACATAAGTCCCTTTAGGTACCCACTGATAGTTACCAACAAGTTTATCTCTTATTTCTTTCTTGTGAAAACATGATGAAGTATTATGCCCCTTTTGGTTACAGTAATTACAATGAACAAAGGGATTTGACAAGTGAATGACTTTTGAAAATAATTCAAATACGATTTTTCACAAGTTTTCTTTTTCTTCTTTTTGTCGAAAATGGGATTGTAACCTATGCCCGATATGTCATTTGTAAATCTTTGAGCTTTCAAAATCACATTGAGCATTCCACTTCCTTTAGTGAACTTTTCAAGTGTCTTCGTAAGATAAGAGTTTTTCTTCACAAGATCGGGAAAATTTTCGCAAAAAGTTTTCACAAACCAAAGGAGAATCTTTGACTTGTTGCTCAAGTAATTTGATTTTCCTCTTGGAGACTATGAGTTCTTTTGCAATTTTTTTAAACTCAGAATGTAACTCATCATATTCATAAAGTAATTCATCGTAAGTAGGTTTAAAATCATATACCTCATCCCTCATTGCTCTTCTTCTTCTTCAACTAAACATATGTTTGCAACCTCTCCTTCCTCACTTTCTTCATCCGAGGAATTGTCTCCCCATATGGCAGATACGTATGCCTTCTTCTTGAAATGATTGAACTTCTTCTTCTCTTTTTCCTTACCCTTGTGGACATTCATAGGATACTATTGGTGGCCAGGTATGTTCTCTCGTCAGAAAATTTTTCGATTCTAGTTTCCATTTAAATGATATATAACTGTACTGATTTAGTTTTGATCCCGACAGTTGAAAGTCCGGAGGCTTTGAATGATTTCAGCCCTATTAACAAGTGTAACTTTTCATACAAAATATTCTCTAAAGTCAAAGCAAATAGACTGAAGCCACTCTTAAAGAATGTGGTGCTGGAAAATAAGAGAGCTTTTGAATCAGGAAAGCTAATTCAGGATAATATTATAATTGTGAATAATTTTTTTTTCATCACTTAAAGCACAGAAAATGTGGTCCTGAATTAGCTATAAAACTAGATATGAACAAGGGAGTGGAGTGGGATTTTCTTGTCATTATTCTTTAAAAATGGGTTTTTGTAAGGAATGGATGGAGAGAATTTTCTGGTGTATTTCCTTAGTAGACTTTTCTCTTATGATGTCTAGAAAGCAACTACATTAGGTAAAATCCCAAAGGGGGTTAAGAGAACGGATCCTCTATCTCCGTACTTGTTCATATTGTAACATCCTAATTTTATTTTTAGGATTTAATTATAATTATAAAATAATTATATATGAATATTGTAATTAAATTATAATTGTGAGAGGAAAATAATAAAAATAAAAATAAAATAAAGTTGGGGCCTTGTGGTAATTTTCTCCATTTCACAAAGAAAAAAACACACATATATGTGTCTCTTAGTGTGGGACGTGACTGCCCACAATGATGACCATTTGGCTCCATAATGATGATAATTGGAGTAGGCAACAAGTAATGAATACTATATAAATCAAATAGCTCTCATACACATAAATAGGGGTCTGGCGGTGAGGCAATTTATCGCGGTGAGAGATTAATGAAAAGAGAGGAAGTGTTGGATTACTTTTGAGTTTTCTGAGGTATATTATTTATTTTATAAGATCATTTTGTTAGTTAAATTAACTTCTTTTCAATAAATCTCCTTCATGAAAATTATTCTATATATTTTTCTCTTTCCAATGAAGGTAATAATATGTTGGTTAGTGAAAATTTTGAGGCTATGATTTTGAAAAGTTTTGAGTTTTGACAATTATATGAATAGAACGATTAATAACTAATTTCAATCGGTTTATATTTCTTGATTTGTTGTTGTAGGAATTTAAGTTAATTTTGTCTATTTAAGAAGTTTAGGATTTATATCCTACCAGATATTTCTACTGATTAAAAGTTACATAAATTTTATTTTGGGTTAATGGATGAATTACTAAAATTTTAATCGGTTTAATTTTGAAATTTGAATGACTAAACTATCATTTTTAGTTTTTATTATGATAATATATTATTATTAGAATTTGTACAAATTAAGTTATATGAATTTATAATTGTAATAATGTAGACTTTATTTGTGACCGGTGATTGTTCACGTTTTATTCCTCGAGATAAGGTTTCTGGGAGTTGAAGTAACCAAGGTTAATTTATTTCATATGCTTGTTTTGGGCTGTAAGGTGTTTTCTAAAACTTATTTTCATATGTACTACTAACATGTGTTTTGAAATTTATGTGTATATCTGAATATGTAGCTTTTTCAATGAAGCAGTGTATTTTCTATTCTGTATGTAAGTATGAGCGAATCTTGTTATTGAGATTGTTATTGTGGTGATTGTTATGATAATTGTTGTGGGTTGTTGTATATGGAATAATATATTGTACGACGTTTTTGAAAATTATAGTGACATATTATTTATCTGTTATGGAATATGTTGGGTTGTGTGGAAGAGATTTAGGGTAAAATTGTGTTCATCGGCTCTCTCATTCCTGGCCCAGAATTTGAGTTGAGTGTTTTGGGCGGACACCTCCTTGTTATGGTATATCGGTGGTGACATGGGAGGGGACAATATTCTTGAAGTGACTAGCCAACCTTGACTAGTATACTAGCACTAATAGGATATACTACATCCAGATGATAGAAGAAGGAGCAAGATGGATGAGTGAGGATAGTTATACTTATTGTTAATATTATGGATTAATTAATAGGATAAGGGTCTTAAATGCCATGGAAGTTTTCACTCAGGAACACTGGTAAGACGGAAGTTTTTTTGGACCAAAAATGCCACAGAAGTTTTCATTGAGAAGCAATTGTGCCCCGGAAGTTTTCACTAAGGAGCAATTTTGCCCCGGAAGCTTTCACTAAGGAGCAATTTTGCCCTTCTGTCCCCAAATATTAAATTTGACTATTAAATCAGTCAAAGACCACACATGTTATGCCTTGAAAAGGTCAAACTTAGAGCCAGAGAAGGAGATCCTTGAGATATTGAGCTCAAGGCGGCTAGAATTTGTGAAGCCGAACTGGTCAAAGGGACTGAAAGGTCAACTATCACAAAACCCAAAGGAAGCATCACTTATGATCTAAGCAAATGATCGTCTATACAAACATAAATATTATCACTATTGATTTGTTTTACTGAACCAATTTTTGGAACAATTCATTTCTCGTTTTGCGTTTCATTTATGTTTTGTGACAGACCTTTTAGTCCCTTTGACCAGTTCGACTTCACAAATTCTGACCGCCTTGATTTCAACATCTGAAGGATCTCCTTCTCTAACTCCAAGTTCGACCTTTTCAAGGCATGACATGTGTGGTCTTTCACTGATTTAATAGTCAAATTTAATATTTGGGGACAGAAGGGAAAAATTGCTATGTTTTGTAAACTTTCGAGTCAAAATTGCTCCTTAGTGTAAACTTTCGGGGCAAAATTGCTCCTCAGGGAAAACTTCCATGGCAAAAATGATACTTCCGGGGCAAAATTGCTACGTCTTGTGAACTTCCGTGGCATTTTTAGTCCAAAAAAACTTTCGTCTTACCAGTGCTCCTGAGCGAAAACTTCCATGGCATTTAAGACCCTTATCCCTTAATTAATTATTTGTTGTTGATTTTATAAATATGTTGGTGAACCTGCTTCTCTGACTTGCAATCCTTTCCCTGCATATGTGGTAAAGTAATTTTGGTTACTAAGACTTTATGTTTCACCCCATCTTTAACAATATTTTTAAGTTGGAACCTCTAATTTTACTAAAAGCCAAGGGAAGCAGCTTGAGGCATAAGAGTTGCTAACTTTGTAAGCCTCTTTTGGTATTGGTGTTGTATGGATTTTTTTATTGCCATTTTAGGGCCCTCATGTTTTGAAATACTATATTAACTACTTTGGGATAACTATTTATCCACTGTGAGACCGAATGTTTTATTTTATACACTATTATATTTTGGTTAATGCACATTCAAAACTTGTGTGGAAAATGTGTTAGTGTAGACCCTTTGTTGTGGATTTGGTGTTGTAAGACTCGTGGGCTGTGTATTCTTCTGTTCGATAATTGTGCCTAGAGTTATAAATTTTCTGTAGTGAGTTTGAGGGCAGAATTTGTGCTCTGAACTCCGATGTGCTTATTTATAAAAACAAAAAACAAAAAAAAAGTTTTCCTTAATCACTTGTTAATCTGATTTAATGAAAACATTATGGTTAATTATTGTTTAGTGAGGAAGAATCTTTTCACATATTGGTAAGCAATGTGTTGTTGTTAGAATCTCTAGTGTTCATATCAGTGATGATTATGTATGTGAGGCTTGCCAGTTAGGAAAACCAAAATTGTTGCCATTTCCTGATTCCTCTTCTCGATCCTCTGCTCCACTTGAACTAATTCATACTGAGTTTTGGGGACCTACCTCTATACAACCGAATCATGGTCATAGATTTTCTATTCACTTCTTGGATGACTATATTCACTATACGTGGATTTACTCGTTAAAACATAAAGGAGAGGCTGTTATTGCTTTCATGAATTTCAAGGCACTTGTCAAAAATCAATTTGATTCTAAAATCAAAGTTATCCAGTGTGATAATGGGACAGAATATAAGCCGTTTATACCCATAGCTCAAGAAGCTAGCATTAATATGTGTTTCACCTGCCCCTATACTTCAGCACAAAACGAGAGAGCAGAGCGAAAGCATGGTCATGTGGTTGAAATGGGCTTAACATTGCTTGCACATGCTGGAATGCCACTAAGGTATTGGACTGATGCTCTTCAACATGTTGTATTTATTATTAATCGGTTACCAACACCAGTGCTTCAAAATGAAACTCCCCTATTTCATTTGAAGGAGAACAAAACCACAATATGATCATCTTCAACCTTTCGGGTGTTCATGTTTTCCGTGTCTTAAACCTTACAATACACAAAAATTCAAATTCCATAGTCAAAGATGTATGTATCTTGGTATAACATCTCAAAAAAGGGGCTTCGTTGCTTGACTGAGTCTGATAAGGTTTTTATCTCTAGACAAGTTGTTTGTTATGCTAATGATTTTCCTTTTAGAACAAATTTTATGAAGCAACAGGCGATCACTGAAGCTCCAATTAGCAATGTTCCTCTGGTAATTTGATTCAATAATTATACTGAGTTCGAGAATAATGCAAACAATGGTGAGCCTGTTGAAGACTAGAACCAAACCTCTCAATGTTCACTGATGGAGCAAGCTTCACAGTCTGAGAGTAATGGACTCCCTGAGACTGATGATAGTGTCTCAACCTTAACTCCAGCCTCAAGTCAAAAACGGTTAGTTTATGTCTCAACCCGGAACTTCTCATTATCAAGCTATTAAGAGAATCTTTAGGTATCTATAAGTCACTAGTGATCTGGGTTTACATATTAAACCATTGCATAATTCTCAACTAGTTGCTTATACTGATGTTGATTGGGCATGTGATTTGGATGATAGGCGTTCTACTGCTGTCATGTGTGTGTTCTTGGGTAATAATCTGATTTCTTGGTCTTCTAGAAAATAAAGAGTTGTGTCAAGGTCCAGTACTATGTCAGAATATAGGTCTCTTGCTAATGGTTCTTCTGAGATCAAATGGTTAAGTTCATTGTTGTCTGAACTAGGGTTATTTCTCAAACATCCTTATATTATTTCGTGTGATAATCTAAGTGCCAAGGCTCTAGCATCAAATCCAATGAAGCATGCTAGGAGTAAACCTATTGAGATCGACATTCATTTCATCAAAGATTTGGTTCTTCCTGGTTTGATTGATATAAGATACATCCCTTCTTTTCATCAAATAGCAGATTGTCTTACAAAACCATTGTCCCAGTCATGCTTTCAATTTCCAAGGAGCAAACTCGGATTAGTTGTTACACCCTCTCGTTTGAAGGGGAATGTTAGAATATAAATTTGGATCTTGTATGTTGTAACCGTTAGGATTGTATATATCTACAGGATATATAGTACATACACGTGTCTTGTATTGATAGGGTTAGTTTTGTTAGTTCTCTATGTGTTTTGATGATGAGTGACAATTGTAAACTAGCTAGGAGTTTTGTCTTAGGAAGTTGAAAAACTTATCGACAAGACAAAACTTCGAGTTTTGGTCTTGGCGAGAGAAATTGTCGATTTCAATGATCGAGCAAAACTTGAGTTTTGAGAAGAAAACTCGAGTTTTGCGACCTACGAGAGAGTTCCTAGTTTTCCACTCATGTCAAAACTTGAGTTTAGCATGCAAAACTCGAGTTTTGACAACAAAGACTTTTAAATTTTCAAACTCGGTCTCGCGCCTTAACATCGAATTGGAATTATTCTTTTTTCACTTAGTAAAGTGAAAACTCGAGTTTTGAATTCAAAACTCGAGTTTTGGCCAACCCGAGAGCATTACAAGTTTTCAAAGTTTTCATGATAATATGAAAACCCGAGTTTTGATTTCAAAACTCGAGTTTTGTTCAAGCAGAGAACAACTCACTTTACTAAATGTTTGAAAACTCAAGTTTTGGAGTTTTGGACTACAACATATTATTTTCATTAACAATCCAAAACTCGAGTTTGGTTTTGGAAACTCGAGTTTTGAGATTCACTTAAACTTTGGTCCAAAAGCTCGAAACACGACTTTGCTCTCTGGAAGATGAAAACTCGAGTTTAGGTTTTGAAACTCGAGTTTAGACTTAAGTGCACAGGTTGCAACCTCGAGTTTTGATAAACAAACTCGAGTTTCTAACGCTGATTTTGAAATTCGATTTCTACATTTTTGCAAAGTGTTCTTGTTTGATCCTAATACTTTCCAAGAATATTCTCTCTATACCTAGCTATGTTTAATGACCTTATTAGTGAGTCTCAGGTGATTTAGAGAATGATTTTGGAGTGATAAAGCAAAAAGCAAAAAGTGGTTCAGAACATTAAATGCTTTGTACAGAGAGTTGCATTACTTTGGCTATTCCATCTGCACATGGCTGCAAAGCATTAAAGAATGTTTTCTACAACAAGCAACTGTGTTTCCAACGGATTAATTTGCAAAAGGTCAACACAGTCTACTTGGCCAGCTGGATTAAGCTGAGTTTAGAGAGAGAAGAAGCCAAAATTCACTTCCTAACCTTGGCAGAATTTCTCCAACGGATCTCGTTGAAATAGCAACGGTCATCTAATGATCTCGAGTATAAATAGGACTGCATTCAAGTCCTCCCAACCACTACAACAACGAAAACGCACAAGCATTCAAGTTCCTCAACAACCTTCGCACTTGTAATCCGTCTTCCGACATTATAAGCTTAGGTGTTTATTATTATTCATTCTTAGAGAGAGTTTTTATCTATAAATCATTTATTGAGAAGAATCACAAGTCAAGGGACCGGGTGATTTGGGAGTTCATTGATTACAACTTGTAAGGGGAGTGAGTTCTAGAGAGAGCTACTCTTTGAGTACGAGTGTGTAATATTTGATAGTGGAAAATCCCAGTGAGTCTGGGGACTGGATGTAGGTCAAGTTGTTAAGACCGAACCAATATAAATCTCTGTGTCCAGCTCTTCTTCCCTTTACTCTGTTCATCTCTGTTTTTACTGCCTAAAAACAGAGCTTCTTTCAAAAGTTTTTAAAATACCCAATTCACCCCCCTCTTGGGTATATAGCTCCACTTTCAAGTTAGGGTGAGCAAAATACCCGCGGATCCACCCGTGCCCCGTAGCGTTTTGGCCCGTTTAAGCCTGTTGGAGTGTTGGTCAATTTCCTTATTGGCAAGTGAACCAATCGAACAAGTAATAAAGAGTAAGTAGAGTATCGTCCCACAGAGACTGAGATACCGATGATGACACTGATTTACGCAAACAGTTGTGTACAAAATTAGAAGAAAAGTGTGATTGGTTTCGGATTTTTGTGATTATAACTAATAAAGAAGAAAACAAACAAATGATTGTAGTCATAAAAAGATATCAGTAAAAGATAGGCCGAGCATCAGATTTCATCCTAAGCATATTAATTCCCCAGTTTGCCCTAACGCATTGCTATAGCAACTATACTGCACAACTTCCGCAATGATACATCATAGCCGCCTTTGACAATATTATTCAGTTAACCCACCACGATATTATACAGAAGCTTCTGCGTCCTATACGTACAACCTTAACTATACTTCTCCCATATACCTATGGCGATTTTCTAGTTCAAATTATCTTTTCAAATCAAGGTGTTATGGTTATGAGCAGTAGACTCATTCCTGAAGCATATAATGAGAGGTCAAGCCTACCCCAGCCTGCCCAGCAATCACTGCCTATCAGATGTCTAACCCCGACTCCCTTCCAGTAAGCAGAGGCCACTGATCTAGCCCTTAGCTTCCGCTAACCGACAGGAAATAAATATACTGATAGACAAACTGAATTTATTAAATTGAAGAACTAACAAACTGGATTCATTCTACACTTAAGAATCCATCCTCACTCAGCCAAAGGAAGTTTAGTTTATGACTGATGAGGGAATCATGAAACAAATCACAGCAAAATAGCCCATGACAAAGGATAAATTAAAAATCAACTAAAAGATAAACAAAAAGTTTGTTGGAGCTTTCGACGGCGTGGAAGAAGCCATGTCACATGACAACTCCACGTCTTCTTGTCTCCGTCTCTACAAGGGAGGAAAGATGGGGTCTTCTGGAGTTCTCGTGCTTCGTAAATTCTCTCACTCTTCTTTTGAGTCCAACCAAATAGGAATTTTCTTTGACTCTCCACGACTCGATGCCTTTAGGGTTAGCTGTCTTTTCCTTTTATAGCCAGGTTTACTTACGGCGCAAGTTCAGTGAGTTGGGCCTTTCCCAATCTGTTAGGTCCAACTTTCCAATTTCGGTAGACTGATCCTGTGGGATTCTCAAAATCTTAGTCTTCAATCCTCCACATCTTCTAATCCAATCTGTCATCAATCTCACCGTGAACTAACGTCCGTCCATTGACCTGCACTTATCTCCTTAAAAAGTCTCAAGGAAAAGTTAGAACATATGGCGCATAGCATTGCTTCCTTTATGCTGCTATAGTATACGGGTTATATTGTATTGCAGCTTGATATGGCTGACCCGATAATATAGCATTGTATCGACATTTCTATATACATTCATAATAAACCCTTAAGTTTGCCTTCTTCTTGTGCACATGTATAAGATAATTATGCATTTATCATGATTTTATAAGATGTATCCTTCATTTCCCTACATACATGAATTATGACATATTTGCTCAAATAAAATGTTTTTAAGCTCGTATTCAATGCAAAGCAGTCACACATTGTAGGGAAAAACATGGCATAAATAGTACTCATCAAAGCCCACCCAAATTGGGCTCGTAACGGGTACCTGCCCCGTACCCGTATATGTTAAACGGGGTAGGGAACGGGTTAGGGCACGGGCTGCCCATTCCCGCCCGTATATATTTATATTTTTTAAATATATTATTTATATTATAATATATTAAGTTTTAAACATAGATTGCAATGTTAACTGTTGGTTCAATGGTAGGGATTGCGTTATCCAACCATAAAGACTATGGTTCGATTCTTGAAACCAAAAATTGGCACGTCTTTTTATGCTTAACACATTTTTTTATTTTTTTATTTTTAAAATTTTCATGCCCGACACATTTTTATCTTTTATCTTGGAACCAAAGATTGCTTCTTTTTCTGTTTTTATGCCTCACACATTTTTAAAATTCTTCAAACCAAACGTTGGCAGGCCTTTTTATATTTTTACTCTAATTTCTCTCTTTTATCAGTACTATTTCGCCACCTCCCTCCCCCTTCTCTTTTTTCTCTTCTCTCTCGATCTTCACGTTCAATCTCGCGTTGCAGGTGTCTCAACCATCCATCAACTTCATTTTTTTCCCTCCTCACTTGGCGTTTCCGTCTAGGGCAACGACGCCATCGATCTTTTTGGTTGTGTCGTCATTTTTTGTGGTTGCCATCGATCTTTGCGACACTTGGCATCTCTCCGTCAAGCATCACAAATCTACCCACCATCTTTTCTTTCATCTCTTCATCTCATCTTTGATCTATTTGGTTTTCTTTGTTCTGAGTTGCTTTGGTGGGTTTTGTTTTCTTTTTGTTTTTTGGTTTTTTTAACTTGAAGGTATAAACGGGGAACCCGAAACCCGCCCGTGTTTGCCTATACCCATTTATCACAGGTTAAAAGGTTTATACCACGGTTAAGGGCTACCCCGTACTCGTGTAAAATAAACGGGTGGGACACGGGTTAGGGCACAGAGCAGTCCCGCCCGCCCGCGGCTCAGCCCTAGGGTTAGTTATAATTTGCTCTGTTGTATTCGATTGTATAATTCTTTCAGAAGGTTGTATTGGCTGCTATATATATCAGATAACACCAGAGCACCATTTAGTGTCTCTGTATTCATTCATTTCTGCCTATACCATTTAAGTGTTGTCCTCAATAATTAACAAATGGAGATGGAAGGGAAGATTGAAGGAATCAAGATTGGTAGAAGTTGTTCATCTTTAACCCATTGCCTATTTGCAGATGACTTTGTATTTTTCTTCCAAGATAATATTGAGAGTTGCAGAAATATGCGAAGCATTTTTTACCTGTATTGCTCGGCATCAGGGCAAATGATAAATGTTAACAAGTCGTGTTTGTATTTTTCTCTTACTACTGACGCTCTGTTAAGGGAGGAGATTGGACAGGTCTTTTAAATTGCAGCAGTGGATATACCTGGAAGCTCTTTTGTTCTCCCAATTACATGGGGAACTTCCAAGGTGCAAGCTCTCAATTTTTGAATTAACGAGCTGAAGAAGGGCACACAAGGATTGAAGAAGGAGTTTTTATCAAATGGTGGGAGAGAGATAATTAATCAAAGGATGGAAGGTATTATAACTAAATTTTGGTGGAAGAGTTCTAAAGATAAAAAAAAAGATTCATTGGGTCTCAAAAGAGCAGCTGGAAAGGCTTGACGCTATGGTGTTTGTTAAAAACCAACAATTAGATTATATTATTTTTGTGACAGATAGTCTAATGTTGGTTAAGTATCTAAATGATTACATGATATCTCCAGATTGGAGATGTGAACCTATGATAGAACACATCCTCGAGATGGGAAACTAATTAGGAACTATGTTATTATGTGAATTCCTAGGGAAGCAAACATGCTAGCTGATTTGGGTTGCCGGAGTTTCGAGAAAGGGGTCATGTCCAAATGATTGGATCACAAAACCTCCACTGGATCTAATGAAGTTATTGTTATCTAATTTGAATGCTGATATTGTTGATTTGTTTTAATATGGATGTTTGATAGTTTGTATCAAGGTTGTCAAACTCACGAGTTTAAGCAACCTCGTGAGAGTGACGTAACCTCGTATCGTGAACTCGAATCATAAACTTGTAAGAGTTTACTTTTATTATTAAATAGGTATTACTAGTGTATAATTAAAGAATTAAAATATAAAAATGACAACAATTTGATCTAAATATATTTTAAATCCAAATAATTGAAATTAAATCCATCAATATTCATCATTTATCATGTTTAATAAAGAAATTTCTATACAAAGTCGTTGAACATGATCAAATCCAAAAAGTTAACACGAGTTTAAGAGTAAGTTAACACGGTTTTGTAAGATAAAAACATAAAAACGATAAACTCTGTATATAAACTCTTGAGTTTAACCGAGTTTACAACTAGCACGAGTTTACCACTGATTCGACTCATTTTTGTAAGTTAGAAGCGTAAAAACGGTAAACTCGGAGGATCAACTCACGAGTTTGACAACAATAGTTTGTAGGGAAAATTACACACAGGTCCCAAGGAACAGATATATTTACATTTAAGTCCCTTCAATTCATGAAATTACACAGAAGTCCCAAGGGACTTCTGTGTAATTATTTCAGATGAGTAAAAGACCTTATTGCCCTTCTTCCTTCTCCTCTCTCTTCTCTCTCTTCTAATATTTCTTCCGATGCTGGGCTACAGTTCCACGACAAACTGTCGGCACTTCCGATCCTCAGCACTTCCGATCCTCGACTAGAGCTCCATTACAAACTGCTGTCACTTTTTTCCAATCCTGGGCCAGAGTCCCTAGGCTGAAAAAGTGAGTCATGGAATTTTGTGTTGTATATTGCAAAAAAATGGTTCAATTCCCCCTTCTCTATATTAATCGCCCCCCTTCGTCGTTAGTTTTCAAAATTTGTGGTTAATTTATGCATTTTTTGTTGTTAATTTATACATTTTTTGTTGTTAATCGCCTCTGGAAGTGACACATGACAAATTCAAGGTTTTCACAAGTTGTGGTTAATTTATGCATTTTGTGTTGTTAATTTATGCATTTTGTCATGTGTCACTTAGCCGAGGACAATGTTTGCTTTCATTCATAAATTAACAACACAAAATGAATAAATTAACAACACAAAATGCATAAGTTAACCACAACTTGTGAAAACCTTCAATTTGTCATGTGTCACTTCCGAGGGCGATTAACAACACAAAATGCATAAATTAACCACAAAATGCTAAGTTAGCCAAACCTTCAATTTGTCATGTGTCACTTCCAGAGGCGATTAACAACACAAAATGCATAAATTAACAACACAAAAACAACATAACTTAACCACAACTTGTGAAAACCTTCAATTTATCATGTGTCACTTCCGCGATTAACAACACAAAATGCGATTAACAACACAAAATGCATAAATTAACCACAACTTTTGAAAACTTCAATTTGTCATGTGTCACTTCCGAGACGATTAACAACAAAAATGGGGGAATTAAACCAACTTTTGAAAACTATAGAGAACTTAACAACGAAATATAGAGAACTCCGTGATTTCCATGGATGCGAGACTCATTTTTTCAGCCTTTAAGCTCTTGTCCAAATTCCACAACTCACTTTTTCAGCCTAGCCGAGGATCGGAAGTGCCGAGGATCGAAAGTGCCGACAGTTTGTCGTGGAACTGTAGCCCAACATCGGAAGAAATATTAGAAGAGAGAGAAGAAAAAGGGAGAGAGGAGAGAGGAGAAGGAAGAAGGGCAATAAGGTCTTTTACTCATCTGAAATAATTATAAAGAAGTCCATTGGGACTTCTGTGTAATTTCATGAATTGAAGGGACTTAAATGTAAATATATCTGTTCCTTGGGACCTGTGTGTAATTTTCCCTAGTTTGTATGGTAATATGACATATAAATAAAGATGATATTTGCTGGGAAAAAATTAATTTTGATTTTCTTGGTTGTCAAAGACAATGATGGTAAACTCTTTGAAATAAACAAATAATGTTTAAAAAAAAAAAAAAAACCATTTTGAATTGCAAATGTGCATGAGAAGTTCGAAATTTAATAGATGTACTTCAAATCCTTTGAAATAAACAAACAATTTCTCAAGAAAAATTCCATGCGAAATCTTGTGTCCTAATTAAAAAAATGGAACCTCGAGATTGTGCAAGTCAAGGCATAAGCAGCAAATTCAAGAGGAACAATTCCTTGTAAATGAGCAAATAATTTTTCAAGAATTTGTTTTATTTTATCTCCTACGTTTCTAATTAAAGAGGGGACATCAAGTTGCAAGGTACAAGTAGTTGCGAATTCAAGAGGTATAGATGCAAATGCTTGAAAATTAACGAACAAAATAACTTCAACTTTATTTGAAATATTGTGTTTCTAATTAAAAATGGGACATCGATTTGTAAATCAAAGGATGCTGTTGCAAATCCTTAAAAATAAATAAATAATTTCTCAAAAAAAAAAAAAAATTCTGTGAATCATTTACTAGCTTCAAATTAAAAATGAGACATCTTTATTTATATTTTCCTTTTTTTGTTAACATTTATTTATGAGTTAATGTACGATTTTATTAGCAAAGTTTTTCCCTAAGAATGTCTGGGACAAATAAGTTAATAATATATGTAAACAATTTTGAATGGAGCAAATTTAATAACCCATCATTAATTCTTTAGACGTTCATTATATGCTATTTGAAATTGTCCAACTGGATAATTTAGAGTCCGTTTTAAGAGTCTTGGATAGGGTTTTTGGATTTTTTTTTTTTTTCCTGTTCCTTTACCTCTTGCAACAAGTCCCACTTGTTACTCATCTTCATCTTCTTATGCCAAAATTACCGAGAATGAACATTAGAACTGTATTAGTCCAATTTATAAGGAAGAGAATGAACACTAAAAACCCTTAAATCTTACTTTGGATTATCCAACTGGACAATTTCAAATAGCACATTACAAATGTTTGAAGAAAGTTAATGACTTCGGGGTTGTTAAATTTGCTCCATGTTAAATTGTTTGTGTTTTTTTACCCATTGCAAAACTTATTTATGTTAACGTTCTTGGGAAAAAAATTGTTAGTAAAATTGTACCTTAACCGTTTATTTATTTTTTTTTTTTACCAACGTTAACTTTAATATTTTCTATCCTTTTTTTTTTTAAACAATGATTTGATATTATATTATATTTATTAACATGCATTAATGCTATCATTTCCCTTCACACCAGCTTCCTTCTTTCTAACCCCTTTGAGTTTTGTTTTGAGAAAATGACATTAATAAGGTCCTAATTAAAGAAAATAATATCAAAAAAGTCCTAAAACTTATCAACAATAGCTCATCCACTTGTTAATTATTACTCTTTCACTTGTCATTAACCAGATATGAGAATTTTTTAATATCATTTTCCTTAATTAGGACATTGGTGTCATTTTCCTTTTTTCCCATTTAAACTAAATCCCTTAGCTTTGAGTTAAAAAAAAAAAAGATTATTGTTTGGTATGCCCAGAAATTAATAGATATGTGATGAGAAATTGGCCAAAATATGTGAACGCAAGTTAGGGAAAAATCGTAATATGGTCCCAAGAAACAAAAAAAATCATCAAAAAAGTCAAAGTATATGATTCACTATCTAAAATCTCCTAAAGGTGTGTTTAGTTTGAGGAGAGGGGATGGGAGGAAAGGAAAAATGATCCCCTCCCCTCATTTGGTTTAAAATTTTGAAATGGGGAGCCAAAATCTTAAACCGCCCTCTCCTCCTCATTTTAAACCAAACACATGATCTTTTTCCCTTCTCATTCCTTCTAACAAACCGAACAAGGTAATATACTCTTTCCTCACTCCTCTCCCTCAAATCAAACACACCCTAAGAGACTTTAGTAATATGTATTCGAATTTTGAAATTACATATTAATGATTACTTTTTCACTTATCATTAATAAGATGTGAAACTTTTTTACTATTTTCCTTAATTGGCACATTTGTGTCATTTTCCCTTTTACCCTCCTTTAAACTAAATCCCTTAGCTTTGAGTTAAAAAGAGGATTCTTGTCTGGTATGGCCCAGAAATTAATAGATATGTGATGAGAAATTGGTCAAAAGATGTGAACGCAAGTTCGGGAAAATTGTAGTATGGTCCCAAAGAGCAAAAAAATCATCAAAAAAGTCAAAGTATATGATTCACCATCTAAAAACTCCCAAGAATATGTTTGGTTTGAGGGGAGGGGATGAGAGAAAAGGGAAAATGATTATTTTCTCTCATTTGGTTTAAAACAAGACTTTGGACCCGTGCGATGCACGGAGTGTGGAATTTTTTTTTTGGTTTTAATTTACGACATCTGAGGCATCAATGTATTAACAATGTAGTTTTATTAATCAATAGATAAATTGTAGACCATTTTAGAAAATCAAAATTTAAATTAAATGAATTATGAATTGATGTAACAATGAAGATAAAAGCATTTATAGGACGACGTCTATGTTCGTAAGGTATGTCCCAAAAAGTATTTAAAACCTTAGACGTAACACACCAGGAGTTTGAAGACCCATTTAAGGAAAGGAATCTGGGGACTTTTTGCATCAGCATGCTAGACGGTGATGCCATTTTGACGACGGGGTGCAGAATCAGAATTTTCGACTCTGAACGTGAAACTACTAAGGCGATGAGAGTTAAATAGCACCAAGGTGGAGTCATACACATCGGAAATGATGAACCACAGAGGTAGATAAAGATTGAAGGAGATACATTTTACTTTCATTTTTTCGATTAGTTGCTAGCGAAAAATGGAGGTCACCATCCCGTTCCGCCAATGAGTGGGCACTTCTTGAAGATGATAATGCCCCGTAGGAAAGAAAATTCATGGGAAAAACGCAAACTTCATCGGAAATACTGAACATTTTTAGGGCTGAGGAACCATCATTTGAATTAGCCAATGAAATTCAAAGTACTGTTGAATGAGTGATTATAGAATAAAGAGGTTTGAAAAAGTTGGTCATCGTAGACGGGTTTGAAGCAGATGGTGGTCGACGTGTTTTTACTTATTGGTGTACCAGGTCACTCCAATCAAAGTTTAGGAAAACAACAGGTAGACATGATATTTGGCCCAATGGTTAACGGGCTAGGAGGTTTAGAAGGATATATTGATTTTGGAAGGGCGGAACCAAAATCTTAAATCACCCTTCCATTCCCCTCTTAAACCAAACAAATAATCTTTTTCTTCTTCCATTTCCTCTAACAAACCAAAAACGGTAATATACTCTCCCTTTGCTCCCCTCAAACCAAATACACCTTCAGGGACCTCAGTAATATGCATTTAAATTGTGAAATTATATGTTTACCTGATTATCCATATAACACATATATTTGTCAATGCTAACAATATGACTTATCTATAATTATTAATAATAACACTATAACTTACGAATAAATATATGTAGTTGAGGTGAGTTCTTAGAAAGTAAATAATACTAGGACTTTTTTAATATTGTTTCTATTTTTTGGGACGAGTGTCGCAAAAGATTGTGTGAACATGACACAATTTTTTTTTTTTGGGATATACATAGTAGGGGAGGAGGTAGGGTTCGAACCCTGGACATAGGAGAGGTGAGCCAAACTCCCATGCTCTGCGTTGCTGAAGTGAGACGATGAAACAAAATGGAGGAATATTCTCGACCCGGGTAATGCGGTCCGTCCCAATCAAGCACTTAACCCGCCGCGCCCGGAATTTTTTTTTTTTTTTTTTTTTTTTGGTCGAAAGGATACTTAAATAAATACGGGATAAGCCGAATTGGATATTTCGTTGAGGGGTCTTTCCGGAACATCATGATGTAATAACAAGGCAGATATTACTGTATCAAAAAACAAGACAGATATTACTAAAACCCAAAACCCTATTTTTTCACTTCCTCTGTCATACTGACCCGCCTTCCAGTTTAAGCTTATCCCTGAACCCTCCTCCATTTCTGGAAGCAGAACGTTGAACCATGCTCAGGTACTAGCATTGGTGCATTCGCTCTTGCTTGTCATGAATACACACAGATACTCAGCAACATTTCTGTATGCTTCTTTCAAATTAATGACGTGGTCTTGGTCGTGATAAGGAGTCTAATTTAATTGAACTATATATTTCGAAGTTGAATTCGGAATTGGTTCTTGATTATATACCATTTCGAGGCATCTACGTTTCTCTGATCTTCCACTACTTCTGTTTCTGTATTGGTAGCATCGAAATGGAGCCTCTGGAATCAACATCAGAATGAACTCATTTCTGCAAAGCCATCAGATTAATGTGTCTCTTTCGAACTCAATTCTATTACAGTTGTATTTTCTCAGTCTAGTAATCTCTCGTCTTAACCTTCTGCCACTTGTCTTTCTTCTGCCTACTTTTTTCTCCTCTCCCTCTATTTAATGCTGGAGCGTAGTCCAATCGACATGATAGCCCTATTTCTATGCTTTATTGAAATTCTCTGCTAGCTACCTTGCCTTAATTTTTTTACGATATGGAAATCACTTCAGAGTTTCACTTTCATCGGTGATCCTCTACAGTTGCACTTTGGTGTATTACTGTCAGTAAGTGAGCTCCTTTGCATTCGCTTTTGTTTTTCTCTACTATTGCTTCCATTTTTCCTTCAGAGTTTTAAACTTTACTTCCATCAAATATTGTTGCGTACGTTGTGCACTAGGGTCTAGACAGTGCTACCAAGCTGCAGGTTCTTTCGACTCAAAAGAGTGAGGCATTTCTTATATCAGATGACATGGAGATTTTTATTTATATTCTCTATTGTAAACAGTTTCCTGTTTATTGACTCTGCACTGAATTTTGGTCAAAACGTGGGCAACCATTATATGCATTATGTTCTTCAATTTCTCTTTGTTATGTGCTTAGAAGCATTTTTACAGGTTATTTTTTGTAAAATTTTATAGCTTGATCTCATTAATAATTATTGGCTTGAATGGTAAATATTGTTGTGGCTTACAAATTTTTTTCTCCCTTTTATTTTTTATTTTTAATTTTTCTGGGTTGAGGGGTTTGCTATTTTAAATCACCTTTTTGTATAATGCTCCTATATTATTTTTTTTTGCAGATAATTTGTAGAATATTGTAAGAAGCCAATGGGATTTCAAAGAAAAACGGCTTCTCAGCTTCAGGCCCTTCATATTTTTTTCAAAGGTATTTTTCAAAATTTTATTTCAACACATTTTTGTGCTCTTGTTCCTCTGTATCAATATTATACTTGAACATATTTTTTATTTATTATTTTTCATCAATCTTGTTTCCCCCTATTTTTCCTTGCGATTTGATTCCACCAAGTTGTTGTTGTGCAGGGGAGAAGTATCCAACACAGAGAGAAATGAAAGACTATGCGGGTGCTTTGGGGTTGACATATAAGCAAGTTCAAGATTGGTTTGTTGAGCAAAGGAGGAGAGAGAAGAAGAAGCAAAATGGAGTGTTCGTACCGCCATGTTCTTCTTCGGGTAAGAACTTCTGGTTTATAGTGGAAAGTAGTCCTGGATTTTACTTTTGCTAGAAAGATACACAAAATGATATCCGTCAAATCAGAAGCTAATTCTCCTTCACCAATAGGATACAATGCAGTTACCAATAGAAATGTTAAGAAGCAGAAAAAGCAGAAAAGTCATCAGGAGTTGCTTACAGCAGACTACATTCTAAAAAAGGTGTTCCGGAAGGGTGGCCCTTCTCTAGGTGAGGAATTTGATTCTCTTCCTCTAGGTCCATCCCTCCACCGTGTTGGTATGCTGTTGATTGTATTCTCCGCTTACTCTTTTATTTAAAACCATGCTGATTGGTTAAAATTAGTACTATTTATTGATGATTGGTAATGGATTCAGTAGATACTGCCATTTTTAAATGTTAAGTTGTTAATTAGTTCATAACTATGGATGTCTGAACAATTTTGAGTGAGGTGTTTGTTTTTCACCAATAATTAGGACTAGTTACAGGTCTACTCTGATTCAACCTCATTTTATTCTTCCTTATGTTAGAAATTTATACATTTAGTGCTCATTTAGTACGCCATATAGGATAGGACTCCATAAGATGAGGCCTAATGTTGTATAAGCTTGATTGGACAAGGCTTCATAAGATTTAAATACCATCCAATGTTTGGTGATATTGTGTAAAAAATTGTATCATGTAAGATAAGGCTATCCTATGTTGGGTGATGCATACTAAAACACTGGATAGAATGAAAATTTACACTTGTCCAATCTTTACTATATCAATATATTTGATATATTAATATTTAGATGAAGAGGTGGCTGCAAGATGAAGGCTGTGAGAGTGTACCAAAATGCTTGAGGGCTGGAAAGGAAAATAGAAATGTATCTTATCTTAATATGTTAAAATCTAACCAAGCCTAGTCCCACCTCCCAAAGTCTGAAAAAATATACGTTGTTTTGATGTTTATCAATATTATGATGTATAAGCATATACAATAAATCATGTGTAACAAACAGCTGATAATTTCATGATTTTTTAGCTCATACCATTAGACTGCATATGGGGTGACAAATGGATTCCTATGGTTGATTAAAAATTGGACTTATTAAAATGGGGACTTCATTTTCATTTTTCCCACTTCCTACTGAATGAACTGAACTTGAATTATATTCATCCCGTCTCTTATCTACTCGTTTCATTTCACCCTTAATTCCCTTGGTAGCTCACTCTTTGCTATTCTTATGGTAAAATTTGTTTTGTTCATATTATCTTTGATTGTGTAGGTCTCAACAATTCCTTTTCTGTTGGTCAAGAGTATCAAGGACCAAGTAAAAGGAGAAAGGTCAGTTCTTGACCTCTTTTAGAAAGCTCTCTCTTATTTCTTTTTGCACCTCAGACTACTCTAAGCCCTCTCGCCGCCTGTGCTTCTGAATTATTTTTCTCAGGTTTCTGAGAGTGCAATTGGAAGTCACCCTGGATCAAATAAGAAAGCACCATTGAGAAAACATGGTATTGGAAAAGGTTTAATGACAGTATGGAGGGCTACTATTCCAGATGCTGGAGATGTTCCTATTGGCTTTGGTCTTGGTGATAAGCCAAGGAAAACACTAACCAATGCTGTAACTTATCCTACCCTTAAATTTTATGCTTTGTTTTGGGTTCTGTACTCACTTTCTTGTGAGTTGCAGTTAATAATGGTTATATATATTGATGGTTGTTTCTTTGGAACAGGGAAGACTAAAAACTAAACTACCGAATGCGAGAACTAAAATACAAGAAAAAAGCAAGGCTTTTATGCAAAGAAGAGTGGTAAATTGAAATTAAATTTTCTTTTTCACGGTTAATGGTTGATTGTTTGGTAAGTTTACAGATTGCTGTTATCTGTCATGTGAAATATAACCAGGATGTGAGTCAGAATCAACCACAGAAGGAAAAATGTGAACTTGTTTTGGGTAGATTTATAACTGAGGAGGAACTTGATCGAATGTCATTTTTAATTGATGATGAAGAGCTAGAAATGAGAGAGTTGCAAGCAGGGCCAGATACGCATATGTGTTCTGATCATCTTGCTTCCAGTGGAATTCTTGGCTGCTCTCTTTGTAAAGGTTGGTTGGGAGAAATAATTTTTTTGACTATAAGCAGTACTAAGTTTTGTGTTCTGTTGTCTTCATGAGACTGAATCTGAGTCTTTACTGTTATCAATTGCTTGTGATTATTACAGATGTGCTGTCTAAGTTCCCCCCAGATACTGTTAAGATGAAGAAACCCATCTGTTCACAACCTTGGGACTCCTCTCAAGAAACTGTCAAGAAACTTTTCAAGGTACTTGCAAACAACAAATTGTGACTTGAAAGATATAGTTTCATTACTGTTTATACTTTTGAATTATATATCTACAACTGTTTTATAGGCATCTCTCTCTCCTCATGCTCTCTTAAATTCTTATTAATAAAACATGTTTTTTTTGGTTTAAACAGATTGTTAATTTCGTATTAGTTTTTCAAGAAAAAGAAAAACAAATTTTGATCTTACACTCTACATGATTGTTTGGGCTATTTACTTTATTTTATATAGTTCTATGAACTCTGAATCTTTTATTCCTTTTTTATGTTATTAATTATTGACACATGCTTGATTAGTGCCCTTTGAAATATCCTTGTACAATATTTGTTGTACTTTGCTTGGCAGTTAAAGGCCAAAGTACTTTTCTTATTTTTTTTACTATTGCTGCTGCTGCTGTTTTTATCTTTTATTGATTTCTATATAATGTGGAAGATGATAACAATAAATGCGTCCACACCCATAGACACCCACGTGGAGGCTCTGAATATAATGCAGTGAAAGACAATGAATTTTTATCCTGATTTGGTTTATGATGAGACAATCCTTTATTAATTTTGTACTGAGTTTGACTTAGTTGAATTATTTTCCCTGTATGCTTCTGTTCTGCTTTTAGGTCGGGAAGCAAGTTTTTCATATGATTATCATGCATTGCACCTCTTAACTTTTAAACTTGATTTGATAATGTGCTACAATCTTGTATTTATTTTTGGGTGTTACTTGTATCATTAAAAAGAAAATTGTTAAATGACTAACTTCGTTTAACAGGTATTCCATTTTCTTTATACATATGCTACTGTTGTCAATATTTGCCCCTTCACTCTTGATGAATTTGCTCAAGCGTTTCATGATAAGGTAATACCTCATTCTTTACGAACCTTATCTTAAGGAAGCATTTTTAGACATCTTGTTCAATTTTGTTCTCTCTGTTGCTGTCTGAAAAAGGTTAACATTGAAAATGCATCACTTTCCTGCAATATGTCTCTTAGGATTCAATGCTACTTGGAAAGATTCATGTGGCCCTTCTTACACTTCTTCTATCTGACATTGACGTGGAACTTACCAGTGGATTTCTGCCTCATTTAAATAAATCATGCAATTTTCTTGCGTTGCTTCACTCGGTGAGAATCTTTTTTGAAGTGCTTTCTTTTCATGACATTTTTTATAAACCTAGTACTCTATTCTGTAAATCATATTATCCATGGACTTGCTATTCTGTTACAGTGACTACATGTGTAACTTCATTATATTGAAACTTTTGCACTTGCCTATTTTTCTAAAGTCAAGATAAGTAAGTAATGAAGCTTTGAATGTTTATTTTAATAATAATGATTTAAGCAGGTTGAAAATCGAGAATATTCACTAGACTTCTGGAAAAGATCTCTTAACCCCCTTACATGGATAGAAATTCTCCGACAAGTTTTGGTTGCTGCTGGTTTTGGTTCGAAACAAGGTTGTTGGCGAAGAGAAGTGCTTAACAAGGTATTCCAATGCATTTTATTATAGAATTGACTTGAATAAACTTTATATTTTATGCACTCTAAAAGATATATATAGATATATATATATATGTATACACACATATAGATATGTGTGTGTGTGTGTGTGTGTGTGTGTCCATATACGTCTATACACATCAGATACACACACACACATATCTATTTGTGTGTGTGTGTATACACATTTCTGAAAAATATGTTGGTGCATGGTTTTTAAAGCTTTGTCTGTTTACATAAAGTTAAGTATGATATTTCCGCTTGCTTGTTTGTCTGTCTGCTTTGACATATTTTCATGTGAATATGATAGTAATATTTGAATTTTATATTCGATCCGCTTCGAACTGATCACGTGATATCCTTAGTTATTGAAAAGTTATGGTCCAGATTCATTGATCAAAATATCAGTCAATAGTAAATGCATCTACCTATTTGCAGTTCATCTTTTCTCTTGCAAAAGGGGAAGAAATGATGTTTTTGTATTAAATAAAGCAGTAGATTGTTCAGCAAATTTCTAGTCCATTTACTTACCACTCCTTGATGATAACTAATTCAAGAATTGAAAACAATGGTGAATAATTATTATAAGATTCTTGTAAACTTTCTAATAATTTACTATATTCCGTTGAAGTTGTAAAAATTTCTATATTTTCCATCTCAGATATGCCCCCGTCCCTTTTGAATTTTTCATTTAGTAAAGCTTTGATTGTTTCATTTTCTTTTAAAGAAGAGGAGATCTAAATTCAGGTCTTTTCTCATTTTCTTGTTATTATTAATATTATCATTGCTTATCATATTTTAAAGAAATTAAACCTTAATGAAATAAAAAAAGAAGGTATTGCTCTTAGGGCCTGTTTGGTAGGAAAAATTAACTGTAATGGATGGGAAGGGAAGGAAAAAGGTTCGACCTCTGACATGTTTGTTATGTATTACAATTGAAAATGAATTGATGAAAAAACTTATGTTTGGTAGGTTGAAAATGACAGTAAGATAGCTTGGATAAATATACAAATAACCATATTGCCCTCTATGAGGAACTATTAATGAAGTTCGGATTATAATTTAAAAATATAATTCATAAAAGATAAAATAAATAAAAATAAACTATAATTTTAATAAATATAAATATAAAAATCATTCATATTAAATCATTAAAAAATAATTGAACAAAAAGAAAAAAATAAATAAAAATATGAATGAAATTTGATAACCTCTCGAGTTCAAATTTTGTTCTCACATTCCAGTTTGGGAGACATGAGTTGGCAAGTTGAGGAAATTCAAATTTATAATGAAATTCGTATTATGAGAGAGAATTCTGCAAAGTTCAGGGAATTGGAATTTGTTAATGAAATTAGAATTTCTAATGCAAGGTTAACCAAATTCAAAATAGACTCAATGATCTTTTCAATGACATCTATCTCAATAAAAAATGTTTTCATATGAAATAGATATGATTTTCAAGATCTAGTGCTTGAGAAAAACGTTCTTGACATTTGCTCATTATTTTAATAATATCTTTTAAAATACAAAGTTTTTGAATGGGTCTCATTTAATTAGACTCGTAGAGCTTTCTAACAATAGGTCATTTCCGCAATTTAGATTTAAAATGAGAAAATTATGTCTGATGGAAGTTAAGCTTTAATTGTGGCAAGAAAAGGAGAGAATTCAAATTTGTACCTATCACATTCAAATTTGCTTAGGTAATTCGAATTTGATATGTGTCAAACTCCTATCAAATTCGTATTTTCTTAGAAAATTCTGTTAGAATCGGCTGACACCCAAGAGAAGGGGGTGAATTGGTTGTAAGATAAAAAGTTAGGAACTCTGAAAATCTTTTTGCATCTTTGTGAAAATAATAAGTATGAAGATAATGAGCCACAAAACCACAATCAATTACACAAATCAGGTATCCTGGAAATATAAGAGATAAGAGAAAAGAATATACAAATTGTGATTTATACTGGTTCGGTCCAATCTTTGATCACCTACGTCTAATCCTGAAGTTCCACTTTAAATTTTCAATCCACTATCTTGTTTAATTTGAGTACAAGAGAAGCCTCTACAATCCCACAAGTTTAGCTTGACACTTGTGAAGCCTTTTACAAATCTCTCACCGAGTTACTCCCCTTTAAACACCGTAAGGATACAACCTTAATGATGAAGGATTACAATCAATCTTTTCTCTCAGAAGTGCATAAAATGAACACTGAAGTATAATATAAATAATCTTTCTTTCTAAGGTAAGTGATATCAAAGCTAAAAAGGAACATAGAGTATTCAGGTTAAAGTGTATGATTCATGATTTTAGCATTTTGGCGTTGTTGCACATTGCTTAGGCTTTGAATGCTCTTCCATTTATAGTTGACGAAGATTGATGACCATTGTGCTTTTCTTCTTCCTGTTGAGAGGCTTACAAAATATGACCGTTGAAATAGCCATTGGAGCTATAGGGCTTTTCTGGCACAAAGTGCTTTTTGCCTGTTGAAGCTCTAATCCAAGTTTAATCACCTCTAATCTTCATATAAACTTGATCAGTATTGGTTTTTGAATGATATAATCGAGTGAGTTTGGAAGAAAATCGTGAAATCCGAGACGGTGATTAAAAACTGTGCAGAACATTACTCTCTGGGATCACTGTGGTGATGTGCTAGTGATCATCACTTGAGTGGTCATCATAGTGATCTTCAAGGTGAATAGTGCATATTTGGAAGTGATGTGCATCACTTTCACACCATTGGAGTGATCTTTGCTAGTAATGAACTCATTTTGACTCCAATATAACAATTGACCTATCATCAGAAAGCTCTTAAAGTCCATGTTCCAATGCAAAAAGAATAAGCTCCAAATTCATTATATTCTGGAAGTTATGATCAAAGTCATAACAGCTAGTCTGGAGCAATGTCTTTATACAATTGTGCATTTTCGAAATTCATATCTCTTCCAGCTAGCCATCATTGAGTGTGATCTTAATGTCGTTGAAACGCCTCAAGTCTAGTTTTATATACAACAAGTTTCAGTCCAAAATTCATTGTCTTTCAAAAGTTATGATTCGAAGAATAACCGTTGTTTTGAAATATCGTGAGAACATTGAGTATCAAATTCTGAGATCCAAATCTCTTTCGTCTGACACTCTTTAAGCTTGATCTTGGATTATGTGAAATGCATTTTGAGTGTCGTTTCATATGCAACAAGTTTCATCTCAATCGGATGTGTAGATTGTGAGATACATCAAAATTACTGAACTCGTTTTGGAATGATGTGAGAAATTCCAGTGTTAACTTATGAAACTCATATCTTTTTCATCTAAAATCCGTTGAGCTCAAGCTTGGTGTCGTTGTGTTACATTTGGAGTCTAGTTTTATATGAAACAAGTTTCACGTCAATTGGATGTGTGGTTTGAAAGATATGTCCAAAATACCAAACTTATGTCGTGCTGAATGAAAACAAAGCACAACAGAGTGGTCATCACTATGCATCACTCGAATGGTGCTGCCAGTGATGAAGAACATCACTCAAGCGATCATCTCTGGAGGTGCCACTCGAGTGAAGTTGGTATAACTTCCATATAAGTCATTTTAGCTTTGAATTGACTCATTCCAACCTCCATTCGACCAGACCTCTAGTATCTCATCTAAGAGCTTGAATCTTTGATATTCTCATTAGATCTTGCAAGTTCTTCTTTCTTTAGTCTCTTCTTCTTTTTCTTCTTGATTAATTTCCACAATCCTTTTTATAACTCCTTGTTTTTCTAGATTATTATCTTCAATCTCTTTCTTCTACTTTCTTTTAGTCATTCTCCATAATCCAATTAGGAAGATTCTTTCTTTTCTTTCACTTCCTCTCCCCGCATTTGATAACTTCAATTTTCAAGATCTTAATCTTTTCTTCTTGATCTCCATATTCCAACTTGATATCTTCTTTCTTTGCTGGACTAATCTACAAGATATTTAATCATCAACTATAATAGTTTGTCAATGTAGGAGATAAATACATTATGTAAACTTTTTGATCTTAATATTTGACATCATCATAGCCAGTCATATCTAGCCAATTCCAATGGGATAGGTATCTGATAAGTTTACTTTTGCTGACCACACATATAAAAGAAAACCTAGGCAGATGCATGAACATGGAACACTGCCCTTTGTGTCTCAGAATGTTGACCTAGAGGTTCCTACCAATTTGGAGAAAGGAATAAAAGAATAGGTGGCTGTAGGCTTGCTGGAGCTGTTTTGCTGAAAGTGTATTGGCCTATTGGGTACTGGGACATGCACCTCTTTTGTAGTATTTATGAACTTGCTGTGTCTAGGGTTCTCATGGCTTATTTTGTATTTTGAGAGTATTGTGGAGAGGCTGGGCTCTCAAAATACCAGAGAGATCCTTGTGTGAGATCTGTGCTTTGTGTCTTTCTGATTTTTCTTTGTAAGTGAGTAGAGGTTTGTCCAGAATCAGTGTGGATTCCCTATTGTAACTCTGATTCTGTTTTGATCTGTCAATATCAAACCTCAGTATTATCCAGCTGCTGTTCCATTGCTGTTTTATTTCCAGTATTTCGAGTCAGGCTTTATCAGTATCTCTTGAATTTGCTCATTTCTTTGCCACAAGTTGAAGTTTAACTTCCAGTTGACACAACTCGATTTAAATCCAAATTGGACAAATGACTCATTTGGAAAGCTCTCCAAGTTTAGTTTCTAATGCAATAAGACCCATTTAAAAGCGAAGGTCAGAAGTGTTTTTCTCACCAGATTGAAGCTTCAGATTTCAAAAATCATATCTATTTCATATGAAAACATTTTTAATTGAGATAGTTGTCATTAAAAAGCTGATTGAGTCTATTTTGGTATGAAACAAGTTTTACTTCAAAAGTATTTATAGTTTGTGAGATATTATTATTACATTCATCTAAAATCACAACTAAAATGTTTCTGACCTGCTCACTATGGTTGGGAGAGTAAATTCAAATTTGATAGATGCGATAAATCTAGAATAGCAAGCAAACTCTAATATGTGGTGCAAATTTGAATACTAGTTTAAACCCAAGTACAACAAGTAGTTGGGCTTAGATGGCCCAATGTGCTATCCAACATTTGCCCGCAAACTTGTCCCACCCTTTGAAAATCCAAATTTTCCTTTTCCTTCCTAACATTTTCAACGTGTCCCACCCTTTCAAAGGGCTGCTAATGCTTCGAGAAGGCTTGTTTATTATTTTTTCCTGTTCCTATTTTGGATGGTATTTCCTTTTGGGTTTTTTTCATCATGCAAAGTGACCAGTATATTTGTATTTTATCTTAACATATTATCTTGTGTGCATGTTTTTCTGTAGGAATTGAATCTCCTGGTAAAGTTTGGCTTATGTGCTGGCACCTTGAAGGGCGAGTTGTTTAAGATTTTGTTAGCACAAGGAAATAATGGGTCAAAGGTATCTGAGCTGGCAAAGTCAATGCAGGTAACTATATCTGAATGATGTATAAATTGTCCTAATTGAAACTAGAACTTCAGTGGTTCAAGGAGTAAATGCTATATAAAGAGGAAAAGCTATGGGATGGAAAACAATAGTTGGCTATTTTTTGTTATGTTCATAATTGTTACTATTATCCTTTTGATTTAAGTATGATTTCGCTATGCGTCTGATGAATTTCAATTTTATTTTTATGTCATGAAGATTGTTGAATTGAACCTTGCCAGCACAACAGAGGAGCTTGAATCCTTAATATGCTCAACTCTGTCAAGTGACATTACTTTATTTGAAAAGATTTCATCATCTGCTTATCGACTGCGCACGAGCTCTTTAAAGAAGGACATTGATGATATTCGGTCAGATACAGAAGACTCTGGAAGTATAGATGATGAATTTAATGACAGTAATACATGGATCAGTGGTGACGATTTTGAATGTGATTCAAGGAACTCTAGCTTAAGGAAATTGAAGCAGGCAAACAATTCTATAATGAAAAATAATATGCTTACAGCGTCCACTGAAATTGATGAGAGCCATCCAGGAGAAGTGTGGCTTTTAGGATTGATGGAGAGTGAATATTCAGATTTGAGCATTGAAGAAAAATTGAATGCATTAGTCGCTCTAACTGATCTTCTCTCTTCTGGGTCCAGCATTAGGATGAAGGTAAAGTCCTCATCATTTATTTTGTCTTTGAATGGTAAACCTCCACTTGACATTGGAGTAAAAACTGAGCTCACGGTTCAAAGTCCTGCCATCCTAATAAATTAAAGATGTGAGATAGCAAACTGGTCTTGGATATTTAGTGTTCCTGCAATAGGATTGAAGCATTTTGCTTATTACACATTTATGAAAGCAATACATATTGGTTATTTTGTTTTTTGTTAACCTTTTCAAGTTATCAAATAATTTTGTCTTATAATTTTAAATTGAATGATCTTTTTCCCAGGATCCGACTAAAGTTTCTGCTGATTACAGTTCAAGCATCCAGTTACATGGTTCGGGAGCAAAAATAAAGAGGTCTATAGTAAAGAAGCCTGGGTTATATTGGAATCAGATAGGACCAATGCGTTATGTTAAAGAAGGGCATTCATCATTGAATCCTCATTCCTATCCAATGGATTCCTCATTATTGATCTCAAATATCTACAGTAATAAGAAATCCTTTGAGAAGGCGAAAGAAGCAACCAAAATAGGAACCAATTCACACCCCATTCAATCAGTGTTTTTGGGATCTGACCGTAGATACAATAGATACTGGCTTTTCTTAGGGCCTTGCAATGTGGGTGACCCTGGCCACAGGAGAGTTTACTTCGAATCTTCTGAAGATGGCCACTGGGAAGTGATTGATAATGAAGAGGTGTATATCTTACCTTAATGATTTGTAGCCCCATTTGATTTTTTCTTGTTAACAAATTAATTCCATGTTATATAGTAATGGGAGGGGAATTATATCTGTTGGTCTGTGATCTGATGTATGTTGCTGCATTGTATTTTAGTGCTAATAATTGTGCCCCTTATTTAAACAATATGCAGACTTTATGTTCCTTGTTGTCAGTTTTGGATGATAGAGGTAAACGAGAGGCACTTCTTGTTGAATCTTTGGAGAAGCTGAAGGCCCCTCTTTGCAGAGCTATGTCAAGGATGATGGTCAACCATGATGGAATGTGTGATACGTCAAATTCTGATCATTCTGATCTTGATAGGATCACTGAGGACAGTTATTCTCCAGTATCTGATGTAGATAACCTGAGCCTAATTGAGATGGCCAGTGACTCTCTATCTTCTGCTGGGGCTGTGGTAATTGAAGCTGGGAAGAAGGGAGCAGAACAAATGCAAAAGTGGATCCGTCTCCAAGCATATGATTCATGGATTTGGAATTCCTTTTATTTGAATCTCAATGTTGTGAAATATGGTAGAAGGTCTTATATTGATTCTCTGGCCAGATGTGAGAGTTGTCATGATCTGTTCTGGAGGGATGAGAGACACTGTAAAATTTGCCATTTGACATTTGAGCTTGATTTTGATCTTGAAGAAAGATATGCAATCCACAAAGCCACATGCAGGGTGAAAGAAGACAGTAACACTTTTCCAAATCACAAAATCTTACCATCAAAGATTCAATCACTGAAAGCCGCAATTTATGCTATTGAGGTGAATTGTAATTCATATGTTCCAAGTTTATTTTCCATAGATGTGGCCATGAGTGTCTGGTTTTTTTGTCAAATTATGCTACCATAGCTAAGGTATAAATGCATGTGAATTGAATGTATTGCAAGTATCTTGCCAGAAAGAAAGAAAAAATGTTTAAAGTTAGTGGGGATTAGGTTTTATTGGGAAAAATTAATTTTTTTTTTTTTCCTTAGTTTTGTTTGGACAAGTAACTCAGATATGGGAAGCTACATTGGGCAATATATTGGTATTGCTTAACTTCTGATTCTTGAGAAAGAGTGAAAGACATTGATACATTTATTTCAATATAGTATCATTTTTTTTCTGTTCTCACAACTCTGAAATTTTTATAGTAACTTCTACATTTTTTTGGATACTGGGGTTTATATTTTAAATTCTCGTATTGTGTTTGCTAGAATGTTTACAGACACTCTTTTTTTGGTGTCTTCTATTTGTGCAGTCTGTTATGCCTGTAGATGCGCTGGTTGGTGCTTGGAGGAAGTCTGCTCATAGGCTATGGATCAGACGGCTCAGACGCACTTCGACTTCAACTGAGCTTTTTCAGGTATGTTTTTCTTTTCTCCTTTATTGACCCCTTAATGTTTCTATCGCTCAATTTAGTTTTTTTTTTTTTTTTAAAAAATAAAAATAAAAATAAAAAAAAAAATTCTTTCATAGTTTTTAAGATTTTATTCTTCATACGGTGCCATCTTTATTTCCTTATGCGATCCACACTCTTTTGTAGGTTGTTGCTGATTTTGTTGGTGCTCTGAATGAGGATTGGTTGTTTCAGTGCAGTTTTCCTGAGAGTGTGGTTGATAAAATCATTGCTTCTTTTTCATTTATGCCCCATACTTCATCAGCTCTAGCTCTATGGTTAGTGAAGTTGGATGCCATAATTGCTCCCTACCTGGACAAAGTCCAACCTCCAAAGAACCAGGTCATTACAAAAAGGTGAAGTTTTTTTGGTTATTCAAGAGTTAAAGATTTTTTTTCGATTACAAATAGGAAAATATATCACGTTGAATTGCTATGATAGTGGGGTTCTGCAGTTTTCACTAATTTTAATAGCTTTGTGCTACTGAAATTTAACCAAGTGGCCTCTACCGCTCTCCCTCATTCTATATGTAGTAAGGCAGAAGGGGCCCATTGTCTGCTCTGCTCTTGCGCCCTGCCTCCTACTCCCCAATATGTGCATGTATGATGCCCTCCCCGAAACAACATCTCACACTCAACCCTTTACTTGCAACCTAAAATTTTCAAAATTATTGTATCTTACATATTCTGCTATTTTGTTTACAATATATGAATTCATATCAGTGGTATATGACACTTCTCATTCCTAACTCTTCCCCCTCTACTTTTCACTTCCCAGCAATTTGTACTGCTAAGTTCTGGGCCGGGGTTAACTATACCATTGTTTTCCAATTGTGATATGTGGTGCAAGTCAAAAAGCCTTTTTCTATGTCTCGTGATTTTTTAGGAATTCACTTCTATCAGGGAACGAAGTATTATTACTTTGGTGTTTGAAGAGGCCATGATTTCTCTTGTAAGATATAGATGAAGTAACACATGGCCACCACTATCTATTACCCCACTCATTTTTCCTACCGTGACTTTTTACCCTAGCAGTTGTGGCGGGGACTCAAATCATATAAATTAACAAAGAATTTCGGTTAGGTTAAACATTTTTGAAGTCACCGTAGAAACAAATGTCTGAGCTATTAAATTGTTGATTCAAATATATTTTCCGGTACAAAATGCAGTGGATAGATTAGGATGAGGTATAATTCCAATTTTAAAATTAGGGAAATGCATGTGTGTTTGTCTATTTTGGGTAGAGATGAGAAAGTTACCGATATTTTCTTCTTGTCGGAAACTAACATGATTTTTCCTCTTGTAAACCGCAGAAAATTCTCTGGCGGAGTTTAACTCTCAACTTTGTTCTGAATGCCCTTCTCCGATCAAACCAAGCTTTCTAATAAATGTTGCTTAATTTTTCATCAGCCATTTCCTTTTGAATATGCTCACTTGCAAGTGAAAAGAAAACAACCATCTACCTAGTTTTTGGATTCTAGTGTTGAGCTTTCCATTTTGGCAAAGAGAAAAACCTGCTCATTCAGGATCAGATTTACACTTGCTGGCTCTCTTCGGTCCAGTTCAGTCTGTCTACGTTTTGGCGAAGGGACTATTTGGTGCGTGTATAAAGCATAGCCCCTTCTCAATTGTTTTTTTGGATGATATATACAGACAACTCTTGATCAATGTACAGCAATAGATTAGAGTTAGGGTAACTTGAGTTTTTTTGGGCGGGCAATCCCTCCTTGTTGCTACGAGGTCGCCACAGATTATGTTTGGCGGTTCTTGTCATATTCTCTTTTGAGAATTCAATTTTGTCCTTGTATTTTAAGGAATACTTTGGAACTAATGGAAGAATAAATTGTGTCACGGTTTGTACCTATTCAAGCACATTTACTAGTACTTGTTCGTATTTAAATGGAGCTTTGTTGTGCTAGCCCAAATCAAGAGAGAGACGGTAATTTATTAATATTAAATTTAAAAAAAATGTCAAAAAATTAAGTAAAAAACAATTTATAAATTTAGTAAGATATCTATCCTATATTTAATAGAATCCTTATGGTATCACAATAAATCTCAACACGATATAATTTAAATTTTATTTGGAACGTCTTTTAGTTGATTGCTTAATTAGTTGATGAGGATTTAGAAGATATTTTGAAATTTAAATATTAAGTTAATGTATATATATTTATTGAGTATCCAATCAATAAATCTCATTATACCCGTACAAATTTTAGCAGCATTTTTTTTTTTTTTTTTACAACAATATCAATAAAAATTTTAGATTTAAATCTCTACAAAACCTTAAATTCCTAAACCTTTTCTGCATCTTCCACTCCTCAGTTTGTGCGGCCAGAAGTGTAAGCTAAAAGCTAAGAGCTACTAAAAATTCTCTCATTCGTCCCTTGCATGGTTCACTCTTTTCCGTTATGCAGACTCTGAACTAGTTTTACCAATACAACGCTAGCCTTCTACCCTCTCACCTATCAAATCGTCTTCAACATTCTACGGACCCTATCATCTATTGTCGAGTATTGATACACACACCAAGTAAGGGAATTAGACTGTTTCTTCTCTTAATCTTTTAGATAAACTCACCTTTGTCTATACCTTTCAATTAAATTTGTCACCTACAATTAAGGTATATATAATATAGACCTTCCCTTGTTTATCATCATTCCAACTCTAATAAATTAATTGCTCTATCTAGAATAGCTTCCACAACTCTTATACCAGAACCTTTATATATGGCCTTGTGGGATATAGTTTGCACTCAATTAATTTAAATGGATGCAGCTTTATTATTATCTTAAAAATTTTAGATTCCATAATAAATGCTAGATTAGGACTTAGCATCTGTAGATAGTATAGATATAGGACGCATAAACAAAAAGGAATTTTTTAAAACTCTGAATGATGTTTATGCAAAAATATTACCTATATGGTTATGTTCGTCATAGCTTTTCAACTGGTACCATGTTCAGGAAATGGTCAAAAAGGGATCTCTGCTATTAATCCCAACAGGTGAAAGCATGAATAACAAGGTGTCATCTTTCGTTTCACCTTTATTATGTTATTAGCCCCAATAATTTTTAGGGAAGCAAATTCTAAACCGTTTTATCTCTCTTTGATGCTTTTAGATGATATGAATGTGATTGCTCAAAATTTAAATTTTTGTTTCAGCTAATTTTGTATTTGTGAAGTCTTGAACTTCAAACTTATACGATATTTATCATAGTTTATGTCAACGTTTTATGAGTGACTATTGCAGGTGTGTTGATTATTTTAACAAATTATAATTCATTAAATTTAAGTTGTATGATGATAATTATTAGTATCGGTATTTTAAGCGTCAATTTTATCTCTCTCTTATGCACAATTTCACTTTTCTTTCTCTATAACTATTTTTTCAATTAATATTTTTTCCTTGCTTTCTCCTTTTTATTTTAAATTGAAGGCTGACTTCAAAAATTTTATGTTTAAAATTTATTTATCTTTTAAAAACGATTTTTTTAATAACCCCTTTTAGTTTTGGAAAATGACAGCACATACTACTTAAACTTCAAAATCCTCTTGATCATAAGAGTAATAAGATTAACAACAATTGTAATGCAATTGACAAATCGTTTTAGTGGTAAATCACCTATTTAAGATTTTGAAATTCAAGTGGTCTTTTTCTCCATTGTAATAATATTTTTATAAAATATTAAATGTGGATTATTAGATTTTGATTCAATGCACATGAAAGGAGAAAAGAACAGCAACGAATGACAAAAGAAAAGAAGAGAAGCCAGATCCCGTGCTGTCGCATTATCCCCCCTCCATCGAAGCCATTCTCTATTTCAGCCTAAAGTTCTTCATTTGGGATCAAATAGGTGTTGGTTAATTTTGGGGGTGCTGCATGACTTTCAAGCAAACGCTCATGAGATTGAAAAACAAAAATTTTGTTAATTATTGCAGAACTCGTAACTCCAAACGGTCCTTATGAGTCATTAACCGTAACTCCTTAAATCAATGAGTTATTATTATTTTTCTCAAAACCCAGTTACAATACTTATGAGAACCCGTAACTCTTTACGTTACTTATGAGAACATTCACAAGTTATGCCTAAGATATTTTATGTTGCTATTACTCATGAATTATAACCTGTAACTATTTACGGTGCTCATAAGAATATGTAACTATTTACAATCTTCATGAGTTATAACGCATAACTCTTTATGGTACTCATAGGTTAAGCTCTAAGCTCTAGATACTCTTTCACGTTAGACTAAGGAGTTATCATTATTTTAGGATTTACTCGTTAAAACACGTATAGAGTTTTAGGATTACCTTAGATTACTCAAAGATTTCAAAGTGTGTAATGTCCTCTAATGTTAATCCATACAACTGCCTCTTGATTGCAATGAGAACACCTTCTCCTTGAATCCTCCTTGTCTTTGGATGCTTGCCAGACGATGGCAAGGTAGAAGCTTCAAGTTCTTGGGTTTTCTTTTCTTAAGATGGTGATGGTGTCTTGAGGTTATGCAAGGCGCAAGATAATACGATGAGATGAACAAGATTGAATACTCACCTTTCTTGAATTGGCGCCTTTCTTCTTGGACCTTGGAGGCCGTCACATTTTTCTAACCTTGAAGCTGTACAAGCAAGCCTCTTTATATAGATTATACGGAAAGCCCTTAACTAAAATTAACATCTTGAATTTAAATTTAAATTTCAAACTTAAATTCAAAATTTAAATTGGCCTAAACCCCGTTGGACCTTCTAACACATTTGGACCTATAAGTGGAGAAACTAATTTCTCACTAATTAACTAAATGTGGTGCCATCTTTATTATTGGGTTTGGAGTTCCACTCCAACCCCATTACACATATAGCCTTAACAAAGTCAAATAACAATTTTTGGCCCAAACTTGCAAAGTTACGCAATCAAGAATAACCTTAGTGTGTGACACATTAGGCCCAATTAGTTACTGACATAGATAAATTTTGATCAAGTAAACTCGTTTAATGGGCCCAATTTATCTAATAACCACATAAGGCACTAGCAATGCTCTACGGCCCCATAACTAATTGAGTTGATCAAGTGATCTACCTTTTTAATTTGGATATCGTACTAGCATCATCCCTCATAACGCCATTCATATTTAGTCAAGAGCAAAGATAGAGTATAAAAAATCTCTCTTGGTTGACTAAATATAGCTTTTTGCGGAACTAGGAGTCTTCTTCTATTAACTCTAAGACGAATCATGACTCTTCATGATCGCCATCGTGCACAGATTCTCGAGTCAACTAGAAGTCATCCAAGCTCTACTGGTTCTGTGAACAACTTGAAGGGGACTGTGAGTCCTTTCGGCATGTCCATTTACACTCATGTATTCAAGTCACACCCAAGAGTACAATATTCTTCCCATTCTCAGGTGATAGAATTGTACAGTTAAAGTATAACCTTAGGACATTGTGGTCGAGATAGTAGAAACATTACAAGCCTATGGTAGAGACACTACAAGGCACAAGCCTATATAAACTGAATAGATATAACTAAGTTTACAAGTAATATATTTATAACAAAGAAATCAGTAATTATAAAATAAACAAATAACATGTCTCATGAAAGATATATTTGTGAAATTTAAATTTTTTCTTTTAATTATATAAGTTGTTAAAAGAAAGATAGTTTTTCGAATAATTCCAACAAGAATCTAAATAATTATTTATAAAAAATTGAAGTTGGTAGAAAAAATAATTTTTTCGCTAAATACGATATAGTTATTTAAGGTTTATATATATGTATGTATGTATGTATATGTATATATTTTAACAATGTACATAAGTCCAGTTCTTTAAGGATTTTGTTTGGTATAGGAGATTTGGAGGGGATGTGAGATTTTTATGCGTTGGATTTAGGAAAATTAGAGAAGTGTGGTAACAAAATTTTATTAGAGAGAAGATATAAGATAAAAAAGAAAGAAAAATTAATTAAAAAATTTTAACCACACTTCTCTCTCTGTTTATTATTTTTTATTTTTTATTTTTTTTAAAAAACAATCCAACTCAAGTATTTTTTCCTTCCACTTACTTTCCCTCTTCTCCCCTCTTACCAAACAAGCCCTAAAGATAAGATAAACTAGTAAAGTCTAATTATGAAAACTTCAAAATAAGAGGCTAAAAAAGTTGTATCTAACATGACACTATAATTTTGATAAAAAAACATGACACTATAATTTTGATAGACAGGACCTAATAAAAAAAATGGTTTTGTTTTAATTTATTTTTAAATAAAAGTGATAATGTGTGATAATTTTCATTTAAATTTATAATTTTTTGATTAAGATTTTTTTAAAAAAAAAAAATTAATATTTATTTTAACACTTAAATTTTTTTATCATAACAAAAGTATTCACTCTCTAGCGAAAGAGTCAGAAAAAATGGGGAGATAATCACTTTCTTTATAATTATTATGAAAAAATATTCACTGCATTTCAAATTTCAATACTACTGATTCCTGATATTAGCACAAGTTCATTTAAAATTGCTTTCAGACCGTAATAATTTTTTTGACTGAACCAAACTGTAATGATGAGTTCATTCAAATTTGTTGCATTTATTATGAAGAAAATTTTTGTTAGCATCTCTATTTTGTAGCCATTGCTACTGAATAGCGAGAAGATGTGTTAGTTCTCTATGTGTTTTGATGATAACTGACAATTGTAAACACAAGGTGAAGTTTGTCTTTGGTAAGTTGAAAAACTTACTGTCAAAGGCAAACTCGAGTTTTGGTTTCAAAACTCGAGTTTTGGACTTGACAGAGAGTAGCTCAATTTTAATGAACTAAGCAAAACTCTAGTTTCCATGGGAAACTCGAGTTTTGGTTTTACAGAGAGCACTCCAAGTTTTTCACAATTAGACAAACTCCAGTTTTCACTACACAAAGACTCTTCAATATTTTCTGAAATAGACAAAACTCCAGTTTCCATTTAGAAACTCGATTTTTGGTCATACAGAGTCTCCAACATTTTGAGCTTATGAAAACTACAGTTTTGATATGGAAACTCCAGTTTTCAGTTTGCCATGAGTTTTCTAAGTTTTCCAAAATTGTGAGAAACTCGAGTTTTGGTTTGAAAATTCGAGTTTACACTTGGCAGAGAGTTTTCATGTTTTTACTTAGATTTTGAAAACTCCAGTTTTGACTTGGCATAAATCTCTTAAAGTTTTCATACTTAAATGAAAACTTGAGTTTAGTTTTGGAAACTCGAGTTTTGGCCAAGCCGAGAGCTTTGCTCATTTTAGTGCTTTTGAAAACTCTAGTTTAGAATGAAAACTCCAATTTTGATGTTTTGGACTAAAATTCATATTTCATGTTAAAAGTCCAAAACTCAAGTTTGGAAATGGAAACTCGAGTTTTGAGTTCTATTCAAAAATATGGTCCAAAGCTCAAATCACGACGTTCCTCTCTAGAAGAAGGAAACTCGAGTTTAGTTATGGAAACTCAAGTTTTGCTATTAGTGCAGTGGCAAACACCAGTTTTGGTGAACAAACTCGAGTTTGTGTCGCAGAGTTTGAAATTCAAATCGACGAATTTGTGAAATCTTCTTGCTTGATCTTAATACTTCCTACCATCATTCATTAATATTCCTCGCTATGTTTAACCACTTTGTTAGTGATTTCAGATGATTTAGAGGATATTAAATGAAGATTTGAATTAAAGCAAAAAGTGATGTCAGCACATTAAATGCAAAGTCCAGAAAACTTGCATCCTTTTGGACAATCATTCTACACATGTTGCAAAGAGATTAATGTTTCCTTTCCACATCTAGTAGCTGCTCTTCCAATGGATTAAAAGTCAAGAAGTCAAGCACAAACATCTGTGCAACTGGATTAAGCAAAGAGTATAGAGAGAAGAAGACCTAAACTCACCCTAATCCTTGTTGAATGTCTCCAACGGTTACATTATGGATTTTAACGGTCATTTAATGCTCTCTTTGTATAAATAGAGCTGCATTCAATTCTTCTCAACAACCAATCTGCTGAAAACGAATTGCATTCAAGTTTACCAACTACTCTTTCAATTTTCACTTGTAAAGTATCTTTTGATACATTGATCTTCAGTGTTTATACTTATCCACTCTTAGAGAGAGTTCATCCATTGTAAATCATTCATTGTAAGAATCTCAAGTCAGGGGACTTGGAGATTGGAATATTGATTGCAACTTGTAAGGGGGAGTAGAGAGAATTACTCTTGAGTTACAAAGTGTGTAATCAATTGATATAGTGAAATCCCAGAGTGTCTGGCAACTGGACATAGGACAAGTTGTTGGACTGAACCAGTATAAATTCCCTGTGTCTTGCTCTTCTTCCCATACTCTGCTTAGCTCTGTTTTTAGTGTTCCTAAACAGAGCAATTAGAAAAGAATTTTTTAAATCCCCAATTTGCCCCCCTTAGTGATTTGCTCCACTTTCAAGATGGACCATTTTGTTTGCTGCACAAGCCCAAACCGATCCTTCAGTCCCATCCTTCCTTCTTCATCTGCTTGCTCAAGGGAGAATCGCCTCAGAAGAGAGCCCTAATGTTCGAACTTCCAAGCCACAAGAAAGCTAGCATCTTCTCTCATATTGGTAAGCAACATGATTAATTAGCCGATTTTTCTCTCAAATTCTCAATGCTTTTCTTTTACTCTTTTGCTTCTTCTCCCTCAATTTTGTTTCTTCAGTGCTCTACTTTCTCTCCTCCTTACCACTCAACTCTCAGTCCCTCTCATCTTTCCAACCGCGGATGCCATCGATTCTTGCAACTTGAGTTTGGCCAAACCACTCGTTTGTTACCCTATCGGTTTATTATTCCGAGCCGGTAAGCAAGACAAAGCAAGTCAACATCCTTCCAGGGAGCTATGTCAAACCTTACTGTCACACCTCTACTGGCCTCGCCCTTTCGGTGGCGGGTTAGAGGGATCCTTTTCGCTTATTACCTTTCCTTTGTTAATTAGTCACTTTAAACATATATCAGAGTGTGCACGGCAAAGCATATGATCGGTTTGGACAACTCCAATATACTGGTAAAGGTAAAAACAATTACATAGAGTAATCCCCGTAGGGTTAAGAGTACAATTGTCCAAAACAAATACTAAACATTGAGCATAAATCGTACAGTCATCCCAATTATAGAAGTACAAGAAGAAACTGGGCATCCTCTATTTCTTTGTCTTTCCGCACCAAGCCCTACCTTCTTCAAGTCCTCCAGCCGCTACTACCTTACCCCTGTATCTTTTGAACCAAGCTGGAGTTCAAAGTTGAACTCCAGAGTAACTGTTAAACTCATATACAATACGTATGCAATGCATGTAATGCAAATCATAACAGGAAAAATAAATCTGCCTCAGGCACAGTATATTAGCATGTACTACCTCCGCAGGACCACCTGGTCAAGACAAGCCCCCAGATCCAGCTGCTACTAGGGCCTCAGTAGCTAGGGCGGCCGACCCTAACTACCTACCCCAAGAGGCCTCAATAGACACCTATAAACACACAATCACATAGGCTCCACCTACCTCATATAACCTGGGCCTCAGTAGTGACCTAAGGACACGCAGTCCAATAGGTACTACCTACCCTACATGCCAAGGGCCTCCACAGCCTGACATACTCTGGACTTAAGCAATAATTGTTGGTCGATTTCCTTGATGGCAAGTAAACCAGTCGAACAAGTAATAAAGAGTAAGTAGAGTATCGTCCCACAAAGACTGGATACCAAATGAGGACACCAAATTGTAGGATAGTTGTGTTTGAAAAGAGAATAAACTTAATTTGGTTGAGAGTTTTTTATGGCTATACTAATAAACAAGATAGTAAACAGAGTGTCGTGTTCGTAAGAAGATATCAGTAGGAATATAGGCTGAGCTTGGAATCATTCTTAGGCATATCAATCCCCCAGTTGCTTCGCACATTGCTATAGCATTTATACTGCACAGCTTCCGCAATGCTACAACATAGCTACTATCTACAATGCTATTCAGTTAACCCACCACTATAGTCTATCGAAGCTTCCATGTCTGATACATGTAATACTAACTTTACTCCTTCCATATGCCTATGACAATTTTCTAGTTAGATCAACATTACAAAGCAAGGTGTATGGTTATGAGCGATAGACCCATTCCTGAAGCCTACAATAATAGGTCAAGCCTTGCACTAGCCTGCCTAGCAATCACTGTTTCTCAGAGGTCTAACCCCGACTCCTTTCCAGTAAGCCGAGGCCACTAATCTAGCCCTTAGCTTCCGCTAATCGACAAGGTAATTAATTCACTGATAAGCAAACTGAATTTATTGAATTAAGAACTAGCAACTGGATTCATTCCAAACGTAAGAAATCATCCTCGCTCAACCATAAGAAATTTAGTTCATGACTGACGAGGGAAACGCAAAACAGATAACAATAGAATGATCCATGATCAAAAGATTAAAATGAAAGAAAACAGAAAGCTTGACGAAGTTCCGACGGCATGGAAAAAGCCCTATCACGTCACCACTCCATGTCTTCTTGTCTCCATCTTACTGCAGGGAAGGATGCTGGGTTCTTCTGGAGTTTCTCGTGCCTTGTGAATTCTCTCTCTCTCTCTCTTCTTTCGAGTCTGGCCGTATGAATAGGATTGGACTCTCAGCGACTCGACCTCCTCTAGGGTTGGCTTGCTGTTTCCTTATATAATCAGGCTTTCTTGTGGCATAAGTTCCAGGAGCTGTGCCTTTCCTAATCTGTCGAGATCCAGTCGTATCTCTCTTTCCAATCTTAGTAGATTGATTTTGCTGATCTTGTGGGATTCTTCAAATCTTTTAGTTTCAATCCTTCGCATCTTCTATTCCGTTACATCAGCAATCTACCTGTTATTCTCGACCTTCACTCTATTTCCTGAACCAATCTTGACAAAAGATTAGAACATATGCGCATAGCATTGCGTCTTTTACTTTGCTATAGCCTCAGAGATGCCTTGTATTGCGCTTTAGCAAACTCTTCCCTTGAAAATATAGTCCACGATAGCTAACACCCTAAATACAGCAAAACACCATGCTTTCAGTCACATATACATCCTTAACTTCAAGTTTCATAAATTTTCGCCTAACACCAGGATTTTCCAGAAACTCTGTCTCAACTTTGTTGATTTTTAATAAATTCTAGAAAAATTTTATTGATGTGAAATAAGTAGACATGGAACCCTTAGAATGTATAGTTTACCATAAAAATAATTACCAAAGTCATATGGGTTTGAGTCCTTCTCAGATTCTCAAACTTTAGCCACTGGTCCGAGACAGAATTCATGTTTTTAGATCATTTTCAACCTTAAAGAACTCTCGGGTGGAAAATCGAAATGATACAAAATATTATACCAAAATCATCCTTAGGATGTTTAATTTCACCATGTAAAATTTCAGAGCAATCAGACCAAATTTACTATATTAAGTATACCAATTTGTCTTCGCTGCCCAGAAATTACATGTATTGACAGATTTGCATAGTTTGCGTCCTAGAGTTTTTCGTGTGTGAAAAAGGTGTCCATGATCTATCCCCACACAAAATCTTGTTTTTGGACCCATTGAAAACCTTAAAAACATCAAAATCCCACTGCATCCCCACGTTCAACACTATAGGGCAGAAACATTATGTATCAAGTTATCGGTTAGGGGCTTACCTTGGTTTTTCGATTGCATATGACCTTTGTCTTCCCTTGGACCAAAGCCTTCAGCTGGAGACTCCCTCTCTTCACTCCAATTTCGTGCTTGGATGGTGGAAAATGAAGGGGGAGGTGTCCTTATATAGGCTCCAAAGGTGGGGCCATTGTCCAACTTTGATCACGATCCAACGATTGAGAAAATTCTTCGGGTTTAATTATAATTTATTTACTAAATTCTCAAGAATTATTGGCAGATGGGTGGTGCATTCCAAGACCAAAAATGGGATTCCAAAATTATCCCTAGTGGTGGTCTCTAGAATTGCTAGTGTTAGGTTTTTGGCTTAGGTGTAAAACGATCATTTTGCACTGCTTCTTCTCCAAGCTCTCCTAGGATATGTCATAATTACCCTTTATATGCCACCCATTCAATTGTCACATAAGGTTTAAATTTATCTTTCTCTCTCTTCATAATTACATGATGTGACCTTTTCTTTTCCTCCAACTCACTTTCTCTCTCCTCTGGGCCCACTAAAATTTTGCCCCTTTTATGTGTCCAGGGCCTAGGCTCGACTCTGGAAAACCTTAACCGGTCCCACTTAGCTCTTTTTTGCCGGTTAACTTTCCTCATAATTTGTGCCCTTCAACTGGACTTGTGTGGGCTCGGATCAACAGTCCCTTTTCCTTAATCCTAGGTGGACGGACTATAGTGCCTTGGGAAGTAAGAAACCCATATTCCTGTATCTCATAACCACCTCGTACTACGTGCTACTTGATAATCCATCTTTTGGCCCCGAAATGCCACGTGTCCGACGTAGCACTACTATCATTGACTTTTCCTTCTGTACTTGGTCCAGATACATATTTTCTTTCTCTTCCTTTTTTATTTCCTTCAAAAACGGAGGGCATCCATGACTGCCCAGAAAATGCCATATACTTACTCATACCGGCATATTTTTGCCTAACTAATTGTCCTACACCTCAGGACATAGTTGGGCGGCATCTTTTTCAACCGGATTTACACCGTATTAGTCTTCTAAGCCCATTTTCCATTACCACTTTAATTTCACAGCTTAAGCATACGAGGTCTACTGATCCGTATAGCTGAGTTACTTAGTCCCAGAGAGGCTTCCTGACTCTCATCATTCTTGGGACTCTTCCTAACCGGGCTTAGTCGTCCGCCTACTTTAGTCTTATTCTTAATTCTCAAGGTCCAAAATTTGAGATGTTACACGTACCATTCTAGGCTGTGTTAACCGTCGTTCCTTCTTCATCTGCTTGCTTAAGGGAGAATCGCCTTAGAAGAGAGCCCTAATGTTTGAACTTCCAAGCCACGAGAAAGCTGGCATCTTCTCTCAGATTGGTAAGCAACATGATTAATTAGCCGATTTTTCTCTCAAATTCTCAATGCTTTTCTTCTCCCTCGATTGCTTCTTCTCCCTCGATTTTGTTTCTTCAGTGCTCTACTTTCTCTCCTCCTTACCACTCAACTCTCAGTCCCTCTTGTTAGTTCACTAGGTGTTTTGATGATGACTAAACAATTGTATTGATTGTTGATTCAAGTCAAAATAACTCAGGGAAAATGTAACTCAAATTGCAATGTTTTAAGTCTAGTCAAAACATCTCTTTTTTTTTTGAACACCAAAACATCTCTAAGTCTTTGGAAAATAATTCTTGAAGTTAGTAACTCGAGTTAACAAAAGATGACTCAAGTCATTGAATTAAGAAAATCAGTTTTTGCAAAGGCCATAACTCGAGTTGTCACTTAACAACTCGAGTCTGATCTGTACTTCAGCTTTTTCAACATGTCCTCTCGATAGCATTTTTCTGATAACTGATATAACTCGAGTTAAATTTTGCATAACTCGAGTCATGAAGAGTCACAGAGAGCTTAACTGATATAGCTTTCTGATATGACTCGAGTTGCCCTAAATAACTCGAGTCATCCTATTTGAAATTCCTTTTTGTCTGAAGTTGTTGCAAGTATGACTCGAGTTATCTTACATGACTCGAGTTATCCTATTTTGAATTTCCTCTCTATCTAGAAATACCACAACTATGACTCAAGTTAGATGGGTATAACTTGAGTTGGCTTATGTGAAAATTCTTCTTTGTCAGGATTATAACTCGAGTCATCTCTATGTAACTCGAGTTACCTATATCTGCATTTGAATTCTTCATCCTCGTAATCTGCAACTCTTTGATTAAATCTTGGGTACTTCATATTATTGATTCTTATTGTTCCTAACCAAGTTTAATTAGTTTGCTAATGGTTTTCAAACATGATTAACAAATTTTATCTTCAAATTATCATAAAGCAAGATTATGTCAGACGCATTAAATGCTTGAGCAGAAATGAAGCACGAAAGTGGAAAATGAACTTCTGAGCAACCATAAAGCATTTCAAGCATTCCCAGTCAACATTCTACCTGAGTCTTAATGGACAAATTGAATGAAGAATGTCAATGGAGAATAACGGCTAACCTCAAGAGAATACGAAGAGACAGAGCAACGTTTCAAAACTCAATGGATATATTCATTCCTCTCAACGGCTCATTAATTTCTCTTCAACGGTCATTAAATGCAACCATCTATAAAAGCCAGAAACATTCAAGTCTCCACCTACTGAAACTCTATGCATTCAATTAGCAATACAAGCATTTACTGTTTCTACTCAGTGAGATAATATCTTCGGATATTTAAACCTTCAATGTTCATACATCTTCTCTTTTAAAGAGTTTACTATTGTTTATCAATCTTTGTAAGAATCTCAAAGTATTGGGACTTTGGGAATGGGTCATTTGATTACAACTTGTAAGGGGGAGTAAGTTCTAGTGAGAGAATTACTTTGAGAGTTACGGAGTGTGTAATCATTTGAAGTCAGTGAAATCCCGGAGAGTTTGGGGACTGGACGTAGGTCAAGGATTTAGACCAAACCAGTATAAATCTATTGTGTTCAATCTTCCTCTTCCTTACTATGTTCATCCATGTTTTCGCTACCAGCTAACAGAGCATTTTTTAGAAGAAAATTTTATATCCCCAATTCACCCCCTCTTGGTGATATTCCGTCTTTCATTTGGTATCAGAGCTTGTGGTTATCTAATTAAGGATTAACATCCTAGATAAAAGATCCAATGGAAGGAATATTACCTGATGGATACTCGATCAATAGGCCACCGGGTTTCAACGGAGAACACTACTCCTTCTAGAAGGTTAAGTTCAAAGTCTTTGTTTTAGCTTCGAAATATGGTTTATGGAGAGTGTTCGAAAGAGGAGACTATGAGCCTTCCTCCGTTGAAGATGGCGTCAGAACTCCCAAGCTAGAAGACGAATATGATGAGAATGACAAAAAATTAGTCACTCTCAATAGCAAAGTTGTTCTCATGCTTCAAAGTGCTTTGAGTCAGAGTGAATACTTTCGTGTTTGCACCTTGACGTGTGTAAAAGCTATGTGGGATGCCTTGGAGATTGCTCATGAAGGCACAACTGGGATCAAGGAAAATCGAGTCAACACCCTCATGACTGAATACGACCTTCTTCGTATGAAGCCTCGGGAATCCATTAGCGAATTCCAGTTAAGATTCACTCATTTGATCAATTAGCTTGCTGCATTAGGAAAAGAATATGAGCAACCTGTCCAAGTGAGGAAAATTCTCAATATCCTCAACAAGGAATGGGAAGCTAAGGTCACTGCGATCGAAGAAGCTCGAGGAGAATCAATGGCGTCTGTTGCAGCACTCTTTGGTAGTCTTTCTGAATATGAAGCTAAGCTCAAGTTCAAAAAGGGACTTGATGAAGCAAATGGCAAGAACAAGGGAATTGCCCTCAAAGCTATCAAAGAAGCTAAAGAATCAGACGTTGATGAAGAAGATGAAGATGAAGAGTTAGGCATGATGGTCCGAAAATTCAAGAAATTCTATAAGAAGGACCAAGAAGTTTCATAAGGGTATCTCCAGCTTTGAGGCTAAGAAGCCAATTATCTGCTACGAATGTGAAAAGCCTAGCCACATCAAGTCAGAGTACCCCCAACTGAAGAACAAAGATAAAGAGAAGAAGAAATTCAATAATTTCAAGAAGAAAGCATATGTGTCAACAATATGGGGTGACAGCTTATCCGATGAAGATGAAGCTAAAGATGAGGCTAACATATGCCTCGTGGCTCAAGAAGAAGAGCAATCTGAAAGTGTTAATGAGGTATATGATTCGCAGCCATCTTATGATGAATTATTTGCTGAATACATTGTTGTACAATCTAAATTTGAAAAACTTGCTGACAAATATATTTCTTTGAAAAAGAAGAATGTGACTCTTGAAATGCAAGTTGAAAATCTTTGAGTAAATACCCTTTCTGGTCCCTAACAAAAAACACGATCCCTATTTTGGTCCCTTACAAAAAAATGTCCTTTTTAGCCCATAAAAAGGACGAATAAGGGTTGATTGGTTGGCATTTTGATCCCTCACAAATTTCCAAAATGTCTTTTTAGTCCCTTAAAAAGGACGAATAAGGGTTGATTTTTTTTTTAAGGGACCAAAATGGGGTCTGTGTTTTTTGTCAAGGATCAAAAAGGGTATTTACTCAAAATATTTCTTGTGAAAACACTGTTTGTGAGGATTGTCTTGATTTAAAGAAAAAGAATGTGTATCTCGCAAAAGCACTTGAGAAATTTACTAGAGGTAGTGAAATGCTCAATGTTATTTTGAAACAGTAAAGATTTACAAATGATAAATCGAGAATTGGTTATAAACCTGATTTTGATAAAAAGAAAGGCAAAAAGAAATTTGGAGAAAAATCTTATATGAACTATTTTAGAAAATCTGTTCATTCTTCAAATCCTTTTGCTGATTGCAATTATTGCAATAATAAAGGTCATACTACTTCTTCCTGTTTTCATAAAAAGGAAAGAAAGAGTAAGCCCATAGGAAATTATCAATGGGTGCCTAAGGGATCTTACAAAGTTCCTAAGACACAAACTAACCCAAAAGGACCCAAGAAAAGATGGATACCTAAAACCTGATCTCTTGTGATTTGTAGGTTTGTTTAAGAGCATCAAAATCCAACAAGTGGTATATTGATAATGGATGCTCTAGACATATGACGGGAGATCATACTAAATTTGCTACTCTCAAGACTAAGGATGGTGGCAAGGTGACTTTTGGTGGAAATCAATCCGGAAGGATTGCTGGAATTGAAGAAGTTTGCAACAACGATGGACTACAAATCAAAGACGTCTATCTTATAGAAGGCCTTTGCCACAACCTCCTCAGTGTAAGCCAAAGCATAGACAAAGGTAACTTGGTTATCTTCGACTCTGAGGAATGCTTGATTGTGAGCAAGAATGATCTTCCTTTAGTCAACATCAAATCCAAAGCCTTATTTAGGGCTCCTAGCGAAGGTAACTGTTACACTCTAAACCTCTCTAGTAATGGCAATAGAATTACTTCTAAAAATTGCGTTCTTAGTAACTTGGAAGAAAGTTGGCTATGGCACAAGAGTTTAGCTCATGTCAATATGTTTCAACTTGACAAGTTGCAAAGAAAGGATTTAGTCATTGGTTTATCAAAACTTAATTTCAAAAATGACATGATCTGTGATGCTTGTCAGAAAGGTAAACAGACCCCTCCAACTACTTCATATGCATTTGGTTGGACTAGCAAGAGTAAGAAGCCTTGGTGGCAATCTCTATACTTTGGTTATTGTTGATAACTTCTCAAGATTTTGTTGGACTATATTTTTATCATCGAAAGATGAAACCTTTGATCAATTTGTTGTGTTTGCCAAAAAGGTCCAAAACGAGAAAGGTATCTCTATTTCAGGTATAAGAACTGATCATGGTAGAGAATTTGAGAATAATGCCTTTGAAGAATTTTAAGATGCTCATGGGATAGACCACAACTTCTCTGCCCCGAGGACTCCTCAACAAAATGGTGTTGTAGAGAGAAAGAATCGTGTCCTCACTAAGATGGCAAGAGCGATGTTGAATGAGAACCAAACTTCTCAAGTCTTTTGGGCTGATGCAATGAGCACTGCATGCTACATATCAAATCATGCATACATCCGGAAGAATCTTAAGAAGACATCTTATGAGCTCTACAAAGGGAGAAAGCCCAATCTTGCTCATCTGCATATCTTTGGGTGTAAGTGCTTTGTGCACAATAATAGTAAGGATAACCTGGTAAGTTTGATTCAAAATCTAATAAAGGTATATTTTTGGGTTATTCTAATAGAAGTAAAGCTTATAGAGTTTTTAATACTCGTTCTCATATTGTTGAAGAGTCTATCCATGTTGTGTTCAATGAAACTGAATCTGATAAACCTTTGGATGATGATGAAAAAATGCTTATAGAAATCAATTCTTTTCAAAAACTACCCCTACCTCTCTTGAAAATTCTGAGGATGTTTTTGAAACTACTTCTGAAAATGCTTGTGAAAATAATGGTCGAACTCAACCTAAAGCTTGAAGGTTTATTAGGAATCATCCTTTAGACCAAGTGATAGGTGATGTAAATCAAGGAATAAGAACTAGAAAAGGTACTTTAAATGAAGTTACTTTCACTGCATTTATTTCATACATTGAACCCTCTAAGATTGACAAAGCCCTTTCAGATAATGATTGGGTTATAGCAATGCAAGAGGAATTGCATCAATTTGATAAAAATCAAGTTTGAGACTTAGTACCTGGACCTAAAGACCATCCGATTATTGGGACTAAATGGGTATTTAAGAACAAACGTGATGAAACAACAATCATTGTCTGTAACAAGGAAAGATTGGTTGCTAAAGGCTATAATCAAGAAGAAGGAATTGATTATGAAGAAACTTATGCTCCAATAGCAAGATTGGAAGCCATAAGGGTTCTTCTAGCCTTTGCTTGTATCAAGGGATTCAAGCTCTATCAAATGGATGTCAAAAGTTCATTTTTAAATGGTTTTATACAAGAGGAAGTTTATGTTGAACAACCTTCTGGTTTTGTAAGTAAACATCATCCAGATCATGTTTATTGCCTGAAGAAAGCTTTATATGGCCTTAAGCAAGCTCCTAGAGCTTGATATGAGCGATTAAACAAGTTCCTTCTTGATCAAGGTTTTATTAGAGGTGAACCTGGCATAACTCTCTTCATCAAGAGTAATAAGTTAAATGAAATTTTAATTGTTCAAATTTATGTTGATGATATTATTTTTGGTGCTTCTAATGAATCTATGTGTGAGGAATTTTTTAAGACAATGCAGGGAGAGTTTGAGATGTCCATGATAGGTGAACTCAACTACTTCCTTGGTCTTCAAATCAAGCAACACAAGAATGATATATTTATATCTCAGACCAAGTACCTAAGAGATTTGTTGAAGAAGTATTGTTTGGATGAATGCAATGGAGCTGATACACCTATGAGCTCTACTACCTCTTTGGATGCCAATGACAAAGGAAAGATTTCAATATCACAAGATATAAAGGAATGATTGGCTCATTACACTATCTGACAGCAAGTAGACCTGACATCTAGTTCAGTGTGGGAATGTGTGCTTGTTTCCAATCCGCTCCTAAAAAGACTCATGCTGAACATGTGAAGAGGATATTCAGATATCTTGCTGATACATAAGAATTGAGATTATGGTTTCCTAAGGATCAACCAGAACATCTGGTAGCATATTCAGACTCAAATCATGCCAGATACAAGATGGATAGAAAGAGACAAGTGGGCAATGTGAGTTTCTTGATGGTTCACTTGTCTCATGGTTCAGCAAGAAGCAAACAACCGTCTCAGTATCATCAACTGAAGTTGAATATATAGCTACATCAAGTTGTTGTGCACAAGTGTTATGGTTGAAATAGCAACTTCAAGACTTGGGAATTCACCTCAAGGAAATTCCAATTCTTTGTGACAACACAAGCACAATAATCTTGGCAAAGAATCTAGTGCAACATACTCAAACCAAGCATATTGATATTAGACATCACTTCATAATGTTGGATATGATTAGTTTTGATGATGTCTTATATAAATGCCATTATTACGAGCAAAAAGTTTGCATACTACATTTATCTTCTACTTTGACTAAGTCCTATATTTAATGTAGATGTGAAGTTCAATATTGAAGAATGATCAAGAAAGTAGATTGAAGAAAGAAGTTCTTGTGTACAATATAATGGGAATATTAGAATATCAATGAAGCAAGAACTTATCAAAGGATTTTGGGGGATAATCTAGAAGAAGAGAAGAATTTGAAGAAGGTAGAACTTGTTGAGAATGATGAGTCCAAGTTGAATGACGAGAAATGATCAAGAGAAGAAAAGAAAGAAAGAGTTGGATTATGAAGAATGATCAAGATGGGAGATTAAAGAAGGAAGAACTTGTTGAATGGAATGAAGATATCATTATTCAAGTTCTAAAAGTCTCCACGATCAAATGGAAGTTGGAATGACTCAATTTGGAGTTAAAACGAGCAAATATGAGGTTTTAGATGAGCAAACTCGAGTCCCAAGGTTTAAACTCGAGTTTACTACCTTACTGTAGTGATTTGCTTCTCGGATAGGAGAAAACTCGAGTTAAGGACACAAAACTCAAGTTTAGGACTCAAAACTCGAGTTTATCACTAATTAACTCGAGTTAGTAGTGTCTTCAGCACCTCAGGCATCTCTGGACTAGGAAAACTCGAGTTTCCAAGTCCAAACTCGAGTTTACAGCGCTGATCAGCAACTTTGTTCTACTCTGTTTCACGTTCAGCTTGGGCGAGGTCTGGTAATTTGATGATATCTCCTAAACTAGAAATCGGATTGAGTGAAACTAGTAGCATATGAAACTAGACGCCCAATGAGTCATTTTGATATAAAATTCAAGCCCAAAGGAGTTCAGATCAAGGAGCTATAATTTGTTGAAGTTGATAGTGAAATCCACGCCACACAGAAAACCAAGCTTCAATGTTTTGAGTGTATCTCACAAACTAAAAATCCTATTGAGCTGAAATTGGTGGCATATGAAAGTAGACTCAAAGGGCTTTCCATCAAGATTTGAACAGACAAAACAGAGTTCAGACCAAGGAGATATGGCCTTTGAAAGTTGACAGTCAGTTCAAGAAGTTGCAAAAACGCTCAACAAAGTCCAAACTCTAAGTCAGAGAGCAACCCAGGGCAAAACAACTTGTAAACTCGAGTTTATCGAAGGCAAAGAGCAAACTTTGGTTTTGGGAGAAAACCAAACTTGAGTCATTAAGTTGGAAACTCGAGTTTCCATCAGACAGAGAGCAATCTGGAGTAACGCAACAACCTCCAAACTCGAGTTTTCAAATGCAACCTCGAGTTTACATCTCTGCTTCAGAAAATCACCGTTTCAAAAATCCTGATTCTTTTGATAAACATCCAGATGATTACCCAAATGACTTATAATACCTCTTCACAATATTTATATCATTTGTATACATGTTTCAGATGATCAAAGGCTGTTAAACTGAAGATCAATTGTAAAGTAAATGCTGATGTCATAGCTGGTTTAGAAAACGAAGTTCTAACGACTAGTTCCATCTGAGTCTAACGGCTATATTTCTTTATCCAACAGTCATTGAATCTTCAAACAGTCATATATTGATCTCTACCTATAAAAGAAGACAGATTCAAGACAGAAGAAGCAAGACACAAGCCTACATCTTCAAAATGTTCATACACTAATCTTCACACCATTTACTCTCTATTTTCAATGCCTACATAATTTATCATAGATAGTGAAATGATATGTATTGTACTTCAGTGTCTATTCATTCACTTCTGAGAGAGAAGATTTATTGTAATCCATCATTCTATTTGAGAGTTACTCAAGATTGGGTGATCTTGAGTGGGAAACTCATTGTATTGATTACAGCTTGTAAGGGGAGTGAATCCTAGTAAGAGGATTACTTCGATTACAGAGTGTGTGATCAAGGGGTGTATTGATTACAGTTTGTAAGGGGAGTGAATCCTAGTGAGAGGATTACTTCGAGTACGAACGTGTAATCAAGTTGAAAGAAGATAGTGAATTGAAAATCTCAAGCGGAGCTTGGGACTGACCTAGGTCAAGGATTGGGCCGAACCAAGATAAATCGGTTTGCATATTCTCTTCCCTTTCTCTTATATTTCCAGCATATATATTTGAATGACGAATTATCGCTTTATAAATTATTTTTGTCATTCAAACTGCTTTCAGTAAGTTGCGAAAAGATTTTCAAAGTAACTAAAGTTTTATCAAACACTCATTTCACCCCCCCTTTTGGGTGATAGCCAGGTCTTTCATTTGGTATCAAAGCTAGGCTCTTGTTTAAAGGACTTAACAGTCTCAAGAGTTTACAATGGCTGATTTTGGGTGTTGCTCGTTTTCAAAAGGTTTCGATTATACCATTCCACCGTTTTTCAAAGATATTAATTTTTGGTTTTGGAAAGCTAGAATGACTAGTTTTATCAAAGCAACTGATTTTGATATGTGGAATGTTTTTACAAGTATCTTTGATTACAAACCAAGAAAGGATTGGACAGGAAAGGAAAAGAAGATGTTTGCTTTGAACATTAGAGGAATGAAAATTCTTTACAATGCTTTAACCGAAAATGATTTTAAGAAAATCAAGTTTTGCTCTAGTGCTAAAGCATTACTCACTATTGGCTAGGCTAAGTACATGGACTCTGATTTCGTCCTCCCTCTGTGTCTAGGGTTTTGGGCCCAACTCCGATAAACCCTAATCGGTCCCGCTTAGCTCCTTTTTGCCGGTTACTCCTTTCCCGTAATTTGTGCTACTTTGTGGGACTTGTGTGGGCCCGAATTAACAATTTCTTTTCCCCTGACCACAAGTGGACGGAATATAGTACCTTGGGGATCAAGAAACCCATACTTCAGTATCTCATAACCGCCTCGTACTACATGCTACCCGATAATCCAACTTCTGACCCCAAAATGTCACGTGTCTGACGTAACACTACTATAACTGACTTTTCCTTCTGCACTTGGTCCAGATACACATTCTCCCTCTCTCTTCCCTTCTTATTCCCTTAAAAACGCAGGACATCCATGACTGCCCTGGAAATGCCATATACTTACCTATACCGGCATATTTCCGCTCAACTAATTGTCCTATACCTCAGGACATAGTTAGATGACATCCTTTCCACCGGATTTACACCGTATAGGCCTTCTGTGCCCCTTTTTCATTGGCACTTTAATTCCACAGCTTATTCATACTAGGTCCACTGACCCGTATGGCCGAGTTACTTAGTCCCAGAGAGGCTTCCCAACTCTTATCCTTCTTGGGACTCTTTCTGAAATGGACTAGTCGTCCACCTATTTTAGGCTTATTCTCAATTCTTAAGGTCCAAAATTTGGGATATTACATTTTTCCAATCCATTATGTGTTACTATTTGCTTATTGTTTATAATATTTATTATTCAAATGGGCCAAATTTCTTTTCTTTTTTTTTTTTTAATGTGAATTTGTATTCGATGATTTCTTCTTTTTTCTTATGATTTATTTTTATTATTATCTTCTTATGCTTCTTTCTAATTCACCCTTCATTTTGTACCGTTTCATTAGTTTTCTCTTTTGTATAATTGGATTTGTGAACTTTTGCATTAAATCATTTAAATGGACTTCTGTTGTTATATTTGTTTTTAATATTCATCATTCTCTCTCCTTGACTTTTAAATGGTCTATTTTATTGTAATACTTCTAATTTGACTTATTATAACCATTAATAATTATTATCTTCTTATGCTTCTTCCTAATTTACGCTTCTTCATTTTGTATCATTTTAGTAGTTTTCTCTTTTGTATAATTGGTCTTGTCGACTTTTGCGTTAAATTATTTAAATGGACTTCTATTGTCATATTTGTTTTCAATTGTCATCATCCTCTTTTCCTTCTCATTTTATCCTTGTTTCATTGTGATGAGATTTTCAAACTATTTCATTTGTTGTCTTTCATTTATTATTTAGTATGTTTTCTTTTCATCCATTATTTGTTACTATTTGCTTATTATTTAGTATATTTATAATATATATTATTAAATTGCACTACTAGATTCATTTCTTTCTAATTTTTGTTTTCATGCTCATTCAAAGATTCCTCATTTAGTATTATATTTTTATTTGTTTTCTTTTTCTTTTTCTTTTTCTTTTTTTATAACTTTTGGAGTTTCGAGCGTTTGTACAATTTAAATTTAGATGTACTATTTTCTTTGACGACAATTAATACTTATTTTCTTCTATTTCTTCTGCAACTTGGAATTGCTTAAAATGGCTACATTATTTATTTGGATGTGATACTTTCTTTACATTTAAATTTGTATTTGATGATTTCAAAATAATTCCTTCTATTTAATTAGTTAAATTTGTATTTGATGATTTCAAAATAATTCCTTCTATTTAATTAGTTAAATTTGTCTACTTTTTTCTTGCCTCCCTTCTCAGTTCTATTTGATTTTTGGTAGTTCACTATTCCTCATTCGGTATTACATTATATTATTTGACTTATTTTTTGTTACATTAATATTTAATTAGTTAAATTTATTTTTCTTTAATTATTAATTATTTATTGTAATACTTCTAAATTACCATATATATCAGTAAATTCTCTCTTTTATCCATAACACGTTTGTCTTCCAACTTCTTCTCATATGTATCAATTTAAATTTTTGATTTAGATTTGCTATTTTGCTGTAATATTTGCTGAGTTACTATTTTTCTGTCATATTTGACTTAAATTATTTGTTACTATTTTTTTCTCTTGTTTGTACTATTTAAATTATTTGATATTAAATTATTTAATATTTAATAGTTAATATATATTTATGATTTAGAATTGTTTAACAGTTAGGAATTACCTTGAGAGTCATAAGTCTCTATCCTATATATATAAGGCTTGGGCTAATAGAAGGATGTTATGGTTTGCTGAATGATGATTCATGATGAATGAAGATACACAGTAATGTAATTCTGTGTTTTCTCCCTCTCTCTTGCTCTCTTCTCTTCCCAAATCCTCTACATTTCTACAAGCTATCTATCAGTCTAACAAAACTTCACAATCAAGGACTCTATAGAGAGAGGATCCTTGCATATAAGATTCCCCGTCATCTGTGTAGACACACACACACAGAACTTTATACCGTGAGTTTTACAAAGCTCAAACATTTGAATGCTAGACTTGTTGCTAAGTTAAAAATAATGATAATAGAATCTAGGATACATAATTCTAAAATAAATTATATGCATATGAAAAAATAACATTCCTCAAGCGGAAGGGAGCTTCCTAGAGTATACAATGTACAAAGGATCAGATCGTCCAGGATTAGGAGATATATCCACAGCCTGCAGAGAAATTCAAAAACAAAATTAAGCGTTGAAAATGCCTCAGCTAGGAAAACAGTGCCGTCATATAAAACAGCAAAACCATTGTCCTAAAGGTTCAATGACATCAAAAAATTTATGACTCCCCTCTGGAAATTAGTTGGGTGCAGATTCTGAGATATTAGACCTCAAGTAGATTCTATTACCTGGGGAGGTTCAAATCCTCCAGCGTAATGGAAATATGACCCAACAATCAAAACATGATCAGCATCCCCAGTTGATGTCCATATAGAAATTGCTTTTGTCCAGAACAAGCGATTTGAAAAACTAAAACCATGAAACAATGAAGTCATCAGCAGCTGAACTAATATGTAATAAACATAGGGCCAAAGGGAGAGCCCTTCACAAAAGACCAGCATATTGAGAGGTAGAGCCCCTTAATTTAAAAATTACAATACACTTGGGGTGAGACTCATAATAATATATCTATGAAACTTGCTCAAGTTAAAAGAAGAAAAAAAGTTATAGTCATTTATTTACCTTCTTTTTTTACATACAGTGATTCTATATTAGGAAGGATAAAATTAATTATAGTAGTTATTTTATCAATGACTTTACTTTGTTTCTGTTTAGACTTTCTTAGCTTATTTCTCTTCCTTTGTTTTACGTCAAGTTATATTCTCTTGATTTCATTTTCACCTCCGGGTTTATTTTATTTTAGGTTTAAGCTACTATTATTCTACTTGGGCACTGGAATTAATTAGTTCTGATAAGGGATCACGCAGTCGTATTCAGTTGATGGAATATCCAAAAATGCCACAACCCTAAGGCAAAAGCACTTCATCTTAAAGTTTTATTAAGTAATCAAACTGGCAACTGCCCATGTTTCGTGCATAAACTTTAAATCTAAAATCGTTGTAGAGAATATTATCACCTTATTATAGCCAATCCACCTGGTTTTAGTATCCTCTGCATCTCTTTGAAAACATCGAGAGGCTTTGTTAAGTAATCAACACTGACCTGCCAGACAAAGTTTTGGGCTCTTGAGAGTGTTAGAAATCACATGTGAAAAACTGAGGTTTTTTCCTAGTAGAAATCACATGCTTCAGTATTTTCTCTCTTATTCCATCTGAAATAAGCATATCAGATTTTAATGAGTGCTAATAGCACTATCATATATGGGTGATGTCTTATAGAATCTAAGTCAAACTTCAAACTACCCAGAACCAACATAATCTTCCAACGGTTAAGATCTGTAATCTTCATTGAAAAACAAAACAAACATTAATTAAGAGGGTCCAGTCCTTGACAATGTTGAGCATTTAAGAGATTACCTCAATACCCTCCAAGATTTCAATTTTCAAACCTTACATAGCAAACATACAAGGCTTCCATGAGCCATGACAGAATTTGAACTCACTTAACAGTCATATTTCGTACATAATCAGCCATTTAATTATGAATAATGACCATCATTGCAATTCCAAATTTGACAATTTGTGATTTTTGCATTAGTGCTTCACGCATCTGATTTTCTGTTAAGCAGCGGTCACGTTATTTGAAAGGAAGGTGCATTTACATACAACTAGTGAGTAATTAGTGTTCAAGGAAATATGCCTCTCACAAGCTATGATAAAATCATTTATGATCCCGTTGTGAGATGAGAACACTTATATCTATAATTTTGACATAAGTACGACCAGCATGCATTGTTGGATCTAGCAATCATCAAGGAACAAGATATGGGAACTCAAGTACCTCAAGATTTTCATGACAGAATCCATGATGTAAACTTAAACTAACATTCAGAAAGAGAAACTTTTACTACATAAAAGAGAAGACAAATTTTTGCCTTGAAAAGAAACTCAGATGCAGACATAAATCCCATGTGTAAATACGAAAATAGCATCAATCACGAAAGCAGCAACAGTATATATGAATGGGAATAGATTTTGTACCACATTAGTAATGATGTCAAAGGAGTTATCCTCGAATGGCAGTTTGGGGTTCACATTTAAGTCTTGTACAACAGACTCTGTGAGAACCTACAATATCAACCCCTTTCATAAGTATAGGAGGGTACCCTTCTGATCTAAACCCAAAGAAACAAAAATTACATGGACGTGATTAATGCCTGATATCAGATTTAAAAGAAGGCCACTGACTTAGGAAGTTCAAGATAGCTTAGACAGTTATGTTTCTCCTGCAGGGTAGAACTATTGCGTTTTATACATACATATTGTTCAAGAATTAAACTAAATAATACCCCAAGCTGTAGACCTATGCCCAAGTGATATCATGTATGAATATGAGTAATCAATCTAAAATAAAGTCAGACTAAAAGGCACTGAATTTTATCAAAGTTAAGGCGGCAACCGCATAGAATATAGGAATATCATCTTACTGCATTCCTCTTCAGCTCTTCTTCATTCATTCCTAATCCCACCACTCGTTCTTGTTTGTATCCAGGCGGAAAATGGCTGACCTAATTCATGTGAAGATTTTAATAGAAATATGGAACACCAAAAGAAACTAGATTACAATATGAAATATCTTACCCAACTGCTGCACATATCTAAGATGCTTACGCCTGGAGTGTTGCTAGCTGGAAAAACCTTTGAATAATATTTAGTAAGAGCAGCAATTGCAGGGTCATCAATGTGTGTCACAAATCTGGGTTCTTCATAGAACAAGGAATCTGGAGATCTAGAAGAAATTTTTTCATGTCATAGATACCACAGAAAGATCAAAAAGAGGGGGAGATGGAAAAGAATAAAAATCCACAACTTGGTTGACAAACAATAAGAATTAAAAAATAAAGAAACTGATCCAGGGAACAAAAAGTTGCAGATAAAATAGAATGTTCACTGATTTATTGTCATGGATTACTCCATTTACATAGATGCTACTCAAATATAAGTTCCAATGTGTAACTTATTTTTCTTCACAGTATTTTTAGTAACAGATTTATACACAACGTTGACAAGGAAATGGAAAGGCATTACAAACCCTCCGTTCCTATTTATAAGAGTTCGATAATTGAATTAAGGGATTTAAGAAAACAGTTAAAATTAGTGAAAAATAATAAGTATGTTTGAAATAAACTCTCTTTTACCAAGTATGCCCATATTTATGAGGGGACAAGAAAGAGAGAGAAATAGATTAAATATAATTATCACCAACCTTCTAATTAATGCAATGCATATAATATATGAGGGGCAAAAAGAGGAAAAAACTCATTAGTTTCTTTGAGATAAAAAGGACAAAGCAATTCAAATTTTGGGCTCTTATAAAAAGGACTAAAAGGAGTAATTTTTAAGATCCTTCACAGATAAGCCAACTTCTCTTGCTTCATGTTATGGAACTGCAGAGTGAGATCAATGATTTTCAGATACCATGGTCAATCTCACTTATATATGATTCAGAATTTCCACACACACACACACATATATAATCTAGTTAAAGGCCCTTCATTATAATTTAAAAAACTGTAAAAGACATTACAGAAAACAAATTTACTTCTTATAGATCAAAAAAATAAAACAGCATATAATAATAATTCCTCAAGCATGAAGCAACTAATTGAGAAATTTACTCATCAAAACGTTCGAAGTCCTCCTCCTTGAAAGGGAACTGCTCCGACCATTCCACATTCTTCAGTAACTTCAGAATGGAACACGTTGCGAGGTATAAGAAATGGCAATAACATAGAAATTTCAACAAAAAACATTTTGTAACATGCATCATTCATCATTTTGCCACGAAAATAAAGTTTGACATTGGAGGAGATGTTGACAGTGGCACAGCTGTCAGTCGAAAATAGGATTTTTTCCCCCTATTTTAATATCTCAAATTAGTTTAGGCATCATTCATCAATACATTCATCTTGATTTGTCCCTTTTGGAAGCATAATTATCAAATTTTCATCTAGCTCATTAACCAACTCGGAAGCTAAAAATATTAATTTAATGCTTCGGTAGCCAGTGGTTTAGACGAGAGGAAATTACTCCTCTCCAATTCAAGCACTGAGAAGGGAGAAAAGCAACAAAAACAAACAAACAAAACACCTTAAAAGAACTTTGCCCATTTGGAGTTCCTCAAATTCGAAACAAGTTTTTTCAGTAGGAAAGAATCAACCTAAAGTAAATTCATGCATTTGATAGCGGAGATATCAAGTAGAAAAATTGAAGCCCGAGGAGGAGGAGGAGGAGGAGGAAAAAAGAGAGAGGGGGGGGGGGGGGGGGGGGGGCATCGAATTGCAAATTAATAACAGGTGATATTACCTCATCAACAGAGGAACTACCCTTGATCCTGGCAGACGCAACAAAGGACCTACTGCTCACATTTCGAGCCATACTCATAAACTGAAGCAAGAATGAAGAAGAACCCAGGCCCAGAACCGCGCGACGAAGAGCGTTAACTCCGTTACTCCGTTTCTGCACATTGGTGACGGCAGGAAATACGGATGGACCAGTACATACTCCAGTGACTCCACCAACAAAGGTTTGCCTCCAGTGTAGCCTGAGACCAAGAAAACTGGTCATTTTGGACCTTCGCTAACACGTATTACGCGACGAAGATGATACACTCGGAAAGTGTGGATGAGAGACCGTTGGACAATCCTCTGCCCTACAAGTGATGGACCACATCCACTCATTTTGGTCCCCGCCAAATTGGGGTATTTTTGTAGGGGAGCCAAATTTTCAGACCAATTCGTCCTCATATATTTTGTAGTATTAATAACCATGCCACAAAAATAAACCCTCGATCGTTCACTGTTCCTGTCTTCCAGAGTCCAGACCCTTCTCAGTGTATCTGGCCGACAACTCTCTTCATCTTTCTACATTGATGTCGCCAATCAGAGCTTGCGATCGAGATCTATGGTCGCCGTCCGTTCATCATCTGTATTATTCCATTGTCATCGTTTGCGTACATCCTTCTCTGCTCGCCGTTTTCAAAATTGTTATGAGTATCGCTTGAAGAGAGATGTGAAGAAATCGAGCATATGGCACTAATCAAAGGAAATTGAAGCTCCACGAAATCAAGCGGGACAGAATGGATGATATGCGTGCAAGGAACATTGGGTGCTTGTCCCTCTAATTTCTGTTAAGTGGGAAGTTGATGCATGCAAGGAACAAGCGAAGAACGGGTTCACATTAGATACTGGTTCCTGATGCGTGCAAGAAGAATTGGTCATTTGGGAAGTTGATGCAAAATTCTCTAATTGCCCCCAAAAAGAAAAACGCAGAAAAAAAAAAAATCTGGAATAAAATATTTTTTGAAACCATTGGAGAAGAACGAACCCTAAATCAAATCGCACTGTGGTACAGATCGAAATTGCAATAAGACGTCGACGGAATGTTGGAAGACAACAGGCATGGAACAAATTAGAGGGGGAAAGCACCAAAGTATGAAATCTGTTGGGGAATTGAATATTTGAACATGTATGGGGAAGAAAATCGTGGAACATAACCCAGACGTTGAACTGATAAACAAACGAACAAATGGTGATAATAAGCCGGGGTAAACCGTTGGTAGCACATAGTTGGTGAAATAAAATCACTATGTGGGTAAGAAAAAAAAGAGCGGGCAACTGAAATTGACGAACAGGAGCGAGAATTCTTTGCCTTATGTGTTAAAAGGTCAGTACGAGTGAAGGAATCTAATGCACACTATTGAAAGCAATTCGTGATATAAATTTGCTGTTTAACATGAGAATTAGAGAGCCTTATTACATTAGTCAAATTACCAACTGCTATTTTGCAAGATGAACTGGTGTATCAGGCTAGGCTAACACTCTGATAAATGCAGCAATACAAATAAATGCAGATATGACAGAGAAATTTCATATGAATTGAAACCTGTTACTTTTAAACCATGTGGCCGCTAAAAAGGTTTGATGATGAACAACAAAATTTGCAGGTTACATCGAGGAAGTAGTAGTCATAGTAATTAGATATATGTAGAAAACCCGAGGCATCTATGATCATAGTTTATAACTTATGAAGTTATGAGTAACCACTGACGAATGAATCAGTAATAAACATTGAGGTTAAAATATTTATATAAGGATGATGGTTTGTCAAAAGGTCAGCAAAATATCAAAAGCATTGATAAATTCAAATTTGGCCTTCTCAAATGCTGTAGAATAATGAAGAGAAACTTAAATGGAGGGAAAGAAAACAATGATAGAAATGGTGCATAGTTGTTGATATAACATCCACAAGTAGTCCAAAGGTTGGTGCATTAAACCAGGCATTAGCTTAAAACCCAAATGTAGTGATGATACCTCTCCCATTAACGCATGTATGAGGACATGCACATAGCATGCACAAAATTACCAAGTAGCAGACCCAACCATACGCAAGCACAGATCAATGTACAAAATGCAGTGTGAAGTGCACTAAAAGGTTAAATGACATAATACAGACACAACAACTACCAAAATAGCCCCCAATTAATCAGTGAATCACAATCATACAATTCAATAGGATAAATTAACAAATGTGGAAGTTTGAACTAAAAATGGAAGTTCGAACCCATAAAGATATTGTCAACCAGTACACAAAACACGTCAGCAAGAGTATTGAGTTATAATGTTAGGCAACCAAATCTGCTGAATCAGTACAAAAAACATGTAAACATAAAAAAGAAACTATTCCTAATTCTTCTTCTTCCTCTTCGCTGGAGACTTCCTAGTAGTGGCCCGACTTGACGATGAAGTGCGTGAACCAGGGAGGTTCACTAAGAAGAACGTGGGGGTTGCAAGCCTTAGGGATGGAGGACGAATAGGTGGTTCAGCTGAGAATATGTGGGGCAAATTTGAACTGCCACCATGCTGCTGACACTTGAAGCAGGTATGAACCTCAAGGGAACAGCATGAACTATTTTCACTGATGGTGCAGGAGGAGGATTGACAGGTTCAGGTAGAGTAACAAGGGAGAGTGGGGTTACTGGCTCCAATGGTTCATCTATTCGACCTTCATTCGCATTGTCACCACCACCATGCTCTTCTTCAATTTTTTTTTCAGCAGTAGGACCTTCATTGACATGGTCACCACTACCATACTCTTGCTCACTGGTTTTTTCAACTGTGTGAGTTTCGGTCCCCTTGTCACCACCGCCAGCCTCTTCGTCCATTCCTTCTTCAAGTGTCTTATCTTCAGTCCCCTTGTCACCACCACCAGTATGTGTCTCGAATTCTTTTTCATGTGTCTCCCCTTCAGTGACAGTATCACACCAGCAGGATCCTCTTGCTCTTGTTTTGCATGTGTGTCCCCCTCACTCCCACTGGCACCACCACAAACCTGTTCATCCTCTTCTTCTGTATGTTTCTCCCCCTCACTCCCACTAGTACCATCAGAAACCTCTTCCTCCCCTTGTTTTTCTTCTATCTCAACCTTACTCCTAGTGGCACCACCAGTATGCTGTTGCTCCTCTTCTTTTGTATCTTTCTCCCCCTCACTCCCACTGGAACCACTAGAAACCTCTTCCTCCCCTTGTTTTTCTTCTGTCTCAACCACACTCCCAATGGCACCACCAGTATGCTCTTCCTCCTCTTCTTTCGTATCTGGCTCCCCCTCACTCTCGGTGGCACCAGCAGAAATTCCTCTTCCTCCTCAATTGTTTCATCTGTCTCCCCCTCACTCCCATTTGCATCAACAGAGACTAACAAAGAGAAAACATTCTTAATTAGCAAATCACAATTATGTGTTATAACTCATGTAGGGGTCCCTCGGTTTCTATCATTAGCTTATCCACCGGTGAGCTCTAACACATAATGACTCTCATGGTAAATTAAAAACAAGACAAAACCTAAGATTAGTGTTTTCGTTTAATGAAGAGCAATGAATTTGAGGTGCAAACCAGCATACTACAGTTAATATGCTAGCAAATGAACTCATAATGCACTTGAAAACTAACTTGGACAAAATGGAAAAAAAAAACTTGTATTTTGCAATGAAAAAGAAACCCTCATCAATTCAGTTAGTAAAACAATAGGCTAAAAAATCATATAATAGTCATTGGGTGAAAACGAAACACTGAAATCTGAAAAGGGAGGAACAGAATTTAGTACAAATCATCATGACCCTCCACTAGTTTATCAGATGGGGTGCCATCAATCAACTCCGCAGAAGAATCATCCTCACTGTGGGCTGATTTGCAATTTGAGTTCTCTTTGTCCACATGCTCAGATGAACCAGTTTCTTCAAGTGTGGAGTCTTGGCGACCCTTATCTTGCTTTGAAACTCCATTAGGGGACGTGCCACCACTAACATGTTGCTCTTCTCCAAAATAGGTTATCAGGGAGTGATGGGATGACTCTGCTGACCCTTTCACACTTGTATGTGCTGCCTTTGTTGACGGACCACCATGATCACCTTGAGGAGTAGCCTTGAATGATGCAAATTGTTGGAAATCTATGCCATATAGGTGGCTAAACTCTTGAAGCCCCTTAAACTCAAGGGCCATCAGTGACAACCGTGAGTCCAACCTGCCTACATAGGATTCAATCAATGACTGCAACTCAAGCTTTCATAACACCAAGTTTGTCATCCAAAACTTTGCCAAAAAGAGCTCCCAGTTCCGCGGCTCCATCTTCACCAGCATATGAAGGTCCACATGGTGCAGTAGGAGGTGGGGGTGCCTCACGCTTGCTCTTAAGACCCTTTTTCCCCTCAGAGTTAGACTCCCCTGAATGGTGTTTGGCCTCAACAGGAATTTGCATTCGGTGCAAGGCCTCGTCATCAAATTCTGGACTCCATATTGGAGGCTCACCATCTTGCAGATACCAAATGTTGTTCTTCTCCAATATGAGGGACACAAGTGACGGATAAGGTAGGTCAGTGTTCTTTTTCCCCATTGCAGTTGTTCTGAGCATTGCGTCCACTATCCTCTTGCCCATCTTAAAAGGCTTCCTCCTAATCAAACAAGTGAGGATTTGTTTGTCCTCAATGCTCAATGTTGTGTAGTGCTTCCCCTTGTTCACAAAATTCCTACTGTACAAGTAGTGTAGGACCCTATACTTATATGGAAGTTGTTTCGGTCTACATAGACCACTATCATCCTCTGTTTTACCACCTTTAAGGAGGATATTGTCCATTTTATCTCCATTGAATGAGGTGTCCTTTGACTGGGGAGCCTTCACATTTAACCACTGTAACAATTTCTTCTCATTAACTTCTACCCTGTGGCCCCTGACAAATGAAGAAACTACACCCCCTAGACATTTTGAGGTTGGTGTAAAAAACCTTAACAACAGAGTCAGAGTAAGGTAGCGACAACCCTAGCAGCCCCCTAAATGGTCTAAGGATCTCAGATACGCCGAATGGAAATCCTCATCAAATGAGTCCAGCCTAATTGTGCTCATTTTACACAGACTTCGACCAACTAACCTGATATTGTAATCTTCAAGCTTTGACTGATTGAACTCTAGGTTTGCTTCAGGAACGACATTTGACCGTCTGTGCATTTTCTTAAGCTTCTTATACAACTTGGCCCTCCTCTTATCTTCTCCCCCATTGTCCTCGTCTTCTTAGTTTGTCTCCGATGATGCATGGTCTGATTCACTTGGCTTCCATGCCTTGTCGTCACTACCGGAACTATCACTCATAACTACCTTTGCTTTCCCCTGTTTCTTCTCCTATGTCTTTTTCCTTTTTAGTCTACCAAATGATTCCGAGAATGAATCCTCGTCAACCTTCGTCTGGCCCTTTCTCTTCTTTGACACAGTGGCCGCGACCTTCCTCTTCTAAGTGCGTTTTCTCTTCTTCGCCTCCTTCGCCTCATTGTCACGCTTCCACCTCGCAGCTTCTTCGTACTCATCATAAACCTCTTTCGACTTGTACTTGGACCCCCCATCCCAACCACACCGTCGGATTGTAGAGACATGCACCCTGTACTTGGAGACATCCTCCATTGTGATTCCCAGTTGTTTCAGTCGATCATCCATCATTTTCACCCTCGCCATTTTGTTTAGGAAAACAAAGAGAGACTAGAAAATTTCAAGGGTTTTGAAGGAGTTTGAATCGTTCGCTTACTCAGACAAGGGTTCAACAAATGTGCAATCCATTGGGTTTGCCAACTGACGATCGTAGGTATTATGACTACTCTGCAAAAAACAGAGGAAGTGGATGACGGTTTTCAGTATGAGTGGACGTGCGTTCGAACTTCCTATCATATTCTGACACTTGTTTTATTCCCCTTTTTAATTTTTTAAATAATGTCTATTAGTGGGAACCGTTGGACTTCCTGGTTCATATCGAAACGTTCGAACCAAAACATTCAGTTCGAACTTTAACATGTGCAGTCTCTAAGTTATGGAATACAACATTGTTTATTGGGAAGTTCGAACTTAATCGTAAAGTTTGAACGCATTATCTGACAGAGGGACATATCAGCAGAGGTAAAGTGAAAATAATTCCTGGCAACAAAAAATTGTAATGATCCTGGAAACATAAATTAAATGAAACAAAGACAAGACAGAAAGGTAACGATATATTTATATTCAAAAACACCATTCACTATAAATTGTGGTACACTTTACATTTGCTAACCCATGACAACAACAAAGGCATATCAGCTAAAGTGACATACACCCACACGGGACCTATATGATGGCATATATACAAATGACAGGGACACAAAAACTTATCCTACATGTACAAAGGCAACACCAAACTTTAACCCATGTTCAATAAGCCCAATTTCCCACTATGAACATGGAACAAAGTTTGGTTTCCTACACATTATGGGTAGCCGAATGTTGCATATTGAAGCACTCGTGCAAAGTTTGCGGTTGGCTTCCATGTCTCCACTCACTAAGGTGGTATCTTTGGCCTCTATAAGGAGCCAAAAAAACCCTAGCAAATTGTGTACCCTGCATCAACCAGGTAGTAGTTCCTTGTGGCAACAAACGACCCCACATGATTCTGTTTCTTTTACAGCTGAACAGGGAAATATACATACTTAATAGTTAACCAACTATAACATGTATACCTTGTGGTACTCGTAGACCATGTTGACTTCATAGCGCATATCGCAACACCCTCCCATCCGCAGCTGACCCTTCCCATCCAGGCAAGACATATATGAATTGACCATCCGGTGAACATACACCCAAAACATTGGTTGTTACCTCTCCTTTCCTATTTCTGTACCTCCCTTTTTTCTCTGCAGGGACTTGTACGCCTATGTGTGTCCCATCTAATGCACCAAGGTTCCCCCTGCAAACATAAGCAATTACTAAGGCATGTGGTGAAACCATAATTTGTTGAACAATTCAGAATTTAACATGTCACACAAAAACACATGCTACATACCTTAAACCACTTCCATCGATTATCATTTGAGTCCTCCGGAATATGCTCCGATTTCTTAAGAAGCAATGATTGCAGTCTGATGGTAGCATTCAACACAAGGTTAAAGTATCTACTAATCGTTGCACCCGACCTTCCAAACTCAAATTGGATTACTCTGTTCTTGACATGATGGCCTAGGATGTGAAGGAACATAGCCACTTGCTCATCAACTAGCATATGTTTAGTTGGTTTCAATCCACCAATTGTGTCTAACATGTGACACAATTTATCAAATGTTGCCCGATACATCCTAATTTGGTTGAAGCAGGTCGTATCACTACTGTATATCATTGCCCTCAAATTCGCTCTCTTCGCATGAAAGTCTAATCTATATGACCTATCTGGTAAGTGCCTCAATCTACTTGATCCCATTGCAACTATCATATTGACAATCAACGTCCTCACCGCTAGAAGCAAAGCTAACCATCCACCCAACATTGCAACCATTTGCTCTGCCTCTTGATCCATACCTACACAATTTTTTTCCACACCGATTTGCTTTTCAATGTCATCTACTACTCCTCTTTACATAATATTATGTTTACTTATTACATTGAAACATATGTTATTTTTCCTAACTCAAAACAAGTCACATGTCCAAAAAAATTTCCTGACTCCGTTGGTTTCCTTACATGGTTTAAATGTTAGCTATGCACCATTATAACCCAAATGTCATATTACTTAACCATACCACCACCCAACATATATAATACAAAACTATATCATCACATTATTGTTCATAACAACACAACAAAGTCTATATGGAAAGGAAACAAGTAATCACACATCTTCATCACCATTTCCCAACCCACAGACATACAGGACATTAGACAAACAATATTACACCATACATATTTCAACATAGTGTTGGTCGATTTCCTTGATGGCAAGTGAACCAGTCGAACAAGTAATAAAGAGTAAGTAGAGTATCGTCCCACAGAGACTGGATACCAAATGAGGACACCGATTTGCAGAACAGTTATGATTGAAAAGAGAATAATTTTGATTTAAGTTGGGAGTTTATAGCTACACTAATAAACGAGAAAGTAAACAGAGTATCGTAGTCGTAAGAAGATATCAGTAGAAGATTAGGCTGAACTCGGAATCATCCTTAAGCATATCATTCCCCTAGTTGCCCTAATCATTGCTATAGTATCTACACTGCACAGCTTCCGCAATGCTACAACATAGCTACTAACTACAACGCTATTCAGTTAACTCACCACTATAGTCTATCAAAGCTTCCGCGTCCGATAATATGACATTAACTTTACTCCTTCCATATTCTTATGGCAATTTTCTAGTTAGATATGCGCTACAAAGTAAGGTGTTATGGTTATGAGCGGTAGACTCATTCTTGAAGCTTACAATAATAGGTCAAGCCTTGCACCAGCCTGCCTAGCAATCACTGTTTCTCAAAGGTCTAACCTCGACTCCTTGCCAGTAAGCCGAGGCCACAAATCTAGCCCTTAACTTCTGCTAATCAACTAGTAATTAATGCACTGATAAGCAAACTGAATTTATTGAATTAAGAACTTGCAACAACTGGGTTCATTTAACCCTTAAGAAATCATCCTCGTTCAGCCATATGAAAATCAGTTCATGACTGACGAGGGAAACACAAAACAGATAATAACAGTATGACCCATGATCAAAAGATTAAACAAAACAGAAAGCTTGACGAAGTTCCGACGGCGTGGAAGAAGCCTTGTCACGTCACCACTCCACGTCTTCTTCTCTCCGTCTTACTGTAAGGAAGGATGCTGGGTTATCCTGGAGTTCTCGTGCCTTGTGAAATCTCTCTCTCTTCTTTCGAGCTTGGCCGAATGTGAATTGGATTAGACTCTCCACGACTCGACCTCCTCTTAGGGTTGGCTACTGTTTCCTTATATAATCAGAATTTCTTGCGGCGTAAGTTCCAGCGAGCTAGGCCTTTCCTAATCTGTCGGATCATCGTATCTCTCTTTCCAATCTTGGTAGATTGATTCTGCTGATCCTGCGAGATTCTTCGTATCTTTCAGTTTCGATCCTCCACATCTTCTATTCGCTGCGTCAGCAATCTACCTGTCTTTCCTCGACCTTTGCACTATTTCCTGAAATAACTTGACAAAAGATCAGAACATATGTCGCATGGCATCGCATCCTTTACTTCACTATAGCTTCAGAGATGCTTTGTATTGCACTTTGATATGCTGTCAGAATGCTATAGCATAGTATCAGCGTTGCCGTACGTCTTTCTCATAAAACCTTGTACTTTGTCCTCTTCTTAGCACATGTTTAGGATGTAAATGGTTTTCATCCTTTAGTTTCCTACATTCATGAATTGATGCCTTTTTTCTTAGATTGATTGTGGTTAAGTTTATATTTACCACATAATTTAGTCATAAAGTATAGGAAAAACATGGCATAAATTGTGCTCATCACATAGGCATCAAAATTTAACGATTCTAAACTAAACAGAGCATTTAAAGCAAACATTCATGTGGCTTTAAACAGGTACACCTCCTACATAGAAGAAGAAGAAGAATTCTTTGCCACTGTAAACCCATGGCTTCGTCATTTCCTTCCTCACCAAAACACAACCGCTACACCGCCTACTAGGCATGAATTGCAAGAAAAATTACTCAAATTGGTTCCCCACTCATATTTGTGCTTCCGTCCCCAGTTGGCACAAGCAGGCCATCATCTTTTTTCCCCACGCACACCGCACAATGAACAAAGAAAAGCCATTTCTCTTACCTCGAATTGATCTTCATTGGCTACTCGTTCGATTGAAGCTTGCTGTCGTCTAATGCTTCCTTCGTCTACTCCTTCCAGCTCGAAGCTCGATTCTGGTTTTGATATTTTTCAGGGCTTTTCAGTCAAAATAATTCACTCTCCCGGGAAAATTTTCAGGATCCCGCCACAAATAGAGGGAGTTGAAATTCCCACGTTTGTGGGAGCTTGCACAGTGGTTGGAGGATGAGTTCTCAGGAGCTCGTCGAACCAAACGTTGTCTTCGCGTGGGAACTGTATTAAGTTCCCTTTCCCTCAGCTGAGTTCTCTCAACCAAACAGGCCCTTAAAGAAAAGGAATTTTCCGTGATGTAACTCAGGAATTCATGGGTTTTACAAGTGACCATGCTTCCTATTAGTACTTGTAATATGTAATACTTCCTCTAAAAAAAAATTCAAATATATGTCTCATAATTAAGGGCGGAGGGAGTAATAATGTGCTTGGAATGCAACACAAGGATGTCTCTCAACAAGAGTATAAAAAAAAAACGTATTTTTGTAAAAATTAGGAAAATGTTGTGAAAACAAAAGAGATCCGAGATAAGATAAGGGATAGGGAAGACGATAGAAAGAAAATGGGGAGGGTGTAATTCTCATTCACTTGTCTTCTATGTGACTAAAATGTTTTATACAAGGTCTCTATTTATAAGTCTCCAAGAGTTACTACCAAGGATCACAATTAACATATAATAAATGATTTAACTAATAATATATGACCCTTTGTATTATTTAATAGCTTTTTAGTTTCTCAACAACGTATTTATAAATGTTGACTAGGATATGACTAAGTAGATATCCAAATAATTAATATTCATAACACTCCTTTTGGATGTTCATGATGAATGCGCCTTAATTAAAAATTTTAACTAAGAAAAACTCATTTGCACAAAAACATATCTAAATAAAAGTAGTACATCATTCATTGAAATATTGTTTAATGCTGCCTCATTAAAAACCTTTCTACGAAAACTATGTATGACAAAACCTAGATAAGGGAAAAAGAGTACAAAATGTGTATCAACTCCCCTTTTGACAACATCATATTTGCTCCCTTCATTTTTTTTTTTCCATCAATTTTACTTCCTTCATGACAACATCACTTCCAATACCTTTTGAGCATAACTGTCAAATTATAAATGAAGCATTGTCATCAAATGTTTTGTTGAAATGTATTCTTCTAACATATCTTTTGGATATGTTACAATATCAATATATTTGACATTTATATTATTCACTGTGGAAACAATAAAACAAAATTATTTTGAAAATTACCAAATATTACTTTCATTATCAACTATGTACCTCCAATAACTAAAATTTTACCAATAAAATCATAATGAATACAATATTAATATGATTATCTGAATATTCTTATAAATATAAGGTACTTCTAGAATGTCAAATTCAATATATATTTTACAAGCAAAATAATCTTTGGACATGCTTCTAGCATGTATTTTAGATTTTTGTAAGGATTCTTGTGTAAACTTCACTAGTGAATCATATTCATAAGCCGCATAAAAAACATGTAACATATGCACACCAAAAAAAAAAAATCATATTCTCGTAAGACTAATAATATATATAAAATTATTGTATCCACCACAAAAGCATGTGCCTCATCATAATCATCATTGGACTTTGTGAAAATATTTATTTTCATATAAACATTCATATATCCCATAATACTATCATATATCTAGTGTTTGGAGTGCAGGTCCTTAACTCTTACAATATAATCATATTTTTTATTGTGTCTTTTCTAATTTTTACTTTTCGTTTTGGCCAATCATCTTTATATCAACTTCTTATAACATATTTTTATATAAGATCCTCATTTAATCATGTGATGTCATTTACAAAACTGTTGTCAATAACTTTTTTTTTTTTGGTTCTATTTTTCTAGTTGTGACATAACTTATCAAAAGACAATTGACTAATCATCATGCAGTATAAGTCTCCTCAATTCATTTGTTTTGCTTAGAAACATTCTTTTGTTTCATTTAGAATAAACATTTGTTTTGCTTAAAAACATTTTCTTTTATCCATTTGTGCACATTGTAGTGGATTAATTGAAATAAGCAAATATGATGGAATATGGCAAAAAATATTTAAGATCAAATATGTCAACATTAAAATACTACTAGAAAAAAGGCTCTTATGACCGGGTGAAATTGATTTTTTTGACCGAGTTTAGGTGCGGCCTTATATTGACTAGTTAAGAAAGCCTGTCATTATTAAAATTGGATCAACAACTGGTCTTAAAAATTACTTTTGCAAACACCTTGGTTAAATGACCGTTCCTAAAAGTTTCAATTTATAATTAAAAATTCCCATTCTTTAGACCGAGTAATTTCATACCCGGTCTAAAAAGTGGGCAATTTTTTTTTTTTTTGTAAAAAAATGTACTTTTTATTTTGTTTCACATAAGCCTTGCCAAATATTATTACATCTAAAAGCTACATTATTAACATATTGTAAACATCTATATGGTTGAATGTAGTTACCCATGGATTGACTACTGGGTTACCATACTTATTCATTTTGATCCTTTTAGACCTCAAATATGAAATGGCTCTACCCTACCCCAGTTTCAGGCAATAAAGGAGAAGATTCTTATTTAATGAACCTGAGTATAACATAGTTAATATACAAAGTATGAGCACTAGATTTTATATGTGTAAATATGATCTCGTGGGGAGTTCTAGGTTGGGAAAGAAAATCAAACTGAAAGCCAATAATAATGAAGTAATAATAGACTAGGTAGAAATACTAGTGACAAGAAGATCATTAATAACTCTAAATTGAAGAATGAAAAACATAGTGCTAGTGACAAAGATTTGGAAGGACAAATTTGTTGACCTAAATGACCTGACGTTGATTGTAACAATTCACTCATTTAATTGTTGATTTTCCCAATCATCACCAGGTCATCCAGCCCAATGAATTTTCCTTCCAAAACTAGATTACGAGCCTTACCTTTTCCATCATCTAATTTAGACGTCGTAATCATCAACTTGTCACTATTAACTCCACCTATTCATGTAGCTCCTCATTATTGGTCGTCACTTTGACTTCCATCTCAACCAAGACCTTATCATACGACCCAATTAAAGCATACAAAAATAGAATTCTCAAGTTTTTATATGAACCATATTAGACTCATTTTCATTAAATAGGATACTCCACCTTTATTACCTAAAACTGAGATAGGTCAGAGTGATATTCTATCTAAAAATCTCCACCTTTATTTTTTAGATAAATGACTGTATGTTTGTTTTTTATATCTTTCTTTCTTCATCCTTTTGGTAAGTCTTAGCTGAAACTATAGTTTGTAATCTGGTAGAAAGTATGGAGGAGGTTGCACAGGAGAGAGTTCGGATTGGTAAAGCGCAACTTCACATTAATTTATTTGGAATAGCGATTAAAGCCTTCAAAAACAACTTTTTAATCGTGATTTACAACATACAAGGTAAGTATGTGAGATGAGATTTGTCTCAATTTGAGTGAATAAACACTTTTGGGATGTCCAAAAGTGATCCCAAACAACTAGAGCTATTGCCATAGCAAAATTGATGGCTAATATACCTCAAGGTAGACACGTTTGCTTAGCAAAACCATTTTATAAGCTGAACTTGGTTCCAAGAATTCTAAGTTCACTTTGCTTAGTAAAACCATTTTATAAGTTGATCTTGGTTCCAAGAATTGCAAGTTTACTTTGTAATGTTCTCAACCTATACCAAGTTGCTCATGTGGAATTTTCCCGACTTTCACTTCCAGAGATTTTAAGTGGCATAGGGAATGCCCTAGTTGAAGTAGATAACACATTGAAGGAATTGTTCCAGAACTTGACATTTTCTGTTGGAGTTCAAGCCTGAACGGATGGAATCATGTTTGAGAGATTGGAAGGATGTCCTCACCCCCAAGCCATTTTAAGGCTGATAAAGCAAGTCCTCAGTTCCCTATAGTTTTAGTTAATGGTTTATTATATCATCTTTTATTCTTATGAAGTTATCCTTCGCTCTTCCGTTTGGGCAAGAGTAAGGATCCACCTTTCCGTAACTTATGTGTCCTTGTCCCTGCCATTTCAATATTTGATATGCAGTAAATAAAGTGTGCATATATTCACAACGTTCGCGCTCTCTCTCTCTCACGATTCTCCACGGTGCGCTCTCGCTCAACTTCCAACATTAGGGTGTCTCTCTCGCCAGTGGCGTCCTTACAGCTGGCGATCACCAACCCGAGCCATGGCCATGATAGAGTAGCAGATCGGTGCTTGGAAATCCAGAAGAAGGAAGCACCAAAGTATTTTGGAGTTGCAATTCTTAGATCGGCACAAAGATGCACGGTGAGCCTCCATCTTCTTCGATCCCAGCCCTCCTATGTTCTTTGTCACTTTAGCTTTGGCGAGCCTCTTATCTCTGTATGCGATTATGGCCCTTTCTCACCTTTAGGGTGAGCCTTTCCTCTCCCTCTCCAGATCTTTCTTGAGGCAATGGGAGTCTTCTTCCTCGCCGTGCGAGCTATTGTAACAACATCTCCCTCGCCGGCAGTCTCCTTCGGCGGAGGGGCCATTCGTCTTTTTCTAAGTTTTTTGTGTTTTGAGGTTTAGTGGTAGTGTTTTCTGTTGTGACCTAGATTCACGTTTTTGGAGGAAGGGTTATGTTGATGGTCTTTGCTGCAATATGCTTTACCTCTTAGAGAACCATTGTTAGGATTGTTTAATGGTGGTGATCCAAAACGCTAGTGTTAGCCTTAGGTTGTTCGGTAGGTGGTTGACATCACTAGATCTGCTTGATTGTAGGAGAAGAGTATTCTTCAGGACATCATTTGTCTTCTTTCTTCTGAGGTTGGGTTTTCTCTATTCCTTACCCCAAATTGGGGCAATTGTGTAGCTGATCAATTTACAACTTATGCTTATAAGGTGTGCCCTATTGAGTGGATTTTGCAACCAACACCTTCTTTCATGTCACTTCTAATATTGGATGTCCAAGAAGCCGGTGCAGCCACTTAGGTTATTTTTATTCCTACATCTTCAGTGGTTTTGGTTATTAGTTTCATTTTCATTTGGTTTGTTTTGTTTTATTTGTTTGTGTTCCTGTCTGGTTTATTTTCTTTTAGTGCAATTGTCATGTTTTGATGTACCTTTTGTTGGAATTTAGGATAAAATCCCATGGGTTATGAATAATAAGAAGGATGAAAAAGAAGAGGAAAAAGGAAGAAGGAATGTGTGTGTGGATAGAAATCTCATATTGATTAGTTGGAGAGAAGTTGAAGGGTATATAAGTCTCAACTTTACTCTTACTAATTGGGCCTTGGACTAACCCACTTTTGTGGAGGGGTGAGGACTTAGGTGATCCTTGGTCCACCACACACACGCGCACCGCTGTCCGTCCGGCTCGGTTCGGTCGGTCACGCGCGCGCCGCCCCCCAATCCGGTTCACGCGCGTGTGAAATAAAAAATAATTTTTTAAATTTCCAATTTGACCCCGAACTTTTAATAGTTACGTTTTTTCCCCTCCTAAATTTCCCAACCAGCGGCAATGTATTGAGATCCGTTTGGATTGTTCGCTTTGTTCTGGTGGGAAAAAAAAAAATAAAGTGCGAAAATGATACCACTTTCGTATTGAGCAAACTATATGTATTTTGTCATTTTGGATATCCTGCAAATTTTCCACATACGCAGACAATTGTCCTTTCAGGAAAATTAGAGACCTCTTTATTTGCGATTGGATCATGACTAATTGAATATATATTCGAAGAAGGCTAATTTGCTCACAAAGCGTGTCAGATGCAAAGACTTTTTGAGCTGTTATATGATTTAATCTTCTTATAATATGCACTGCTTTTACCATGACCCTTTATTCACTGGAGGTGAAACTGCTCACATTCTCTTCCTAAACAACTAAAGCTACCTCCTCTACACCCAATTGAACTTCAGCCGTAGAAATCGAGTTCAACTCCTCCATACTACGCAATCCAGTCCCGAAAGGGTTTCTCTGTAGGAATGAGCCTCTTGCCACTAAGACACGCTCTTCGTCCCTTAATGGTGCCTTGAAATCACAACCCACACTCCATATTTCTCAAGCTCAGTAGCAGCTATAATAGAAAGAAGGGTCCATAGTGAATGACGCTTGCTCGCATTCATAACAGATAAACCCAATGCATTCTCCGTCCTTTCATTAAAAACACCACTTCACAACTGGTCAGATATCTGATACACCTTAAATACCATATGCCCCTACTAAAATCCACAGGCTCCACTATGTCAAAATTCTCAGCCAATTCTTTTCACTAGTCTGGCAGCCTTCTGACGTGGCTCCAAAATAGCTAGGAATTGTAACTGATGGGAATGCATTTCCCTATCTATCTTTTGTCTCATCTATCTTTTTTATTTGGTGATTTTTAAATAAAACTTTTTATTTTTTTAAAAAATATTAATTAAGATATTATCTTTATTTTAGATTTTCTATCTATTAAAATATTTTTTTTTTTTTAAAAAAAGTAAAAATAATTAAATTTAGATTATCGAGATCCTATTTGAACAATTCAGAGCAGTGCCTCTTCCCTATCTTTTGAATAGGCAAGGAAACACATACTATAAGTCATGGTGTCGATACAAATCTAAAACTAACTAAACAGCATCGATACAAATCTAAAACTAACTGAACAAACATATGTTTAGAAGTTTCAGTAAGAAAATTAATCATGATAACAACAAATATGTGAGCTACACCCATTCTCCTGTGTCTAATCATGACGCATAACCTGCTCATCACCTGACATTCATTTTGCCTTTGATGAGCTGCGATCCCTGTGTGGAAATCTTCAGTTTTGGCACACTTGTAATATCATTTGGCAGCTTATTATCGCATGCTACATTTATAAATCACTTTTATAATATTTTACACAGATAAAGAAAATTTAAAACTCATTAACTCTGAATTAAAATTTAACAATTTTTCAACTTCATGCATGTTTAATATATAATATATCATATGAAAATAAAATCAACATAACAATAAATGAAGATTAGAAATATACTATACTTTTTTTTTTCTTTTTTGCGCACCATAGATAGGACAAAAGGAGTATATCATGTTGGAAGCTATTTTCATGTATGCTAGCTAATGGGTCCGATCTTTGTATTAAAAATTTTAGTGATAATAAATTGAAGAAAATGCAATGCTGATGTGAAAATAGCATAGGTCATGAACAAAAACGCGCTCGGAACTTTTGTGGTCGAATATAATAAAAACAAAAGGGACATATGAGGGAGGACAAAAAAGCCAAACTACATAAACAGCAAATAGCAAATTAAGAGGACTCTTGATGAACCCAAGTCCTTAAGTGATGAGAACAATCATCCACAATAGAAAACTTATTGAAATGCGTCAACAACTTCGTTATTCACTACCCAAAAAAAAAACAACAACAACATTTTTTACGATAGAAAATATGAATTCCGTTGCAAATTTAGAAATTTGTGACGGAAACTAAATTCTATCGCAAACTTTGAAATTTGTCACGAATTCGTTTTCCGTCGCAAAAATTGAGATTTGCAACTAAATTCACTTTCCATTGCAAATCTCAATTTTTCAATTTTATTTTTTTGTTCGAAAAAAAATATAAAAAATATATAAAAGATTACAAAATAAAAATAATGTATATCATGAAACATATATTTATAAGAAAGCTAATTGGGAAACGTAATTATATAATAAGATATAAATGACCTAAAAGCAATAAACTAATATTAGCAACAGTGATCCTCCAACAAGAGAAACTTTTCAAGACAACGTTATAAGATATCCATAGAGAAACAAAATATTCCAAGCGTTTTGAACATCCAAAAAAGAAAAAGTACATAATAAAATGAAGACAACTTTGACGCCATGAATCCTATTTCTGAACCTAAGACAAAGAAGTTCCCTTCCCCTTCTTATCCCCTCCAATCTCAAAGTGTTGCACCTCTACAGAAACAAACAATTGAATTATCAGTCAAGTGTGATACAATATGCCAAAGAAAACATGACACATCTAAAACACGCCATGGTTGATATACCAACCTTAATAGCATGTTAGGATACATGTTTGATGGAGGGCTGAAATGCATACTTGTTCAGTTTTATAGTTAGTGGATAATTGCATGCCCAGGACATGCTCAAAAAGAGCTTGAGGGCCCGTTTGGAAGTTATTTTTGGAAAATAATTTTCACCATTTACGAGGTAAAACCTAGGTTTTAGATAATGATTTTGAAAAAAAAAAATGAGTGTTTGGATATTTTGATCAGAATAGCTTTTGAGGGGGATCAAATTTACCAAAAAGAACATTAGTTTTTTTGTATAATTACATTTAAAAGAATAAGGTTGTATTTTAAATATTATAAACATTATATTTCAAAAATATTATAAATATTTTATTTTAAATATTATAAATATTATATTTATACCATTAAGAAATTATCTAACATTATAAAAATTAGATCAAATATATATGTATAAATAAATTGTATAGACAAAAATATTTTGATATAATTTTTAGTAATTCCAATGTGCTTTTTTTTTAATATATAATTTTTAACATTATGAGCAACCCCAACAAACCTAAAGACGTTGGTTATTGAGTGAAGCACGTTGGTTATTGAGCCAAAAAAAAAAAAAAGGAGGAGAAAAAAAGCACGTTATTGTTGGTCGTACGTACGGATATAATGGGGGTATTTTGGGGTTTCTCTAATTATGGTGGGGCTCACAATTCTTCAAAATGAGTTTGAAAAGGTGAAAAGTGAATGATAATATAAAAAGTTGGATTTGGCAAAACCTAGGTTTTGGGTGGAAAATGATTTTGGAGAAAATTTAAGGTATTTGGCAAAACTTTGACAAAACCTAGGTTTTGGGAGTGGCAAAATGCGCTCAACTAGCCAGCTTTCTTTCCAAAGAAATTAACACCGGTTGAAAGCAACGGTTAACAAAGTAGGGGAGAAGTTAATAAAATAATATTTAACAAATTGAAAAGAAAACTCTTCTCTCATCTCTAACGAAATTACTTGTTTGATCCTAAAAGCAAATCTCTATAAAAGTTGCCACAACAATAGAGGATAAAACATTCTCCTTACAAGAGTAAAAAGTAGAAAAGCACAAAAGGGGCAGAGGAAGTAAATCAAGACGATAAAACTAGAGAACTACACTTCAGGAATAAATGACAACAGATAAATTACCTCAACATTTGGAATAAGCTTTAAAATTCGATCTACAACTCGACATCCATTCAGACTTCGAACAGTAGGTTCATCCACATTGTACAAGACAGAAATATCCGTTATGTCAAAGTTCTGTACATAAAATAGGAAATACGTTATGGTTCCAAAAAGAAAAGGGGAAAATAGCTAGGCATTGGAAATTCCAACATAATAGAAGTAACCAACATGAACAAGAGTCTTCATTTGTCTATGTCCAACCGCCCCAGGACCATGAACCCGCACCATAAATATTTATTTACGGACATTAAAATTCCCAAAAAAAAAAAACAAAGAATGAAACAAGGGAAACAAAAGGGAATCATTTAATTCCTCAAAAGTGATTTGTTAGCAGAGTATGTAGATCAGAATGTGGTGACAAATTCTGAATCCCTGGTAATGAATGATATAGAAGTTAAAAGATAAGTGCCAGAAATGAGTTCTTTAATTACGTTTTCAGTTAGAGCCTAAATGAGTTCTTTAATTACGTTTTCAGTTAGAGCCTAGTCGTAATTACTCCAGATAGGGTGTAGTGCAAACATAATTAAATCCTGAAAAAATGTTTCAAAAAATGCTCCCCAAGGCTAAGTCATAAAGCATTGTAAATCAAAATTAAAAAGGATCAAACAAACTCACCCTGAGTCGGTAAGAACCAAATGTGAATATGACAGAATTTGCGTCTTACACCATTTGATCAGTGTATCTTCTTAGCCCAGTCATTTGCTTCACCCAATCCCTTACTATTTGTAAAAGACAAAAAAAATTACTACAAAGTATATATTAATTTGGGAGGAAGGGGTGTGTTGGGGGATGACGAAACAAGATGTCAAAATAATGACAAAATTAGTAACGCCAAAACTTCAATAAATAAAACAGAATTTGACCCAAATTAGTATCCCTTCAACATACATGGAAATAACAACTAGACGATGTTCCTTCATATTAAATCCAAACATCCCTCCAGATAAATTAAAACAAACAGATCATGATTCATAACACTTCCATACACTTATGTGGCTACAAACCAAGGCTACCCGTTAAAAGTTCAATCCCCATAAGACACAGAATATTGTTGTTCTTGAAACACATAAACAGGAGAACCCATGGATATATAATACGAGATGCAAAATCACCTGTCCAAGTCGAACAAGGACCTCCTCTCTCTTAGCAGCCCTCCTCTTCGCTCTCATATAGCCTTGAATGAACCAGAAAATTCCCTACCCAATTTTTTCCTTTTTTTTTTTCCCAGAAATCATCAATAATTCAATCTCAAGTATTTAAATTTGCGACATCTAAGGTATTCAACACAAAATCAAACCTTCTCTAACTCCTAAGTGTGCCGGAGGAGGTGTGGGGTTCACGAGCAATTGATATTTTCTGAGATTATCTTTTTTATTCAAAAATTTGCATTGCGACAGAATTAAAATTCCATCACAACTTGCGAGAGAATTTTAATTTCGTCTCAAATTGCGATGGAATTTTAATTCCGGTGTGAAGTTTTATTTTAAAATTTGCGACCGAATTTAAATTTTGTCGCAAATTGCAAGGGAATTGTAATTCTATTGTAAATTGCGAGAGAATTTCAATTCCATTGCAAAGTTTTATTCTAAAATTTGTGACGGAATTTGTTTTCCATCGCAAATTGCAACGGAATTTATTTTCCGTCGCAATTTCTCGCAAATTCCGATGGATTTTTTTTCCTTACAAATTCCGTCACAAATTTGATATTTTCTAATAATGAATATCCCCAGGAATGGGAATGTAGCATAGCTTAACTTGCCAATCCTTGTGCGTCATATCTTGTATTTGACACAACATCAAGCTACCAGAATGGTGATTCCACTAGATGTATGGTATAAGAGATCAGTTAACTCCTTTGCATCAGACTTTAATATGACCTTCTTGAACCCCAAATTCCACTCCATTTTGAGCTCTTCAAACTTGCAATTACACTACTCGTACCAATTTCCTTAGACATGATACTAGGTTATTCATTGAGTGAGGAAGCCCACTAGGAACAGAACCATCGACTATCACAAATCTTTTCCAGGGGATCTGTCCAAGTCATTTTCAAAAATGCAGGACAAGTGAGAGAGAGGCATTACAATACAAACTAAGGGGCGGGTCAACCGAATAGTTCAAAACCGGCCCATTTCAAATCAACATACCGATTCTCCTCCACAAGATAAAGCAGATAAGGGTTCATATCTATTCCTGGCCCCATTACTCCATTTACTTGTTTCTCTTTCTTCCAAATTCAATCGGAAGGCGATGATGATGATGATTTCGGCGCAACTCTGTCATAAAACTTGCCTTCCGTCAGCGTTCGAAACTACCTCAAAGCCAGAAGCGACGTGGTCGATGATAGTTCCCCAAAGCAGGAACAGAAGAAGGAAAGTAAAATGCTGGAGCATTAATAATGGAGGAGAGGGAGAGAACAAGAGCGAGAGACGCTCCTTCTTGTCTCTGGAGGAAGCTGGTTTGGTTGAAATTTCTGGACTCACCCCTCATGAACGCTTTCTCTGCCGTTTGACGGTATATATAATATTCCCTTTTTCTTTTCTTTTTCATATACCAAACTTGAGCATTTTCTTTCTCACTTATTACTTATCGTTCATGTTTTGCTTGCTTATTAGACTCCTTTATTCTTTTTTATATATAAACTTCAATTAACGGCTTTATAGATGTTCATGAAATTAGTTAGTCAAAATTACACTAAGAAAAGCCATCAAGTAAAGGGTTTAAATAAAGATCGTTCGGAGGTTTTATAATTATAGGTTTACAGTGAACGATGATAAGTAGAAAAAGAAAATTCATGTTTTAAACAATATAGTTCACAATATATAGGGTGTTTCTAAAAGAATAACTGAATCCAAATATAATTCACTTATAAGATAATTAATACTTTTTTTAAAAAAAAAAAAATTGTCCTTATAATCAATACTCATTTCAATTTAGCCCACTAATTAAATTTTCAAATAAATTTTCCAATAAATATAAAAGTGGAAAAAAGTTTCAATTTTATGATATATTTAATTTTTTTTTGTCAAAATATTTTATGACATATTTAATTAGTTAACTATTACTTCTTCTTTCCTATAAATAAGTTAAAATGCTTTATATTATCGGCTAGAACTAGATGGAGTATGTTATATTATGAGGCATTAATTTAAAAAGTTCAAAAAAATGAAATTAACTAGATACATACACACTATACTTAACTGGCTTAAATGACATGAGGTTGAGGTGTGAGAATAATGGAATAAATGATAATATGTGGAGTATATGATTATGAGGGATCTTTTATGTATTACTCCTACTTGAACAAAGTTCTCGCATGAAACTTCAACCTACATTCTAATTGAGCATATATATATATATATATATATATATATAGGACTATGCCAATTTCCTACAATATGATTCCTATGTGTTTAATATATGTGCTCTGTGCGATAACAGATCTAGAAGTTAGCATGCATATAGGGAACAAATTGAATGTTGCATGAAAAATGGGGAGCTAAAGTTCATTTAAGTTTTTTAGCGGGGGAAAAAAAACATATTTGAACGGACAATTCTGAAATATATTTGGGGCAAATATTTTTGTATTCCACAAAAAGACAGTATTTTGTAAATATGATATGTGGGTGTGTGTGTGTGTGTGTATAAAGGCCAAATATTATATTATAAGAAAAATGAATTTTTACTTTCTACTGTTTCACCTTATTTTCAATTTATTACATGTGATTAATTGAAAAATATGTGATTAAGTTCTTGTATAATCTAAATATTTTTTAATGTAGTGCTTGTTGTCATACTTTCAATATTTTGTCCAATTTGAGGAGAATCTTATTTTATAGTGTATAATATGTGTTTTTCCTTTTATTTCGATAAACTATATAATGCATAATCAGTTGTGTTGATATAATTTAATATAATACTATCAAAATTTAACAGGAAAATCTAAATTAAAAATATTTTAAACTATCCCTCCAGCCGCAAATGTAAGATTTAAATAATTGATTTGCAGAGATTAAAAAAAATACTTAAATTTATTATTTGTCAGAAATATGTGTTGGTTTCTCTACACTATCAAATATAGTTATATGTCTTGGAAAGTGGAAACTACTATTTTGATAGAAAACCCCTATTATACGCTACCAATAATGGGAGTTTTTTAAAAAATATAAATTTGGGAGATAAAATTGATAAAATTTTATATTTATGATAAAAACAGACCACTGTACTGTTTCTTCCTAGGACCAGAGAGAGAATTTTACAAACTAAATTTTAAAACAAAAATATATTTTCTCTTTTTTTTTTTTTTTTTTTTTATCAACTTATTCTTATTATATTTACTTATTAGTATAGTTTCTTAAAAAAAGACTTGTATGAACGCTAATAATTTTTTTAAAAAAAAATAATAATTTTAAAAACGGTTTTTTGTTATCTCTAGTCCACGTCATATAATGAGTTTCTGATTTATTTATTATTTTTGGTGCAGATATCTTCGCTAAATCTATTGAGAGTGATATCAGAGCAAGAAGGCTGTTCAATCGAAGAGCTCAATGCTGGGAGGGTATGTGATTGGTTCCTCAAAGACAAGCTGAAAAGAGAGCAGAACATTGAATCTGCTGTGCTTCAATGGGATGATTCTGAGTTCCAATTTTAATTTTTAATTTTTTGTCTTGATGATTTTGATTTGACTGGCTCTTTATATATAGGAACAACGATCATTAACTCCCTCATGGGTTGCACGGGGAGACTTAACTTGACCATCTTATATCTATGGAAATCTTGCAGCTACGAGAACAACACACCTACAAAAGAAGCAGAACTAATTACACCATATCTTTTAAATAGGATCATGACTGGGAAAAAAAATAAAGAAAAAGAAAAGCCTTCTCGCATCAACATTGACTACTTCAGAAAAAATCATGATTTTCGGCATGATAGCCCACAATATTGGGAGTACCCAGCTGATGATATCATAAAATTAAAGGTATTGAAATAAAGTTATTCAATCACTTAAGATTGTGTACCCTGGAAAATGTGAACTCATTAGATTGCTTACATTTACATAGCCCACACATCACACATGCATGCCTTTCGACCACTAATGACATAGCAAACAGTGCCTCTCTCTTCCCTGCTTCTGTGCACAAATCCTTTCATGATCTCCTTCTCCACAAATAAATTAAAAAAGAAATAAATATAACACACAAGGACCGACAACGACTTGTCATGTGAAAACTCATGAAACGTCCTTCTTTCATTTATTGCTTTGTGTGATACTTGTTAGAATCTTTTAAAATGATGAGATGTGTTTTGTTGTAAAGTTATCTTCATTAAATTAATTAAGGAATCTATATGAAGAGTTATGTAAGGAGTTATAAAACTAAATGTCGCCAATGTTATGTCTCTTTAGGTTCCTAGAGACACATTTGAAATGTTATGACCAAAGGTTCTTGGTGTAAGGATATGTTGGATTTTAAGAATACCCTCCATACGATAAGGGTGAAACTCTTCTTGAAAATGTTATTTTAAATAACTATTGATTATGCAAGTTATGTTGGTTCATGAGAGTTCATAAATTTAACATATGGTTATGACTTTTAATTGAAGAGGTGTTGCTTCAAGAGACACCACTTTAAAGTATCATTTCATGGTCTATAAATACCTTACACCATTACTTCATTTGTGACATATGAAACATAAAAAATCACACAACAACAACAGATCAAACTCAATGCTTTTGTCCATGAGTGTACACAAAGATAAAGTTAAATTATCACTTTGGTCTTCCCGTCAGTTTATGGATGATAAGTTGTGCTATATTTCAACCTAGAACCCATAGCTCAGTGTAAAGCTCTCCAAAAACTTGATGTGAACCTTGGATAGAGTACAGAAATAATGCTTTTTGGCACTCTATGTAATTACTCAATCTCTTTTACATATAGATGAGCAAACTTTTCTATTGTATAATCAACTTGAATGGGCAAGAAATGAGCAGACTTGGCTAAACAATCAACTATAACCCACATTGCATTATGATTCCCTAGGTGTCATCAACAACCCCATAATAAAACCATCGATATACTATCCCACTTCCATGTCGGCACCTCCAAACTCTGCAATAGCCTTGCTGGCCTCTTATGTTCAATCTTGACTTTCTGACAAGTCAAACTACAACAGACAAATTTTGTCACATCTTTCTTCATATTTTGGTGATCCCTGGATAGATGGTGTATTTACTCGATGCATTTCCTCTAAGATGCAACTTTTAGATTTTTCATCATTAGGGATGCAAACCTTCACTTTAAATCTCATGATACTATCATCACCTACCTCATAATTATTGACTCCTCCTTCCTCCAATTCTTCCATAATTTTCAATAAAGATTCATCCTCTGACTAAGCCATCTTCATATCTTTCCAAAATTCATCCTCAATTCGTACGGATCGGATCATAACTTCCTTACCAACTATCATATCTATGTCCTTCAACGTTTCTAACCAATGGTTTTCACAAAGACTCAAGTGAAATACATGACTGACTTTTTTGCTTAATACGTCTACAACAATGTTGGCTTTACCAGGATGATACTTTAGTTTGAAGTCATAATCTTTTATAAACTCCATCCACCTCGTCTGCCTATTGTTAATCTCATTCTAATTCACAAGATACTTCAAACTCTTATGATCACTAAAAATTTCATAATATGAACTATAGAGGCAATGTCTCCAAATCTTTAGTGCAAATACAACTACTGACAATTCTAAGTCATGGGTCGGGTAATTCTTTTCACATGGCCTCAACTGTCTCTAAGCATAAGAACAAATGTTTCCTTCTTGCATCAATACACATCCCAAACCCTTCAAAGACACATCAATGTACAAGGTCTACGATAAATTAGGATCATGAATAACCAACACTAGCGTAGAGGTCAACTTGCTCTTCAACTCTTCACAAGTGGCTTCACACAAGTCTGTCTAAATGAACGGTTGATCCTTCCTAGTCAACTTAGTAAGTGACATTGCTAACAAGGAAAATCCTTGTACAAACTTCTGTAGTGTCCAACTAATCCCAAGAAACTTAATCTCAGCCACACACTTTGGTTGTTCCCACTGAAGAACTACATCAACTTTGGTAGAGTTTACTACAACTCCTTTAGCTGAAACTACATGGCCAAAGAACTTCACCTTTCTAAGCCAAAACTCGCACTTGCTCAATTTTGCATAAAGCTTCTGCTTTATTAACACTTACAACATTGTTATAAGGTACTCTCTGTGTTCCTTTTCATTTCGAGAGTATATGAGAATACCTTCTATGAAAACCACCACAAACTTATCCAAATATGGTCTAAAGATCTGGTTCATGTAATCCATGAATATCACTGGGCATTAGTCAAACCAAATGGCATTATTAGAAACTCATAGTGAAGTATCGTCTTTGAAAGGCCATCTTAGAGACATCCCCTACTTTAACTCTCAACTAATGATATCCTGACCTCAAGTCAATTTTGGAAAATACCGTTGAACCCACAAGCTGATCTAGCAAGTCATCAATCCTTGGTAGACGATATTTGTTCTTGATGGCAACTTTGTTTAGTGGTGGTAATCAATGCACAATGGCAAGGTCCCATCCTTCCTTTTCACAAATAGAAGAGGTGATCCCCATAGTGATACGCTTAGTCTGATAAATACCTTCTCAAGTAGTTCTTCCATTTGCTTCTTCAATTCTGTTAATTATGCTGGAGCCATTCGATAGGGAGCCTTAGAGATGGCTCCATCCTAGGTACTAGGTCAATCGAGAATTCTACTTCCTACTAAGGAGATAATCTAGATACTTTCTTTGGGAATACATCAGGGAACTCATTCACAATTTCAATTCTATTGATCCCTTCTTCTATCTCAACTTGAAAAGAAAAGAAAACCATATATAGACTTGACATCCTTATTTGATACAACTTTCAACTTGAACAACTGATAAGAATGGAGGGCCACTAGGAACCTCTACAGGCATAGAATACACAAGCAAAGAAATAGTTTTTACTTAACACTCAAGTGTGGCACCATTAGTTGTAAGCCAATACATACCCACAATCACATCAAGAGCCTTAAAGGGCAAATAAATAAAATCAATCTTTGTCTTACGACTCTCAAACTCCAACACAATATTCAAACATGGATTAGAAGTTTTCACAGAAGATCTAGTAGGTATTGACACATTTATATCAAAATGTAACTCACAAACATGTAAGTTTAGTCTCTTGGCATACTCAAAAGCTATAAAAGAGTATGTGGCGCCAGAGACAAATAAAGTAAGGATATCATAACTCTGCAATTTAATTTTACCTCTAATGAGATTGGGTGAAGCACTCACCTCCTCTTAGTCAAACCAAAGACTCATCCTGGCATAGTAGATCTGGATGCATGAGAATCCTGCTCGCGTTCTTGACAAAAGTGAGAGATGCGTCCCACCTTACCACAAGTGAAAAAAGTCAAACAATGTCCCTGATGATACCTTCCACATTTCGAGCAAGTTAAGGTCTATATAGTACTAGGCACAGGGGCATTAGAGCCTCTATGGGATGACTAGCTCCCCCTGCCCTTGCTTTTTTAAGCTTGAGTCCTCAAACCTGACCCACCCTGAAATGATCCCCTCGAGCAATTGTTCTTCTTCTTTTTGAGTATCTAGAGCCTCCAAAACTATAACCACTCCTCTTGTTAAAACCCCCAGTAGGACTAGTATAAGATAAGGATGTGGAACCGATATAAGATGAGAATCGGCCCTGTGAGCCCCTTATAGGGTTGAGCTCATAACTATAACCCCGTATCTCTGCATCCAAAAGATGGATTCATGTACACATATCCTCAAAAGAAGCTATCCTAAGGGTGTTAACTGTCTCCTAAACTCTAGTTTATCGTTCTGTAGCAATCTATCCACGTCCACTTTTCATTCCTTTGTGACTAATCGTAAGCCATATACTTGACAAGCTCAAGAAATTGTGTGATAAATGAATCTACATCCAAGTCACCTTGCTGAAAAGCATAGAAACTGCTGGAAAATAGTGTTGACAGAATATCACCTTGAACTCTTGCCAATTTGAAATATTTTTGTTAGAATCGCTAACACCCAAAAGGGAGGGTGAATTGGGTGTAGGATTAAAAACTTAAGAAACTTTGAAAATCTTTTCGCATAGAAATATGTATGAAAGTAATGATTGTAAATTCATAGACAATTATTCAAAACATATATGCTAGGAACATAAAATCTTAGGGAAGAGAATATGCAAACTATGATTTATCCTGATTCAGTCTAATCCATGATCACGTAAGTCCAGTCCCCAGGCTCCTCCTGAGATAAGTCCAGTCCCCAGACTCCTCCTGAGATTACAATTCACTATCTTTCTAGAGTTTTAACTTGGTACTTGCGAACCACTACAATCCTACAAGTTCAGCCGGGCACTTGTGAAGTTGTTTGCAAATCTCTCACTGAGATACTCCCTTTACACATTGTAAGGATACAACCATTATGATGAAGGATTACAATTAATATTTTCTCTCAAAAGTGAATAAGATGAACATTGAAGTACATTACAAATAATCTCACTATTTATGGTAAATTGTATGATCACTGAGAAAACAGAGAGTATGGGCGAAATCTCCTAACTACTTGGTCACTACAAAATCTCCACAAATAAGGGTCTTCCCAAACATAATATTTAGATTCACTTTTCAATTTCAGAGTTTGGGCCCTAGTGGAATCAATAGGTAAAACACCAGTAACCAAGTAATTAACTAAATCTGCATACCATGGAATCTTACCTTGTAGCTATAAAAGCTGCTCGTCAGGAAAATCATTACAAATGGAAGGAGGGATTGGAGGGAGAATAAGTGATGCGACTCAAGTGATCAGCTACCAAGTTCTGTGCTCCACTTCTATCTCAAATCTCAACATCAAATTCTTGGAGCAATAACAATGAGTCTAGGCATCTGCCTTTTTCAAAAGAAACTTCAAAGCAGCATGGTCAGAGAAAACAATTACTCTACTAGCTAGCAGATATGACCTAAACTTATCAAAGGAAAACATTATAGCCAACAGTTCTTTTTTAGTGGTGTTGTAATTAGACTGGGCAGAATCCAAAGTCTTGGAAGCATAAGCAATGACATGAGAGGCTCTGTCAACCCGTTGAGCTAAGATGGCGCCAACAACATAATTAGAGGCATCACACATAAGCTCAAATGGAAGAAGCCAATCCAGAGGTTGGATCACTGAGGTCGTGGTCAGGCACCACTTCAAAAGATCAAAGACGGACTTACAATTATCATCAAATACAAACTCTGCATCCTTATGTAGAAGGTTGGACAAGGGTAGGGCAATCTGGCTGAAATTCTGGATGAAGTGTGGGTAGAAACCTGCATGACCAAGAAAAGAACAAACTTCCCGCACAAATGTGGGGTAGGGTAAAGGAGTAATAACATCAATCTTAGCAGGATCTACCTTAATATCCTTACTAGATACTACAAGTGTGCATGGTAATGCTCCCAGAATCAATTTTTTTTTTTAATTTCTGTTCCTAGGAGTGAAAATGGATCAGAATTGTGTTTGGTAATCCGTTTTTTTTTTGTTCTCGAGATGAACTGGTTTATTTTTTGTGCTGGGGAATAAAAAAAGAAGCAGAAAATTTCTACTTCTCTACAAAATCATTTTTCTCTCGGAAAAAAAAAACTGGACTTCTTCCTGCTGCTTCGACCTTCTCTAAAAAAACCCATAGCTATTCTTCCCTTTCGTCATCCTCCGTTGCCGCGGATGACTACGTTTCTCATCTTCTTCCCTTCCTCCGTCGCTATTTGTTATCATGGTGGTTGTGGGTGGTACCTTGTCTCTTATTTCTCCTTTTTTTGCGACGTCTATGTGTATGATTGAGGCTTGTGTACTGAGTGAGATTCATTCTTCTTGGAGCTGCAACTCGAAACCATCCATGCTCTTTGTCTGCAAGTGAATTTTAGGGATTTGACCACCATTTCTTTAATCTTTCATCGCGGTATGCTCAAATCCTTTCTCTTTCACTGTGATTGCTTCTGATTGATAGAAAGGATAGATGCTAGAATCTTAGTTGATTAAATTATTATATTAAGAATTTATTATTCGACAAAAAAAGATTTAATGTTAACTTGTTAATAAATTTTTTTATTTAACCGTAAGAGTTTTTCTTGATGCTAGGAAGTGTATTATTTGTTGGTAATTATGGGAGTTGTTTTTGAGTTAATTTTTAACGCCTTTGGGCTGTTTGAGGAAATGTGTGAAGGAGAAATTAAAGGTGTTGTAGAAAGTTCAGGAAAAGGAAGCTTGTTTTATTGATTTCAATTGCTATGAAATATGGGTGTTTGATCTAATGTTTGAGTAGGGGGTTTAAAACAAAAATGTGTAGCTTCTTATGATTAAAGTATTATAGCCTAAACTATGGAACGAAGGAAAGATGAGATTGAATTTTGACGATTTGTCACTTCATGACACTGAAGGAAAGATGTTGATTTGAAACTTTGATGATGAAGTTTACTTATTTTGTGTTAGCCTTTGGGAATGCCTATGAATTGTTTAATGAAATTGTCTGAGGAAGGAACGTTGTGGAATTGAGGAATGGACATTGTTGGCTATTTGTTGATTTTAATTAATGTGGCTAATATTGGATTTCCCCCTATTTTTGAAATCTTTCCTAGTGTTGACAGCTTGAATCAATTAATCCACTTTGGTTTTGCTAATCTCCCTGGTGGCTTTAGTTAATCTGTCCCACATACTGCTACACCATCTTTGGTACAAGACAGCTGTCATTAATCAAGGTTGAAACTAGTTTGTTTGCGAATTTTGTTCTTGGATATTGGTATTCATGGCTGATATATTTGATTCTTGAATTTTGTTCTTACAAGTACAAGAAATCATGGATAGTTTGAGGCTCAAGTTCAAGATGGTTTTGTTCTTCGTTGCACATGAAAATAGACTATGATGGCTATCCAAAATCTTCTTCAGATGCTAAGGATATTGAGTTTTGAAGAGGGTTCCATGATGTTTGAGAAGGAGTATAGTCTCTCAAGAAAGATAATTGATTAGTTATAGGATTTTTGCCCAACATGGGAATTTCCTTTTTTTATAGTTAGCAAGTCTTCTTCTACTGTGATGATTGCATAGTTCAACACACCCTCAGCACCAAAAATTGATGTAACATGGCCCTTTGTCTTTTTTCTTCTTGTATCTTTGTTTTCTCTTTTTTTTTTGGGCTCTTTACCCTTGTAATGAACAATTGCTTTAGTTGAATGATATTTTCCTTTTTAGCTGTGAGCTTTTTTTGTCAAGTGAAAGATAAATTTTCATGATTTAGCTCATTTTAGTGAACTATTGATTTCGCTTCTATATAGTTTTTCTAGGAATTCTAATTCTCAGAATGAAAAAAAAATGTGTTAACAAACGTAATTCTGATTCTCAGAGTAAAAATAAAATGAGTTAATAAACGTAATTCTAATTCTCAGAACTCTTCCAAGGCACAGAATCAGAAAAGCCTGTTTCATCTCAGAAACAGTGCTGGGAAACAGAATAGTTGCCATGCACACCCTACATGTCCCAAAACTATGCCTGACTCAACCATAAAGTGACACTTTTCAAAATTAAACACAAGATTAGATTCTATGCATTTATTTAGGACTCTAGACAAATTAGCTAGACATGCATCAAAATCAGACCCATACACAATGAAATTATCCATAAAAACCTCCATGCAATCCTCTAGAAACTCATAAAAGATACTTACCATACAACGTTGGAAGGTTCTAGGGGCATTTAGAGACCAAAGGGCATCCTCCAGTAGGCATAAATGCCAAAGGGACATGTAGCCATCCAAAAACCAGTAATAAGACTTACCGCCAACTGCTCCAACATCTTATCAATGAAAGGAAGATGATAGTGATCCTTGTGGGTAGCTTGGTTGAGTCTCCTGTAGTCAATGCATACTCTCCAGCTGTTTTGAATTCTTGTGGGGATGAGCTCATTCTTTTAATTGGCTACCACAGTCACTCCATATTTCTTGGGAACCACCTAGACTGGGCTAACCCACTGGCTATTGGAAATGGGATAAATAATATCAGCTACAAAAGCTTAGTCACCTCTTTCTTCACCACGTCTAGAATAAGTGGGTTTAGGCATCTTTGGGGTTGTCTCACTAGCTTAGCATCCTCTTCCAATAAAATCTGATGCATGCTATTGGAAGGGCCAATACCAACAATATAAGCTAATGTCCACCCAATCGCCTTTTTATTGGCCTTCAACAAGCTTAGCAACTTCTCTTCTTGATCAAGTAGAAGGTTGTTGGCCACAATAACTGGTAGCTGCTCATTCACCTCTAGAAAGGCATTTTTCAAATGATCTGGAAGAGATTTCAACTCTAACTTAGGTGGCTACTCAGTGGATGGAAGCAGCTTAGTTGGTTGCTCACCTCAGTGGCTGAAATCACATGCACCGAAACAGAAGCAGTTGTGTATAGGCAGCTCAATGTTAGTGTCATAATTTAGTTCATATTCAGAATAGACATCAAAATCAGAAGTGACATCAAAATTAGAATTCAACTCAAATTCACAATCAACATCAGAATCCTCAATAAATGAAGAATCACCAATCAAGTCAGAATCACCATATAATGCATCATTAATTTCAAAGGCAAATAGGGCACCACTCATTCTCAAAACAACCACAAACACCAGCATTCACACATAGATGCAAAATCAGGGTAATCAACATACCATTCAGCAAGCACATAATCTACAACATTATTAATCACATCAATGCACAAAACTGAATGCTCTTTCCTAAGATGTTTCATGGTATCAAAAATATTAAAATTAACGAGAATATCACCAAATTCCATGGAAAGAGTACCAAAATGCACATCTATCTTAGTCCTAGCTATTTTCATGAAAGGCCTCCCTAGAATGATTGGGGACCTATTGTTAGGAGATTCATCGTCCATGTCTAAAATGTAAAAGTCAGCAGGGAATGGCAATTCATTTACTTTGACTAAAACATCTTCAATTAAACCAGTGGGATGAGCATTACTCCTATTTGTTAGTTGGACAATAACACCAGTAGGACGCACAGGACTAAGACCAAGAGATTTATAAACAGATGTAGGCATGACATTAATGGAAGCACCTAAATCTAGCATGCAATCATCAAATCTATAATTCCCAATAATGCAAGGAATAGAAAACGTACCTGGATCCTTGCACTTACGAGGCATGATGGGTTGGATGAGTGCTGATACATTCTGGTTTAAGCTTACTCGTGCAATCCCCTTCAGTCGCCTCTTGTTGGTACACAATTCTTTAAGAAACTTGGCATATTTGGGAACCTGCTTGATTGCATCTAAGAGAGGAATGTTGATCTCAACTTTCCTGAATGTCTCAAGAATGTCCTGCTCTTTTGTATTCTTTTGCAACTTCTTGGATTTAGGGCTCTCTGAGGGAAAGGAAGAGGAATAGGAATGTCAGGTTCCTCTTCGCTTTGCTTCACTGCCTCGTTGGTTTTAGAGTCAATCTTCTCAACATATAACTCTTTTTTTGATATGGATTCAGTCACATCTGCAGCTTGTTTAGGCTCCTCTAATTGCTTGCTAGAACATAGGGAGATAGCACTCACATTCCCCTTAGGATTAGGAATTGTTTGTGAAGGAATAGTGTTGAATACCTGAGGTCAGAACTGGTTCAATGATGTTGCCAATTGGCCAATCTGAGTTTGCAAACTCTGAATGGAAGTTTCAGTTTGCTGTTGGAACTGCATAGTGTTCGTGGCAAATTGCTTCATCATATCCTCCAATGAGGAACCACTACTAGGCTACTGTTGTGTCGCCTGTGGAGGGTACATATGGATGGCCGAGGAGGTGGTGCTAGCAAAGGAGGTGCAGATTGCTGTTGGGAATTCTGTGGTCTGTATTGTCTCTGCTGGTAATTTCCTGAATTCTACTGATATTGGGTACTCTGGTTCTGATTCTGATTCCAAAAAAAATTGGGGTGATTTCTCCAGCCCGAATTGTAAGTATTAGAAAATCCACTATTTTGCTGGTACTATGGCTTTCCCGGAAAAACACCCACTGCAGCTACCGACTAGTCTTGATAAGCATGATCATGCAAGGTAGGGCAAGAGTTAATAGAATGATAAGGGTCAGAACAAAACCCACATGAGTATCTAATCTGAGGAGGGGAAGACTGTACTGTCTATCATTGCCAACAGCCTCACCAGAGAGATCAGATCATCAAGTCTATTCTCTAATCTCTGGGAATCGTATTGGACTGGAGGTGCTTGAGTCTGGTAAACAGCCATACTATTCGCTCAGGTGCCAAACTGCTGAGAATTAGCAGCCATAGTGGATATCAACTCTCGGGCATCTTCAGGTGTCTTGTTGTCTAAGGCCCCACCACTTTATTCCTAGGTAAGAGTAATTTATCACTTATTAAATTTGTTATTTGAAAAATAAAAATTTTGTCATAGTTTATTTTTTTCTAGAGGTTCTAAAGTTTAAAATCCCAAATTGAGATTATAGAAACATTAGATAATGCTAGTGTAATGCTCCAATGATCTCAATTCTCAAATCTAATATAGTTCTAATATAACATTTCCTACTCGTAGGAAATTTTGAGCAACTCGATGAAGGATAAATTATAAACATCTAGTGTTGCTAAAAGACTTTGTATTAATTAAGTTTCTCGTTACTCTAAGCTTTGGGATAAAGATTTTCCTTGATTGGAACTTCAGTAATACCAGGTAACGTGGTCCTATCTATGTTATTTATCAATGTTGCTTGTAGGTTTTTTTGAAAAACTCGACAAGCCTAGAATGAGTAAAACTTGTATGAACCTTGATATTTTATGACCAATAAGGCCTTGTGGGAATGTGTGAAACATAGGACTAGAGAGAATAATTTATGGAATCATTAGAGACAACTATAGGTCTGAATGCATAAACTGAATTTTTTTTATATCTTTGTGATTCATGCCTCGAGAATGGCCCTGTATGGGCAATTGAACTACTAGTGCGATGTGTTTCAAAGTGTGAAATTGATGAATATATGTGTTATGTGTGTCATGAACTAAGATTATGTATTGCTCATATATTTTTGATTAATTGGATAAAGGATATACACTTGTGTTAGAACATGGTGATTGTATGTTATGAACTGAAATGCATGAGCATGAGAATATGAAAACCCATTGAGAATAATGTGATATAAATGAAAGAGTTAGTGAATGGATGTGATTGATAAAAACTGAATACCACGTGACAGGCTGCTAGTTTGATTATTTTGCACCACTAACTGGCATATATTTATAGGGTATTATTCCTTGATAGTACACCCTAGGGGTTTCTAGGCAGTATTCTTGGGGCCATAGTAGTATTCCCAAGAGCAGAAACCCTACTGGAGGAACCCATGGTCCCTTATGTGCTCTATAGTACTTTGGATGGTCTATATCACGCTTGGGGAGAGCTTGTGAAAGTAACCCAGTAACATGGAAAATACTTAGCCCATGGGTTCAGTTGGAGGATATAAGGATGGTTAAGGGTTAATGAAAGATAAAGAGTACTTATGCATAATGACATTTTGTAAAACAATACGTTGTATTGTGAGTAAATGTTCTGAGAATATGAATGGATAAGATCATGCTCTTGATCAATATATTTGCTTGCCTTTCTGCCTAATATATCTACTTGACATGTTTGTATGTTAGTCCCACCTGGATTCCCACGGGTGGTGCCAATAGGTAATGTGGGTAGTGATTGCATTACTAAGGTAGTGGTCTCATCCCATTACTTCTCACATTTTTCAGGTGAGGGATCTAGGGTAAGAGCAACTAGGAAGGCATCTAATGATATGACTATCCTAACAAATTGCTAACAATTATTGCTTATTTATTTTTTATTGCCACATTTAGGGAATTTTGCCTATTACATCATGGTGCATGTGAATTTATTTAGAATATATAATTGCAATCTTTTGATAGACGGTCGAGAACCTAGAATGTTTATTTACCTAATTTAGATTGTGGATTTGAGGAACTCGTTCTAAGGTCATCTTTATTTTTATTTATTTTTTTGAAATCCACATGAAGCTTAGGGTTAATTAAAGATGGTGTTACATTATATGCCACTAACATAAGGTTCATGGTATTTCTTTTATTTACAATATAATTTTTTTAAATCCATTACAAATGTCAATCCTCATTAAACTGACATGAAAATTTTTATTAGTAACTTAAAAACAAAAGTAACAACAGGAGGTTTAATACTTTAATATTTAAAAATAAAACTTTAAAAATGTTAAAATACTATTCTAAGGTGAATCAGGCCACATGCAATTAAACTATGGCTTAGCTGATTTTGAACATATTTTTTTTTAATATACATTTTATAATTTAACTACGATCAATTCCCTATCTCCCATTACATTCTTCTTCTCCTCATTCTAATTAAAAAAGTATTATATTGTGGTGAAAGAAATAATTTTCACAACTACAATTGATAATACAAGGTTGACATGGTTTTGATGGTATGGGTTTTGGTTTCTTATAAGTATTAGAAAAGAAATAAAAATTGGCACGAAGTTTAATGTTAAACTGATATTGCCAAGGATGGAGTTAATATGCATTGTATTCTCTCTTTTTTCATTGTAAAACTTAGAGGAGTTAGATGCCATTCTTATTCAATTCATCAAAAGGCATACTAAGCAAAAAGTTATTATTTATAAGCCACAGCCTAACTCAGAAATTAATGACATTTCATTTTAAAATGTAATTACAATTAATGATAAATATTCAAAAATAAAATAGTTGACAATCTTGGCATTAATATCATAATGGCCTCAATATCTTTTTTTCTTTTTATTCCAATCAATTTACTTTGGGGTAATTGTTATTTTTACTCTAGAAGTTTTGCCTTAGGAGCACTAGGTACCCCAGAAGTTTTTTGGAGTATTTTTGCTCCAAAAGTTAATAAAACGTAGCATTCTTGCCCTACTCTCATGGTAACCTAATGGTGACCATTTAAATGACATAGTACCATCCAAACTAACATAGTGGAGTGCGAGCATATATGTTGTTAGTTCTCTATGTGTTTTGATGATAACTGACAATTGTAAACTCAAGTTGTAGTTTGTCTTTGGTAAGTTGAAAAACTTACTATCAAAGGCAAACTCGAGTTTTGGTTTCAAAACTTGAGTTTTGACCTTGACAGATAGTTGCTCATTTTCAATAATCAAAGCAAAACTCAAGTTTCCAAAGGAAACTTGAGTTTTGGACTTACAGAGAGCACTTAGTTTTTCACTTAAAGACAAACTCGAGTTTTGACCGTAAAACTCGAGTTTTGCATTACATAGAGACTTCGCATTATTTTCAAATGAAGACAAAACTCGAGTCTTGGTTTGGAAACTCAAGTTTTGCCCGACAAAGAGTCTCCAACATTTTAAACATATGCAAACTCGCCGACTTAAAAATCCAGGATCCTACTTTGCTATGAGTTCTCTAAGTTTTCTCTAAGTTATGAGAAAACTCGAGTTTTGATTTCAAAACTCGAGTTTTGACTTGCGTAGAGTTTTCAAGTTTTACTCGCCTTGAAAACTCGAGTCTTCACGAAAAAACTCAAGTTTTGTCTTGGCTCGATTTCTCAATGTTTTCATACTTAAATGAAAACTCGAGTTTTGATTTGGAAACTCGAGTTTTTGCCAAGCCGAGAGCTTTGAACATTTTCAATGTTTTGAAAACTTCAGTTTTGGATGAAAACTCCAGTTTTGATGTTTTGGACTTAAACACACAGTTTTCATTAAAAGTCAAAAACTCGAGTTTTGTTTTGGAAACTCGAGTTTTGAGTTTCTCTCAAAAATGTGCTCAAGAGCTAAAATCACGACTTTCCTCTCTGGATGGAGGAAACTCGAGTCTTGATATTGAAACTCGAGTTTTGCCTTAAGTACACAAAATGCTTGAAAACTCGAGTTTAGAAGAACAAACTCAAGTTTGCATCGCTGAGTCTGAAATTCAAATCTGACGAATTTGCAAAACCTTCTTGTTTGATTTTAATACTTCCTATGATTATTCTCTAATGTTCCTAGATATGTTTAACCACTTTGTTAGTGAGTTTCAAATGAATTAGAGAATGTTTATTAAAGGTTTAAAGCAAAAGCAAAAAGTGATGTCAGCACATTAAATGCAAAACCTAGAAAGTTGCATACTTTTGGGTAATCCATCTCGCACACGCTTGCAAAGGATTAAAGAATGTTTTCCACATCCAAAGAAATGCTACTCCAACGGATTAATTTGCGAAGTCAACTCGAACTTCGCGCAACTGGATTAAGTGGAGATTAGAGAGAGAAGAAGACCAAAGCTTAAGGCAACGGTTATAATGAAGATTACAACACAAGCATTTAATGCTCTCTCAATATAAATAGGCAAAGATTCAAGTCTTCGAACTAACACATCTACCGAAAACGAATTGCATTCAAAGTTCTTCAACTACTTTCGCCACTTGTAAAGTATCTTCCGATACATTAAGCTTCAAAGTGTTTATCATTATCCACTCTTAGAGAGAGTCTTTTATTGTAAATCATTTATTGTAAAGAATCACAAGTCAGGGGACTTGGTGATTGGGGTCATTGATTACAACTTGTAAGGGGAAGTAAGTTCTAGTGAGAGAATTACTCTTGAGTATAGAGTGTGTAATCAATTAAGATAGTGGAAATCCCAAAGTGTCTGGGGACTAGACGTAGGTCAAGAGGTTGGACCAAACCAGTATAAATTCTTGTGTCTAGTTCTTCTCCTTTCTACTCTGTTCATCTCTGTTTTCGCTGTCCAAAATAGAGCCTTCGAAAAAGATTTAAAATCCCCAATTCACCCCCTCTTGGTGATTTAGCTCCATTTTCATATGTGAATGTAGACTCACTGACGTGGCTAAAATGCATTATTAACTCGACAAACCAGAAAAATTACCTCGATGGCCAATCCATATCCAATTGAAATCGTGATTAGGGCACAAGTCGATGGACTAGAACAAATTAAGGCAAAGCAATTGGGAGTGAGAGAGTAGAGAAATCATGATAGAAAGTAAGGCGTATGTGATGTCTTAGTCATGGGCATAGATTCTTCCTTGATTTTTAGTTATGAAATCTTTGAATCATATGTAAAGTAGATTGTGACTGGAACTTTGGTTTCTTTAAGTGTTCTCACAGTGTAATGTTGAACTCACCTTTTGTCTCTTTGTGTAATGATGAATTAAATTTAATTTAGGATTAAGGTTAAATGGCATTAGATGGGTGAAGTGGTCCTGACGGTGTTCCAAACGGTGAGCCCAACTAGGTCTGGGATATTGAGGATGTGCTATATGGAAATATATTGAATGAGGAGGGAGACAATGGATATAGCAACAAAGGTGAAGAAAGAGATTGGGATAACAGAGTAGCTAAGTTACAAAATATATTATTGGGCTTGAAAGATGTGAGGAAGAAGCTATCTAAAGATGATGGGGAGGAATTAACGATGAGCAGTTGGCTAAAATTGGACACAATAATGAAGAGAACGATGGGGTGATTCCATGTGAAGGTGAGGGTAAAGGTGAGGATGAAGAAGAGGATCACGATTCTAAGGGTGATAGTGATTGATAATGAAGAAAAGCCTAATAGGTCTAAAATTAAGCCCCTTTTCATGTTCGACGGGACATATACAAACAAGAAGGAATTCATTGTAGACATAAATAGGTATGCCATTATTGTTGGAGTTCAGTTGAAGCTTGTTAAAAGTGAGCCTTTAAGAATTAATTCAAAATGTGAAAAATAGTGCCCATTTATGTTGTATGCCTCCAAAGATATATTTAATTCGGGTCTAGAAGTGAAGACCTATTATTAGAACATAGCTACAGTCGAGTATTTAAGAATATTAAGGCTTCTATAAAGTGGTTAGTTGAGTATTTCACAAGGAAAGGTGCATGAAAGGTGTAATATCCTGAATTTTTAGGCCTTGAGACTTGAGAATAAGCCTAAAGTAGGCATATGACTAAGCCCAATTCGAGAAAAGTCTTAAGAATATTGAGAGATAGGAAGCCTCTCGGGGACTAAGTAACTCGGCTATACGGGGCAATGGACCTAGTATGTATAAGCTGTGGAATTAAAGTGCTAATGAAAAGGGGCATAGAAAGCCTATATGGTGTAAATCCGGTTGGAAAATATGCCACCCAACTATATCCTAAGGTATAGGATAATTAGTTGAGCGAAAATATGCCGGTATAAGTAAGTATACGGTATTTTCAAAAATAATCGATATGCCCTGCGTTTTTTAGGAAACATAGTTATTTGGTATCGTTTGTCGAGTCTTGGTATGCATGTCGCAATCCCGAGTAAAACCCAAGCAGAATTCCGAGCAACCATTAATAAAGTAGCTTTATTAAAGTAACTTTAATAAAGTAAGGTCATAGGAAGGTCATAGGACTAATGATGACATACTTTTGTGTTGGTCTAAAAGATCATAACACGTATCCCCTCAACATGACAAAGTATAAAGTTGCTTTTGTGTTGTTTCAATGGAAAGATGACATGTGTCTCATTATGATTATAAAGAAAAAGCTACTTTTGTGTTGGTGCAATGAGAACATGACACGTGTCTACTCATCATGACAAGGTACAAGGTTACTTTTATGTTGGCCCAGTGGAAGGATGACACGCGTCCTGTCATGATTACAAATTACAAAAGGCATTTATAAAGGCCTAACATATCTTGCTTTGTATATGTCTATTAAGGTGTACAATCCACAGGTAGTAACAAGGGCTGGAATCCCGAAGGATCCCAAAGTAAGATAGTTGATCTCATATACAGAGTATGCAAGCAACCACAACTAGGAAAATAACATATCATAAAGCATTCAGTACAACACATGCAATAACATCATAAAAGCATACCACACATGCAATGTATACCGCGGAAGGACCAAGTCCTAAACAAACATAGGACTACTTAACAAAGCAAGCCCCAGATCCACAGTGCTGGGAAAAATCACAGTAGTTAGGCCTTAAACCCAAATTACACTGAATGCATAAATGCATGTCCGCCTCACGAGACACAGGTTGTAAAATTATTTACACTGTCATCCTTCAATTCTTCTGCATTCCTTCTATTAGTTCATCTTCAAGCAACCTTCCCTTCGGAATCTCATGTAGCACTTCTTCTCAGTGCACACCTACTAACTAGTAGTGGGGGTGATATTCTAGGGAATCTCGGTAGCAGACAATACAAAACAATGCATGCAAGATAAATACTAGTGTGTGAAGTGTTTGCCTTGCATAGGCTTATGTTAACATAATTACATTTCTGCATGCTCAATTCTCATACAACGTACTCATGGCCATAGTAAAATTAGAAACAGAGCATCAACCATTCAAATATGTTAAACATAAACAAGCAAGCATAGAAATCATACATATTAACACACAAGCAATAATATCCAAGTACATGCAAGTAGGGTAAGTCCACTACCTTTTAAGGACTACTGTCCTTACTCAAGTTCCTCTTTTACCCAAGGTTATTAAAACCGGACCGATCGCTGAACCGGGTCAAAGGCTAGAAGGTTAAGGGTCAAAGGGTCGACCGAGTCAAACCGGAGCTAAACCGGGACCAAATCGGTGAAAAAGTAAAAATTTTATGATTATTAATATAAAATAATAAAAAAATGAGGGAATGCAAAGAAGATGTTCAAATTTTTTTGATATAAAAAAGATATTCAAATTTGAAACTAAGAATGCAAGCAGACGCAGCAGACTTGGATATTGATGATTGACATGACCTATTAGCCCCAAAGGTCAATTTAGTGGGCCAATGCTCCCCCCAATTGATCCATTTCCTTAGAATTTATACTAAACTTTATTACAAAAAAGATTTTAAAATTTACAATAATTAATAAAATATACAAAAGTACAAAAGAAGAGAAATCAGATGCATGTACTGTTTAGTGATGAGACACATCACTGCCAATGCGTGTACAAGAGGATAAAACATAATTCCCTGGAGTTTTTCATTGTTCATCTTCATTCTCTATTCTTTCTTCATACCAGAGAAAGAGAGAGAGCGGAGAGCGAGAAAGAGTGAGAACTGAGAAATTAGAAGAGAAAGAAAACCAGTGAACACAAACCAGAACGCTTCAACCGTTGATGATATGGTGGAGAAAGCATAACTCCGATCTTTGATGAGGACCTCCAATCCCTCCACCAAACCAGATCGCAATGAAATACAGTGTTGAAGCCTCGCACATAACCCAGATCATGTCTGGGTTGATTGTTGTTCCTCTCCGTCTTCCACTCTCTTTTTTTTCCAAAATAGGCTATTGACCCCGGTTTCTACCCATTTTTGGACCGGCTAAATGGCCGGTTCGCCGGTTTCCAGTCAGAACCGGATGGTCTGGTCCGGTTCTGATAACCATGCTTTTACCAACCTTCGGAGTTGTTTGAAGTTCCTTCCATTCTTCTCATGGCCCTAAGGACATATCCATAGCTTAGGAACTAGGGAAAATGAATGACTAACAAAATTTTCTTAACCTTACAACTTTTGCCCCTTAATTTCTTATTTTTGGACTTGTACAATTTTCCCACTATTTTCATTGAACTTTGGAAGTTCATAATTAATTGTACAAAAATCCAATTAAGGTGATTCTAAAGGCTATGTGACCCTTAACATGTATAATTTAGAGGAAAAATATCATTTTCAGTCAGGCACATTTGTACTATTTCTGATTAACAAAACAATACCATTGCCCCATATTGGAATTCCAAAATCATAGGTCATCTTGTAAAATTCATATCTCCTTATACAAAACTCCAAAAATTATAAATGACCTATCAAATTAAAGCTTATTGTGTCTACTTTAATTCTGGAAAGTTTCGTAGCCATTGGAAACTTATGTTGTTGCTCTTAGGATGTAATTTTTGGAAAGTAGTTATATCATGGTGATATGGTTTGATTTTGATGGTTTTGATGATTTTAAAGTGTTTAGAATGGAATTTTGTATAAAATAGAGCATAGAACATGATTTTGGAAACATTAAAGGAAGAAATATTGCAAAACCGCCTAGCTTTGAAATCCTAGGAGACAATCGAGGTGTATGTGGATTTTGTCTAACTAAATGAGCTTTAAAAATTATTGAATTTTCCAGAATTGAAGTAGACATCTCAAGGATAGGTAATTTATAATTTTTAAAGGGGGTTTAGGAGCAAAAACACATGTGCTTTACCCTGAGTGCCCAAGACCATATGCTTTTTTCGGAGCAAAAATACACATGTAGTTACATTTTAGGAGCAAAAGTCACACCATTGTTAAAATTTTGTTGTAAATACAAGATTTCCGTTGTAAATCTAGCCTATCGTAAATATGGCTTTTTTATTGTAAATGGCCAAATTTTAAATTTTGTTGTAAATACAAAGACTTCCGTTGTAAATGCAGCCTTTTTCTATTGTAAATGACCTTTCTATGTTCAAAATCTAGATGTTTAAATGTTGTTGTAAATATGGCATTTTCTCGTTGTAAATATGGCCGATTTTAAATTTTGTTGTAAATATAGCACTTCTTGTTGTAAATATAGCATTTTTTTTTGTTGTAAATGACCTTTCTATGTTCAAATTCCATGTGTTTAAATGTTGTTGTAAATATGACATTTTCTGTTGTAAATATGACATTTTCTATTACAAATGCACGTTAAGTTAGATTTTAACGGTGGTGTGATTTTTGCTCCTAAAATGTAACCACATGTGTATTTTTGCTCCCGAAAAAAGCACCTGGGCGCTCTCGAGGGTAAAGCACATGTGTATTTTTACTCCTTAACCCTTTTTAAAGGTGTCTACGAAGAGATATGGATTTTTGAAGTTGACCTTAATCCTAGAATTGAAAACTGGACAGTAAAGGTATTTTAGTAAAAATGGAAAAGCAAAAAATTTTGCAGTTGATGGAGATATGTTTATTTGAAAATACACATATTAAGGGTCAATTAGGTTTTGGAATCACTTGATTTATACTTGTGAATAATTAATTATAAATTTTCCAAGATTGGTGACAAATTCTGGTAAAAATCTGAAAATGAAAGTGACAAGAGCGAAAATGGAAATATTGGCATTTTTGGAAATTAGTAAAGGACTTTAAATAAAAGGAGGGTTCAATGGTAATTAATCCAAGTATTATTTGAATTATGGAGAATTGCAAAAGTGGTGAGTATTATTTATAATTATAGGAAGTGCCGTCACCAGGAGTCTTTAAAAGAATTTGGAGAAAGTAATTGACAGTTTAAGTTTGCCAGGTAGTAACTCTAATCTCATGTACTTTGTGTATCTTTGTATGTCTGTTTTACCACGATTATGGACCCGTGTCTCATGAGGGGGACATGCGTTTATGCATTCAATGTAGTTTGGGTTTGAGGCCCAACTACTGTGATTTTTCCTAGTGCTATGGATTTGGGGCTTGCTTTGTTGAGCAGTCCTGCATTTGTTTAGGACTTGGTCCTTCCTTAGAATACATTGCATATGTGGTATGCTTTTATTATGTTACTGTGCGTGTTGTACTGAATGCTTTATGATATGTTATTTTCCTGGTTATGGTTGCTTGCATACTCTTATATGCTTTATATATGAGATTAACTATGTTACTCTGGGATCCTTCGGGATTCCAGCCCTTGTTACTACATGTGGATTCTACAGCTTAATGGACATAACTCCCAGGGTAAAGCAATGGATGCTAGCAATTGGAGATGCTGGACTGATTTCAGATTGGTTGAAGAATATTTGTAGAAATTATATGTAATTATTGTTTTAAATTTGTAACCAAGATTTGTAATTGATTATCAATATACTACACCCAAACCAAATGTATGTCCTTCTACGTAATTAACTCTGATGCATAGCGTTAGGTAATAATTGAAGAAAAAGAAGGGTATCACACTACCCGCCACTTAGAAGGGTGAGGCCGGTAAGGGTGTAACAATTTTGATGTCAGAGCATTGTTTGGGCAATATCAGAGTAGTGTAATAATATAATCTTGGTTATATGGAGATAAGATAGTAGTAATATGGGCCTGAAGGATAAGGGTTCAGACTCCGATGAGTTGAGATTCTAAGGATATATGAGACGGCACAGGATTTAGATATTATTGTAAATTCTAGGGCTTATGATATTAGGATGGGATATGATTTAGATCCCTAGATCTTTTTAGAACTTTGTTGTTAAGAGTGCTTAGGGGGGAGATGTTCTTGAGATAGGCGATCTCTTAGGAAGTATCAAAGGAATTGGAAATCCTTTGATTTGAGGCCCGAATGTTTTGAGGTATAACATATGGTGATCCTTAGGAATTTCATCAGGATGTTAGATTGAATATGATAATGATTGAGGCTATACTTAAATCTGTTCTAAGATGAAATAGTGTTCAAGACGTACTATGATTGAGATTGCATTAAGGTTCTAATACCCAAGAGTAGGAACCCTATGAATATTGATCGGTGCTAAACTTTTAACGTGTTTGTTTTGGTATGATTGAGAATTGATGATTAACCTTGAGATGAGACATTGATATTAGAATATACTTTTGTGATATTAAGGATTGAGATGTAATTAGAATCTCATGAATTGTATTGTGGTTGTAAGAATGTTACTCAAATGTTTTGAGGTTTAGACTATGAATATGAATTATGATTGTAACATCCCAAATTTTGGGCACTGAAACGTGAGAATAAGACTAAATTAGGCAGATGTCTAAGCCCGTTCAGGAGGAGTGACATTCCCGGATAAGGCCATAACTTCGGCGGAGGGACTAAAAGGAGAAAATTATAAAGTAATATTTCGAGGATATAGAAATATTATGATGGAATTATTTTTGGAAATATGGCCTTAATTATTATAAAGCTAATTATTTGAATTTAAGGCATATTTTTCCATAAACTAAGATAAATAATTGTGGAATGATCATTGGCAAAAATATTCTAGAGATAATATTTCAAGGCCAAAAGAAATTAAATTGAGAAAGAAAATCCTTAAATGGAATTAAGGAATTAATCTTATCACTTTTCCAATATTTGCAATTAATTGAGCTAAGGATCTAATTGCAAATAAAGGCTTGGAATATGATTAAATAGGTATTAAAAATGGGTCTTATTGTACAATATTCACCACAAGCCTATTATCCCCATTTTTCCCTCAGCTGAAACACGTAAAAGCAGCAGAGGGCACAACGTGTTTCACGGGTCACGCAACCGTAGATGATACTTCGAGCTCGGTGCACTCCCCCACTCCCCCATTATATCGGCGACCCTAAGAAACAGAACGGAAAGGAGAGACAGAAAACTTAAGTCAGAAACATGAGAGAATGAGAAAGAGAGGGAGCCACGATTGGAGAAATATGAAGGAGATGATTGTGAAGCTTTAGGAATCAACTAAGGTGAGTTCTTTAAGCATTATCCTTCCTATTTTCATGGCTTTAATCTGCTACAAGTGGTTTAGTTAAAAGAAAAACATGACTATGCTCTGTTTTTCTTGTTCGAAACAGAGAATCTTGTGTGTTTCTGTTTCATAGTCAAACGTTTAATTTTTTCCACAAAATTTTTACAGTAGATAGTAGACTCAATAAGGTTTAAAATGAGCCAAATAACAGCCAAAACAGATGTGTATATTGGGAGTTATGCTTTTTCAAAATTTGACAACAAAACTGGAAACTGTCATTTTTCCAGAAATGAACAGTGATTTTTTGTGTGAAGTTTTGAAATAGTGGATGATCGATTTTTGTCATGACATTTTCCAAAACTAAAGTAGACACAACAAGGTTTAATTTGATAGGTCACACGCCTTATTCAGAGTTGTATCGCGAGAGATACGAATTTTTGAAATTGACCTATTAAATATAGAGTTTTTCTGGACTGTATGTCGAAGTATATATATATATATATATGGTGCTGAATGAGTTTAAGTGTAGGGAAAACTTGGTATTATCTTAGATTCTAACACCCTATCTCGGATCCCAACACCTTATCTCGAATTCTGACACACTATCTCGGATTCTGCCACACTAACCTTATATCAGCAACACTATCTCAAAGAATCTTATCTCAAAGAACACTATCTCAAAGAATCTTATCTCAAAGAACACTATCTCAAAGAACTCAAAGAACCCTATCTCAACAAGACTATCTTAGCTACACTATCTCGGCAACATTATCTCAAAGAAAACTATCTCAAATTTCCACACTATCTCAAGAACCCTATCTCAAAGAACCCTATCTCAACACTATCTCAACAATCTTATCTCAAAGAACACTATCTCAAAGATCTCAACAACACTATGTCGATCTCATCCTAGCAACACTATCCCCTATCCCAAGAACCCCAACTCAAAACCCCTTGACCCAAAACCCCTCAACCCGAGAAAAAATTACAAAGAAAATAATAATAATAATAATAATAATAATAATAATAATAATAATAATAATAATAATAATAATAATAATAATAATAAAACAAATATTATATTATTATTAGGAAAAGGAATAAATATTAAAAAGGGTAATTATTATTTTAGGAGTTAATAACCACTTTTAATCCTTTAAAATAATTCACGTAGTTAGTTACTTTAGGACGCAAGAAGTGACTAATGATAATGATTTATAGGCCTACTTTGACACCTCTTCTGATCCCAGCATCTTCAAACAAGTTAAGGATTCAAGTTAGAGGTGGGTAATTGTTATCTTATTATCTTGTATACATGTATTCATGTATGACTAATCATGTTGCTAGATAATTTTGCATGTGTGTATCCTAGCTATGGATTGAGGCCGCGTGTCTCATAGGGTCAAATGTGTGTCCTAAAGTGGTCATGGGTCCTTGGCCGTTAACTAAGTTATAAAGGCGACTTATTTACGTGACTTACTCTATGCTGATACATGTGTTATACTGTCTTTTACATTTCATATTTGCATATAAGATTAACTGTTACCTCTGGGTTTCATTCATTTGAACTCCAGATTGCATGAAAGAAATAGGTAGTGGATCAGGATCAAGAGGAAAGTTGCAGCTGTAAGGGATACAGCAAAATGAATATTTTGGGGACAATATGAGTCGTTGGACTGTAATTATTGTTTATCATTTGTCTATTTTGGAATTATTGTATTAAGTTTCCCGATGGGATAGATCCAAATCATGATAAAATTTATTCTCATGTTTTCAAACTAGGTTATTTAAGAAATTTTTATTCCGCAATTAAGTCATCCAAATTATTTTGATGCTTGTACGCTTAAACTCTGATAAATATAGGCGTATTTAGGACGGGCGTTACAATGATCCTAGTTTGTATATTGGGTACTGCTGAGGTAATATGATTTCTCAACTTAACTAATGTTGAGGTTCTAGGAGTCGTATTGTGAAGTTGACAATTGTTCTTTAAGGTTATGGATAGTGCCTGAATGTTATCGATTGAGTCATGATGATTTTAGTATGCCTATCGGGTATGGTCGAGGTTTTAGTGTTAAGATGATGAACTTAAGAATTGGTTGGGCATCCAGAGGATTGCTACCAACTAAATCATGACCTAAGAATCTTATTTGATAATAAGTGATTCTTTAGGCATTTAATTGATTTGAATGCATTAAGGCACTAAAGTGAGGTACCAATATGTATGAGGTATCTGGAGGTTACTAGCTGCTGATCTAGCATAGGGAATGATTTTATTCTCAGAATAATATTCCCTTAGAAAGAATGATTGAGAGTTGTTCCCTGATGGAACCAGGTGATAACTAGAATCTCAGTGGTCACGGGTTATAGTCTCATACCGAGACCGATAACCATAGATTTACTAGTGGCTCATAGATTCCCTAAGATATAGGTAAATACTGATAAGGAAAGTAACTTGGTGGTTATGCCTGGAGTTGAACTAATATAAGAAGCCCATAGATAAAAAATAACCCCAGATGAGATTTATATGATGTGATGTATCGCCATTGGGTGCTCGAGTTCTGTGTGGATTACCACTTGGTGTGATTATGATGTTATGTATGGATAAGGATACATGGTAGACATTAGGACCTTTGGGATGATGTGTCCATAAGTCGTTAGATTGATTATGAAGAAGCCCTAAGTCTTGTGTGATAAGGATGTCCATAGGCTATCAAAAGCCCACGGTTATTAGACCATGAATACTGGACAGTGTCAAGCCTGAGAGTTACAGGCATTATTTTTGGAATGGCCAGACAAATGGAATGGAATGGACTGAGTGTCCTATGGATGGCTCAAGTAGCCAAGGATAAAGCCTAAGATGTAATTGGAATTGATGACCTTCTATATCAATTGTTTGGTTCCTGGTATGTTTGACAATTGAATTTTGAACTTGCCAATGCACCTGCTGTATTTGTGAAATTTTAAAATTGAATTTCTGAACTGAATTTTTGAGAAAAATGTTTTCTACGGAATTTGAGACTAGTTGTAGTGGTCATTTATGGACAATGTTGTCTCATAGATAGGGTCATGACGGAATCCAGATTTGAAACTAAATTGTGAATTATGTTTGTGGTGGAGCAGTATGGAACTGGAAGAGGCCAGAAACTGTTCTAGAAATACTCAGTTGATGGATCCTGCCAGATGTGTTTAGAATGTTTGTTGAATCACTAGCCATTGATGTAGCTCATTTGAACTATAAATTGTTTTGATGGGATATGAGAGGTTGACACTCGCACCAATAATGAATACTCTCAATCCGAGTAGTTCGCATGTTTTGCCTTGTCTGGCTGGCACCCACTCAGGCATTTGGACAAGGGCTCGTGGACGATAGTCCTTTGTCTAGGTATGGGATTCTGATGGGTGGCCCGTTATTGTCTGTGCCAGTGCGAACACTAGGTCCTTTATAGTGAGGGACGAAAATTCTCCCACATTGGCTGACAAGTGCGTTGCCACTTCGGTGGTTTGTATATGAAAGGATTGGGATATGCCACTGTACCGAAAGGTTGAAGTGGTGGCGAGAGCTTCTAGATGCTGAATTTGTGAAATAATTATCCCATTTGTGTATTAAGCTGGCAAAAAATGTGTGTGTTTTTTTTATTTGGGCTGGTAAAGAATGTGTTTTCTTGAAATTGAGCTAGCAGCGATTATGAATTATTGAAAATGTGAAAATATTGTTTTGTACGATTATGAAAATGTAGTGCGACCACAAATTTTTTTGAATATTTGAAAATCAAAAGTTGACTATGAGACAACATAGAGAAATGAAAGGCAATGGCGTGATTGTCATTGCCAATGAAATGAAAAGCGGTGCAGTTGGTGATTATGTTAATACAGGCACGGAAAATGATAGAATGGTCTAGAAATCCAAACTGGTTAAGTCAAATAGAATTTTCCAGCCGTAGTGCTAAGCAAGAGAAAAGTGGTCTAAGGGCTTGAATTGAAGAAGCTCAGACGGATAGACGAGCAGAGGCTCAAGGCTGTAAGACCCGGTGTGCAAGTTTGCACAGGGTGGTGTCCACTGGGGATGGAGTACAAAAAGATCCATGCATGCCAGAATTGTCCGATATGTGAAACCCCAAGATACAAGTCAAATAAAGGGCCTGCAAAAGTGTTGTGGTATCTTCCAATCATACCAAGGTTCAAGCAGTTGTTTGCGAATGAAAGTGATGCAAAAAATTTGTGATGGCATGCAGATGAGAGGATTTCTGATGGAAAGCTTCGTCATCCGGCCGATTCTTCTCAATGGAAGAAAATCGATCAATTATTTCCGAACTTCGGCGAAGAACCTAGGAACCTTAGGCTTGCCCTTAGCACGAATGGCATGAATCTATATGGAATTAGCAACATACATAGTTCATGGCATGTACTCCTGATTATTTACAACTTATCTCCTATGTTATGCATGAAACGAAAGTACATCATGCTGTCTATGTTGATTTCTGGACCAAAACAACCCGGAAATGACATTTTTTTTATAGATAACGGCAAGCCGAAGCTTGAGAGAGAGTTAGGGGTAGACCTCGAGGATCTAACCCATAATACAAAAATATGAAAATAAACTAATGGCGGCATGCCAATTGATCATTCAAGATCATATCTAGGCAACCACTGGGAACTGTCGGGGTTAACACAACATCTGCATCTTCAGGAGCTTCATGACCTTTTTTGGCCATATAGTCAGCACACTATATGTTATTCCTTGAAGTATAATGGAGTTCTACATCCCAATCTCGGAAGAGTAGATCTCTAATCTCTCCAATGATGTCCCTTAGTGGATGGTCGGTGTAGTAGTCTCTCATAAGAGTGTTGATCGCGTCGAGAGAGTCAAAGTAGAGGATTATTCGTTGCAAGCCCATGTTTTGACTCACTTTGAGCCCAGTCAAGATGGCATGTAGCTCCGCTTCAATAACAGTTTGGAGCCCAAGAGACTTGTGAAACCCCATCAACCAGTGGCCTTCAGAAGTCCTAATCACCCCTCCACAGGCTGCCTGGTGTTGAGGACGCACTGACCCGTCGACATCGACACGAACCATATTCGTTGGAGGCGGTGTCCAAGACTCTTCCACAAACCTGTCAAAATGAAAAATTTGATGAGTTAGAGTTTGCTTGGTTGAATTTTCCATGAGAAGATGGGTACACAAGTGGAGCATCTCTCTGGTATCTGTGCTTTGGCCTTGAAATATGTATTTGCATCTAGCGTTCCAAAGGATCCAGCACCCCAAACTAAAGACCCTTTGCCAGGAGAAATTTTGAAATTTCCCTTTCCCAGGGTAGTGATCGGCGTTCCAGTTCAGCCATGTCTGCAAATTTCCTACAAAAAATTGAGCAAAATAGTTAGGCATTAAAATTTGTTTCCACATGTTTTTGGCCCTCTCACAATCCCTAACTATATGGAGCACGCTTTCCTCACTGTTACATTGGTAAGGGCAAATGCTGTCATTTGTGAGGCCTCTTCTGGCTCTAAGAGAGTTAGTGACCAGCTTGTCATGACCAATTTGCCACATAAGAAATTTAACTTTCTCTGGGAGCTGGCATTTCCACATGAGGGCCCAAAACCTATTGGTCCTAGCATCACCTTGATGAGAGAGGTAGTGATATGCAGATTTAACAGAAAAGCACCCATCTCTAGCCGGCCTCCATATAAAATAGTCAAGGGAGCTATTGGAGGGAGGGTGCATCCTGGAGATGGTGTTAATGATTTGAGGAGGAAGGATACCATTCCATCTATTAATGTCCCATCTTCCATTTGTTGAAAGTTGATCGCGCACTGTCTCATCTTCATTGACCAGAGATGGATCCGAAACATAGGCTATTAGGGGGCGCTCAAGGGGAAGCCAAAGATCTTGCCAGAACTTAGTGGTCACCCCATTATTAACCCTCTTTCCAACCCCAGTGATGAAAGAGTCCCAAACTCCCACAATAGCTTTCCACACAGAGGAGGCATTTCTCTTCCTGGATACACTAGGCACAAGGGTGTCACCACAATTATATTTGGACCAAAGGCATTGAACCCACAAGGCCTGCTTCTTCGTCAGGAGGCTCCAACATAGTTCACAATGAAGGCTCTGTTCTGTCACCGAAGGCTCTTGAAACCAAGGCCACCTTGTTTCTTAGCTTGAGTAATTTTGTCCTAGGCAATAAGATGCATTGTTTTCAAATCTTCTTCTTGGGACCAAAGGAATTTCCTCGAGATTTTATCCAGCTCATTAATAGTACAGATAGGAAGAAGTGTTGATTGCATATAGTAGCTGGGCAAGCTGGATAACACAGATTTAATCAGTACCGATCGACCCGCAATTGTCAAAAACTTACTCTTCCACGTGGACAGCTTCTTTCGAGCTTTTTGCACAATACATATTTCAAAGACTTGAAGGAGTTGTGGGAAGAAGGTGTCGACATTTATGACTCTTTCAAGAAGGATGTGTTTAAAATGTAAGGCATGATATTTTGTACTATCAACGACTTCCCAGCATATGGGAATTTGTCAAGGTATAGTGTAAAAGGCATAAAACATGTCCGGTTTGTGAAGAAGGCACATGCTACCATCAACTTCAACATGAAAGAAAGACGGTTTATCTTGGACATAGGAGATTTCGTAGACGAGGCCACCCATATCGTCGATTAAAGAAAGCCTTTTTTGGTGGCCAAGAGTATGAAGATGCTCCGGTGGCATTGACTGGGGAGCAAGTTTATGAAAAGGTGCAAAATATCAATGTCATCTTCGGTAAGACTACAAAGAGTAGAAAAGAAATAAATATATGGAAAAAGATATCTGTATTCTTCGATCTTCCCTATTGGCGCAATCTTGATGTGAGACACTATTGATGTCATGCATGTGGAGAAAAACGTATGTGATAGTATTGTTGGCACGCTTCTCAACATACAAGGTGGTTCCAAGGATGGTGTGAAGGCAAGATTGGATTTGCAAGCAATGGGAATACGTGAAGACTTACATCCAAGGCCATATGTATATAGACATGCATTTGCAAAAAGCAAGCAAAAAACGTGACTCACCTTTCATCAAGTTTCCAAGGTGCTTAATGCCATTTTGTTTTAAGTGCCAAGTTCACAAATAGTGCTTTGTATCCAGAAGAACTTCACTCAAAGCTCTTGCCATAGCTTGATCTTGGTTTGTAAAGATAGTTTTAGGCTTATTCTACATATGACCATCCAAAAAATTTCTAACACCCATTTGAAGGACTCAATAGTCTCATCAAACATTAATGCTGCTCCAAAAATAACTACACCTCTGTGATGATTAAAGCCTTAAAAAATTGCAAGGTGTCGATTACCACTATTTGTACCATATGTTGTGTCTAAAGCTACGACCTCACCAAAATGTGCATAATTTATTAACATTCCAGCATCTGCCTAAAACACATTGGCAATATGTTCTTCTGTGTCCACCTAATATTTGTAATAAAATGCATGATTTGTAGCAAGTTTTTGCTTAAAATATTCAAATAAGCACCTTCCCTCTCCATACTTCAAACTTCTTTTCTTTTAGACAGAAGGTAGTTTTGCACATCTATGCTAGTATATCCAACATTTGCTTTACCCCCAACATATGTACTCATCAAGTCAAATGTAGCCTTTTGTTGGAGCCTAGAATTTCTTGCAGGATCTATTTCACATGCATCAACTTCTGATAAATTTCTTTGGGATACCAACAAGTGTACTTTATTTTAGGTGTGGAGAGTGTGACTGTATTCTTCATCGAATCTAGTGATTTTGAATTTCTGATTAATACAAGAAACCACCATTATGCCTTATAGTTAGTCCTTGTTTCACCTCGCTGCCTAAAAGATTGTCTCTCTCCTTTGTCTTCATCTTTCAAACCCTCCTTGCAACATACATACATGTATGTTATAATTTCACCATTTTTTTTTTTTTTTTTTTTTTTTGCTCTTTGTATCACTATGGTTCCTAGCTCCAAATCCATTATGATTCAGCTATACACAAATAAAATAACCATATCTTTTAAAAAAAAAAATCATAATTTTTGTATAACAACACACACACAAATCAAAAAAAAAAAAAAAAAATTTGTTCTTTTGGAACGTAAGACAAAATATAACAGTTAAATTTGGATAAAAATAGGAAATGAGCTATATTTTGTCATTTACTTATATCACTAGTTCCCCATATAACCCGACTCGTGCAAAAATGCCTTCTAGTATGATATATGTATTCTCCGCAAGCTTCTCTCTCTTTGATTTTCAATACATACAAAGTCCAAAATGTTCCCATATATTCTAATTAATTAATGCTTGCTTACACAGAGAAAAGGGGGGGAGGTGTTGATGATTGACAACACTAGAAAGATCAATGAACACGATTTATGAATTAGCATATACATAAATAGCATATAGACCAAAAACACACATGAATGAATGAACAATAATTGAAAAAAAAAAAAAGGAATATTAGATTCGACGAGAAAGAGGACGGGGTTGGGGACTCTTAGCTTTATAAAGAATGTCAAATGGAAAGAAAATAATAATGCATATTATATTTCACATGGATGTCTGTCGACTTCTTTTGCCCTCCAGATTATAAGGAATATTGCCACTTGCACTCTCATTCATTCTCTCTAATTCTTTTTTCATGAGAAAATTTGTCAATCAATTCAACCCCATTCCGCACGAAATATAACAATTAAATTTGGATAAAAATAGGAAAGGAGCTCTAACCACTTGTGAAACTCCATATTAAAACTCCACTTGTAAAGCTCCATTTCCCACTCTGGACTTCCAAACTCCATTGTTTGGGCCGTCAGATCAGAAGCCAACCAATCACATCCCTACCTGCTCTAAAGTTGACGGTCCCATTCATCGCCCGCCCACGTGATTGGCTTTCGAGAATCTGCAAACTCTAATTCGGACAAAGGCGACACTATTATTCAAAGGAGAGTTCTATTTCCCACTCTGATTCCTCCTTTGTTATTCATGTTACTATGACGTCAGATCAGAAGCCAACCAATCACATCCCTACCTGCTCTAAAGTCGACGGTCCCATTCGTCACCCGCCCACGTGATTGGCTTTCGAGAATCTGCAAACTCTAATTCGGACAAACACGACACTATTATTCAAAGGAGAGTTCTATTTCCCGCTCTGGTTCCTCCTCTGTTATTCATGTTACTCTGATTTCTTCCTTTTTATTGCTACTTTCGCGGGAAATTTTACCAGGCAAAAGATGACCACATGTAAGCTTCTAATTATTCAATCGAAACACACCATTTTAAAGAGAAGCAGGTAAAAAGCATATAAGGAGAAGTATCTAATGTGGACTCGCTTTTAAGAGATTGTATCCGATAGGGTGGTCACACAACCATCACTCTCTGTCTTCAATTCTAACTTCGGATGCTCATGGAGGGCAATGGTCTTCTGCAGAAACTGGGATACCAGAATTCAGACCAGGAGTTCGCTAATGCGCTTCGCTTTGCTTTGCTTAATGTTTCTTTTGTTATATAATTTTACTACATTATCGTTACATTAGGAGTATCGTTGATTGCAGATAACAAAAGCGCGTTTGTCCCCAAAATAAAAAAAAAAAAAAAAAAAAAAAAAAAACCGCATGGCCAAGATGAGCATAAAAGAACTTCCTAGGAGCATAAAAAACTTCGTGGGAGCACAAAGCCCACGATTCCTGGGAAACTTTTTATGTCACTCTTGGGCGATTTGTGAAAAATAGCATCTTAAACCGTCCTAGTTTGCTCTAAATTTACATAGGTAAAATAATCGCCATATCGAGAAATTTCTTCATCTATGACTCCAAATAACTTACAAAGTTGAAAACGTCACCCAACCATTGTAGCAACTCCATGGTCCACATAGAACACCTAAGATGCAAACAACGACTTTCGCTACATCACTACACAATTACCATTTGCATCAGTATTCGTTTCTTATTTTACCATGTGTACTATAAAACTACTATATTCTTTTGGCAAAATTCTAAATAAATACCATTTAAATTTAAAATCTGTTAATACGTGAAAAGGATAAATAAATCTCAAAGAACTAATCTCAAATTTTAAAATATTATACTTTTACCAAAAAGATTTTTAAACTTTTTTAAAAAGTAAAAACCCTTGCAAGCGTCGAAGCTCGAGTAGCAGCACCGCACGCACCATCTTACCATGGGTTAGAACTCCAATGACATCTTAAATAATGGGATTGATTACTTAAATTCCCTAAACACTTTCAAACATCGTTAACAAATTAAACAAAAATAATACTGACAATAACAACTTATTTGTAGCCATTAATAAATTTCGGGAGTACTTTGATAATCGCTACTCAATTTATCATTACATTTATTCAACTTATTAACGACCCTAAATAGGGTTTATGAAACTAAAGTAGTCAATTCCTATAATAAAATAGTCAATCTCATTTGACGTCAGCACTAGTGAAGGTTCTTTACACACACAAAAAAGAAAAAAACAAAAACAAAAGCAAAAACTTAAAAAGCTTCACAATATTTCAAAATGTCTAAACTTATTTATTACTTTTTGAGTTTTTCAAGTTGTACTACGTATTTATTTAAATTTTCCTTCTTTATCATTTGTTTTCCATAAAATAAAAACTAAATTCCACGGCAGAAAGAGAAACTCTATTACCTGACCTGAAACAAGGACTAAATAAGAACGCGAATTTCTATCCTAAAGCCCCACATTTCGCCGTCGATAATTGGATTAAATATGGTGGGGGTATTCCCCAAACACTAGTTCTAAGCTACCCGGCAAAGCTGCTCATTTTAATTCGAATTACAACAAAGATGATTTGACCAAAAAAGCACTGATCTACATACAGCGCAGCACAATCATATATCCTCTCATATAAAGTTCCCAAATCGCTCCCCAGAATATGATCACGAAACTGACAAGGAAAGAGCGTTTTAATACATTTAAGCCAAAGCCTACAGCAAGTGAAACCCACTTCACTCCTCTAGCTCCAGCCACTAAAGCGTCACAAAAAGAACAGAGCAAAAAGTGGGAACGAATTCATCAGTTTTACTTGTTACCGGGTCCATGAAATGGGAGTGGAAGTGTTCTGAGGAAGCTGGGTTATAAAGCAGTGCTGTTGCTGCCATGGCTCTAAACCGTCGGTTCCTGTTAATTCACCCTGCAGTGTTGTCGGTTGAATAGATGAGTTGCTATAATCTTGTTCTTCTATATCCATGGATGCTTCTTCTCCTTCCATTTGTTCAGCTTCCATCAACTCTGTGCTCGAATCTTGAGCACTTGATGCAGACTGAAATTGGGAAGGTACCCATGGCACAAGAGCCAAACGATCGCGATTATTCTCATCCCTGCATATTGCTTCATCCTCTACACTTTGCCTCGACCAAGGACGCTGATCTGTGAAAATCAGGTATCGGAATGAATCATCAACATGCCAATAGAAGGAAGGAAAAACATACAGAGAAGATGAAGATAGAACACATACTGTTAATTGCAGAAACAACGTCAGAATCGACAGTGAAAGAGAAAGATGAAGGAGAGAAAATCGGATAGTGACTAACTGGCTTGAACAACACGAGAGCCCTCTCCTGGTTCTCCGATGCAGGGGAGGGATATTCCGGAATAATTGCGGGTTGCTGTGCAGCTTCGGGTTCTTCAATCGGCAGCAAATCGGCGTCCTGTGAAAAACCAGACAAACTCGGAATGAAAATTGAGAGGAGAGACCTTCCGAATTTGGGAAAAGATGAGAATAACAATGAATAAGAAAGTACCAGACGTCGAATCTTGGTTGCAGAGGAAGAAATGGAGAAATCTTGATCAACTTTCCTCTTCATGTTGATGAGCAGCGACAACGAAGACGACGGAAACAAACCCTGTTAGAAAGATGCGGTCTGCGGCTTTTCTCTTTGGTGCTATTTATCGAACGTCATCGAAGATACACTCTAGACTTCTCCAGAGCTCGTCCATGGTCCATCTCCGCCTGTTCGGTGACCCGGTTTTTCCGCACAAATTTTAATTGATAATAAATAATAAAATATAAACAAAAACCGTTTTTAAAACCTCGTAAAAAGTATGTATATATATATATATATATATATCTCTTCTATCTACCATGTATGTATTATGAAATTCCCTAAAAAAAATGAAAGTATTATGAAGTATAACTAGCGGTTTTGTTTCCAGGAAAAAAATGACTGGTGGTTTAGTTTATTTGTACATCTTTATCTATCGTGGGTTAAAAAACAGAGTTTTTTTTTTTTTTTTTTTTTTTAATCGGGTGAGTATAAGTAGTAAATGGTTTGTGCCACTTAAGTATAGTCTTGAGTTCGAACCTTATGAATGCAACTGGAAGACTCACCCGCCATAATCAAGTACGTGACCCGGGTCGGATCTAGATTAGTCGGGGTAAAATTTCAGATACTAGATGGACAAAAAAAAAAGTTTTTACTTTGAACTCTATGAATTATTCTTTTGTAATCTTATTTTATTTGTAGTGTTAAATTTTATTAACTGCAATTAGGCCGAAAACAATTTATGAACTGCATACATTTTTCATGGAGCCGCATTAACTTTTTTCTCCATTTTCTTCACTACATTGAAACTATACCATTTCATACCATTTCCTTAATGCTCAAGAGGAACTTTTTTCATGATACATTTAAGCTCTTGTACTCTCTCAATTTAATCTCTTTCCACTCCCCATTTCACCTCAACTTTTAATTCACCAATGTCTTTTTTATAAAAACATTCATAACAATATAATTTTGTATGTTATGAACATAATATTTTTGGATGTTCATATCCCCATTATTTTAGATTCTCCATAGTTTTCTACTTTTACCCTTTCCTTCCTATGATTATGAAATAACATTAATCGTAAATTAGAAAGTTATACCTATAAATAAGAGACATATGTTATGTATTTTATACAACACTGAATAATGATTGAAAATTACTCTTTCTTCCTTTCTCTTCTCATCTTTTATTTATTTATTATTTTGTAACACGCTATCGGCATGAAAACTTCAACTAAGGTTTGATCTTTTCATTAGTGTGTACTTGGAAGCTCACAACCTTATTTCCTCTTTCTGTACAATAGTTCACCCCATGTATTTCCTCTATGAATAACATCCCATCAAATCAACTTACACCATCCTCTCTCATATCAATACTCAAGAGATATAGAAATTTCTCAATAAAAATAAGTCTCACTAAACAATTTCATTAACAACATAGTTTCATAGTCTATCTCACAAACCAATAGCAAATTTACGGTTTTATATGGTTAAAAAATACTCTCAAACATCACACAAGTATGTATAACAAGAGGAAAGTGGTTACCTCTTACCAAAGCAAAGTAATACGACAACAATCCAAGCTCCAAGCTCAACTGCTAGTCAACAATCAATCTATACCAATCAATTATAATCACAATTTAGTATTCAACTAATTGAGTAGTTAAACAAGGCAATTAGAGGTTCTACGTCCCACAAAATGGTGAGATGAGTGAAACAGGTAATTCTTTGAGAGACTATTCTATTATATTCCTCTTTCTAACTATGTTCATATCATGATCTCTTAGCATTATTACCTGTAACTTTTGAAAATTTGAAGAATGTGACCAAGAAAACTCATCACTTTTATGTTCGAATATGATTGATTTCTTAAATTACAAATATCTTGTTACTTCTCTATGTGTTTTGATAATAACTGATAATTGTAAACGAGATGAGAAGTTTTTCTTTGGTAAGCTGGAAAACTTACTGTCAAAGGAAAACTTGAGTTTTGTTTTCAAAACTCGAGTTTTGATTTTACAGAGAAAATCCTGAAATAAGCAAAATCGTCGGTTTTCAGAGAAAACTCCAATTTTCACCATACAAAGACTTCTCAATATTTTCTGGAAAAGACAAAACTCCAGTTTTCATTTGGAAACTCGAGTTTTGGTCATACAGAGAGTCTTCAACATTTAAGCTTGTGAAAACCGCCATTTTTCAGTTTCCTAAATTTTCCAAAAATCGAGTTTTGTTTGAAAACTCGAGTTTCGTCCCGGGAGAGCACTCACTCATGTTTTAGCCGATTTTGAAACCGCCAGTTTTCATGAACACCTCCAATTTTGACTTGGCATAGATTTCACAAGTTTTTATACTTAAATGAAAACTCGAGTTTTGGCCAAGCCGAGAGCATTGCGGTTTTTCAAAGTTTTTGAAAGTTTTTGAAACCTCCGCTTTTGACTTGGCACAGTTTTTCTCAAAGTTTTCATACTTAAATGAAAACTCGAGTTTTGGTCAAGCCGAGAGCATCGCAGTTTTCAACGTTTTGAAAACCGCGCTTTTTGAATGAAAACTCCACTTTAAATGTTTTGGACTAAAATCAATTTAACGTGTCAAAAGTCCAAAACTCGAGTTTTGATAAACAAACTCGAGTTTTCATCGCAGTTTGAAATTCGAATTTGACGAATTTGTGAAACCTTCTTGTTTGATCTTAATACTTCCTATCATCATTCATTAATATTCCTAACTATGTTTAACCACTTTGTTAGTGAGTTTCGGATGATTTAAAGGATATTAAATGAAGATTTGAACTAAAGCAAAAAGTGACGTCAAGACATTAAATGCAAACCCGAAAGCTTGCATACTTTTGGGTAACCCTCCGCACACGCTTGCAAAGGATTAATGTCTCGCTTTCCACATCCAAAGAGTCGCTATTCCAACGGATTAATATTCAAGAAGTCAACTCTGAACTTCTATGCAACTGGATTAAGTGAAGAATAGAGAGAGAAGAAGACCAAAGCTTAACTTAATCTTTGTCTAATGAAGGCAACGATTATATTGAAGGTTACAACGGTCATTTAATACTCTCTTGGTATAAATAGAGCTGCATTCAATTCTTCTCAACCAACGCATCTGCTGAAAACAAATTGCATTCAAGTTTCACAACTACTCTTTCAGTTTTCACTTGTAAAGGATCTTTTGATACATAAAGCTTCAGTGTTTATTCTTATCCACTCTTAGAGAGAGTTTCTTGATTGTAAATCATTTATTGTTAAGAATCACAAGTCAAGTGACTTGGTGATTGGGTTCATTGATTGCAACTTGTAAGGGGGAGTAAGTTCTAGTGAGAGAATTACTCTTGAGTATAGAGTGTGTAATCAATTGTGATAGTGAAAAACCCAGAGAGTCTGGGGACTAGACGTAGTCAAGAGATTAGACCGAACCAGTATAAATACTTGTGTCTTGCTCTTCTTCTCTACTCTCTGTTCATCTCTGTTTTTATTGTTCAAAACAGAGCATTATGAAAAAGTTTTATAATCCCCAATTCACCCCCTCTTGGTGATTAAGCTCCACTTTCATATCTATATTTTGATATAATACTATGATCGATCACTTTGTTCAAGAGTGAAAGGGTTTATATCTATTTATGGAATTCATCATTGCTATTATGCTTAAATATTGTAATTATGATTATTGTGGATTAGAAGAAATTTATGTGAGTTAAAATTCATTTAATGTTAATAAAATTTAAAAAATCTAAAAAATATATTATATCCTGAAAGAAATGAAATGAGTTTAATTTTTATTTTCATAAAAAGAGCTTAATAGATATCAACATTGATACTTAATAATATAAATCCGCAACTTGATGATATATTTGTTAATTAAATGATCTATTGCTTATATGGATATGTGACTTTAAGTTTGCTCCTTAACCTATTATAATTGTCCTTAACCTATTATTAAATTGTCCTTCCTCAAGCCTCTTAAGTTATCTTTTTTTTTCCAACAAGTCCCATATTCATATAATCAATAGACCATTTAATTAACAAATATATCATCAAGTTGTCAAATTTATATTATTAAGTATCAATGTTGATATCCATTAAGCTCTTTTATAAAAATAAAAATTAAACTCATTTCATTTCATTCAGGATATAATAGATTTTTTAAATTTTATTAACATTAAATGAATTTTTTAACTCACATAAATTTCTTCTAAGATAAAAATAAATCATATAATTTTTTGTTTGTTTAACATATATAATAAACTATAAAACACCTTGAGTTTTATTTAAATCATATAATTATATTTTAATTAAAAAAATTATTTTAGCAAATTATAATTTTGATAAAATTGAAGAATAAGTAATTTTTGTCCATAGATATCTATACAAGTAGTTTTGGATAATGACAATTGAGAAAAAAATTATTTAATTTAGTAAAATTTAGAATTTTGTGTTGGCCGCTCTTGGAGTAAAAGTTCGTTGGCCAATCTACACTTTAGATAACGGACATTAAATTTTTGCTAACTACAAGTCTTTGGATGCTCCTTTTTAAAAGTTTATTGTGTTGGGCGCTCCTTTTTAAAAGTTTGTTGGTATTTTTGGTCCATTTAATAGTTAATTGTGTTGGACGCTCCTGAGCCAATAGTTTATTGGCCAAATCGCACTTTTACCCTTTTTTTATAATAAAATTTTAGGAAAGGGGTTGGGCTCACCCACGATCCAATGACAGGACAAAATCTCACTTCCTCCAGGTCATACCGATGTCCGTGCATAAAAGTATTTTTACTTGTGTTTATTGTAGGGAAATTAAGGAATTAAATTTAAAAAGACAATCAAGCCCAAAAAGAGGATGTTAATGCTCCTTAAATGGGCCTTATGACAACCACTTAAGCCCAAATGCATGTCTCTATGACCCAGGAAGAAAAAAAAAAGGTGGCCACATACAATTAATGAAAGACATGAGGGTCATTTTATATGGTTTAAGGATGCAGGTTTTATTGGGTTTGGATTGGGAAGTTTCCTTATGCCATATTCCAAGGAAAATTAATAGAGTTGTCGATGCATTGGCTAAGATGGGTTTAAATAGATCCGATATTTTTCATGATTGCCCTTTGTTTCTTAGGATTTGGGTAGATCAAGAGTGTTTGGGATTAGTTCCCTCTATTATGTAATTCTCTAGTGTTTTCTGGCTTCGGCCATCTTTATTATAAAAAAAAAAAAAGTTTCTTTTCCCACAAGCAATCATATGACACCACCAAAGAGGATAGAATAAAATATAATTAAAAAAGGGATTTAATTCAAAATATTATATCTTTTTATCCCTTGAGAATTAATTTTAATTCTTTTCCTCAAGTATATAAATTCAAATCCAAGAAAAATATAGAGATTCAAGGATTTAAGTTAAAGATTTATCTTTATTTATTCAAAAGTCTATCAAGAATTCGAATTCCTACAATCAAAGGTAAAGAAGACGCCACAAGATTATCAAAATTCAAGATAAAAAGATAGAATAGATCTTATTCAAAACTCACATTCAAATACAAGTAGGCTATAAAAGGGAGCCCAAGGCTTCATTCCAAGGGCAGGATCACAAACCAAGACCACACACCACACTTCTTTTCTTCTTCAATCATCATGTATGGTTAATTAATCATCTTCTTGAGGATAGATCTTGTGGCTTAAGTTATTGTTCTTTAATTTGGGAGTTTTAATAGGTTTAGATCTTTTCTATTTAAGCATTTTAATGATTTCATATATTTAGTTATTGAGATTTATTTTTATAGACTTATAATTTTCGGTTGAAAATTTTTTGAGATCTTTATGTGAATTTCATGAATAATTGTAATTTTGAAGTCATGAGTTTATATATTTTGTTTTTCCTCATATATGATTATTCTTGTGATTTAATGATGATGTTAATTTAATTACATGGATGATTATATATATGAATATGACAGTTGTATATTCATAGGGTTAGACGTTTGAACAACCTTATTAGAGGAACAAATTTTAATTGGAATTGATTCTCACATGCTAATTGATGCTTAAAAATTAATTGAAAGGTTATTATATGTTGGGTTCAGGTATAATAATTAATTAATTAATTAAGATCTATGACGGTTGTTTCAAGTATTTATATTATATACTTAGTACTATTTACACACTTTATATCTATTGTTGGACTATGATAGCCATTGACTGCTCTCAAAAAGATTCATCGCATCTTGTGTGTGTCTATCTTCTTATCTTTTTCTTTCTATTTTCATTTTTATTATTAAAAAATAAAACCAAAAATTAAACAATTAAAAATTACCTTCTTTTATTTTTTTGAGTCTTTAAATACTTAGTTAGTTAAAAAAATATTATTGTTTATTGACTTTGTACATTTTTTTTTTTTTTTGGGGGGGGGGGGGGGGGGGGGGGATGGCCCCCCGCAAGAGAATACGACCTAGGTTTATTAAAAAAAAAAATATTATTGCCAGTACACTGCATGATGTAGTTATTAATTTGAGCGCTAACGACAAGCACAATCAATTATCATATCTTAGCAAAAATTTAACGTAAGAGTCAAACCCTAGTTCAAAAATCTATATAACCTCAAATTCAACAAAAACAAACCAATTAAACATTCTATCTGACTCATATAATCCATTTAAACTCAACAGATTTGGTAGAAAACTCAACAAATTCAAAATCCACTTAAAACCCTAGATTTTAAAAAATAAAAATCTGAAAAACTAAGAAGAAATGAGAAAAATCAAGGTAGGATTAATTAATTGGGTGTTAGGAAGCTTGAAAACACTCCTAATGGACCGAAAATACAAACCCCAGGATAGCCCAAGCCATTCCCTCTTCATTTTCCTCCGTTTTTCAACACCCTCTTTATAAAAATATGTGGCATTAGCGCCTGGGCACTGATTTGAGGACCTAGGCGCCGGTGCTCTCTATCTCAAGAGTGCTTGGGCCCTCATTTGAGTGCTTGGCACCTAAAACTCCATTTCATATTTTTCTATCTTTTCATATCTTATTCCAATAATTTTCACTTCCATTACCTATAACCTTAAATACAATGATTAAACTACTCTAAAACCTCATTCATAATCTCTCCAAGATTTAGTCAATAATTAATCACCTAATTGCTGAATTTCCACACAAATCATTACCTAATTAACCCTAAACCTTGGTATTAAAATTTAAGATGTTACAGTATTGATATATTGTTTTTTTGCTTGGGATATGTTGGGTTGTATGTAAGAGATATGATGAAAGTGTGCCCATCGGCTCTCTCATACTTGACCCACATTTGAGTTGAGTGTTTTTAGCACACCTCTTTGTTACAGTATATTGGTGGTGGCATGGGAATGGGGGCAGTATTCTTAAATTGACTAGCTAACTTTTGGCCGGGTATACTAGCACTGATAAGTTGTACCACATCCATAAAATATAATAAGGAACATGGTGGATGAGTGGGGATGATTCCAATCATTGAAAGTATTATGCATGTTTTACCATTGAGAATATTATTGTTATTGATAAACTTGCTTCTCTAACTTATAATATGTTCTTGCATACTTTGTAAATTGATTTTGATTACTGGACTTTATGTCTAACCTCGTCATTGATTTAATATTTTTTAGGAAAGCTCTATTTTTTATTAAGGGCAAATGGAAGTAGATAAGGCATAAGCTTTGGTAGCTATGTTGGCATCCTATTTTGTTGGTTTGTAATGATTATCATATTGCCATCTAGGGTCCACATCCTTATATTCATTATGAATTATGTTTTGGATAACTATGAAGATTATATTAGGCCTGAGGCATTAACTTGTCCATTCAACGATTTTATGGATCCATTACATTATTAATTCTAATGTGTTAAAGGCCTTATTGTGGGGTTCAATGATATGTTATGATATGGGATAGCGGTTACTTTCCTAACCCCTATTCTTATCTTACTCTTAGCCTTGTAATTGGTATACTGAAGTGGGTTGGTGGGTGGATTTTATGCCCTGGACCCTGATAGGTTTGTTATGAAAGATTACGTTTCTGGTTATCTGTATTAATCAAGTTTTTATTTGGACCATTATGGTTAATTGTTTTTTTAATACTTGATTATGGTTAATTGTTTGTTGGGTTAAATACCATTTTTACTACGGAAATATTGGTAAGGGGGCACTCAGCACCCGAAAGTTTTTTTGGTATCGTTTTTGTCCTGGAAGTTTACAAAAAGAAGCAAATATGCCCTAAAAGTTTTTTTTGGAAGCAAATTTGCCCTGGAAGTTTTATTTAGGAGCAAATTTGCCTAGAAGTTTACAAAGAGAGCAACGATCTAACGGTCAAGATCAACCGATCGGCAAGATTACAAGTTTTTAAACTTCCGGGGTGAAAAATGATACCAAAAAAACTTCCGAGTGTTGAATGCCCCCTTACCAATACTTCTATAACGAAATTGTTATTTAATCCTTATTTGTTTATGAGAAATGGAATCATGTTTGGAGGCCCAAACATGCATCCCAACACTGAAAAGCTACTTTTTTGGCTTTTGTGATGTTTGATCGATTTTTTTTTTTTTAATTGGACTTTTGAATAAAAAGTTGTTTTAAGCCATAAGTTAAAATTTCAAGCTTTTAGCTTTTCCACCCTGGAGAGAGAAGTTTCCATCATGGAGAGAAGAAATTAAATACCTCATGAAGAAAAGATACCAGATCTCACATTCTTTTATTAAAAAGCATTTTTTTCTTCTTATTATAAGTCCCCTTCTTGTATATGAAAATTCTGGTTCTAAATATAGAAAAGTCCACTTAAACGTTAATAATGATTTTTTTTTTTCAATTTTATCCTTATTTATTAAAGTATTCAATAACAATTTTTTTTAATTAAGGAAAATTAGAAAAAAAAAATCTCCCATTAGAAATTTAATTGGTGTGGATAACCTAATAAATTTATATATATGAAGAATAACATTACTTTGATTCAGATCACTCTCACCAATTTAATTTAATGGGGGACTTTTCTCCAATTTCTTTAGAATTTAAGTAATTTATTATTTTCAAAATTTTACAAAAAATACATTAACTATTTTTTATTTTTATTAAATTTATATAATTTTCAATTATTTTATTTATAAACTTACTTTTACATTAATTATCCAAACAAGTTTTAGTTTATCAAACTGGCTTTTTTAGAAGCTAATAATCCCAACATTAATTATATTACATAATTTAACTTTTACTTAATCTTAAGTTTGCAAAAATTATATTGAGAAAAATCATTTCTACCACCGCTAATCCAAATACATCCTAAAAACCATAAAATTCGATTCCCTTGTCAAAGGCACACTTCATTACTGGAAAGCAAGATTAAGAACAAGGAGAGTTTGAAAAAAATGCTTTGGCAGTTCACAGCATGGTTTAGAGTTTAGACTTTAGATAAACGCCAGAGCTTGGACGGTTTACATGGCACATCCATTTATCACTGGGTTTTAGCGCAATCCAACCATTGATGGTTCTTATAATTCACCACTATTTTTTTTTTTTTTTTTTCTTTTTTTGGGTCCGCTTCTCTCCTTTCTCCCGGAATCCTCGGGGGGGGGGGCAGATTTCTTGTAGTGTTTGCAAAACTTCAATTTTTTTTTTTTTAATCTGGACCGTTGGATCACGATTTGTGAGATGATTTTTTTTTATAGTGTTTTGAGATGATTTTTTTTTTTTTTTTTTGACAATATGAAAATAGGAGAACATTGGGAATATAATTATTATTTATTTTATATCATGTTAAATGCCGTATCATTCTCAATAATTTGATGTGACAATTTCAGTCCGTGAATTAACAGATTTTTTTTTTAATTAAAAGAAAACAAAAGGTTAATGAGCCTAATTTCTTTTAACCATGATTAATGAGACTAATTTTAAATTTTAATATATCAGGGAGTTCCGTATGATCAGTTCAATATTTAGGAAACTTTTTACACCCTCCGATTCTAATTATAAGAACACTTTTATAGTGCAAATTGCATTACAAAAGTATTCCTATAATTAAGACTGGAGGTAGTATATTTTAGCCTATAACTTTGTAATGACTTAGGCAAATTTTAGTTACACGGTCAATTACACATAAATCATGAGACTTTAAGACAAAGCAAAGTGGTTTGATTAAAATTATGATAATGTTGTCTTCAAAAAGCTACTTTTTTAATTTTGGACAAAAACCGCCTCAAGAAGAAAGAAAGAAGAAAAAAGAATGGCGTTCCAAAAAATAAAATAAAGAAGAAAGAAAAATGGAGAATTATAATGCAGGAATATTAAGATATAAGAAAAGACTGACAACTTCAAACAGAAGTGAAAATGTTGAATTTTGATACATTTCTTAAATTATTAACACCAATTCTTTTTATTTATTTATCTAAACTAATACCTATTATTCTAGTTCAAAAGTTGAAGGGACTTGTATATAACTTTCATTTATTTTTTTCACATTTAAAATAATTTTATTGAACATCGAGTAATAAGCATGCGAATTTAAGTAACAACAAAAGAGTCAAATGCTCCCTTTTATAATTCTTATGAAATTTATTATAAAATATTTGGCCATAATGTTTTATTCATAAAAAAAAGAGTCAAATGACTTCTTGATGATTTTTATGAAATTTATTATAAAATATTTGGCCATAATGTTTGATTACGTTATGGATAAATGATTGATGTGACTGAAATTTATCCAAAATTTCCCATAATTTTTTTTGTTTTTGTTTTTGTTTTTTTTTTTTTGATGCCATAAAATTTTAAAATGAACCTTCTTGAATAATTACAAGTGGAGATTTGCACGGTAGTTATTTTTTAAGTGTAACGTAGTACATTGTATAAATATCGGAGTTTCTTACCCATGCTTCTTAATCCAACGAGTTGGCTTAATGAAGCTAAGTTTATTTACTTCTGGAAAAAAAATTTAGGCTAAGTTTGTCATATTCATTGTGTTAAAGTTCTCACCACGTGTCATATTTATTTAACATATTTACAGTTAAATCATACCGATCCTAATTATAAAATTTAGTTGACATTTTTAGAGAGATTAAGGAAGTTAAATAAGTTACTTAATCATTTCATACATGTATCTTTAGATTATACTCCTCTAGCTTAATTATAAAACATAGTTGATTTTTTTGAAAGATTAAGGAAGTTAATTAAATTTACTTTAGAATATTTTTATTTTTATTTTTTTCTTCAAACTAATTAGTTTGACTAATAAATTAATATATAATCTAATGATACACAATATATAAAATGATTAAGTATGTTATTTAGCTTCCCAAAAAAGTCAACTAGATCTTATAATTAAGACCGGATTATGAGTTTATAAGTTAAACTAATTAGTTTGAAGAAAAATTTAAAAATTAAAATACTCTAAAGTAATTTAATTAACTTCCTTAATATCTCTAAAAAAATAACTAAATCTTATAATTAAGATTAGATGGAGTAAAATTTTAAAAATACCACGCATGGTTATGTGTGGTTGGAAATTTCACATACTAAAAATATATATATGTGTGTTTATTTTGCCCAGACTATTTTTCTTATATATTTTTATTATTATAAAGACCCAAAATTATTGATATATATCTACATATATGAACAGACGCAGATAGAATTCATTTTCATGGATGCTGGCACAAACAATGTCAATTTACATTCAAACCGATTTTACCGCTAAACCAAGCGTTCGTGTTGATTGATCTCTTTCAGACCAAGTGTCTGTGTCTCAGATGGATTTTCTAACGCCCAGATTGTGACTTTTGAACAACAAAATCCTCCCTTGCATTGGGCGGTGGAAGAAGTTGTAGCCAGCATCAGCAATCCTATCGACCGCCATTCAAGCATTTTCGGACAATGGCTGGGTTCTCTTGGCCCTCTGAAGCTGAGGTACACGTAATCCGCAGCGAACAATAATCCTAATACACTGCGATTTCTTTTCCGGCTATTTCCGTCAATCTTTGGCGTTTCATTGGTTCTTTGTTTTTTTGTTACTATTGAGGACGACTTGATGTAATTCTATTCGAGATTGGTTTTCCGTCAATCCTATCTTGTCTGAAAAGCGAGAATTTGTATTGATGTAGTGTTAGATGAACAGGACGGGATTATAAAGATTATCCAAATGAAATTGGTTTGCAATGAGCAAGAGGTGAATCGAATTCAATATGATTACGGGGATCAGTTTTAGCAGTCCGAAGGGAATGCTCTATGAAGTTCTCTCTCGATCTTAGAACAGTGTTCTTTTGAATTCATCATAAATGGAGTTCTTTAAATTAGTCGGAACAAATCAAGGAATAGAATGTTGTCAATGGAGTAAGAAATTGATCTTAAAACTTAGGGAAAAAAATAGAGGTCCTGAATTGGTGGGTCAAAGGAAGCATTTCTTTTTAATAGAGTAGTGGTCCTTTCACCTTGTTTTATACTTTGTTACCCTATCACTGATTCATCCTTATGTAATTTACAGTTAAATGAAATAAGAAGGATAGTTTCAGAAATGGCTGGGGCAGATAAAGGGAAAGTTCGAGTTGTGGTATCTCCTTATCGAATTTGCCCTTTGGGAGCACACATCGATCATCAGGTACTATAATTTACTTTTCAGTTATGTTAGTGAAAATGAAACTTAATGACTGATAGACAACTTCTGATGTATAACTGCACTATAGCTCTTACTAGATATATTCACTTGTTAAATCTCTAGGTGATCTTTCTTTTTGCAATACAAAGGCCAGCAAAAGCTTGAGAAAATATTAACCAGTGAACTTGAGATATGACAAAATTCTCTTGCACTTTCCCTTGGTATTGGCAGGGAGGGACCGTTTCGGCCATGACAATCAACAAGGGAATACTTCTGGGGTTTACACCTTCCGGCAGTAGCAAGGTAAATTTTGAAATTGTTCTCACCTAACAAGCTTACAAAGCTTAAGGGAGCATGTGGGAATCTCCTACATTCATTTGAGTAACTTGGATATGTTAAATTAATAGCAGACAGAATGAAACTGAGATTAAGGGAAGATTAACCGTTTTTGGTATCTAAAGTGCAGAGTGAGAAGACAGTGAAAGAGAAAGCCTTTGTAGAAACTGTTATCCGTGTATGATGAGTGGTGGCTCACAACACATAAAAGTGAATTTTATATGTTCACATAATCAGACTGTTGTTCTTAGCACAGCTTCCTCTTTGAGTTTTGCCCCCCAAATTTTATTGTTCGTTATTGTAGCATAGTTGTCCAGTCAAAACTTGAAATGTTAATTTTTTTAAAACTTTATTTCCTTTGTGGAAAACTTGTTTTATGTTCAAAGTATGCACATGTCAATGAATAATATCTCAAGGCGTTGAATTTAGAAATTAGTGAGATACTGAGAATGTACCAATTGTAATTCTCTCCATGATGTCCATCAATTGAATTTTTCATACTGCAGCATAGGTGTAAGGTTGTGGCACACTCCTAAGCTGCTTTGGGTCATCCTATTCCTTGGGTTGATCCCGGTTACCTTTGGCATTGAACCATTAAATAATCCAATAAACTTGGTTATAGTGCAGATGAGTATGAGCAGAGTTCTAGGAACCGTTAAAAAATGCTCACTTTAAGTTTCCTGGGTTTTCACCATTTGTTTCAGAACATGTAAAAGCTGATTTAGGTCTTGTGTTAAGTAAACTACAGCCAAAAAAGAAATTAAATGTGATATGTTTCATTACCGAGCATTTGAAAGGCCAATTAGTGATTACTTTTGGAATTGGAAGAACTGATTATAAACATAACATTTATAGCAGAACTCAATGTCAATAAAAAAGCATATTTAAGGGGATGGATATGACAACACGACAATATAAAGTTTCTCGATGTCAATTAATCATTCAATTAGTGTCTTGTTTGTACTTTTTGACCTTGAATTAGTGTCTTATTTGTACAACACGCACAATGTTGCTTATTAATATATCCATGCTTCATAGAATGCTGTAGTCCCCTGTTTTTTATATCGTGATGAGTTATACATTCTTCTATTTTTTCTATTTATTTGTATTTCCTGTGACTTTCCAATTCGTATAGCTTATACTTTCAGATGATATCTTCATCTTACTTAGCATTCTTGATATTTATTCTGCTCAATGCTCTTTTCTCTTGGAATCTTAATATACTTTTAAAGCTGTACCATTATTGTTTTGTTTTGTCTATATATTTTGGACAAAAGGATTGGGTCATTGAAAATTGTTTATTGGAATTTTTAACATATGGGCTACGTTAATGGAAATGAATATATTCTTATTACTAATTATGTTCATCTATTTGATGAACAATCCCTATGGTTTTCTTGTAGGTTGTAATTCGATCAAGACAATTTCAAGGAGAGGTTAGGTTCAGGTGTGTGGTCTTTTATTAGAAGGCTTCATATCTTACTTATGCTGTTTTGTAGGCTTCATATCTTCCTTATTCTGATTTTCTTACCATGCTATTCTTTCTCCAATGTCCATATTACCACTATACAATTTGTGCATTGTTGGTTTTTAAATTGATTGATATATGCTAGAGTTGATGAGGTTCAGCAGCCAAGACAATCTATTCAGAACAATGATGTGAATGGGACAAAGCATTACTCGCAGCAAGAAGAATGTGAATGGGGGCGTTATGCTAGAGGAGCAGTATATGCACTACAAAGCAGGGGAAACAATCTTTCCCAGGTTAGAAAATATGCTCTGGTGGTCTACATTGTAGTTCATCATTCAAGTATGTCACTTTACTACGAGTTTGTGTACACTTTCCTCAGGCAAATATCAGAATCATTGCTTGACTTTTATTCGGAGAATAATGGGATAAGACAATGCGTTTCCATTGGGCTTTAACGGCTCCGCAATTTAGGTTAATGTAAATTGTAAAGATGGTTATCTTAAAATATATTCTCAGTGTTGTCCAAATTTTTTTTTTTTTTTTTTTTCATTAGCACTTAACAGTAAAGTAATTTTTGGTGCAATTTTGCACTTAAAGTATTTTCTCAAAGCGAAAAAATACTTCAAAAGTAAAATTGCACCAAAAGTTACTTTAGGGTGCTAAGTGCTAGTTGCTAGTTGCGCCTTGACCCATGTAAAAATTAGTTAAATAAATGGATAATCCCGTGCAAGTTTACTTTGGCTTTACATTTTCACTAGGAAGAATAGAGAATGTATCCATGAGTATGATTTGAGAAGTCCAAAGTTATTTAATTTGTTGAGTGTGAGTACTTTTTTTCTCTTAGGTGTCTTCTTGTTTAAATGATAGCAAATTAATATCATAATTCAAAAAGAAATACTGTACAATGGAAAGAATAGAGGTTGAATTGAATTTTCTAACCAAAGGACTATCAGAATATGCAATATGTTTAAAGAATAGCTGTCTAGAGTCTGATTCATTTCACATTCATAAAAAGCACGCTAAGAAATAATAATAACATTGGTGTGTGTTAAGAGTGAAACTATTGATATTGGGCCCTAATTTTTTTGGTATGACGGTATTGGAAGTTTTATATAATGGTTGCTACCTTTATGTTCAATGTTTCAATGCCGCTTGTTGTATTTTGCTTGACTAGCTTTGGGTCCTTTAGAAGTTCCATAGAGTTGTTCTGTGTATAAAAGTTTGGGCTTTTATATCATATGTTTGGCTCCAGTTTTAAGATTATGATTGACTTCCATTTGGCATTTAATTCTTGTTATTATAAGTCAAAGATTAACTTTATGCTAATCTACAAATAATATTAATGACAATATTTCATCTTAAGTATTTATAAGCACTGGTGGAATATAACCATATTAACTTTCATGTTCAGCTCTTTTCCCAGATCATTGGCTGGAGGATTATATATGTGGACAATTTGTGAGAGAAAGTATATTCTCATTGCATGAAATGTTGTGATACAATCACCTATTTATATACACAAGAGAGGGACATAATAGTAAAGACTAATGGAAAGCTAATAAATACTAATAATTACTACTAATTACTAATTGGATAATAACTATTAATAAATAGAGAATATTTACAATAAATACACTATATTCCCACACTTCCCTCAAGTTGGATCATAGATGTTAATCATGTCCAACTCGCTTATGCAGGTTTGAGTAATCCTTTTGTCAACACATCAGCAGTTTGAAAATTCGTCGGTAGATAAGTGAGACATATATGACCCCTTCTACTTTTTCCCTGGTGAAGTGTCTATCTATCTTCACATGTTTCGATCATTCATGCTGAATAGGATTTAAGGCCATGCTTATGGCGGCCTTATTATCGCAATAGAGTTTTAACGGTAAATCCACGTTGACTTGTATCTCATCTAGGACCCGTTTTAGCCACTACGCCTCCATTATCCCTTGAGCTAGTGCCCTCAACTCAGCTTCAGCACTGCTCTTAGGTATAACCCTTTGTTTCTGGAGGTAACAAGGTTTCCCTATACGAAGGAGCAATAACTAGAGGTTGATCTCCTGCCAAGATGAGTTCCTCCCCAATTTGCATCATTGTATACTTCTACAGATCTTCGTTCTTGTTTCCGGAAGAACAACCCTCTGCCAGAAGTACCCTTTGGATGCCTTAAAATTCTATAGGCTGCTTCCATGTGCTTCTTCTTTGGCTCACTCATGTACTGACTGGCCACACTTATTGCAAAGGCTATATCGGGTCTTGTATGAGAGAGATAAATCAAGTTTCCAACAAGTCTTTGATGTCTTCCTTTATCGACAACTTCATTTGCTTCTTGGTCTTGATCTTCTTCTTCTTCTTCTTCAATCTCATTCTCTAAGTCACCTTCTTCTGACTCCTCTTTATTGTTATGTTTAGATTTCTTCTTCCTCTTTTTCTGAACCACAATAAGAGTTGGCTTGGGACTACAACCTAGCTTGCACACTTGATCAATTCTACCCTTTTCAAAACCTGGAGGTAGGTTCATGTATACTTCTTTTAGCTCTCAATTTAGAAAGGCATTCTTGATGTCTAGCTGGTGAAGTGGCCACTCTAGGTTGCCTGCCATAGACAATAGAACTCTAATAGGGTTTAGCTTTGCCTCTAGGGCCAATGTTTCTTGATAGTGTAGACTATATGTCTAAGTGACCCCTCTTGCTACCAGGTGGACTTTTAGCTTGTCTAGAGTACCATCGGTTAGATATTTAGGGGTAAACACCCATTTGCAACTTACAAGTTTCTTGCCTCTAGTTTGTTCAACTATATCCCATGTTCCATTCTTTTCTAGTGCTCCCATCTCCTCCGTAACCGCTTTTCTCCATTCTAGTATCTCCATTGCCTCTTGGATGGTGTTGGAATGCAAGAAGGTCCCCACATAGGGATGGTAGTGAAAGGCTTGGATGGTGTATATGGAGCTCTAGGGTGCAATGAGTGGTGGTGTTTGGCTAATTTGCAGATCTCATCTCATATTAATGTGCTAGTATTTAGATAGAGAGATGGGAATGTACAAGATAGGTAATGAAGGGTGGCCCATTCTCTTGTGAAGATGACATGACGTCATCAGTTTTAGAAGTCGATGTAGAATTGCATACCTAATCGGGTGTTAGTGACTCACTTCAACGTCCTCAAGAAAGTATAGCCCCCGCACTCTTTAGCACGGCCAATCATCATCCCTAATGACAGATCCTGAAAAACACAATGAGATGGCAGAAATTTAGCATGACAATCAACTTGTTTTGTCCATTGGTTAACAGATAATAGATTGCACGCTAATTTTGGTACATGGAGAACATATTCAAGAGTGATAAACTCAGAAATCCGAGTACTTCTTTTCCCGACGATAGGAGCAAGAGAACCATCAACAATCTTAAACTTTTGGCTACCGGCACATGGTACATAAGTTGTGAACAATTGATGGCAATCAGTCATGTGATTTGATGCTCTAGAATCAACTATCCATACTTGTTTATCCCATGAGGTTTTGAGGGCTTGAAGAAAGTTACCCTTTGTAGCTAGTAACACCGAAGCTACAGTGTCTGACATATATCCCACAACTGCTTCAGGTGTAGTTCTTCAAAACTGAAAATGGCAGTATGGGGTTCAAATTTCAAAATGACAATTTAATCCTTAAAATTTTAGAAATGACAGTTCAGTCCTTAAAATTGCAAATTGTAGACTCGGATGAAGCAGCAAATTGCAAACTCGGACATGGAGGTTGACGCTATGAGAGGAGGGCTAATGGTGAGCTTGGGTTGACAATGGTGAGCAGTAAGGAGGGACGACGATGTTAGACAGAATCAAGCGTTATCAACTGTGACGAGATCGACGGTGATGAGGACAAATCTCCAACAACAAATAACTATGCTAGCGGAGTGCGGTTTCTCACCACCTGTCGAATCTCCTTTTTGGTTCAAGCTTTGTTGAGCTTGCTCCTGTATCTTGGCGTTATCTCGTCTTTGCTTCTGGTCTTGGCCATGATGCAGGTAGTTGAGGGAGGGTCGCCAGCGGCAAAAGCAGAAGAAGGTAGAGGTGAGATGAAGGTCGCCGGCAAGGATGACTTAGTGTGATTGGATGGTGAGCGAAAGCGACGAATCCGGCAAAATCTGACGTTGCTAGGAGTTTTGGCAGCGCTAGAGAAATTAGGTCAACCTCTAATTATTTTCAAAGACGCTCTGATACCATATGGACAATTGGTGAGAGAAAATATATTCTCATTGCATAAAATGTTGTGACACAATTGCCTATCTATATTCAAAAGAGAGTGACATAATAGTAAAGACTAATGAAAGCTAATGAATACTAATAATTACTACTAATTACTAATTAGCTAATAACTACTAATAAAGAGAGAATATTTACAAGAAATACAAAATATTCCCACAATATACTACTTCAGATGCATTCCTAAGTTCTTTGTCTTCCAGATAACTGTATGTTTACATTATTTCCACATTACAAGATATGATGTGCTTTCTAATTATCTACACACAAGTGTTAATTTTTGCAGGGTATCATAGCATACATTTGTGGTTCTGACGGTTTGGACAGTTCAGGATTAAGCTCCTCTGCTGCTGTGAGATTTCTTTTGTCACTGCCCACCTTTTCTTTCTTTGGCCCTTAATATATGTGTAAAAGTGTAAGACAAAATAGTCTAAATGTTGTATCTATTCATGTACATCAGATGTATATTTATACAATTGGAGAGAGCCTTAGTATTGATGGCTCTTAAGGGACTATTTAAGGGGATTGATTCCTAATCCCTGATTTATAGGGATCCTAGTATATAATTTGATTTCCTAACACTTCCCCTCAAGTTGGAGCGTAGATATTAATCAAGCCCAACTTGTTACAAAGATACTCAACCCGAGTCCCATTTAAAGCTTTAGTCAAAAGGTCACCCAATTGGTCACTAGACCGCACATGCCCGATAGAAATGAAGTTCTCCTTGATCTTATCGCGTACAAAGTGACAGTCAATCTCAATGTGTTTTGTACGTTCATGAAATATAGAGTTGGAGGCTATGTGTAGAGCAGCTTTATTATCACACCACAACTTCGTAGGTAATGGCGTGGCAAGACCAACTTCCTTCATTAACTGGTGAATCCACACAATTTCCTGTATTGACTGAGACATGGCTCTATACTCAGCTTCTGCACTTGACTTAGAAACCACACCTTGCTTCTTACTCCTCCATGATACTAAATTTCCGCCCACAAACACACAATATCCTGTGGTGGATCTTATGGTAGCCTTTGATCCCGCATGATCTGCATCACAAAAACATTCAATCTTGTTGTGGCCATGATTTGTATAGAGTACCCCACGACCAGGTGAGCCCTTCAAATAATGTAAGACATGCTCCAATGCTTCCCACTGAGCAACGGTTGGTGCAGTCATGAATTGACTAAGTACACTCACTGGAAAGGTCACATCGGGGCGAGTTACCGTGAGATAGTTCAATTTCCCAATTAATCTATGGTATCTCTCAGGGTAGGCAAACGGCTTGATCTTCTCCGGATCAACTTTCTTTCTTACATCCTCAGGTAGCTCATCAAACGGTATGCGGTCATCCATGTCCAAGAAGGGGTTAGGAATCATGGGAAAGCTACTCGGTGCTGCTCCAAGTTTCCCGGTTTCTTTTAACAAATCAAGAACATATTTCCTCTGTGTCAAAAGGATGCCTTTCTTACTTCACATAACCTCTATCCCGAGAAAGTACTTTAACAGACCCAAATCCTTTGTTTGAAAATGAGAATTAAGAAAGCCTTCAGCGATGAGATTCCCGAAGCATTGCTACCCGTAATAACAATGTCATCAACATATACCACTAACAAAATCATGCCAGTATCTGTATGCTGATAAAACACAGAATGGTCACACTTATTCTGAATCAGACCAAACTTCTTAACCACAGAGCTAAACCTGTCAAACCAAGCACGAGGGCTCTGCTTCAAGCCATATAAAGACTTTTGAAGATGGCATACCTTCCCACGCTCCCCCTGAGCAACAAAACCAGGTGGTTGCTCCATGTATACTTCCTCAAGAAGATCACCATTCAAGAACGCATTCTTAACATCCAACTGATGAAGATCCCAACCATAAGTGGCTGCCATAGAAATGAAGAGGCGAACAGAGGACAATTTTGACGTATGAGAGAAGGTTTCCGAATAGTCAACACCATAGGTCTGAGCATAACCTTTGGCAACCAGTCGATCTTTCAAACGTTCCAAGGTGCCATCAGCTTTTGTTTTGATTGTGAATACCCACTTACACCCGATAGCCTTCTTGCCAAGAGGCAAATCAACAAGATTCCAGGTACTAGGGTAATAGGCAAGTCATCAAGAGGATCAGACACTATGTCTGGTTCAGAGGTAGGAGCGGAAGGAGCAGGAGTATCAAGAATAGCAGGCATTGGTGTTGGTTCATTGGTAGGAACGGAAGGAACTAATGCTGGATCAGACGTCGAAGCAATCATTGGTGGGTCATGAACCTGGTCAATTACATTACTTGCCCTAGGGCGTTTCCGATAAACATGATAGATAGGTGGTGTAGCAGGTGTCGGATCAGATGCTTGCACTAGTGGTAACTAAACCGAATAGACCAAGAGATCATCAAGACTGTCAGAGGTGTCATCGACAGAGACAGAAGATGGAGGTGGAGTAGAGACAAGGAAAAATGAAGTCGACTCATGGAATGTGACATCTGTAGACACAAGATAACGCCGAAGGGTGGGAGAATAGCACCGATAACTCTTCTGAACCCTAGAATACCCAAGGCAGACACACTTAAGAGACTTAGGATCAAGTTTGGTAACAGTAGGACGAACATCGCGAATAAAACAGACACAACCAAAGATCTTAGGGTCAACAGGAAACAGGGGTTTGGAAGGAAACAAGGTGGTGTATGGAGTGGCACCATTGAGGACAAGAGGGGACATACGATTAATAAGGAAGCACGCAGTAGACACGGCGTCAGCCCAAAAAGGCTTAGGGACATTCATTTGAAACATGAGAGCCCGAGCGACTTCTAATAAGTGTCGGTTCTTACGTTCTGCAACACCATTTTGGGCCGGTGTATCTGGACAGGAGGACTGGTGGAGCATGCCATGCTGGAGCATATAGGTTTGAAATTGGGCAGAGAAGTATTCTTTAGCATTGTCACTTCGTAAGGTTTTGACAGACACACCAAACTGAGTTTGGATTTCAGCACAGAAATTGCAAAAATGAGAAAACAACTCGGACCGAGTTTTCATCAAATAGAGCAAATTGGTACGATAGAAATCATCAACAAAAGTAACAAAGTACCTAAAACCAGGTTTGGACTCAATAGGACATGGACCCCAAACATCAGAATGGACTAAATCAAAGGAAGACGTAGCATGTTTATTGACTCGAGGTGCCAAATGAACTCGATGATGTTTAGCAAACTGACACGACTCACATTCTAAAGACGACAAATGATGGAATTGAGGATACATTCTTTTCAACGAAGATAGAGACACATGACCTAAACGACAATGAATGTCAAATGGGGACGAACCACCAGCGCAAGCAACTGAACGTGGTACCCGATCCTCAAGGAAGTAATGGCCACCAAATTCATAGCCCCTACCAATAACTTGCTTTGTCGTGAGATCCTATATCAGATAGTGGTCAGGAAATAAAGTGATGAAATAGTTGGATTGTCGAGTGAGCTTGCTAGGGGACAAAAGATTAAATTAAGGTCAGGGACATTAAGGACATGGGATAAGGAAACACACGGAGTAGGTTCAACAGTGCTAGAGCCAATAACACGAGAATAAGAACCGTTAGCAATGGTTATACTGGAAGGATTGACATAAGGTGCATACGAGGAAAATAAATGGGGGTTACTTGTCATATGATCAGTAGCACCAGAATCGATGATCCACTTCAAGGAAGAAGTAGCAAGACTAGAAGCAATATTACTTGAAGCAAGAGCACTTGATGTGGATGGAGCAAACTCATGATCAATGACTTTCTTGGATATTGGCACAACCTCAGCCGTCACACTAGTCTTTAAAACAGCCATTAAAACCACAAAGAATTACCAAACAGGGGAGCAAGAGAAGCGGAAAGAACACAACACGTCTTGTAAGAGACCAAATAGCAATATAAATTCCAACCAACAGCAACCCAGAGTCCAAACAGTGAGCAACTAATGATCTCAAACAAATGTGTTGGAAACTGAAGATTTGGATACCAAACAGCAACCAGAGACCCTAAAAACACCTACTAGAGACAAACCGGTTCTGGAAAACCACAAAAACTAAGGTCCAGCAGTCACTCCAACTCCCAAAGGGCAGAAACACAACCAATGCAGCCACACTAACTGCCAAAGAGTAACAAGGGCTACACAAGGACCCAACCGAGACTTATAAACACAAAGTCTCCCAAAAAAAATTGAGCAAACTGAGAGGACAACCACAAATCCTCTAAAAAATAAGCAAACTGACAAAGCAAACAGTGGGCAAATAGAGAGCATATGGTGAGATGACAAGGAATGAGCATGAAACCACCTGGGACAGGACGAGTGCAGCGAGTCGATCCCAGAAAAGAAAACGGCGGCAGAAAACTCGCCGGAAAAAAACACCCTCACGCCCGCGCGTGAAACAACGGAGCCGGAGAGGGAGTCGTGTGAACGTCCACGCGCTTCCGAAACGGCGATTGACTGACTGGGTTCCGCCGATCGGGACCTCCTGAGCACAGTGAGGCGGAGCGTGGCAGCTGAAACCTCCAGAACAGAAAAACGAAAGTACACTCTCCCTCTCTCTCTCTCTCTGTCGCCAAACTGAAACAGGGATACCGCGGGAAAAAATTTGGAACATATAGCTCTGATACCATGTAAAAGTGTAAGACAAAATAGTCTAAATGTTGTATCTATTCATGTACATCAGATGTATATTTATACAATTGGAGAGAGTTTTAGTATTGATGGCTCTTAAGGACTATTTAAAGGGATTGATTCCTAATCCCTGATTTATAGGGATCCTAGTATATAATCTGATTTCCTAACAATATGAAAGGTCTTATCACGGAGCCTTGTCTTGAAAGTCAAATTGAAGTTCATGGTATGAGAATTAAATTTGGCTTCTTGAGCAAGATCCATAACACCACTCACCTGGTTCTTTTACTTTTCCTTGCCCCCATAACAGAGATGATAGAATCTAAAAATATAAAGGTACAGTCAACTTAATTATCCTAATGATATTTTAACTAACCGATAAAGGCAGTTCATAAATCTATAAAAGCTTCTAATTATAACCCGCTCAAGAACATTTGCATAAGTAATACTCATCCTCAATATAAGAGCTAGATGTTGAATCCAACTTGGAGCTTAACTCATCAAATTCAGTTCTTGCCACTCCGTAGGTTAATAAGTTTGCCACTTGTGAGTTTATTGGATTATGGGATACTTCCTTCAAACCTGAATCAATCTTCTTCTTAATGAAATTAGGATTGATCACAACATGCTTTATCCTATCATTGTAGGTAGGATTTCTTTAACTGTGACCATGTTGTGTGTCTGACTTTCACACCATGCTTTTCAAATGAAATTAGTTTTTCAAGAACTTAGAACCTTGGTTATATCCAAATCCATTTTATGATTCACTTAAAATTCCATTACAGCCATATCTTCATATATGCCAGGACACTCATAAAAGCGATTCACTACCTTAACAACCTCATATAACCACTCTAACAGCTCCTAACTATTAATATTATAAGTTTATAACAAACTCTTTCAATCTATATTCCTTCACAACATGAGGCTCAGATTCTAAACACTTCTTACTACATCGTCCGCCTCTTGCTTCTCAAATCCTTGGAATATGTTGTCAAGGAAAGGGTTCAAGAATAGAATTTATGGCTCTAACATCATTAAATTAAGATGATGCATGTGTTAAAGGTAGGTAATTTGTGTATCATAAGCTTATTTAGCTAGAGATTTCATCTTCCAATAACTCCTATACAGCACTGGTCTTATCAATAGAAGTCAATATCTAATCGCTTATTTTTCAAGTCATGGCAGTTTCCATTAAAAGAAATTTATGCTTAGAGTTCAGTTACTTTCCTAAGAAGATTAAGGAAGAAGGAACATAAAGATGAGAACTAAAAACTTATAATTTGATGGGTCCAGCAAGGTTCTGGCTCATACTTATAGAGGAGAAGGACTAGGAATGAGAGGGTCCACTATGAGGAGATTGAGCAAGGGCAAGGCAGTTATCTAGGGTTGTGTGCTGAGGAGGAGGGCAGACAGGAATTTGGCTGGACTTGGAGAGCCCTGACCTCTTGAATGTTAGGAAAACCTTTTCTTCTTCTTTGCTGTTCCAACATTTCTGTAACGTTTCCTTAGTGTTTATCTCTGGAACTAGGCTTAGTTAGCTCTATTTTGTCATTTCTCCTCTTCCATTTTCATTGAAGAGGATTTTAGCTAACTCTTATTGGCTAGTAATACTCCAGTTCCATCAGAATTATAATCTCTTGAAGTGTTGTATAAATCTGTTATGCTGATGTTGATTTGATATGAATTTTTTAATGTCAGAATTGATTTGATAGTAAACTACTCTGACCATTTGTTTGGTTTTGTTTCTGAAAAACACAGATTCCATATATCTGCCAATTGGAAACTGCTATTTTTCTGATCTTCCTTTTAACCCTAAAATTTCCGAGGATTGATTTTATTATTGCATTGCTTGACAGGTTGGAGTAGCCTACCTTTTGGCTATGGAACATGCAAATAATCTATCAATATCTCCTAAAGAAAATATTGATTATGATCGGTATGTTTCTCCAACATGGATGCATGTGTGGCTGGGTATTTCTCATCAGGAAAGGGGCTAGCTAGTAGTAATAAATGCCATGCTGGATAGTTTCACATGGTAACTTCTTAAAATGTTATCATCACAGTTTAAAAGTTCTCTACAGAAGCGAGTGGTACTAGAAAGCATTGTAATGGCTTAAAAGTGTTATATAACTAGTATTTTGTCTCTGATAAATAAAAATGATGGTCTGAGACAGAGAAAAGCTCACTCTAGTTCTTTTTAGAGCTTTCTTAACAGATTCAAGTTTCTTTTTTTCATTTTTTTAGAGTCCCTTGATTTACAGTTTTCACATCTATATCTTTTCTTGAATATATATGGTTTATTCTTAGTTGTTTGGTGAGTAAAAATTAGTCACTATGATTAGATGGTGAGATGCATGACAAAGTAGGGTGTGTGACAGTACGTTTAACAATTTTTAACTTGTACTGAAGCACACTTGTGCATCTGAAAGAGATACAGAAAACTAGAGATATTAGGCATGCTTTGTGCAGTCTATTGCTGTGCCTTTTAGTAATTAGAAACATTTAAATTAAATATGCATACTCTTCCCTTGAAGTATATATCATACTGGAAGTAGTTGGTGTTAGGAGGGCTAGTCTCAAAGAGAGGGTTAATAAGTTGTCACAATAGTTTTTTCAAATTAAAAAAACAGATTATAAAATCAGTAAATAGTAAATATAGTTGTCAGAAGTTTATAGTAAAAACCAAATGCAAGAGTAAGAAATATCAAGACAAAGAATTATCCTGGTTAGGCCTGAATCACTTGGCCAGCGTTCAGTCCCCAACCTTCCACTTGAGATTTTTCTCTAATTTAACTTGCCTGGAGGTGGCAGTACGTACATGCATAATATATCCCTTCCTTTCTCTTTCCTCTTGTATGCTTAATGCTATGTAGACTGAAAAGGGTTGCTGCTGCCACTGCAACAACTTGACTCACCTAGAGTCACAAAACTTTGTGGTTCACTCTCCTTACATGGGGGCAACCCCAACGCTCTAAAAAATCCCTGTCTCTGGGTATATACTTTCTGAAAGAAAGCAGGAATTAAAAGCTTTAAACTATCAAAAGAGTGGATGTTGAGATGAATTTCTGGAGAGAAAAAGATGAGCAAGTGGGTATGAATTTAATGGAGTGAAACATTGTTAGTAATTTAGAAGCATGGGTCCATTATAATGAAATTTGTTCTTCCTTCCTTGAGGCCTTCTTAATCGTATTTCTTTCAGTTCACCTTTGTGTGGTAATTTAGGGCCCCAGTCTTTCAATTACAGAGATTCCAATTTCAAATTAACTTATTTGTTTTGATTTTGATGGTCGAGTGATATTAAAATTTCTAAATGTTATAGGTTAATTGAGAATGAATATTTGGGACTGAAAAATGGCATAATGGATCAGTCAGCAATATTACTCTCACGCCATGGTTGTTTGATGTTCATGAATTGCAAGGTAATGTGAGGCTATGAATCTATTGTCTTTAAATTTTCTATTTATAACTCTACTTTGAAAAACTTATGCTTATGTGAATTACAGAAGTAAATATGATGTTTGGGATGTCCATTACATCTACGTCTATAATTTAAATTGTGTATTACAAATATATGTCTGTAGAAATTCATGGTTTAATTTTTCTTTGAAGTTTATTTATTTGATTGAAGCAACATTACATTCAGAGATGATATAAAGAAGAGCTAACTCCTACTTGAACTCTATGACTTCCAGAAATAAAATTATTTGAACTTTATTTATTTGATTGGAGGGCTAATGTCCCGACGGTTGCACTCTTGACATTTTCACTCGATGTTAGAACCCTCCACCAATCTGAGCCCTTGTTAGTCCTTTTGGGAATCATCAACCACCAGGCTCTTGTACTGTTTGATGGGTATTGTTAGGACGCCCTGCTGTTGCTTCCAGAACATGTTAAAAATGATCGTATTGGAGAAAATTTTTACGCATGAACACTAAAGAATAGCTGAAATAAGTTACTTCAGATACAAATGCCCACCCTAATTCACATTGACTATTGAGGCCCTCTTGTGACATGTTGAGATTGAAGGATCACATTGAAGCATCAAGAAAATACTAACATTATTGATCCTTAAGAATAAAAGAGAATATAAAGAGGCTTTTATATAGGCAAACTAATCAACTAACCCTAACCCAAGAAACTAATCTAATCTAATCTAATCAAATCATGATCATAAAATATTCATATCAAATCCTAATATATTAAGTAATAAACATTAATCATGGTAATACTTATTAATTTCCTCAGTCTAAACTTTATATTATTTACACTTCCCCTCAAGCTGAAAGTAGCTTGAATTTGAGAAACAATTGATCGTCAAGGAAATAATAACCTTTATATCCATAGCTTTTACCAATAATCTTCTTCATGGTTTTTGTAGAACAGAGAGAAAGAGGAAGAAATATATTCTTAAAATGTGTGTATATTCATGTATGTAGTAGAGGTATTTATACACAAGTGAGCCCTTTAAGTAATGTAAGACATGCTCCAAAGCTTCCCACTGAGCAACGGTTGATGCAGTCATGAATTGACTAAGCACACTAACTGGAAAGGTCACGGGGCGAATTACCGTGAGATAGTTCAATTTCTCAATTAATCTACGGTATCTCTCAGGATAGGCAAACAACTTGATTTTATCCGGATCAACTTTCTTTCTTACATCCTCGGTAGCTCATCAAACAGTATGTTTTCATCAATGTCCAATAAAGGATTAGGAATCATGGGAAAGCTACTCGATGCTGCTTCGAGTTTCCCGGTTTCTTTCAGCAGATCAATGACATATTTCCTCTGTGTCAAAAGAATGCCTTTCTTACTTCTCATAACCTTTATCCCACAAATCCTTTGTCTGAAAATGAGAATTAAGAAAGGCCTTAAGTGATGAGATTCCCGAAGCATTGCTACCTGTAATAACAATATCATCAACATATACCACTACCAGAATCATGCCAGCATCTGTCTGTGATAAAACACAGAATGGTCACACTTACTCTGATTCAGACCAAACCTTTCTAACTACGAAGTTAAACCTGTCAAACCAAGCATGAGGGCTCTACTCAAGCCATATAAAGACTTCTGAAGATGGCATACTTTCCCACTCTCCCCCTAAGCAACAAAACCAGGTGGTCGCTCCATGTAGACTTCCTCAAGAAGATCACCATTCAAGAATGCATTTTTAACATCCAACTGATGAAGATCCCAACCATAATTGGCTATCATAGAAATGAAGAAGCGAATAGAGGATTTGCCATAGGTCTGAGCATAACCCTTGGCAACCAGTTGAGCTTTCAAACGTTCCAAGGTGCCATCAACTTTTGTTTTGACCGTGAACGCCCACTTACACCCGATAGCTTTCTTGCCAAGAGGCAAATCAACGAGATTCCAGGTTGAAGAGTAGTGGGAACGATGAGAGAGTCTAAGGATGCTATGAAGGAACAGGATGGAGGAGACAAATGGTTATAGGAAACAAAGGAAAAAATAAGATAGGTGCAAGTACGCCTACATTTGCGTAAGGCAATAGGCAAATCATCAGAAGTATCAGACACTGTGTCTTGTTCAGAGGTAGAAGCGGAAGGATTAGGAGTATCAAGAATATCAGGCATGGTGCTGGTTCAGAAGTAGGAGCGGAAGGAATTGATGTCGGATCAGACATCAAAGCAGTCATTGGTGGGTCATGAACCTGATCGACGACATTACTCGCCCTAGGCCGTTTCCGATAAACATGATAGATAGGTGGTTTAGTAGGTGCCGAGTCAGATGCTTGCATTGGTGGTAATTGAACCGTATAGACCAAGAGATCATCAAGACTGTCGGAAGTGTCATCGATAGAGACAGGAGATGGGGGTGGAGTGGAGACAGGAAAAAACGAAGTTGATTCATGGAATGTGACATCTGTAGACACAAGATAACGCTGAAGAGTAGGAGAATAGCACTGATAACCCTTTTCTGAACCCTAAAATACCTAAGGAAGATAAACTTAAGAGACTTGGGATCAAGTTTGGTTACAGTGGGACGAACATCGCGAACAAAATAGACACAACCAAAGATTCTAGGGTCAACAGGAAAGAGGGGTTTTGAAGGAAACAAGGTGGTGTATGGAGTGGCACCATTGAGGATAGGATAGGACATACGATTAATAAGGAAGCACACAGTAGACATGGTGTCAGCCCAAAAAGGCTTAGGAACGTTCATTTGAAACATGAGACCCCGAGCAACTTCTAATAAGTGTCGGTTCTTACGTTCTGCAACACCATTTTGAACTGGTGTATCTGGACAGAAGGACTGATGAAGCATTCCATGCTGGAGCATATAGGTTTGAAATTTGGTAGAAAAGTATTCTTTAGCATTGTCACTCCGTGAGGTTTTGATTGAGACACCAAACTGAGTTTTGATTTCAGCATAGAAATGGCAAAAGTGAGAACAACGTAGAATGAGTTTTCATTAAATAGAGCCAGATGGTACGAGAGAAATCATCAACAAAAGTAATAAAGTACCTAAAACCAGGCTTGGACTCGACAGGACATGGACCCTAAACATTAGAATGGACTAAATCAAAGAGAGATGGAACTCGTTTATTAACTCGAGGTGCTAGGTGAATACGATGATGTTTAGCAAATTTGACATGACTCACATTCTAAAGACGACAAATGATGGAATTGAGGATACATCCTCTTCAAAGAAGACAAGGACACATGACGTAAACGACAATGAACGTCAAAAGGGGATGAACCACCAAGGCAAGCAACTGAACGCGATACCTGATCCTTAAGGAAGTAATGGCCACCAGATTCATAGCCCCTACCAATAACTCGCTTCGTCGTGAGATCTTGAATCAAATAATGGTCAGGAAATAAAGTAATGAAATAGTTTGATTGTCGAGTGAGCTTGCTAGGAGACAAAAGATTAAAGGCAAAGTCAGGGACATTAAGGACATAAGATAAGGAAATGGACGAAGTAGGTTCAATAGTGCCAAAGCCAATAAGACAAGAATAAGAACGTTTGCAATCGTTATACTAGAGGGATTGGCATAAGGCACATATGAGTAAAACAAATGGTGGTTACCTGTCATATGATCAGTAGCACCGGAATCGATAATCCACTTCAAGGAAGAAGTAGCAAGACTAGAAGCAATATTACCTGTAACAAGAGCAACAGAAGAACTAGACGTAGATTCAACCATCGAGCTTCACCAAAAAGAAGTTGAGTTCCACAACAAATTCTCAGAGCAAGATCACCAGCCACTAAGAATATCCAATAAACCTTCGATTGACACCACAGAACACAATTTCCTACAGTGAGCAAAAAATCTCACAAAGATTACAACACCTTGAAACTAAAAGAGAGCAGCAACCTCACCGGCGGAGGCAAGCACCGAAAAAAACACCTCAACGAACAGGTCACACAAGGAGCACCAAACAGCGAAAAAGTGCCAAACACCTCACCGGAGGCCAAACGACAACCACGAGTTAAGGATGAGAACGCAATCACGCCAACTGTCAAATAGTGAAATCTAGCCAGCAGCCACACCACGACCACAAGATGGCAAAAAGACTAAAGCAGCAAGAAAAACGCACAGAAACACCAAAAATACCGTCATAGTGCCAAAAGAGAGACCGACACCACGAGACCACCGGGAATGGACCGGTTCCAGTAAGATGAATCGAACAGAGTCGGCAGCCGTCGGAAACAACGGTGCACGTGATCTCACGCTCCGACGCGTGGAACTCCAGCGAACTTGATAGCGGTGAATGAAGGACATGCGCTGGTCGGAATGCGGCAAATCTCCCGGGACGGGCCGATCCAAACGACGACAACTTCAATGGCACGACAAGTGTGCAAAAAAGCGACCAGTCACCAAAGCTGAAAAAATAGATTTGATAGGCAAAGAAAACGCAAATTTGACAGAGGCACGTTTGGACTGAAAAAAAATTTCAGAGAGCCGTAGGCTTTATATCATGTAGAAAACAGAGAGAGGAAGAAATATTCTCAAAATGTGTGTATATTCATGTACGTAGTAGAGGTATTTATACACAAGAGAGGAGATAAGAGAGTTAATGACTCATTATGTAAATTGATTCCCTAATCTCTATAATCCCTGATTATATGCTATACTAATACTAATATATATATTTCCTAACAGTTTTCTTTATCATAAGATCCTGAATCAAGCAACAAGGCCAAGCTCATCCAAGAAAGCTTCACCGCACATGCAAGAAAGCTTCACCAAGAGCTAAATAACAAAGAATACGAAACCAAAGTAGAAGCAACAACCAAAGGTTCACAAGGAAACAAAATAGCAACCAACGGTCTCACAACAGACCAAAACCACAACCAACAATCTCACAAGGGACCAAAACAACAATGAACAATCTCACAAGGAATCTAAGCAAACAACGTATGGTCTCATCAGAGACCAAACAACACTCCAAAAGTCTCACTAGGGATGAACACCAAAGGTCTTACTAGGGACCAAAACCAAAAGAACATAGCCAGAAGAAGATGAAACTCACAAACCCACATTTGAAACCATGAGATATGAGAACAAAACCACCAGGAGTAAGTCATGTTTAGTGACACGCCAAAATCAGATATGTGGAATAACCTACTCTCACTCCTGACCAAAGCAACAAGGAATAGTCTCACAGGGGATCAAAGCAACAACAAACGGTCTCATCAACAACACTCCAAACGTCTTACCAGGGATGAACACCAAAGGTCTCACTAGGGACCAAAATCAAAAGAACGCAATCAGAAGAAGATGAAACTCACAAACTAACATCTGAAACCCTGAGATATGAGAACAAAACCACCAGGAGTAAGTCGTGTTTAGCAACGCACCAAAATCAGATATGTGGAATAACCTATGCGCACTCTCCCACGAAAAAAGAGAAAGAACCTAGGCTCTTATACGATGTTGAGATTAAATGATCATATTGAAGCATCAGGTTAATACTAATATTATTAATCCTGAAGAATAAAATAGAGTACAAAGAGGCCTTTATATAGGCAAACTAATAGACTAACCCTAACACAAGAAACTAATCTAATCTAATCTAATCATAATGATAAAATATTCATATGAAATCCTAATATATTAAGTAATTATCATCAATCATAACAATACTAATTGATTTCCTAATTCTAAACTTTCTACTCTTACCACAAACTCTAAAGTACTCCAAACATATATAGATGATACAAATGACAATCAGAATGAAAGCATAGACCCCATTGCAGGACGGTAACACAACATGAAGAAGAGTGTTACAAAATACTTTACTACAAAAGCCTCACTAGAAGCTCAAATATTAGGATACAAGACCATCAAGAGAAAAAAAAAACACACATGAGATGTTGGTTCTCTCCACCAAAACCTGATTCTTTGTCTCTGTCCCTTCCCTCCTTAATTTTTCTTCTTATATACCCATGCCAATAACTCTTTATACACCTACGTGGCCTAGACTCTTGGAAGCAAGGGTTGTGTTTGTATCCAATTTGAATTGAACACAGAGAATAAATGACACTAGATAGAACTTTGAATTACATGTGAGCACTTCACGTTGACTGTGTTGTTATGTCCCTGTAAGTATCCATACTTTCTAGTTATTGACTGTTTAGTCTAGATCTCTGTATTGGGGATTGTGTATCACAATATTATTATACTTCGATTACTTATTCGGTTTTGACTTATTTTGTTTGAGATCATTCAGTCTGCGAATCAAATTATTTGATGGCACTTGGCCATATTCAGTACTTAATCTGATTTATCTAGTTAGGGTTTGATGGCATCCTTTGCTGAATGCAGTTCTACTGCTAATTCATTCTAGCATATGACCAGATATGCCTACCTCACTGCCAAGACTCCAGAAATACTCAGTGAACTTATTCTTGTTATCATTAGCATTATGATATTTCACATTTTTGAGTTTGGCGTTTGCAGACCAAGGAACACACACTTGTACACTTACCGAAGGCAAGTTCTGAACCACAGAAAGCAATCAAAATACTGCTGGCACTTTCTGGGTTGAAGGAAGCTTTAACTAACAATCCTGGATATAATAGGCGAGTTACAGAGTGCCAAGAGGCTGCAAGAATTCTTCTTAGGTAAGAATTTTGTTATTATATTTTAAGTGTTAAATTAGTTCTTAAATAATTGCTGCTTTGCACTTTTATTTTTGTTAGGAAATATATTATAATTAATATAGTATCACACATAATTAGGGATTAGAGGAATTATAGAGATTAGGGAATCAACCTACATAATTAGTCATAAGTACTCATTAACTCTCATTAACTCTCTTGTTCCCTCTCTTGTGTATAAGTACCTCATACTACATACACGAATATACATACTCTTGAGATCATACTTCTCTCTCTCTCTCTGGTTTTACATGGTACCAGAGCCATAGGTTCCATTTTTTTTTTTTTTTTTTTTTTTTCAGTTTGGCGACGAGAGAGAGAGGGGGAGAGTGTACTTTCGTTTTTCTGCTCCGGAGTTTTCAGCTGCCACGCGCCGCCTCACCGTGCTCAGGGGGTCCCGATCGGCAGAATCCAGTCAGCCAATCGCCGTTTCGGCAGCGCGTGGACTTTCACGCGCCTCCCTCAGCTCCGCCGTCAGTTACACGCTTGGCGCGTGAGGGCGTTTTCCGGCGAGTTTTCCGCCGCTGTTTTCTTTCTGGGATCAACTCACTGCACTCGTCCTGTCCAAGGTGGTTTCGTGCTCATTCCTTGTTGTCTCACCATCTGCTCTCTATTTGCCCACTGTTTGCTTAGTCAGTTTGCTTATTTTTTTGAGAGGATTTGTGGTTGTACTCTCATTTTGCTCGATTTCTTTGGGAGACTTTGTGTTTATAAGTCTCGGTTGGGTCCTTGTGTGGCCCTTATTACTCTTTGGCAGTTACTGTGGCTGCTGTTTTCTGTTTTTGGGTGGAGATTTCTTGCTTCTGCCTCTTGGGTTGCTGCTGTTTCTTGTTCCTTGGTGGATCTTTGGTGCTGAGTTTGCCTCTAGTTTCCGTTTGAGTAAAATTTGCAAGTATTTACCTTGTGTGTTGAAGATCAATGGCTGCATCTACGCCCGCTTCTTCCGTTGCTCAAGCACGATAATATTGCTTCTAGTCTTGCTACTTCTTCCTCGAAGTGGATCATCGATTCCGGTGCTACTGATCATATGACAGGTAACCACCATTTGTTTTCCTCGTATGCGCTTTATGCCAATCCCTCCAGTATAACAATTGCCAACGATTCCTATTCTCGTGTTATTGGCTATGGCACTGTTGAACCTATTCCGTCTATTCCCCTATCCCATGTCCTTAATGTCCCTGACCTTACATTTAATCTTTTGTCTCCTAGCAAGCTCACTCGACAATCAAATTGTTTCATTACTTTATTTCCTGACCATTGTTTGATTCAGGATCTTATGACGAAGCGAGTTACTGGTAGGGGCTATGAATCTGGTGGCCATTACTTCCTTGAGGATCGGTACCGCGTTCGGTTGCTTGCTCGTGGTTCATCCCCTTTTGATATTCATTGTCGTTTAGGTCATGTGTCCTTATCTTCTTTGAAGAGGATGTATCCTCAATTCCATAATGTGTCTTCTTTAGAATGTTAGTCATGTCAATTTACTAAACATCATCGTGTTCACTTGGCACCTCGAGTTCATAAACGAGTTGCATCTCCCTTTGATTTAGTCCATTCTGACGTTTGGGGTCCGTGTCCTGTCGAGTCTAAGCTTGGTTTTAGGTACTTTGTTACATTTGTTGATGATTTCTCTCGTACCACCCGGCTTTATTTAATGAAAACTCGTTATGAGTTGTTTTCTCACTTTTGCAATTTCGTCTGCTGAAATCAAAACTCAGTTTGGTGTGTCTGTCAAAACCTTGCGGAGTGACAATGCTAAAGAATATTTTTCTGCCCAATTTCAAACCTATATGCTCCAACATGGCATGCTTCATCAGTCCTCTTGTCCAGATACACCGGCCCAAAATGGTGTTGCAGAACGTAAGAACCGACACTTATTAGAAGTTGCTCGGGCTCTCATGTTTCAAATGAATGTTCCTAAACCCTTTTGGGCTGACGCGGTGTCTACTGTGTGCTTCCTTATTGATCGTATGTCCCCTCTTGTTCTCAATGGCGCCACTCCATACACCACCTTGTTTCCTTCCAAACCCCTGTTTCCCGTTGACCCTAAAATCTTTAGTTGTGTCTGTTTTGTTCGCGATGTTCGTCCCACTGTTGCCAAACTTGACCCCAAGTCTCTTAAGTGTGTCTTCCTTGGGTATTCTAGGGTTCAAAAGGGTTATCGGTGCTATTCTCCCACTCTTCGTTATCTTGTGTCTACGATGTCACATTCCATGAGTCAACTTCGTTCTTTCCCTCGTCTCTACTCCACCTCTATCTTCTCGTCTCTATCAATGACACCTCTCGACAGTCTTGATGATCTCTTGGTCTATACGGTTCGGTTACCACCACGGTGCAAGCATCTGATCCTAAGCACACCGCTAAACCACCTATTCATCATGTTTATCAGAAACGTCCTAGGGCAAGTGATGTAGTTGATCAGGTTCATGACTCACCAATGTCTGCTTCGACGTCTGATCCGGCATTAGTTCCTTCCGCTCCTACTTCTGAACCAGCACCAGTGCTTGATATTCTTGATACTCTTGATCCTTCTGCTTCTACCTCTGAACTAGACATAGTGTCTGATCCTCCTGATGACTTGCCTATTGCCTTACGTAAAGGTAAGTGTACTTGCACTTATCCTATTTCTTCCTTTGTTTCTTATAACCATTTGTCTCCTCCATCCTGTTCCTTCATAACATCTTTTGGACTCTCTCACTGTTCCCACTACTATCCAACAAGCTTTAAACCATCCCGGTTGGCGTGCTGCGATGGAAGACGAAATGGTGGCCCTTGATAAGGCTGGTACCTGGAATCTCGTTGATTTGCCTCTTGGCAAGAAGGCTATCAGGTGTAAGTGGGTGTTCACGGTCAAACGAAAGCTGATGGCACCTTGGAATGTTTGAAAGCTCGACTGGTTGCCAAGGGTTATGCTCAAACCTATGATGTTGACTATTCGGAAACCTTCTCTCCTGTGGCAAAACTATCCTCTGTTCGCCTCTTCATTTCTATGGCAGCCAATTATGGTTGGGATCTTCATCGCCTTGGATGTTAAGAATGCGTTCTTGAATGGTGATCTTCTTGAGGAAGTATACATGGAGCAACCACCTGGTTTTGTTGCTCGGGGGAGCGTGGGAAGGTATGCCATCTTCGAAGTCTTTATATGGCTTGGAAGCGAGCCCTCGTGCTTGGTTTGACAGTTTAGCTCGTGGTTAAAAAGTTTAGTCGACTCGAGTAAGTGTGACCATTCTGTGTTTTATCGGCATACGATGTTTGGCATGATTCTGTTAGTGGTATATGTTGATGATATTGTTATTACGGGTAGCAATGCTTCGGGAATCTCATCACTTAAGGCCTTTCTCAATTCTCATTTTCAAACAAAGGATTTGGGTCTGTTAAAGTATTTTCTTGGGATAGAGGTTATGAGAAGTAAGAAAGGCATCTTTTTTACACAGAGAAAATATGTTCTTGATCTGTTGAAAGAAACCGGGAAACTTGGAGCAGCACCGAGTAGCTTTCCCATGATTCCTAATCCATTCTTGGACATGGATGACCGCATACCGTTTGATGAGCTGCCTGAGGATGTAAGAAAGAAAGTTGATCCGGAGAAGAGCCGTTTGCCTATCCTGAGAGATACCGTAGATTAATTGGGAAATTGAACTATCTCACAGTAACTTGCCCCGATGTGACCTTTCCAGTGAGTGTGCTTAGTCAGTTCATGACTACACCAACCGTTGCTCAGTGGGAAGCATTGGAGCATGTCTTACATTATTTGAAGGGCTCACCTGGTCGTGGTGTACTCTATACGAATCATGGCCACAACAAGATTGATGTTTTTGTGGTGCAGATCATGCAGGGTCAAAGGCTACCAGAAGATCCACCACGGATATTGTGTGTTTGTGGGTGGAAATTTGGTATCATGGAGGAGTAACAAGCAAGATTTGGTTTCTAAGTCAAGTGCGTGCCGAGTATAGAGCCATGTCTCAATCGACAGAAATTGTGTGGATCCACCGGTTAATGAAGGAAGTTGGTCTTGCCACGCCATTACCTGCAAAATTGTGGTGTGATAATAAAGCTGTTCTACATATAGCCTCCAACTCTGTGTTTCATGAACGTACGGAACACATTGAGATTGACTGTCACTTTGTACGCGATAAGATTAAGGAAAACTTTATCTCTACGGGGCATGTGCGTTCTAGTGACCAATTGGATGACCTTCTGACTAAGGCCTTAAATGGGACTCGTGTTGACTATCTTTGTAACAAGTTGGGCTTGATTAATATCTATGCTCCAACTTGAGGGGGAGTGTTAGGAAATATATTATAATTAATATAATATCACACATAATTAGGGATTAGAGGAATTATAGAGATTAGGGAATCAACCTACATAATTAGTCATAAGTAGTCATTAACTCTCATTAACTCTCTTGTTCCCTCTCTTGTGTATAAGTACCTCATACTACATACATGAATATACATACTCTTGAGATCATACTTCTCTCTCTCTCTCTCTGGTTTTATAATTTTCAACTTTCTTAATATATATTTAACTTAAAAGAAGAAAGGACAAGTTTCTAAGCAAGAGTTACCATAAGTCATGTAAGTTTTCATCTCCATGGGGAAAATTGTGCCATACCATTTCTCTATTTTATGGGTGTTTAGACCTTGGCGAAATAGTCAATGCATACTTTGATTATGTTTATTCATATCAATGCTCAATATAACTTCTTTTCTTTTTACTCCTTTTTCAGAGAGTCTGGAGATAATGAAGCCGAGATCATCCTATCTAATGGTCGGCATTATGAATATCATTTATTGTGTTTAAACTTATAACAAACTATTTGATCTGAGATATTCTTTATTTTTTCTCCTTTTGTACAGTTAAACAAGAAGTTTATGAAGCTCACAAGGTAACATTGATACTATGCCTTGTCCTTTTTTTTTTTTTTTTTTTTTTTTTTTTTTTTTCCAGTTATGGTTTTTTTTTTTTTTTAATTAAGCACAATTTTGCTACTTCTGGGTAGGTTGTGTGATAGAATGTTTTAGTTTTGTGTTTGTGTGTGTGTGTGTGTGTGTGTAGTGCTTGTTGATGTGTTCATTTGTGTTGCTGAATAGTTTCTTTTGTCATTGGATTGTACTTTTAATATTACAAGTGCATAAAATTAATACTTTAATGTCACCTAATACAAAGCTTCAATATCATTTAATTAACTGTGGGAGAAGTCTGAAACTGAGATGCATGATGAATAAAATTGTTGGAATAAGAAGTGATTTGTATAAAAAATGTGCTACCCCGATTTTGTAGTGCTTGTTGATGTGTTCATTTGTGTTGCTGAATAGTTTCTTTTGTCATTGGATTGTAAAATTAATACTTTAACGTCACCTAATACAAAGCTTCAATATCATTTAATTAATTGTGGGAGAAGTCTGAAACTGAGATGCATGATGAATAAAATTGTTGGAATAAGAAGTGATTTGTATAAAAAATGTGCTATCCCGATTTTTTATGTTAGAGAAAAACACATGGCTTATTATTAATATGCTGATGGCATTTTCATCATTGACCAAACTATTTTTAAAAATTTGTCAAAGATTTCAAAATTTTGGTTATTTTTTGGAATCATTTCAAGGTTATGATATTTATTTATTTTACTTGGTTATGGTTTCTGTAAAAATTATAAGGAGAGAGCTTGCTGTAATGAATACTTATCTTCGGGAATTCCGTAGTGTTAATGTTGTTCCTGCTGGCCCAAGTGTTGGTCCAGCCCATGACACTTACTCTAGGAGAGGACAGAGAAACATGAGCTTTGTACATTTGGTACAAAGGAACAACTAATCTGACTCTATTTATCAAAAAAAAAAAAAAAAAAAAAAAAAAAAAAAAAAAAAAAAAACTAATCTGACTCTAGTGGAACGTTTGGTACAAAGGAATTGAATAAAAAGGAAATGAAAAGGAATGATGAAAAATGAGCCTTGTACCTAAAGGATAGACGTTTGCTTTATGTCTTGATTACACTTAATTTTCAATATGACTAGGTTAAAAATTTGTAAGTTGGTTCTTATAATTTAAATAAATTTTGATTTAATCCTTGATGCCATATTTATTTCAATATTTTGTCGTATACATGAGTTAATTTTACTTCATTATCAATATTTTGTGATGCTATAAATTATAAATATTAAGAGTATTAAGATAGAGTATAATTAGTTATGTCAACAAAATTTAACAAAAATGGGGACTGACTAGAAAATGCTAAATTGTAAAAGTTTAAACTATGAGGACCACTGAAAATATGAATTAAATTATAAGGACCTAAATATAATTTGACATAAAGGAGTAATAAAAGTGGATTGGCAGTGCTAAGTAATTATAACAAAAGTTTAGTGGACATCACATAAATTCCCCGTCCCTTACTGGCACCAAACGTGCCCTAGTGGAGTTTATGGGAGAGCAATGGAGAGAAAAAGAGATGGTTTGGGGGCAAAGAAGAGATGATGGTGGAATCATTTTGATGGGTTTTCCTTGGAGAGACTCTGACCTTTTCGGAAGCTAGAGATGATCAGTCTTTCTCCTTTGACTTTGCATCTTGTGTAATGTTCTGTTTCTACATTCTTTCATTGTTTGTTGTCAAAGGTAGACTTATACCTGCCTATGTCATATTGGCTGTATGTTTTGGTGTGTCTCTGAAAAACAATGAAGTTTTCAGTATTTGGCTCTGGCGTGTTAGTTTTCCTTTATTCTCTGGTATCAGGGTTTCCATCAGTTACGGTAAAAACCGTCTGTCACCTACATTTTTCTGTACTCTCTCTATCTGATATCCCTCAAAGATGAGGTGAATGATACATATTCAGTATCCAACTCAGAAAATGAGGTTTTCAAAGTGAGCGTGATAAAAAAATTTATTTTCAAACAGTTCTTATTGAACCAGGAAGCAATGATAAGGTTCTATCAATTATTGAATTGGACTGGTTACAGAGTAGATGTAGGAGAATAAGAGAGAGACGGAATATCAGATGTAACTGACTACAGAAATTGTCTATGGCGATTTAAATCACATCTCCTTGTAGTATCTGTTGTGCATTTATGCCCTATGCGTTATTGACATACCATATAGCAAAGCATTTATGTATATCATCCTCTTGTAAAATTCCCTCCTCCACTTTGTGATATAGTGATAATTTCTATCAATTGTAAAGCTTATGTGATAATTTCTATCAATTGTAAAGCTTATAGCTTACTCAGGCCGCTTTTTAAAATTCTGCATTTTGATTGTTCAACTGTAAATGTTATCCTTATCCTCATTGGCTAAAGTTGATCATGGCAAGAAATTTGTCTTCGACTAGGTTATGTTGTTTTCCAGGTTATATAATAATGTCCAATGCTTCCTTATACGCGTTATACATGAAAGGGAAATATTATTTATTATTTAAGCACGAATTAGTAGGTCGACACTTTCGTTTTGCAGGGTAAGTTAGAACCAAATTTAGCCAAAAGAGCAGAGCATTATTTCTCAGAAAATATCCGTGTAACTAAAGGTACGTTTCTTTTCATATTTTACTTCTCAGAAAATATTCGTGTTTTAAATCTAATTCAATTGATGTTTAAACCAGGACGAGAAGCTTGGGCACTGGGAGAAGTAGAAGATTTTGGAAAGCTCATCACAGCTTCTGGTCTCAGTTCCATTAGAAATTATGAATGCGGTATAGCCTTTAATCTCAAATTCTTTCTTGGAAACTTACTGGCTTGCCATTCTGTCAACTAAAGGATCGTGGGTGTTGAAGCCCGAGATTATAGTGATTAATATCCGATCAGATTATAGTGATTAATACCCGATTAGATAGGATCAAATCTAAATAGATTTTATTAGATATTATCTTATGTAACCTAGTATAGATAGGATAGAATTCTCGGATCATTGTAGATATTCTTTTGTGTATATATTTACCTCATATGACTATGGAATGATCATTGGAAATTCTCCAAAATCTCTTATTAACTTCATGGTACCAGAGCTCCCAAGAAAAAATCAAAGTTTTTCCCCGAAATTGGCACTGTTAATTCTGGTGTCATTCCAAGTCGGCAGTTCTGGTCATTCTTGCGCAATCGACGCAATTTCTATTGTGCTAAGCGTCATCGACTTTCCAAAAGCCGACCTTTTGCAATCGTCAGCACGGTCAGAAGTCTCGACCTTGCCCGCATCATCGATCAATAACTGTGTTGTCCTCTTCGAAGTCCGACTTTGGTGCCTATTCGACTCGGATCACAATGTTTCGTTCGTGCTTCTCCGAGTTTTTTTCACCATCTCAAATTCTCGGTGATCTCGGTCAGAATCTCTCTGTCCAATTCAACAGGTTCTCTCTCTCGGTGATCTTGGTCAGAACCTCTATCGGGTATTTCTTTTTGTTCCCACTCGGTATTTATTTAGTAACTCTCTCTTTATTTACTTGATCCCAAGGTCTGTTGCTCTATCGGGTATTTACTAGGTAAATCTCTCTGTATTCACTTGGTTCCACGGTTTGTTACTCTATCGGGTAGAATATTTTTTTCTTGGTTTAACTGTTTGTTCGAGATTCTCACATTCTGAGAGAATTAATTAATCGGTCAGTATGACTTCTACTACGTCCTCTAATCATGAAGTCTCTTCTTTGGGGCCTAGGTCCGGTCCCAGTGATGCCTCAACGTTTCTTGTTGTTTCTAAGAAACTTACCAGCGACAACTATAGGGAATGGCCTCGATTCATGTCTCTTGCTATTGATGGGAGGGGCAAACTCGGGTATATCTCTGATGAAATTAGAATGCTTTTGTCATTAGACACCAAAGCACTGCGAGTATGGAAGTCTGAGAATGCCTTGGTCTCCTTGTGGCTAGTCAATGCGATGCCACCCTCAATCAGAAAAAAGTTTCATGTTCCTTCCTTCAACCTGTGAAATTTGGGAAGCAAGTTGAGAGGCATATAGTGATAGAAGAAACAGGTCTCGCATATTTTACATTAAGGCAAAACTGTGTTAGCTGAGACAAGAATTGGATGCCTTAAAGAACAAGGTGGTTCATCATTGTCACACTGATGCTGCTGAAGATCACAAGGCAGAAGAAGAAGAAAGAGTATTTGAATTACTGGTTGGTTTCAATGTGGTCTATGATGATACTCGAACACGAATCCTCAGTAAAGAACCCTTACCTTTGGTCCGTGAAACATACTCTATCCTTCGTAATGAAGAAGGTAGGCGCAAATCTTTATTAAAAAATGCTTTTGCTGCAGCTCCTGCATTAGCATCTCTTGAGGTCTTGGCCCTTGCCATTTTCCCCATGAAATCCAGAAATTCCAAAGGTTGACCTTTTTGTGATCATTGTAAGAAGTAGGGACATACTCAAGATAAATGTTGGGTTTTGGGTTCTACATGGTAAGCCTGCTAATTAGAAAATAAAGAAATGGCAAGGGAAGAACTATGTTGCTGAGGCATCTAATAGTGATGACTCATCTCCGCACAACGATCAGCTGAGCAAAATCATGGAAATGCTAGCAGCTTTACAGCACACAAGACTGCCCACTGCCACGGTTGTCAGAAGAGGTAATAAGCCCTGGCTACTATAGAAGGATTAGGTACAGGAAACTATTGGATTGTTGATTTAGGTGCTTCAGATCATATGACTGATGATATAACTCTTTTTCCATCCTACACTCCTATTTCCAAGGGATTGACAGTGCAAATTGCTAATGACTCTAAATCTGTTGTCACTGGAATTGGCTCCATCAGAATTTCTGTTACGTTTACCCTTCACTCTGTGTTACATGTTCCAAAGTTAAAGTGTAACATTTTATCAGTGAGTCAATTAGCAAGTGATGAAAGATGTCATGCTAACTTTTTTGCCGCAAACTGTCTTTTTCAGGATCTGCTAAGGGGAATGATGTTGGGGGTGCGAAAGAGTTTGATGGCCTCTATTATCTTGATGAAAGTGATGCTCACAGTATTAGGTCTTGCAATAAAATATCTCTTCCTAGGACTAGTGAATTGAAGCTATGGCGCAAACGTTTAGGACATCCAAATTTCAATTTCATGTTTAAACTATTTCCATCTATTTGTTCTAATAAAGATGCATTTGATTTTTATTGCGATTCTTGTGAGAAAGCTAGGCATCATTGAACTCCTTTTCCCAAATCCCATATAAAGCATCCTAACCTTTTTCCACTATTCATAGCAATTTATGGGGACTATCCCGACCACTCCCTAAACACACTCAAAATGGTTCATTACATTTATTAATGACCATACAAGCGTAACTTGGGTCTACCTGTAAAAAGACAAAACATAGGTGTACCAAAACTTCCTAAATTTCCTCAATTTCCTCAATATGATCCAAACCCAAATTCAGGTTCTCCATACTGATAATGGGGCTGAATACTTCTGCCTTGTCCACCTTTCTTACTAACAATGGAAAGCACATATCCCAATACACCCCAACAAAATGGCATTGTTGAGCGAAAGAATCGACACATCCTTGATAGGTCAGAGCTATCGTGTTTAATTGTAATGTTTCTAAATATCATTGGGACGATGTTGTCCTCACTGCCACATTTATCATAAATTGCATGCCAAGCCGGCCCTTGTCCTTCCAAAGACCACTCCAAGTCCTACCCATACCTTGAAAACCATTTGCCTCTTTGCGTCTTTGGTTGTACGTCGTAGTTTTTATCTTCACTATACCAACAAACTTGACCCTAAATCCATTCATTGCATCTTTCTCGGCTACTCCAACTCCTAAAAAGGCTACAAATGTTATGACCTAGTCTCCAAAACATATCCATGTCACGTGCAATGTCACCTTCCATGAAACAGTTCCTTATTATTCCCTTTCTGCAATTCAAGGGGAGAGGGAAAATAAATTATAGACACTCAAATCAATACCGCCACTTGAAGACAACCTGACCTTTGTTGAATACATACCTAGCTCAAGAGAGCTTAATCCTGAGAATCCTAACCCTCCTGATAACCCTAAGAATCTTGATGATTATGATAATGTGCCTAGGGATGGAAGAGATTATGAAACAGGGGGAGACACAAACAAATGGGCTAATATTTACACACGACGCACAAGATAGGTAATGGGCCACAAACTATTAGCACTTGCCATGAGTCATAACCGGTGGCAGTTCAAGAAGAAACAGTGGTAATGGAAATCTCTAACCTTGATTTGCCCATTGCAATAAGAAAGAAATCTAGATCTTGCACTCAACATCCTATTGAGAAGTTTGTTTCTTATAAACCTCTTCCCTCAAGATATCATGCTTCTGTCTCCCACTGTGACAGTATCAAGGTACCTAACACCATTGATGAAGCTATAGCTATACCTAAATGGAGGCAAGCAGTTATGGAAGAGATGGAAGTCCTAAAACGTAATAACACTTAAGATGTAGTTGATCTGCCTTGAGGGAAGAAGCCAGTTGGTTGTAAATGGGTATTCACCCCAAAATATGAAGTTGACGAAAGCCGTGAGAGATATAAGGCTAGGTTGGTTGCAAAGGGATTAACTCTGGTATACTGAAACTCTTGCACCTGTGGCAAAACTTAATACTATCAAAAATCTATTATCTATTGCAGTCAATCTACATTGGCAACTACAATAGCTGGATGTTAAAAATGTCTCCCTCAATGGAGAACTCAGGGAACAAGTGTATATGAAACTAGCTCCAGCACTTCCAGGGAAAAGAGCTAGCCAAGTGTGCAAGTTAAAATGATCATTATACGGGCTAAAGCAGTCCCCAACCCCAAGGGCATAATTTGATAGACTTATCCAAATCTTGAAGAGACATGGGTATACCTAAGGGCAAAGCGACCATACCTTATTTTTTAAGCATCATAAGGGCAAGGTAGCCATACTAACTGTGTATGTTGATGATATGGTTCTTACAGGAGATGATGAGGTCGAAATCAAGAAAGCCCTTGCTCGAGAATTCTAAGTTAAAGATCTTGGAGATATGAAGTATTTTCTTGGAATAGAAGTTGTTCGATCAAAAAGGGGATCTACATTTCTCAAAGGAATTACATCCTAGACCTTCTCAACATGAATGCTAGGTTGTAGGCTTAGTGACACGTTTATACAAGTTGACAAGATAAGTGAAGAAGGAGACCTTGGGAAGACTATAGACATAGGGAATTATTAGAGGATGGTTGACAAATTGATCTATCTCTCCCGCACTAGACCAGACATCACGTTTGCGGTCAATATGGTCAGCCAACATTCCCATGATCCTAAACAAAAGCATCTAAATGAAGTGTACAAGATCCTACAGTATTTGAAGCGATCTCTGGGCCATGGTTTGTTCTTCAAGCAAATTGATAGGCGGGATGTAGAACTGTTTACAGATGCCAATTGGGCAAGTGATCAAGAGGATAGGAAGTCAACGTTTGGGTAGGTCATATGGAGGAGTAAAAAGCAAAGTGTGGTTGCAAAGAGCAGTGCTGAGGTTGAATATAGGGTCGTGGTATTAGGAATTTATGAAGGCATATGGCTGAAATGAGTTCTTGAAGAGTTAAAGCAGATGAACCTACCTATCAAACTCTATTGTGACAACATGGCTGCTATTAACATTGCTCATAATCCGGTTCAACATGATAGGACTATATATGTGGAGATCAATAGGCACTTCGTAAGAGAAAAAATAGATGAAGGTGTCATTCACTTGAAGTACCTTCCAGAAAACAAACGGCATTTATCCTCACAAAAGGACTGGCCAGAGATAAATCTGACTACTTTGTTGGCAAGTTGGACATGCTCAACATCTATGGTCCAACTTGAGGGGAGTGTTGGAGCCTGAGATTATAGTGATTAATACCCACTTAGATAGGATTAAATTCAAATAGATTTTATTAGATATTATCTCATGTAAATTAGTATAGATAGGATAGATATTCTCGGATCATTCTAGATATTATTTTGTGTATATATTTACCTCATATGACTATGGAATGATCATTGGAAATTCTCCAAAATCTCTGATTAACTTCAGTGGGAAAGCAAATTACTTGGTTGCACATGTTTAAAATACAATCTTAAGACAAGTAAAAATATTGTCTTTTACTTGCACTTGCACGGATTTGAGGTTTTTAATACAATTATTTGGTAACTAGTACCACTCACTAATCCTAGTTCAAGTATCGCTAGGCTCCAAATAAGAGGTATAGCTTTTCTAGTGTGGTTTCTTTCCATTTACACCTTTAAAGAGTATTGAGTTCCTTCCACTCGGCTCAATTATCATTGGAGGAGTTCGAAAATTTCTTTTCCCCCTCAAATAAACCTTCATTTAGTTGATTCATTTCCTTCTGCATAATATCTAGTTTTCACCTATGTTGTTGAATTTTTGAATTTGGATTTATCTTCTTGGAATAATGTGAAGATGATGACATGTATGTTTTCTTTTATACTTTTCTCCTCCTTTCTTATTGATGATTAATTCTCAAGGGATTAGCCACCTCTGTGCCATTTTCCAGTTCCAGAATGCTAAACATTTATATATAAGGATGGAAATTTATATCATCCAAAAGACACGAATCCTGAATTCATGATAGTAGCAATTTACCCAACTTTAGGTCTTCAACATGTCACTTCTGTCGTTCAGCTTTTCCCATGTCTTCAATATGTGAAATTTCCTCTCTTGTAAGATTTCCTTATCGCTATAATTTTCCCGTGTCTTGCCTTCAACTTTCTTTAAATGGCTTGCAATGACATGAGGTAGAGTGTTATCCTAAAAGTCAGGATCTCAATACATTACTATTGTAAGTGATTGGTTATGTTTGTTATATGATACAGTACTAGCTTAATTACATTATTTCCCGTTCAAGTCTAGTTTTTGATCATTAATATGACATGTTTTGACTTCCTAGGTGCTGAACCACTAATTCAACTGTACGAGATTCTTTTGAAGGCTCCCGGTGTCCTGGGGTCACGCTTCAGTGGGGCCGGGTTTAGAGGGTGCTGTATTGCATTAGTGAAGGCTGACCGTGCAGATGAAGCTGCAGCATTTGTCAGGTCTGAATATCTCAAGGTACAGCCTGAGTTAGCAAGCCGCATAAATGAAGAAACAGCTGTTTTAATATGTGAATCTGGCGATTGCGCTCGTATAATCTAGGAATCATGTTTTGGAATTATCTTTGATGTATCATTCTTTAAGATTACAATGACAGGCAATGGTCTCATTCTTTTTTCTTATCCATTTCCTTCTTCCCTCTGCCTGAATTACCTCTTGTTTGGGAGATAATGGAACTGAGGAGGATGTAAGTTGTGATGCTAAAATTTTGGGCCATAATCACCTTCTGCGCCGTGCACCGAGCAGCATGGTGCTGCATAGCCTGTGTCTGTCTCTGCTGCACAGCCCTGTGCCGCACAGTTCTTGTGCAGCAGAGGATGACGCCCTAAATTTTCTTGAGTTTCTTTCATTGGTTCGTATCTTGAGGACAATAAACTTCAGTAGATGCTAGCTCTTTCTAATTTCTGTTAAAACTAGTTTATACAACAAACTACGCGTAAAAATTCTGATTATATATATAAGTTAAACCAAATTCTGCATTATTCAAAATTATTGTTTTTTTTTAATCTCATCTAGTTCACCGAAACCTTCGGTTCCGATTAATCTAGGTTTCGCCCCACTTGGGCCCACGGTTGTGGGGGAAGAACTTCTAATACCATTTTCACCATTTCTGTGCCTCGAACTGAGGACATGGTAGTGGGAAAGTAAGTCTCTTATCACTTGTTCCCAGTGATTGTTGGTTATTCAAAACTATTGTTAGTTTGCTGTTATCTCTTGAGGCAACATCCAACTGAAGGCCTCGGTGGCCCAGAACCCCTAAGGTGAAGGTCTGGGCTTGTTTTATCTTATTTTTCTATTTTTGTACATCCAAAATAAAATAATTGTTTACTTTTTTTACGTGATTTTTATTATTGAAAATATAAAATCATTTTCCTTTTCTCTGATTTTGCAAAACAAAAAGTAAGAACAAAAAGCGATATTGTGAATAATTTTTTTTTTTGGGGGTTTTTTAGAACAAAATTTAACTTTGTCAAAACACATCTCCGGATATATTTTAAACTTTTTATTTAAAAAAATTGAAAACAAAAGCTAAATAAGCCCCTTTGTTATTATTTGAGGGCGACTAAGGATTTAAACGAAGGTCATGTATTGCAAGTGAGGCATATCTAATTGCTAGGGTGGAAATAGACCGAGGCCTGTAATGGAATAAGGATATAAAGTATAAGCCTTAATGCAAGTTTTGTTAGGTATGGGCTTGAGTTCTCAAAAGCGCGATAAGACTTGAAAGCTTTTATAAAAGTCTACTTACAATATAGTTTTTTTTTTTTTTTGGGGGGGGATATGAGGGTTTTTAAAAGGGAAAATTGCATTCGGTCTCAAGGACCCGAGAAAAAGTAGCAAAAAAGTGTCATTGTAGATTCTCACGTAAAAAAAAAAAAAAAAAAAAAAAAGGAACTGAGTGATATAAATTCTAAATGTGAAATTATCTTCTTGCCCTTAGTAATTGATATCTGGATATTATAAGATATGCAGTTATATAATTAGATGTAGGTACTTGTCAATCGTCACTTTATGACTTGTCAATATAAACAATCCACTTATCAATGGAAGCTATTTTAGTTAACATAAATAGGCATGTTAATGGCCACTATGACTTGTCAATATTGTTACGTCAACTTGTCAATGGAAGTTGTTTTAAATTGTACTAGAAAAATGACAATGGTTAACATAGGTGAGCTTGTTAATGATCACTCTTTGACTTGTCATTATAGACACATAAATTTATCAAAATATGCATATAAACTTGTTAACATAGGCACACGAACTTACCAATGTATAACTTACCATTGTAGGTTATACATTGGTAAGTGCATGTCCCTATTAAGAAATGGAATGACTTTTAGCAAGAGTCCTAGGAATGCATAAGAAATGGAATGACTTTTAGAAACCATACCTAGGATAAAGTATGAATTTCAGTGTTGTTAGTATATAGGTGTCCTAGAGACAATCTTTAAGAACAGATCAGCACCATTTCTACGTTGTACTATTTCATTATTAATAAATGAGTACATTTTATCTTTATCATATTTATGTGTTGCTTTTATTTTAAGGTAAATATTTGTTTAAAGATAAATTGCCTAGGAATAGAACATGTTGTTATTCTTGAGGATCAATGATAGAGATCATGATCATGAGGACTCGAGAACACTGGATATCTATTGCTTAAAACTTGTTCCTAATCTTGAATCAACAAGAAAGGCCATTGATGATCTCAATAAGACTATTACAACATCATCTACATGTATGAGATACAAGGTAGGGACCTCATGAAATACAAGCATAGTGATGCCTTAGCTGATATCATGGGTGGATATGTTGGAGAACAGATAGCACTGAACTGACCTGCGGAGAGACTCCACAAAAATTCATTATAGAGAGTACCTTGGATATGTAAAGTCTCTCATTGTTTGGTAGTGCGGATCGTCCTGGACTTAAGGATGTCATTGAACATTATGTCCTAGGGTTATACTTTGATAGTACAACTCTATCCGTCTGAAAATGGAGAGAACAGTGTACTCTTAATTGTAACTCAAGTACATGAGTATAGATGGACATGCTGAGAGGACTCACAGTCTCCTACAAGGGATTAGTCATTCACAAGATTGGTAGAGCTTGGATGGCTTCTAATTAACTTGGGACTCTATGCGCACAGCAAGTGATCATGAAGAGTCATGATCCATTATAGAGTTAATATAAAAAGATTCATAGTTCTGTGAATTAGCTACATTTAGTCAATTAAGAGAAATGATACTCTATATTTACTCTCGACTAAATGTGAGTGACGATGTGAGGGATGATGCTTGCACGGTATCCAAATATGAAAGGTATATCACTTGATCAACTCAATTAGTTCTAGGGCCACAGAGCATTGCTAGTGTTTTATAAAGCCATTAGATAAATTGGGCCCGTTAAGAGAAGTTTTAATTGGTTCAAATTTATTTATGTCAGCGACTAATTGGGCCTAATGGGTTACCCATAAAGGTTATTCTCGATTACTTAAAATTAGCAAACTTGGGCCAATAATTGTTATTGGGCTTTATCAAGAGTAAAGTTGAATTGGGTTAGAGTGAGACTTTAAGCCCAATAAGAAGCAAAATGGCGTAACATATATGGTCTCCAGTGGGAAATCAGTTTCTCGACAAATGGGCCCAAATATGTTGGAAGACCCAACGGGGACTTAGGCCAAATTGAATTTGAAATTTTATTTTTAATCCAAAAAGTTAGGTTATAAAAGATATTTCTGTGTGTATATATATAAAGATCCAATAATGATTAGATGAATATAGGAAAAATAATAAATGAGGATTTAATTAAAAATGATTTTGAATTTTAGTTTAAGGGATAAATGTGATCCATCATCTTAAATGGTTGATTCAATCAATCAATCAAGAAATAAATGTGATCCATCATCTTAAATGATTGATTCAATCAATCAATCAAGATATGAATTTGATTCATCATCTTAAATTTAATCAATCAAGATATGAATATTATCCATTGTGATTTGAATTTTCCAATTGAAGCTTGGATTAGGCTTTTCTTGTAAGCACTTAAATTAGGATTAGACTCTTATAAAGTGCTGACTCTTGATGTACCTTTTGGTTGTATGTTTTTCTAAGAGAAAAACAAGAGGTTTTTGTACTCTCTAAATTTCAGTGTTCACCAAGGTTTAGAGAGAAAAAAGTGTCATCCATAAGGGAAAGGTTCCAATGATCTTGCTTCTCCTATCTCTAACCTAATTCCAAGAAACCACCACCTTGTTGAAGAGATAAAAACCCAAGGAAACCAAACCTCAACCTTATCTTTGCTTAGCAAGTATCCAAGGAGTGGGAGATTTCAAGAGAAGGAGTTCTCGTTGCAATCGGGGGATAGCTGCGTGGATCAACGTTAGAGGACATCAACAACATTGAGGTCTTCAAGTAGTCTAAGGTAATCCTAATCTCCAATAGTCGTGTTATCAAGTTATTCTAATCCCCAATAGTTGTTTTAACAAGTAATCATGAACCTCATGAATATTATAAATTGTTATGAATTCTTATGAGCACCATAAAGAATTACAGATTAATAATTAATAACTAATTAACGTAATGAGTTAAGGTTAATAACTTATGAGGACTGTAAGGAGTTACAGGTTTCTAGAATGATTAAATTTTGTTTTTGTTTTTAACCTCATGAAACTTTGCATGAAAGTCATGTAATAGGCAAAGTTAACCAACATGTGTAAATCAGTCAGAAGAAAGTACTCAATTCCTTTAGGATGTGTCATAATGACATAGAACCTAACCCGGATCCAAAGGAAAATAGTGTCTGGAAATAAGTAATATAGATAACTAAAAGAGCTAATGACACAAGAAATAATATTTTCATAATCAAGGGCAAAAGAGACAGTTGCCACTTGATATTGAGGTTAAAACTAGAAGACAAAATGAAGGGCTAGGATTTGATCTTGTAAAGCAAAAGTAATCATGAGGGTTGAAAAAGCAATCAACTCCCTCCCCTTATGAAAATAAAAACGTCCAATAGGGCAACTAGGAAGAAAGAAGGGATTGGTTAAAGTGTCAAGCAACTTTTCAAAAAGATTTTGGTCAACATATTTTCCTTCACTTTGGGTGAGAATTTTGGCCAAGCAGTCAAGAAGGATGGAGATTAATATTAAAACAACATCATACACTCTCTTACACTCCAAAAAATCAGCCAAGTGAAGAAAAAGAGAGAAAAATAGAAGGAAAAAGAAAAAGGAAAGAGAAAGATGAAAGTTGAAGAACAAGAAGCAAGGTAAGTGCTCTTGCTCAATTTTTACCTTCTAAATCACCTTTCTAGCTCATGAGGCCCCCTTAAAAGTTGTTCCTCTCACTAAAAGGTTCATTTATATGGTTTTAGTTTCTTGAATAGAGGTGTTTTATGTTGTTTATGAAATGCCAAAGTTGGAGAAATAAGAAACAAGCCCTAGAAAGTGAAAGATGTAAGTATGAGCTTCAATTTGAACCCCATATCTTGTGGTTTAGTTGAGTATTGTGGATTTTGTGTGCTTCCATAATTTCATTTGCCATGACATTGTTATGGTTTCATGTTGATATGAAGATATAAATGGTAATTTACGGTGTAAAATGATGATTCTAAGTTATTGAGATGGTAAAATTGTAAATTAATGATTGTTGCTTTGGAAGTGAATTTTCGATTAGAACATGGCTTGAAGAAGGAGTATGATTTTTATTTTTTTAGGTCTCTAATGGATTCCTTGGGCAAATTTGTGTAGGAATACGTTGTTGGTATGATTTTAGAAATAATGGATTTGAAATCCAAAAACTAGAATTGCTACCAATTAGAGTTTCTGCGTGGCAGTCTAAATGTGTTGTGTTTTTGGTAATATAATGTTTTCAAATGGACATGATATTAATTAGAATAAAATTAGACTTGTCAAGCTTTAATTTGATAGGTCATATAGGTCAATTAGATTTGTATACTCTGAGTTGTGCATTTTTTTTAAGTTGGTCATATAAAATTGGCATGTTTCTATGGTAGTTTCCAAGTAAATTGTAATTTTGGAATGTTGTGAATCCAATTGGCTAAGCCGATATTTTTCCATAACCTTAGACTTAATAAGGGTTATATAGACTTTGGAACCACCTCAATTAGATTTCTATAGATTAAGTTATGAGTTTTCAAAAATTAGGGGAAAAATATGGCAGTGTAGGTTGCTATGTGAAAATATGATAATGGCTTGAATGGTGAATAGGTGTGGTTGGTAAAGGTAGACATAAGTGTTATCACTTGAGTTGAATGGTAATAAGAGTGACTACTGAAAGTGAAGCTAAATCACCAAGAGGGAGGGTGAATTAGGGATTTTAAAAACTTTTCAAGATGGCTCTATTTTTTTGACAGCAAAACAGAGGTGAACAGAGAGTGAAGAGAAGAAGAGAAAGACACAGCAATTTATACTGGTTCGGTCCAACTCCTTGACCTACATCCAAATTCCCGACTCTCCGGGATTTCCACTATCTCAATTGATTACACACTCGTACTTAAGAGTAATTCTCTCACTAGAACTTACTTCCCCTTACAAGTTGTAATCAATGAACCCAATCACCAAGTCCCCTGACTTGTGATTCTTTACAGTAAATAATTTACAATAAAAGACTCTCTCTAAGAGTGGATAATGATACACACTAAAGCTTAATGTATCAAAAGATACTTTACAAGTGAAAACTGAAAGTAGTTGAAGAACTTTGAATGCAATTCGTTTTCAGCAGATTGTTAGTTAAGAAGACTTGAATGCTGCTCTATTTATACTAAGAGAGCATTAAATGACCGTTGTAATCTTCAATATAACTATTGCCTTCATTAGACAAAGTTCTGGTTAAGCTTTAGTCTTCTTCTCTCTCTAATCTTCACTTAATCTAGCTGGGCAGAAGTTCAGAGTTGACTTCCTGCGAATTAATCCGTTGGAATAGTAGCTGCTTGATGTGGAAAGCATTCTTTAATTCTTTCCAAACGTGTGCGATGGATTACCCAAAAGTATGCAACTTTCGGGTTTAGCATTTAATGTGCCGACAAAGACTTTTTGCTTTTGCTTTAACCTTCAATAAACATTCTTTAAAGTATCTCGAAACTCACTAACAAAGTGGTTAAACATAGCTAGGAATATGTAAGAAGGATTGTAGGAAGTATTGAAATCAATCATGAAGGTTTTACAAGTTCGACGATTTGAATTTCGACCTCGCAATGGAAACTCGAGTTTGTTCATCTAAACTCGAGTTTTCAATTGTGCACTTAAGGCAAAACTTGAGTTTCATTATCAAGACTCGAGTTTCCTCCATCGAGAGAGGAAAGTTGCGATTTGAGCTTTTGGACATAGTTTTGGCTAAAACTCAAAACTCAAGTTTCCGAACAAAACTCAAGTTTTGGACTTTTAATGAAAATAGTGCGCTTAAGTCCAAAACATCAAAAACCGGGGTTTTCAATCAAAACTGGAGTTTTCAAAACATTGAAAAAGTTTAAGGCTCGCAGCTTGGCCAAAACTCGAGTTTCCAAATCTAAACTCGAGTTTCCATTTAAGTATGAAAACATTGAGAAATCTAAGCCGTGCCAAAACTCGAGTTTCTTGAGACAAACTTGAGTTTTCAAATCATTGAAAAAGCTTAAAGCTCTCGGCTTGGCCAAAACTCGAGTTTCCAAAACAAAACTCGAGTTTCCATTTAAGTATGAAAACTTTGAAGAAATTGTGCCAAGTCAAAACTTGAGTTTTCTCGAAGACTCGAGTTTTCAAAGACCGAGTAAAAACTTGAAAACTCTCTCGTCAAGTCAAAACTCTAGTTTTCTCTTAACTTAGAGAAAACTTAGAAAACTCATAGCAAGGTAAAATCCAAAGTCTTAGCACGAAACCGAGTTTGCATATGTTTAAAAGTTTGAGACTCTCGTTAGACCAAAACTCGAGTTTCCAACCCAAGACTCGAGTTTTGTCCTCATTTGAAAATGATGTGAAGTCTCTGTGTAAGGCAAAACTCGAATTTTTTTTATTATCAAAACTCGAGTTTGCTTTAAGTGAAAAACTGAGTGCTCTCTGTAAGTCTCAAAACTCGAGTTTTCATTTGAAAACTCAAGTTTTGCTTTGATTATCGAAAATGAGCAACTCTCTCGCCAAAGCCAAAACTTGAGTTTTGAAACCAAGACTCGAGTTTTGTCTTGACAGTAATTTTTTCAACTTACCAAAGACAAACTACAACTTGTATTTACAATTGTTAGTTTTCATCAAAACACATAGAGAACTAACAACTCCAAGGGTAGAGATATGGTCAAACACTTGGGTAAATTGTAATCAGATAGATGACCAAGGGTAAAGTATATTAGGGCAAGTGGTAATAGAAGTTGAAAGTGGAGCTATATACCCAAGAGGGGGGTGAATTGGGTATTTTAAAAACTTTTCAAATCTAAAATAGACATATTAATTTGTCAATGTATAACTTGTCAAAATATGCATATAAACCTGTCAAAGCAGGCACATAAACTTGTCAAAATAGCATTTTTAGATAACAAAAACAGAGATGAAACAGTAGAGAAAGAATAGCTGAACACAGAGAATTTATACTGGTTCGGTCTTAACAACTTGACCTACATCCAGTCCCCAGACTCTCTGGGATTTTCACTATCACAAAGATTACACACTATGTACTCAAAGAGTAGTTCTCTCTCTAGAACTCACTCCCCCTTACAAGTTGTAATCAATGAACTCCCAAATCACCAAGTCCCCTTGACTTGTGATTCTTTTCAATAAATGATTTACGAGATAAAAACTCTCTCTAAGAGTGGATGATAATAAACACTGAAGCTTATAATGTCAAAAGACAGAATACAAGTGAAAACTGAAAGGTAGTTAAGAAACTTGAATGCTTGTGCGTTTTCAGTTGTTGTAGTTGTTGAGAAGAATTGAATGCAGCTCTATTTATAGCTAGACAGCATTAATTGACCGTTGCATTGATAATCAGACCGTTGGAGATGATCCACGAAGATGTGTATAGCTTAGGTCTTCTTCTCTTTCGAAACTCACTTAATCCAACTGGGCTTGGATGGTCGAGTTGACTCTCTGCAAATTAATCCGTTGGAGAGGATGTTGCTTAATGTAGAAATCATTCTTTAATGCTTTGCAACCGTGTACAGATGGATTCACCAAAAGGATGCAAGTTTCTGGGTTGAGCATTTAATGTTCTGACACCACTTTTGCTTTTGCTTTAAACCTTCTATAAAACTTCCTTGATCTTCTCAAAACTCACTAAAAAGATGCGATTAAACATATCTAGTACCAATAAGGAATAATCATGGAAAGCATTGAGATCAAACATGAAGGCATAGCAAAATCGTTAAGTTCGAATTTCAAACAACGTCCAGAAACCTGGAGGTTTGTTCACAAACCTCGAGGTTTGATCATTTAAGCTTGAACACGATTTAAGACCAAAACCTCAAACCTGGAGGTTTATCATTAAACCTGGAGGTTTCTCATATTGCTATCACGAAGGTTTCTCGGGTTTACTCCAAACCTCGAGGTTTGTTCCAAACCTCGAGGTTTCACATCGTGTGTGAAACCCAAAGAAAGACGTGATGAAACCAAACCCGGAGGTTTCTCAAGGAACCTCGAGGTTTTAGAATGAGTGCAAGTTCATTTGCTCTCGGGTTGCCACAATACTCGAGGTTTCCCGAAATACTCGAGGTTTTGCCCAAATGACAAGTTCTTTGTTTTGACCCAAAACACAAACCCGGAGGTTTCTATGGAAACCTCGAGGTTTTCAAACATATAGAAAACCATTAGCTCTCTAGAAGCCCAAAACCCGGAGGTTTCTACCCATACTCGAGGTTTTACATTTTAGTTCAAATTTTCGTTTGGCGCCAAGGCATAACCTCGAGGTTTTGATGTAAACCTCGAGGTTTCACAACTTGGTGTGAAACCATGTTTTCTCTCGAAGATCCCAAAACCTCGAGGTTTCTTAATAAACCTCGAGGTTTCACATATTTTTGTGAAACCCAAGTTTTGCAAGTTTAAACATAGAACCTCGATACTTCCTCATAAGGCCAAACCTCGAGGTTTTCCCGGAAAACCTCGAGGTTTGCTCTCACTCGGGTTTTCCAACTTCGAGAGCAAATCCTCATTCTTTGTTCACAATTGTTGGCAATCATCAAAATCTCTTAGAGAACCAACATTCTCCCCTTTTTGATGATGACAACACTTGTAAGCAAACATCTTTGAAAGTTCAAGAAATTTTTCATGTTGTAATTAAACTTTGAAATTATCGAGGTTTCGGAACTTAGCTATGTGCGAATGTAAATGCAAGGCATCAAACAGTTTATGAGCGAAGCATGAACACATAAGTTGTATTTCAGTTAAAGAGCAATACAGATAATGTAATACAAATCAAAATACAAAATGCACAAAATGCCATGATCCTCAAAACTCTCTAAACCTAAACTTCAAAGGCTACTCCTACTCCTTGCTTTCCTTGCTTGTCTCTCCCCTTTGTCATCTTCAAAAGGAGGGTTGACCAAGGGTGTAGAGGGAGGAGAAGGATTAAAAATGACAAGATCGGGGGGGTTGCAATGGATGGAGAGGGTAATATCTCGGTGGTAGGGGTAGATGGTGAAGGGAGGATTACGGTGGTTGGAGTGGTAGCCTCGAGAGACGGGAGAAGGGGAAAATGGGAGTTGAGGGAGTTTGAGAGAAGGAAGGGATAGGAGGGGAAGTGAAAGTGAAGGATGGTGAGGGAGAACTAGAAGAAGGGCCGAAGGACTTGGATCGAAGTGGAGCCGGAGTAAAGGAGGAGCCAATGTGGAGATGTTTCATGATCTTGTCCACCTTATCAGTGAGGACCGAATGAGAAATGAGCTGAGTGGACATCTTGAGCTCAATTTCTTCAGCCTTTTCCTTAACCTCGGCTGATTGCCCAGCAACTGCTTCAAGATGCTCCTTGATGGCATCCTGAATCTCAATTAGACCAGTATGTCCACGAGTCATCTCAGCCCGTAATTTTCCCAATTCAAACTCCATGCGCATAGTCATGGTGGCAAGAGCAAAGATCCACAATTTGCTTAATCGAGAAGCCGCTCGGATGACGGTGATGTCCGAGGAGGTGGAGGTGCGACCGGGCCTCTTGAGCTTGTGAGCGCGGGTGTGATCTTGAAGGAGCCCGAGATTGAGCGAACCTTCGCCCTCAAACTTGATCTTCATCAGATTCATCTGAGTTTTCCCGAAGAAGGGGGGATACTCAAGTGTGTCAGCAGTACCCACATACCATATCTTGTAGTAGAAAAGGATGACCGATACCAATGAGGGATACGGAATATGAGATAATTGTCTCTTGGCAAAGCGGAACTCAGTCATCCCTTTGAGAAGCCAGTCACCAAGGTTGAAGGGAACCTTCCTCACAAAAGCAGTAAATGGTCTGTAGTCATTCGAGTGAAGTGAGTCCAGCTTGCCGCCTTTAGGAATAAAGTTCCTAGAGTAGACATACCATAGGACACGATTCACAACTGGCATGGAGCTTGGTTTGAATGTGAGTCGGAGTTGCTGATCCGGAGGGAAAGGCTCACCAGGCCTAAGTGTTTCGAAGACTTCCTGGTTACTGTAAGAAAAGTCAGGAGCAGGCGGAGGATTGTCAATTCTTAGAATTTTGTTCAGAATGGCAGCTGACAGGGTAAATGTGACATTCCTAACAGTGGTGGTGACTCTCTCCTCAATCACTTCTCCATAATCGCCCAATTCATTGTTATACTCCATCTTGTAATAAAACAATCGAACTAAGTTTGGGGTAAAAGGGGCGATATGGAAATGAAGGATTCGTATGGCTTCAGCCAAGGTGATAAGTCAAAGTGACATTCTTTCTAAAATGTTTTTAAGTCAATAACCACCACAGGACAGAAAAGGCGATGAAGATATGCTTCCCTCGAATTTTTCATTGTCGGCTTTGGGAAGAGCAGAGGGGTCAATGACAAAACCATTTGGTGGAGAGATGTGCTTGTATATGTCGATATTGCATTGGCCATGACAGGAGGCACATCTTCTTCTTCTTCTTGTTGAGGATGAGAGGATGATCGACCCCTTGATGATTGTTGGGACCTATAGCAAATGAGGCCCTCTTTGTTCTTGCCTTAGTTGGACCAGTGGATTTTGAAGTTCCCGTGTCGTCTTCGATGGATCCTTTCCAAGAGGTTCCGAGCCGGCGTGCTTTCCCTTTCCCTTTTCCTTTGGGTTCAGGCTCTTTCCTCTTCTTTGAAGGACCCTTGGCAGGTTCTTTGACAGGTTCCTTGAAGGAGACCTCTTTCCTAGGGCCCTTGGTTTCCTTTCTGCCCTTCGATGGAGACTCTTCATCAGGGAGTTCTCCTTGAACGCCTCTGATCGATTTGTCAATGCCATAACGAAGACGAGTAGACCGAGTCTTTTTCCTGACTGGACGATCAGAAGGACGAGGAGATGATGTTTCAACCGGTTGCCGAGGAGGAGGTGGAGGTGGAGACCATGATTTCGTTTCTTCCCCACTGGAATCGAACCGTAGAGTAGCTTGGGATTTGGATTTCGATGCCATTTGAGGGTTTAGAAGAGAGGATTAGATCGAAAAATGGGAGATTCAGAGAGTGGGTGACGAGAGAGGAAGCAAAACCTAGAGGTTTAGGTCGAGGTTTGAAGAACATGAGCAGTGACGCATATATATAGGCGATAGCAAACCTCGAGGTTTCATGCCAAACCTCGAGGTTTTGATGAAAGGGTACTAACCTGGACGTCAAAGGTGTTCTGTGAACCTGTGACCTATCAGCACGAAAACCTCGAGGTTTGTTCCAAAACCTCGAGGTTTTACTGTCCTTCAGAGTGGTCAGCTTTCTGTCTCATCAAATACTCGAGGTTTCTTTGCATACTCGAGGTTTCTATTCTCTGAAATTTTCTGACCTTGGTTATGCATCACCAAACCTCGAGGTTTTTAGCAAAACCTCGAGATTTTGCTCTTTTGACAAAAAACCATGATTGACCATGTTCCACCAAACCTCGAGGTTTGCTTCTAAACCTCGAGGTTTTGCTCCTCGACAAAGAAAAACCACGTTTCTCAATATCCTGCATAAAACATGTCTAGACACTCCGATGCTTAAGTTAGTGACTTTTAATCATCAAGATTACAATGTATTACTAATTTGAGCAAGAATTACTTACAACTCGTTGGGATTTACCATTCCCAATTCTCTTCTAATAAAGTTGAATGACTCCTTGGCCAAAGGTTTAGTGAAGATATCGCAAGTTGAAGATGAGTTGGGATGAACATGACTTTGACATCTTTCTTCCCGAACGTGATCCCTTATGAAATGATGCCTCACATCAATATGCTTAGTCCGAGTATGTTGCACTGGATTCTTGGCTAAGCTTATTGTGCTAGTGTTGTCACATAATATAGGGATCTCCTTCAGTTGATTCCTAGATCGATAGTTGTTGTTTGAGCCATAAGACTTGAGCACAACAACTTGATGCTTTGCCACATACTCACTTCAATTGATGATACAAACCACACTCGTTTGCTTCTTGCTGAACCAAGACACAAGTGAACCTCCAAGAAACTCACATTGGCCACTTGTACTCTTCCTATCAGTCTTGTATCCAGCATGGTCTGAATCTGAATATGCTACTAAATGCTCAGGTTGACCTTTAGGAAACCATAATCCAAGTGTTTTTGTGTCGCAAGATATCTGAATATCCTCTTAACTTGCTCAAAGATGTGACTCCTTAGGAGCAGATTGAAATCTTGCACACATTCCAACACCGAATTGGATGTCCTGGCGACTTGCGGTCGAGTAGAGTAATGATCCAATCATTCCTCTATATTTTGTGATGTTGAAGTCCGTTCCTTCTTCATCAGCATCTAATGAAGCAGTTGAGCTCATAGGAGTATCAGCTCCATTACAATGATCCATCCCAAACTTCTTCAACAGATCATTGAGATATTTGGTTTGAGATATGAAGATCCCATCCTTCTTTTGCTTAATTTGCAGGCCAAGAAAGTAATTGAGCTCTCCCATCATAGACATCTCAAATTCTCCCCGCATATTCTTAGCAAACTCTTCACACAATGTATCATTAGAAGCACCAAATATAATATCATCAACATATATTTGTACAATTAAGATTTCATTAAGCTTATTATTCTTTATGAAGAGAGTTGTATCTGCTTTTCCTCTAATAAAACCTTGATCAAGAAGGAATTTGCTTAATCGCTCATACCAAGCTCTAGGAGCTTGTTTAAGACCATATAGGGCCTTCTTAAGACGATATACATGATCTGGATGATGGACATTTTCAAAACCCGGAGGTTGTTCTACATAAACTTCCTCTTGAATAAAACCATTCAGAAAAGCACTTTTCACATCCATTTGATAGAGTTTAAAGTTTTTCACACAGGCAAAGGCAAGAAGAACTCTTATGGCTTCCAATCTTGCCACTGGAGCATAAGTTTCTTCATAATCAATTCCTTCTTCTTGATTATAGCCTTTGGCAACAAGTCTTGCCTTGTTGCGACAATGATAGCAGACTCATCTCGTTTGTTTTTGAATACCCATTTAGTGCCAATGACCGGATGGTCCTTGGGCCTAGGTACCAAGTCCCAAACTTGATTTCTATCAAATTGATGTAACTCCTCTTGCATTGCTATTACCCAATCATTGTCTGAAAGGGCTTCATCAATCTTTGAGGGTTCAATATGTGATATAAACGCTGTAAAAGTTACTTCATTTAAAGTGCTATTTCTAGTTCTTACTCCTTGATTAACATCACCTATAACTTGGTCTAAATGGTGATTTCTAATAAATTTCCAAGCTCTAGGTTGAGTCTGATCAGGATTTTCGACATTGTTTTGAGGATCAGTCTCAAAAACATTTTCAGGATTTTCAATAGAAGCAGGAGTAGTTTTTGAAAAGAATTGATTTTTGAAGATACTTCCTTCATCATCATCCATAGTTTTATCAGACTTGGATTCACATAAAACAACATGCATAGATTCTTCAACAATGCGAGTACGAGTATTAAAGATTCTATAAGCTTTACTTCTATTTGAATAACCCAAAATATACCTTCATCTCGCTTTGGGATCAAATTTTCCCAAGTTATCCTTACCATTGTTATGGATGAAACATTTACATCCAAACACATGCAGATGAGCTAGATTGGGTTTTCTTCCTTTGTACAAATTCATAGGGAGTCTTGTCCAACTTCTTCCGGAGGTATGCCCGATTTGAGATGTAGCATGCGGTGCTCATTGCATCAGCCCAAAACACTTGAGAAGTGTTGTTCTCATTCAGCATGGCCCTTGCCATCTCAGTGAGAACTCGATTCTTTCTTTCCACAACACCGTTTTGTTGGGGAGTTCTTGGGGCCGAGAAGTTGTGGTCTATTCCCATGTTTGTCACAAAACTCAAAAAATGCATTGTTTTCGAATTCTCCTCCATGATCGCTTCGATTCCTGAAATAGAGAATCCTTTCTCGTTTTGGACCTTCTTGGCAAAAACAACAAACTGATCAAATGTTTCATCTTTAGAGGATAAAAATATAGTCCATGCAAATCTTGAGAAATCATCGACTATGACCAAAGTATAAAGATTGCCTCCAAGGCTTTTCACTCTAGCTGGTCCAACTAGATCCATATGAAGCAATTGAAGAGGTCTATTAGTTGAAATCTCGTTCTTAGATTTGAATGATGATTTGGTTTGTTTCCCTTTTTGACAAGCATCACAAAGCATGTTATTTTTAAAATGAAGTTTAGGAACACCAATCACCAGATCCTTTTTAAGCAATCTGTCAAGTTGAATCATATTGACATGAGCTAATCGCTTGTGCCAAAGCCAACTCTCATCCAGTTAAGGGCTCGACAAAACATTTTTCTTCAAATTGGAGCTTTTAAAAAAAGGAGCACTTTGAACCATTGCTAGAGAGACTAAGTGTATAACCAAACGTTGCCATCTCTAGGGGCTCTAAACAAGGCTTTTGATTTAATGTTTTCTAAAGGGAGTATATCCTTACTTACAATCAAGCATTCCTCGAAATCGAAGATAACTAAGTTACCTTTATCGGTGCTTTGGCTTACACCGAGGAGATTGTGGCAAAGTCCTTCGACTAGGTAGACATCTTTGATTAGTGGTCCTTCATTGTTGCCAATTTCACCAACTCCAAAGAATCTTTCCAGATTGATTTCCACCAAAGGTCACCTTCCCCACCATCCTTAGGCTTGATTGAGGCAAATTTGGATTGATCCCCGGTCATGTGCCTAGAGCATCCACCGTCAATGTACCATTTGTTGGATTTTGATGCTCTTAGGCAAACCTAAGACACAAAAATCGCCTTAGGTACCCATCTTTTCTTGGGTCCTTTGGGGTTAGTTTGTGTCTTAGGAATCTTGTAAGATCCCTTTGGCACCCATTGATAATTCCCTATGGGTTTACTCTTTCTTTCCTTCTTGTGAAAGCAAGAAGAAGAAGTAGTATGACCCTTTCTCAAGGCAATAATTACGATTACAGTGCAAACGGGTTTGAAGAATGGACTGATTTTGTAAAGTAGTTCATATAGGATTTTTCACCGACTTCTTTCTTCCTTTCTTTTTATCAAAATTAGGTTTGTAACCAACTCCCGATCTGTCATTTATAAATCTTTGTTGTTTCAAAATGACATTGAGCATTTCACTTCCTCTAGTGAATTTCTCAAGTGCCTTTGTAAGGTATGAATTCTTTTTCTTCGATCGACAATCTTCACAAGCAATATTTTCTGAAGAGGAAAACTTTTCAACTTGAAGTTCAAGAGTAAGATTTCTGTTTTTCAATTTGAAATATTTTTCAGCTAATTTTTCAAACTCGGATTGCACAGCCATATATTCAGCAAATAATTCATCATAAGGTGGTTTGCAATCATATACCTCTTCGAAGTTGATACGATGTTCTTCTTCTTCAACAACTAAGCATACGTTTGCTTTTTCTTCCTCATCCTCATCATCTTCATCAGATGAACTATCTCCCCAAATACCAGAGACATATGCCTTCTTTTTGAATCTGTTGAACCTCTTCTTTTCTTTGTCTTTGTTCTTCAGATTGGGGCATTCTGATTTGATGTGGCCAGGCTTCTCACACTCGTAGCAAATGATTGGCTTCTTTGCCTCATAGCTGGAGCTACCCTTGTGAAACTTCTTGAAACCTTGGTCCTTCTTGTAGAATTTCTTGAATCTCCGGACCATCATACCAATCTCCTCATCTTCGTCTGGATCTTCATCATCATCTGATTCCTTAGTTTCTTTGACACTTTTAAGGGCAATTCCCTTATTTTTGCCATGGACTTCATCAAGTCCCTTTTTGAACTTGAGCTTGGCTTCATATTCGAAAAAGGCTCCCAAAAAGGGCTGCCACGATGCCATAGAATCTCCACGAGCTTCTTCAATGGCGGTGACTTTGGCTTCCCATTCCTTATTGAGGATGTTGAGGATTTTCCTTACTTGGACAAAGTTGCTCATACTCTTTGCCCAATGCAACAAGTTGATTGATCGATGAGTGAATCTCACTGAAATCACCAATAGATTCTCCGGACTTCATACGAAGGAGATCATATTCTCGTCATTAGAGTGTTGACTCTATTTTGCTTAACTCCAACGGTTCCTTCATGAGCAATTTCCGAGCGTCCCACATGGCTTTAGCAGAGGTTAAGTTGCAAACGCGGAAATATTCTTGTTGACTAAGAGCACTCGCGAAGGAGAACCGCCTTGAGTGTACATTTCTTCCGTCATTTTCATCATAATCTTCTTCTTCCTTTGGAACCCTGAGACCATTTTCCAGAACAGTTGGAGCGTAGTCTCCTCGTTCAAAGACTCTCCAGAGACCATACTCTGTAGCCATTACAAACACCTTGAATTTGGCTTTCCAGAATGAGTAATGTTCTCCATTGAAACCTGGAGGTCTGTTGATTGAAGCTCCATCAGGTAGAATGCCTTCCATTGGATCCTTCTCGAGATGTTAAGCTCTTTAGAGAAGACCTTGCTTTGATACCAAATGAAAGTGGAGCTATATACCCAAGAGGGGGGGTGAATTGGGTATTTTAAAAACTTTTCAAATCTGCTCTGTTTTTAGATAACAAAAACAGAGATGAACAGAGTAGAGAGAAGAATAGCTGAGCACAGAGAATTTATACTGGTTCGGTCTTAACAACTTGACCTACATCCAGTCCCCAGACTCTCTGGGATTTTCACTATCACAAAGATTACACACTATGTACTCAAAGAGTAGTTCTCTCTCTAGAACTCACTCCCCCTTACAAGTTGTAATCAATGAACTCCCAAATCACCAAGTCCCCTTGACTTGTGATTCTTTTCAATAAATGATTTACAGATAAAAACTCTCTCTAAGAGTGGATGATAATAAACACTCGAAGCTTATAATGTCAAAAGACAAATACAAGTGAAAACCGAAAGGTAGTTAAGAAACTTGAATGCTTGTGCGTTTTCGCTTGTTGTAGTTGTTGAGAAGAATTGAATGCAGCTCTATTTATAGCTAGACAGCATTAATTGACCGTTGCATTGATAATCGACCGTTGGAGATGATCCACACGAAGTTGTGAGCTACTTAGGTCTTCTTCTCTTCTCAAACTCACTTAGTCCAAATTGGTTGGATGGTCGAATTGACTCTCTCGCAAATTAATCCGTTGGAGAGGATGTTGCTTAATGTAGAAATCATTCTTTAATGCTTTGCAACCGTGTACGATGGATTCACCAAAAGGATGCAAGTTTCTCGGGTTGAGCATTTAATGTTCGACACCACTTTTGCTTTTGCTTTAAACCTTCGTAAAACTTTCCTTAATCTGTCTCGAAACTCACTAAAAAGATGGTTAAACATATCTAGTACCAATAGAGAATAATCATGGAAAGCATTGAGATCAAACACGAAGGCATAGCAAAATCGTTAAGTTCGAATTTCAAACAACGTCTAGAAACCTGGAGGTTTGTTCACAAACCTCGAGGTTTGATCATTTAAGCTTGAACACGATTTAAGACCAAAACCTCAAACCTGGAGGTTTATCATTAAACCTGGAGGTTTCTCATGATTGCTATCATGAAGGTTTCTCGGGTTTACTCCAAACCTCGAGGTTTTCTTAGAAACCTCGAGGTTTCACATCGTGTGTGAAACCCAAAGAAAGACATGATGAAACCAAACCTGGAGGTTTCTCAAGGAACCTCGAGGTTTTAGAATGAGTGCAAGTTCATTTGCTCTCGGGAACTCACAATACTCGAGGTTTGTTAAATACTCGAGGTTTTGCCCAAATGACAAGGTTCTTTGTTTTGACCCAAAACACAAACCCGGAGGTTTCTATGGAAACCTCGAGGTTTTCAAACATATAGAAAACCATTAGCTCTCTCGGAAGCCCAAAACCCGGAGGTTTCTACCCATACTCGAGGTTTTACATTTTAGTTCAAATTTTCGGTTTGGCGCCAAGGCATAACCTCGAGGTTTTGATGTAAACCTCGAGGTTTCACAACTTGGTGTGAAACCATGTTTTCTCTCGGAAGCCCAAAACCTCGAGGTTTCTTAATAAACCTCGAGGTTTCACATATTTTTGTGAAACCCAAGTTATGCAAGTTTAAACATAGAACCTCGATACTTCCCTCATAAGGCCAAACCTCGAGGTTTTCCCAGAAACCTCGAGGTTTGCTCTCACTCAGGGTTTTTCAACTTTTGAGAGCAAATCCTCATTCTTTGTTCACAATTGTTGGCAATCATCAAAATCTCTTAGAGAACCAACAATAGTGAACCAAATAACAAGTAATAAAGTGTAAGTAAAGTATCATCCCATAAAGACTGAGATACCAGGAAGTGACGCTCAAATGCTATGATAGTTGTGCGAAATAGAAAATAATTATGATTGCTTTGAGAGGTTTTTGTGTTTATGCTAAATAACAAACAAAAGTAAACAGAGTATCATAGTCGTAAGAAGATATCAGCAGGAAATTAGGCTGAACTTGGAATCATCCTTAAGTATCTCAATCCCCCAGTTGCTTTACCCATTGCTATAGCATCTATACTGCACAGCTTCCACAATACTACAACATCGCTACTAACTACAATGTTGTTCAGTTAACCTACCACTATAGTCTATCAAAGCTTCCGCGTCTGATACATCTAATGCTAACTTTACTCCTTCCATATGCCTATGGCAAGTTTCTAGTTAGATCAACATTAGAAAACAATGTGTATTGGTTATGAGCGGTAGACCCATTCCTGAAGCCAACAATAATAGGTCAAGCCTTGCACCAGCCTGCCTAGCAATCACTGTTTCTCAGAGGTCTGACCTCGACTACTTGCTAGTAAGCCGAGGGCACAAATCTCACCCTTAGCTTCCGCTAATCGACAAGGGAATTAAATCACTGATAAGCAAATTGAATTTATTGAATTAAGAACTAGCAACTGGGTTCATTCAAAACTTAAAGAATCATCCTCGTTCAGCCATAGGAAATTCAGTTCATGACTGACGAGGGAAACACAAAACAGATAGCAACAAAATGACCCATGATCAAAAGATTAAAATGGAAGAAAACAGAAAGCTCGACGAAGTTTTGACGGCGTGGAAGAAGCCCTATCACGTCACTACTCCACGTCTTCTTCTCTCCGTCTTACTGCAAGGAAGGATGCTGGGTTCTCTTGGAGTTCTCGTGCCTTGTGAATTCTCTCTCTCTCTTCTTTCGAGTCTGGTCGAATGTGTATTTTTTTTAGACTCTCAATGACTTGAATCCTTTAGGGCTGGCTTGTTGTTTCCTTATATAATCAGACTTTCTTGCAGCGTAAGTTCCAGCGAGCTGGGCCTTTCCTAATCTATCGAGATCCATCATATCTTACGATCGTAGTAGATTGATTCTGCTGATCCTGCGGGATTCTCCAAATCTTTTAGTTTCGATCCTCTGCATCTTCTATTCTGTTACGTCAGCAATCTACCTGTCTTTTCTCAACCTTCGCAATATTTCCTGAAACAATCTTCACAAAATATTAGAACATATGCCGCGTAGCATCACGTCCTTTACTTTGCTATAGCCTCAGAGATGCCTTGTATTGCACTTCGATAAGCTGTTCGGGTGCTATAGCATAGTATCAGCTTTGCCACACGATCTTCTCTTAATTCCTCGTAACTTTTTCTTTTCCTAGCGCATGTTGAGGATTTGTGTGAAATACAACCTCATGTTCCCTGTATAATGAGTTAATGCCTTTTTGCCTTGGTTTAACACAATTAACCTCACATTCACTATTCAATTATGTCATTTAACACAGGGAAAACATGACATTATTTGTGCTCATCAGTTAGACCACAAGCCCTTGACCTATTTCTGTCACAACAATAATTCGTGTAATATATGTAAACCAAAATTTTTGTCTTCAAACTTTCATCTAATTTATAATTTGGCCCCTATATTTTAATCAATTTTCAACTAATCCTTAAAATTTCAAATAAATACATGCTTAACTCCCATGATTAACATTGAACAAAATTATTCCCGATGTATAAAAATTAAACACTGAACAATAATTTGAGTGAGAAAATACTACTCTCTCCAATTCTAAATATATGACAAAGTTTGTAGTATAAATAGCACTATAAACTTATCTTATATTTAGGACTGGAGGTAGTAAAATAACTTGGCTTGAAGTAATAAGAAACAATTTTGAGCATTAATTTTTTTAAAAAACTTAATAATGTCATTTTTCTTGTTCTCATGATTCATATGTATTATCTTCGTTGCAGAAATTAATGTTATTATGTAACAACATCAAAACTCAACATTAATCATAGGAATTACATTCATAAGGATTTGAAACTTATGAAATGTGTTTAATGATTAGAACACGATGACAAGATTATTAATTAGGTGAGAGTTTAAGCACCCAATGTGTATAACTTGTACATATATGTATATGTATGTATATATATATGTCTAATGAATATGTATATATTGGTTAATTTTTCCTATCACATGACTTTTATGCAAAGTTTCATTAGGTTGAAAACAAAAATTTTGTTTAATCATTGCGGGAACCTGTAACTACTTACGATCATCATGAATTATTAACATTAACTCATTACGTTAATTAGTTATTAATTATTAATCCGTAACTCTTTACGGTGCTCATGAGAATTTATAACAATTTTTAATATCCATGAGCTTCAGGATTACTCGTTAAAACAACTATTGGGGTTTAGGATAACTTGATAACACAATTATCAGAGATTAGGACTACCTTAGATCACTTGAAGACCTCAATGTTGTTGATGTCCTCTAACGTTGATCCACACGGCTACCCCCGATTACAATGAGAACTCCTTCTCTTGAAACCTCTCGCTCCTTGGATGCTTGCTAGGTGAAGACAAGGTTGATGTTTGATTTCCTTGGGTTTTTCTCTTTTCAAGAAGATGATGGTTTCTTAGGATTAGGTTAAAGATAGGAGGAGCAAGATCATTGGAACCTTGCCCTTTCTATGGATGATGTCTTTTCCTCTCTAAACCTTTGGTAAAAACTGAAATTTAAAGAGCATAAGGATCTTGTTTTTCTCTTAGAAAAACGTGTAGCTCCAAGGCACACCAAAAATCAACACTTTATAAGAGTCTAACCCTAATTTAATTGTTTGCAAGAAAGGCTTAATCCAAGCTTGAATTGGAAAATCCAAATCACAATGAATTAAATTCATATCTTGATTGATTGATTGAATTTAAGATGATGAATCACATTCATATCTTGATTGATTGATTGAGTCAATCATTTAAGATGATGAATCACATTTATCTCTTGATTGATTGATTGAATAAACCATTTAAAATGATGAATCACATTTATATCTTGATTGATTAATTGAATAATAATTTAAGATGATGGATCACATTCATCTCTTAAACTAAAATTTAAAATCATTTTTAATTTAATCATCATTTATTATTTCTCCTATCTTCATCCAATCATTATTGGATCTTTATATATATATATATATATATCATATAATTCAGAATTATCTTTTATAACCTAACCTTTTAAATTAAAATTTAAATTTTAAACTTCAATTCAAAATTCAAAATCCAAATTTAACTTAGCCTAAGACCCTGTTGGTTCTTCCAACACATTTGGGCCCTTTTTATGGAGAAACTGATTTCTCATTGGGGACATCATATATGACGCCATTTTCTCCTTATTGGCCTTGGAGTCTCACTCTAATCCAAATACACATTTACTCTTGATAAAGCCTAATAATAATTATTGGCCCAAGTTTGCTAATTTTAAACAATCGGAATAATCTTTGTGTGTAACCCATTAGGCCCAATTAATCACTGACATAATAAACTTGAACCAATTAAAACTCATTTCATGGGCCCAATTTATTTAATGACCTCATAAGACACTAGCAATGCTCTACGGCCCCAGAACTAATTGAGTTGATCAAGTGATCTACCTTTCATATTTGAATACCGTGCAGGTATCATCATTCACGTTTAGTCGAGAGTAAAGATAGGGTATCATCTACTTTTTGGGCAAAAAAAAGATAGAGTATCATCTCTTAATTGACTAAATGTAGCTATTTCATAGAAATAGGAATCTTCTTATATTAACTCTATAATGAATTATGACTCTTCATGATCACTTACTATGCGTACAGTCTCCCAAGCTAATTAGAAGCTATCCAAGCTCTACCGGTCTCGTGAATAACTAATCCCTTGTAGGGGACTGTGAGTCATCTCAGCATGTCCATCTATACTCATGTATTCGAGTTACACCCAAGAATACACTTGTTCTCCGCATTTTCAGGTGGATAGAGTTGTACGATCAAAGTATAACTCTAAGACATAGTGTTCGATGATATCCTTAAGTCCAAGACGATTTGCACTACCAAACGATGAGAAACTTTACATATCCAATGATACTCTCTACAATGAATCTTTGTGGAGTCTCTCGGCGGGTCAGTTCGGTGCTATCTGTTCTCCAACAAATCCACCCACGATAGCAGCTAAGGCATCACTATGCCTGTATTCCATGAGGTCCCTACCTTGTATCTTATACATGTAGATGATGTCATACTTGTCTTACTAAGATCATCAATGTCATTTCTTGATGATTCAAGACTAGGAACAAGTTTTAGGCAATAGATATCCAGTGTTCTCGAGTCCTCATGATCATGATCCCTATCATTGATCCTCAAGATTAACACATGTTCTATTCCTAGGGCTTTTATCTTCAAACACATATTTACCTTAAAATAAAGGTGAGACATAAATATGATAAAGATAAAATGTGCTTATCTATTAATAATGAAATACTATAACGTAGAAATGGTGCTGATCTATTCTTACAGATTGTCTCTAGGACACCTAAATACTAACAGTATATATACATATTAATGTAGACATATATATACTTACATATATATTTAACACACACATAGATACACACACATCCAGCTACATACTAATTATTTATTAATATCTATAAGAATATGTAATTATTTATTCATTATAAATAATACAACTTATATCAGATTTTGAATAAAATAAGAGTTCATTAATATAATCAGAATTTTTAAATTAAATAAATATAATTGAGAACAAGAAGGATGAAAACTTTGATTAGCGGATTCCGATAAATTTTTGAAAACAAATATTGATAAAAACTCTATGTTTAGATGGAGAGAAAATTAGGGGGAAGAAAACTAGGAGATAAAACTTCCAAAAATAGTATTTCCGTCGATCCTAAATATAATATAAAGTTGATTTTTTTAGAAATATTAAAGAAACGAATTAAATTACTTTAAAATATGTATATTTATTATTTTTTCTTCAAAATATTTTGCCTAACATATAAATTAATATATAATGTAATGACATAGAACATATGATACTCCCTCCAGTCTAATTATAGGATAACATTTGGGAGTTGATCTTGGTCTTAGTTATAGGACAAAGTTTAAATTTTTGTCAATTCCTTTTCAAAATACCCCTAGTATTACTTTCTCAATAATAATTAAACACAATAATAATTTAATAATACACCTATATATTCTATAAAGTGAGTAATGCTTGCAACTCATTAATGTCACATACACCTCAATTCTACTATTTTTTATTTTTTAATAAAATAATTTTGAGCAATTTTTGTCATATTTAAGAATGACATCATTATTAAATTACACTTCCAACCGTCAATGGTAGTAGACCGGAAGTTGTTGAGGGAGATCAACAATGTCAAATTGTATGAGAACTCGGAGAAGTCATGTGTGAGGTAGGAGAGGTTCGAAAAAGAACTAAGAATCAAAGTAACTGGATGTTATTTTAAATTATAAATAAGGGCATTTTGAGAAAACAAATATGATTAACTTTTAACTACTATCCTTAGTCTCTCTAAATTTAGGTAAATATGTCCTATAATTAGGAGTGGAGGGAGTATAATTAAGTAACTTATCTAACTTCTTTAATCTCTAAAAAAAAAAAAGGTCAACTGTGTCTTATATTTAAAACCGAATGGAGTAGTTTTTTTTTTTTTTAACCATTTATGGAAGTTTTTTGTCATAGTGTTCCCTTCCCTATATTTTCTCATCATTTTTCTCTCCATCCAAATCCAAAACTTTTCTCTCCATCCAATAAACATCAAGGGCCAGCTTGGTTCAACGACATTGTAGGTGTGCAATGAACCCCATCGATGACTCGCTTAGTCGGGGTTCATAAATGGTGAAAGTGATTGCACCCGTAAGAGAGATTACACATTTTCCTTTTGCTAATAGTCATTCCTTAGAGCCCCGATAAATACTCATTATAGGCAAGTAATCCTTTGTATAATGTCCATTTTATTCTCACCAGCCTCGATGAAAAGACAATCCAAAAAAAAAAAAAAAATTATTAACAAATCATGATTAGAACTTGAATTGGTGGTGGGTCAGCTAAACTATAAAACGGGCGAATTAAGTTCGAATTCCATTTTTTTTCTTTTTAAAAAAAAAAGGGAAACTCTAAGAGAGGTATCATGGTCCCAAAGCCTTTATCCGAATTAATTGATTGCTTAGATACCTAATAATAAGATACAAACAAAATGTCAAATATCAAGTGGCTTGAAAGGTTATTAAAAACACAAATCATGATTCACCAGCAAAACCCAACACCATTTTGGAATATCCAAAACCACATCTTACAGTCATTTTTCATTTGAAAGTATTTATTTATTGAAGATATGAAGGTTCATTCATCACTTAAGAATCAATAATTATTTGGCTTAAGTATACATTTGGTCCTTTATGTTTGCTTCTTGTATCACTTTAGTTCCTTAAGTTTGTAAAGTGTACGTTTGGTCCCGTAATGTTAACACCGTTAGTCTGACTTAACGGAAAATATTGACTCAACAATTTTAAGTGATAATTGTACCATTAAATGCTGATCAAGCATACTTATATGTTAGTATTTTAATAAATTAATATTTTAAATCCTATTAATTGAAAAATATTTAATCTTCACATATTGTTTTACGATTTTTCAAATATTAAATATTTTTTTATTGAAGAAAATTAAATATTTTTGAATTAATAGGATTTAAAATATTAATTTATTAAAATACTAACATATAAGCATGCTTGGTCAGCATTTAATTGCACAATCATCGTTTAAAATTGTCAAGCCAATATTTTTCGTCAAATCATACTAACGGTGTTAGCATTAAGGGACTAAATGTGCACTTTACAAACTTAAAGGACTAAAATGATACCAAAGGCAAACATGAAGGACCAAACATATACGTAAGCCTAATTATTTATTATATCCAATGAGCTATCCATTGAATAAACTCAGGGAAAATTACGCGCAGGTCCCAAGGAAGAGAATTTATCACAATAAAGTCCCTTGAAATCATGAAATTACATAGAAGTCCCTAGGGACTTCTGTGTAATTATTTGTGAATGTTAAATTACCAATCTGACCTTCCCTCTTCCAATTCCACTCTCTCTCTGTTCTCCTTCTTCCTTCTCCTCTCTCTCTCCTCTCTCCCTTTTTCTTCTCTCTCTTCCAATATTTATTCCAGTGAGAATTTAGATACAACTTCTTTAGACCCAGGAGCTCCTTCTAGCGACTCGAACACCTCGGAGCCTTCGATGAGAACAAGTAAGGGTTTGTACAGGAGATATTGGCAACGCGCCCAGCCTTGGCTGCCTTCGGCCACCTCACCTCGGGCAAAGTTGACTTGTTCGTGGAAGAAGGCTTAACCGCAGAGAGTTGAAGCGGTACGAGCTTCCCATTGGAGAAGAGCTCATCAGCCGGGAGCATGGTGACTGGATCTTCAAGCCGAAACTCAAAATTGTTGGAAATTATGCCCTAGGGGCAAGTCATTGTTCTCCATTAAGTTATCACTTCATTCGCATGTTTATAGTGATAACTGCATCCTTGGATATATCTTATAGATTATCCTAAATGTCCCTGGTCGGTCATCTACGCGGGAGCGAAGATGAGATAAGACCAGTATGACTTTGATGAGGTATGGAGATACGAATCAAAGTCATGGGCACTTGTAAGAGTACAAGGTCTTTGGGCCGACCCACTATGAGAAAGCCGCATGGATCTAGTCATAAGCTTATCTCATGTATAACCGCGTCATGACGCCCTATGACCTGAGATCATCATGGATTCCTACATGATGAGTCACTGGTCTTTGACCTAGTCAAAAGTCACCTTTGACCAGGTGATGATAAAGGCTTGGATCAGGATCAATGGTTTTCATGCGGAGGAATGTGAATGGTCAAGATGGAATTTGTCCCTCACATTTGTAGAGAGATAATATTGGGCCCCTCGATGAGTGAGTCTAAGAAATGTATGGCCATACTGTGATGGAAAGGAGTTTCCATTTCACTTATTAGACTACTCGAGAATCGAGAAAGTAATGGTCAAGAAAAGGAAGTTGACATTATCCATGCCTCATCCTTGACCAAATTATCGCGTGACAAAAGGGACGTAACATGGTTGTATGATTGGTTGTATCGTGTCATCGATCCCCATGTGAATTGGGTAGTCGCAATGTCTTGCTAGAGGCCACTTGCGACTTGTGGGCTGGTACAATGTTGGCCCACTGCCAATCTCATATGGCCTTGCAGGGTCGCACACAAGAATAACCCAATACGAGCAAAAGTGTCCAGATTCATTGAATCTTAGATACGTCTGAGATTTAATGTATACTGAATTTAACCTAGGATAAATATATATATATATATATATATATATATATATATATATATATTTTAATTCGAAATTAATATATATTAATATTATTAATGGAGATTATAATATTATTATATAATATTTGTTTTATATTTAATTTATTTGATAAATTAAATATCTAAAACAAATAGAGATATTGTATCTCATTTAATTTTTGAATAAAGATATCATATATCTATTTAATTTAAATTGAGATATAGTATCTCAGATTTAATTAAATAGATAGATATTATTTCTCGATTTAATTTATAGAGATAAATTAAATCGAAGGCTTTTGATTCGGATTAAATAAATATATTGCATTAGATCTATCGATAGATTTAATTAATGTATTTTTTAATCAAAATTCAAAATTCGAATTTCAGATCGGCTTTTAATTCGGATTAAATAAATGTATTAGATTAGATCTATTAGATAGATTTAATTAATATATTTTAATCTAGATTTAAAATTCAAATTTCAAAATTAATGAGGATTAATTTTATATAATACGCCGATCGGGTTTGTAAAAGGACTATGGGACTTTTTGTCGAGTGTATTACGAAAAGCCGCGAGAAACCCTAGAGTGAAATTGAGAGAGACACTAAACTAAAGGGCGCTAGCACGCCGCCGCCGAATCGGGTTCGGAATTATTCGTGTGGATATCGGTAGAGGAAGCCGATTCTAAGAGTCGACTTTCTGATCGAGAAGGTAGCCCACCAGTTCAAGTCGAAGGAGACTCGTACGCTTTAGGCGCGTAGGTAATTTTTGATTCCCTTAGCTTAATCTAAACGCTATTGAGCGATCCTTGCACGGGATCCGTAAAGTTTTTAATCCGTTGCGTGTATGGATCCCAACAAAGGGCATCGAGCCAACTCAATGTGCGTTTAAATTAGGCTTTTTCATGTGATTATATATATGTTTGATATATATGAAAAATCGAATCCTTTGTCTAAGTTCGTGTTAGGGTTTCGGTCGGATCTCTAGAACGGTGCCGCGGCCGCTTCATACGGTTCCGAATTGTTCAAACGTCGACGCCGGGGATGTTGAGGTCGGAATCATCGGACACCTCGATGATGATCGAACGTCGGTGATTCTCGACGACTGTTACGTTCGCGTATAGATTTGATTCTCAAACGTTCGAAATTCTGATCGATTCTCAAACGTTCGCGTAGGACCTGATTGCTCGTAGAGCGAGAATTGAAATCATGATATATTATATAATTATATAATATAATATAAATTGGAGAATTTATTATATTATATGTATTATATAATATAATATAATATAATATAAATTAGAGAATTTAAAACATGATACTATATTATATAATTATATAATATAATATAAATTGGAGAATTTATTATATTATATGTATATATAATATAATATAATATAAATTAGAGAATTTAAAACATGATAATATATTATATAATTATATAATATAATATAAATTGGAGAATTTATTATATTATATGTATTATATAATATAATATAAATTAGAGAATTTTTAATCATGAATAATATTTTATCTCATAATTGTATGAATTAAAATATGTTCTAATTTACCTTTCAAAGTGTTGTTTGGGTATGGTGAACAACATGGCTCTAGATTTTACAATTGTTATAAATTTAAATATGGCCTGCGAGCCATGCCTCTCTCTCTAAATAATCTTGATGTACATTCTCTTCTCATCTCACTCCCCTCGAATGTTAAACGAGGTTTCTCCTTATGTATTTTCTTTTATTATTTAGAGAAGTCCCCTCATTGGCTTGAGAGGACTCTAGGTTAGGTGAGCCATGTTGTGTCATGAATTTTAATTATGTTTTTGATATGATCAGCATGATTAAGTTAGACACTATATGAGATACAATAATGATTGCATTCATATAGGTATAATTAATAGGATTAATTAGATAATATCAAATAATACCCTCTAAATAAAATCTTAAGTCACAGTGCGGTCAATTAATGAATACTTGTCAAAACCTAGATCACTCATTTGTATGTTCCACCAAAGTGGATGCATTTGAGTAATCTTGGTGAGGCAAGAGAGAGTAATGGTGATACTCTACATTCATTATTGTCTTGACTTAATTGAGATCATCAAAACGGTTTTGGATCTCAAGGCATTGGATGGGATTAAACATGCTAAGTCATATGATGATCGAATCCCATAAAGATATGAGAATTACATGTGATGTAATTGGCAGAGGTTGCCTACCTAAATAACTTGATTTTAAGCGTCTTGCTAAAGCGGACTTAAGATTAAGCCAAATATGGATCTTAGCCCACTAATTATAATGAGGGTTATTAATTCAGTGGGAGGTTATTAATTAAACTTTGCATATCTTTTAGTTGTAGAATCATGTAGACTAGCAATACTCGCAACACCATCAATGTGATCGTCCTTGAGAAGGACGAACTCGATGAGACAAACTTTCTTGACATGTTTGGGAACTTAAGCGTTGATCCTAAACACGAAAGAAAGGAGTATCTCATCGATCAACCCATTCCCGAAGAGCCGCCGAGCTATCGATCCAAGAGCTCGATCGATGCTTATGAGAAGCATAAGGATGACTATGCGTGGATGCGATGCCCGATGCCTACCACTATGGTTCCGCCTCGAAAGAGATCTCGAACATGAAGAGGCCTCGAGATGATTGATCATCTCATGGAAATGTTCCAACGAATGCAAGGCAAGAGAGGTATGAGACCACAAAGGCCTTATTTTCTTGCAAGATGGCTGAAGTTGAATCAATTAGTCCTCATTTGTTGAAAATGAAAGGCTACATTGATCACCTTGAGAGGCTTGATTCCCCATCTCCCGGAGTTAGCTACGGATGTGATCTTGAACTCACTCCCGGAAGTTATGAACACTTTGTCATGAATACAACATGAACAACATGGAGGAATCAATTTCTGAACTGTATGGGATGCTCAAGACTGTTGAGCTAAGCCTTAAGAAGAGGTCCAGTACTGTTTTGTTTGTTCAGAAAGGAAGGGGTATGAAATAGAAAGCCAAGAAGGCAAAATCTCTGAAGGATGGAGTTTGCTTCTTCTACAATGAAATCGGTCATTGGAAGAGGAACTGCAAACTCAATGAAGAAGATCTAAAAAGGATAAGAAGGATAGCGGGCTATCGATTCAGGTATCTATGTCATAGATATTCGCTTTTCTACTTCCTCAACATGGGTATTAGATACCGCATGTGGTTCTTGCATTTGTATAAATGTGTAGGATCTCAAGGACAGTAGAAAATTGAATGGACATCTATGACATAACTACTAAAAGGTTCAAGTCAAATGATTTGAATCCAACCTACCTATGGCACTGTCGTCTAGGCCATATAAATGAGAAATGCATTTCGAAACTCCATCAAGATGGATTTCTGAATTCATTTGATTTTGAATCATTTGATACATGTGAGTCTTGTTTATTGGGAAAGATGACAAAGGCTCCCTTTTACTGGACACAGTGAGAGGGCCACTGTTTTATTGGGCCTCATACATACTGATGTGTGTGGACCAATGAATACATATGCCAGAGGAGGTCATTTGTACTTCATTACTTTTATAGACGATTTTAGTAGATAAAGGTATATCTACCTAATCAAATATAAAATTGAATCTTTTGAAATGTTCAAAATATTCCAAAATAAAGTGCAAAATCAACTTGGCAAAATGATTAAAGCACTTCGATTTGATCGGGGTGGTGAATATTTCAGCCAAGAGTTGATTGACCATCTTAGGAGTTGTGGGATCATCTCACAACTTACTCCTCCAGGAACACCTCAATGGAATGGTGTTTCTAAACGGAGGAATCGAACTCTATTAGATATGGTTCGATCTATGATGAGTCAAACAGATCTTCCACCTTCCTTTTGGGGCCATGCCCTAGAAACATATGTTCACACTAAATCGTGTTCCGTCAAAGGCGTTGAAAAGACACCATATGAGATATGGATTGGGAATAAACCCAGGTTTGTCATTTCTTAAGATTTGGGGATGTGAGGTTTATGTTAAACAACAAGCCTCGATAAATTATCATCCAGATCCTCAAAATGCCTTTTTGTGGGGTATCCTAAGGAAACTAAAGGATACTATGTCTACAATCCCACTGATCACAAAGTGTTTGTTATTCGGAATGGTATCTTTTTGGAAAAGAGTTTATCTCTAAAAGAACCAATGGGAGTAAGGTGAACCTCAAAGAAGTTCGAGAGTCACAGACAATGTAGAACCACGAGATGGAAACCGAGAAGACTCACAACAAGAAGTTGTTGAGCCTGCTCAAGTAACACAAGGCCCACGAAGGTCCGATAGATCACGACTACAGCCTCAGAGATATGGATTTCTGATTACTGGAAGTCATGATGTTTTGCTCATTGAACATAATGAGCCAACCACCTATCGAGAGGCCGTAGTGGGACCAAACTCCGAAAGATGGCTTGATGCCATGAAGTCTCAAATGCAATCCATGTACGACAATAAGGTATGGACCTTAGTCAATCCACTTGAAGGTGTAAAAACCATTGAGTGCAAGTGGGTTTTCAAAGAGAAAACTGACATGGATGGCAAAGTAAATGTCTTCAAGGCACGGACTGGTTGCAAAAGGATTCACTCAAACTCATGGTGTGGACTATGATGAAACCTTTTCCCAGTTGCAATGGCCAAATCAATCAGAATCCTCTTGTCATTGCATCATATTATGACTATGAGATATGGCAGATGGACGTCAAAACAACATTCTTTAACGAAAAATTGCTTGAGGATGTGTACATGACACAACCTAAGGGTTTTGTGCGTCCAGAGGACTCTAGTAAAGTATGTAAGCTTCAAAGATCCATTTATGGATTGAAGCATGCATCTCGGAGCTAGAATCGTCGTTTTGATGAAGTAGTCAAAGAGTTTGAATTCATTCAAAACATCGATGGACCTTGTGTTTACAAGAAGGTTAGTGGGAGCACAGTTGTATTTCTAGTGCTTTATGTTGATGACATCCTACTCATTGGGAATGATATTCCTACCTTGCTGAGTGTCAAGTCTTGGTTAGGAAAGTCTTTCTCAATGAAAGATTTAGGTGAAGCCACTTACATCCTAAGGATTAGGATCTATAGAGATAGATCCAAGAGGTTGATAGGCCTAAGTCAGAGCACATATATAGACAAGATATTGCATAGATTCAGTATGCAAGAATCTAAAAAGGGTAACATACCGGTGTCTCATGGCATTCATCTCAGTAAGGATTTGTGTCCAAGTACACAAGATCAAAGAGACCGCATGAGTAAGATTCCATATGCCTCCGCCATTGGATCTATCATGTATGCCATGTTATGTACTCTATCGGATGTGTCATTTGCCTTGAGTATGACCAGCAAATATCAACAGGATCCCAGTGAAGGTCACTGGACTGCTGTCAAGAATACCCTTAAGTACTTATGAAGGACTAAGCACTTATTCTTAATATATGGTGGCTTGGAAGATGAGCTCTGTGTGACTGGTCACACAGATGCGGGTTTCCAAACTGACCAAGATGATTCAAGATCGCAATCAGGATAAGTATTCCTATTGAATGGTGGTGCAGTAAGCTAGAAGAGCTCTAAGCAGAGCAATGTAGCTGATTTTACAATATAGAAGCTGAGTATAGAGCATCATAGGATGCAGCTAAGGAATCCTTTTGGATTTGAAAGTTCATTAATGAACTTGGGGTGGTTCTAACCATCTCAAATCCAATACACTTGTTCTGTGACAATAGCGGCGCTATTGCACAGACCAAGGAGCCTAGGTCACATCAAAGGACCAGGCATGTACTCAGGCAATTTCATCTTATCAGAAAAATCAATAAAAGAGGTAATACAAACAAATGCAAAGTACCAGGAGAAAACAATGTAGCTGGTCCTCTTACTAAGCTACTTGCACAAGCAAAACATGAGCGTCATGTTAGGGCAATGGGAATTAGTGTAATTAATGATTGCACCAGTGCAAGTGGGAGTCTGTTGGAAATTATGCCCTAGGGGCAAGTCATTGTTCTCCATTAAGTTATCACTTCATTCGCATGTTTATAGTGATAACTGCATCCCTGGATATATCTTATAGATTATCCTAAATGTCCCTGGTCGGTCATCTACGCGGGAGCGAAGATGAGATAAGACCAATATGACTTTGATGAGGTATGGAGATACGAATCAAAGTCATGGGCACTTGTAAGAGTACAAGGTGCTGGACCGACCCACTATGAGAAAGCCGCATGGATCTAGTCATAAGCTTATCTCATGTATAACCGCGTCACGACGCCCCCTATGACTGAGATCATCATGGATTCCTACATGATGAGTCACTGTCTTTGACCTAGTCAAAAGTCACCTTTGACCGGGTGATGATAAAGGCTTGGATCGGATCAGTGGTTTTCATGCGGAGGAATGTGAATGGTCAAGATGGAATTTGTCCCTCACATTTGTAGAGATAATACTGGGCCCCTCGATGAGTGAGTCTAAGAAATGTATGGCCATACTGTGATGGAAAGGAGTTTCCATTTCACTTATTAGACTACTCGAGAATCGAAAAAGTAAATGGTCAAGAAAAGGAAGTTGACATTATCCATGCCTCATCCTTGACCAAATTATCGCGTGACAAAAGGGACGTGACATGGTTGTACGATAGGTTGTATCGTGTCATCGATCCCCATGTGAATTGGGTAGTCGCAATGTCTTGCTAGAGGCCGCTTGTGACTTGTGGGCTGGTACAGTGTTGGCCCACTGCCAATCTCATATGGGGGCTGCGGTCGCACACAAGAATAACCCAACACGAGCAAAAGTGTCCAGATTCATTGAATCTTATATTAATATGAGATTTAATGAATACTTAATTTAACCTAGGATGAATATATATATAAATATATATATATATATATATAAATTCAAAATTAATATATATTAATATTATTAATGAGATTATAATATTATTATATAATATTTGTTTTATATTTAATTTATTTGATAAATTAAATATCTAAAACAAATAGAGATATTGTATCTCATTTAATTTTCAAATAAAGATATCATATATCTATTTAATTTAAATTGAGATATAGTATCTCGATTTAATTAAATAGATAGATATCATTTCTCGGATTTAATTTATAGAGATAAATTAAATCGAGAAGGCTTTTGATTCGGATTAAATAAATATATTACATTAGATCTATCGATAGATTTAATTAATTTATTTTTTAATCAAAATTCAAAATTTGAATTTCAGATCTGGCTTTTAATTCGGATTAAATAAATGTATTAGATTAGATCTATTAGATAGATTTAATTAATATATTTTAATCCAGATTTAAAATTCAAATTTCAAAATTAATGAGGATTAATTTTATATAATACGCCGATCGGGTTTGTAAAAGGACTACAAGGACTTTTTGTCGAGCGTATTACGAAAAGCCGCGAGAAACCCTAGAGTGAAATTGAGAGAGACGCAAAACTAAAAGGCGCTAGCATCGCCGCCGCATCGGGTTCGGGAATTATTCGTGTGGATACCTAGGTAGAGGAAGCCGATTCTAAGAGTCAACTTCGCTGATCGAGAAGGTAGCCCACCAGTTCAAGTCGAAGGAGACTCGTACAGTTTCGGCGCGTAGGTAATTTTCGGATTCCTTTAGCCTTAATCTAAACGCTATTGATGGACCTTGCACGGGATCCATAAAGTTTTTAATCCACTGCGTGTACGGATCCCAACAAAAATCTCCCACCAAAGGTTCGGGATCTGACTTTTGTGGCGGATCCGAAGGCTTCTCCACGGAATGCTCTTATATCACTCCATGAATCTTTGATGAGTCACCACCTTCGCATGACTCACGACTGTAAATCTGGATTTTTTTTATTTCTCACATCCAGAGGCTATTTACAACAACAAATGCTATATTTACAACAGCAAAAACATATATTCACAACATTTTCGAGAATTTTGACAGCACTATATAAGGCTAGCTTAAGCAGTGAATATCATTTCAAAATATTAAGTTGTATGAGTAAGTGACTATTTGCACCTACTCATTGAATTTAATATCTGGACTTGAGAACAATTTAAAATGTTGTTGTAAATATATGTTTTTTCTGTTGTAAATATAGCATTTGTTGTTGTAAATAGCCTCCGGACATGAGAAATAAAAAAACAAAATCCTGGTTTTCAAAGGTTGTTGTAAATATATGCTTTTTCTATTGTAAATATAGTATTTGTTGTTGTAAATAGCCTCTGGACGTGAGAAATGAAAAAAATCCTGGTTTTCAAAGGTTGTTGTAAATATATGCTTTTTCTGTTGTAAATATAGTATTTGTTGTTGAAAATAGCCTCTGGACGTGAGAAATGAAAAAAAATTCAGGTTTTCAAAGGTTGTTGTAAATATATGTTTTTTTTGTTGTAAATATAGCATTTGTTATTGTAAATAACCTCTGGACGTGAGAAATGAAAAAAAAATTCTGGTTTCCAATGGTTGTTGTTAATATATGCTTTTGTTGTTGTAAATATAGTATTTATTGTTGTAAATAGCTTCTAGACTTGAGAAATGAAAATAATTACACAGAAGTCCAAAATGGTAATTTAACATTCACAAATAATTACACAGAAGTCCCTAGGGACTTCTGAGTAATTTCATGATTTCAAGGGACTTTATTGTGATAAATTCTCTTCCTTGGGACCTGCTAGAGCTGGGAATTAAGGCCGGCCCGTGAAGGGCCAAGGTCTAACAAGGCAGGCCCTCCAGGGCCCGGGGTAAGAAAAATACCTGTTTTTCAAATCCCGGCCAGAGAGCACTAGGGCCAGGGTCGGCCCGCAAGGCTTGAAATTTACTATTCCAAATTTTAACTATTTTTCCTCTGGTTTTTTCAAAGAAATATAATTAGTAAATTACAACATGAATCATCCAAAAAATAAGCACAATCACTAATTCATAATCAAAAGAAAACTATGTTCACAAATAACTCATATAAAACATAAGAAACATATCACTAAGCAACATTAGTACGATGATTATTATTGTTGTCATCTTCGCCACTATCATCATTTTCAATGATATTTGATTATTATTCACATTGAGTAGTAAGCTCCGGTTTATGGGTAAGAATATCATGAATTTCTTCTCCCACTTCATAAACACATCTATAATATTTATCATCAATAAATAATAAACAAAATCATAAAATTAGTATTTATTATGTATTTGTACTTAAATGGATAAATAACTCTATAACAAATACAAAATACATATAAATTATTGAAGGATCCAACTTCAACAAGTATTCAACTTTAAAAAAAAATAATAATAAAGGGCCCGATAGGCTGGCCCGTAGCCTTCCAGGGCCGGCCCGTATAAGCCCTTGGCGCTGTAGGGCCGGCCTTCCAGGGCCATACTTCATTTCACATCTCCAATTTCCAAGCCCGGCCCTTACAGAGACAAGGCTTAAACGGGTTGACCTGACGGCCCGACCCGTTTTCCCGACTCTAGGACCTACGCGTAATTTTCTCATAAACTTATAAGCTGACTGAGTTTGAAGCAGTTAACTATATAAAAACGTGTTGCGACCCACTTATTTTCTTCTAAATTTATATTTTTTTTAAAGAAAAACTATTGATCCAGTGAGTTGTTTCCAATACAGATAATTAAAAATAAATACTTGAGAAAAATAACACACATATCTCACTCATGTATTTTATATTTAATATTTGTACAAAACATTCTCTCCAATATGGAGTAGGGACGTTGATTCTACATATAACCGACAACTAAGCTTTATCTAAAAATTTAATGTACAATTTTGTTAATTTTTACTCCAGTTAATTACATATCTCTGAAATATCTTTTCTTACACTTATCATCTTCATATAGATTGCCCTTCCTGATTTCCAGGAATATGGACTTTTCATCTACTGGTTGGGATGTGGAGGTGGTCTTAATCAAAAGGGCTAAATCTTCTTCTTGTCAAGTTTGGATATGTTATTAAGGTAAGCTAATTCAAGAATTCAAGTGGGTAAAAGCAATTAAGGCTGAAAGTTCTCCTGATTTAAGTATCTAACAGTCACTCTTCTACAACACCATTAGAAATGTGGTGTCACAGGAAAGCTCCTGTACTTCAACATGTTCCTGGTCCTCTTGCTTCTTTTAATTCAATTATTTTGTTTATGAACAAAAGGGTAATACTTTTGTTCTTCATTTCTGTCTTATTATCTATGAAAATTGATCATTTTATTAAGAAATTACATGTCCCATTTCTAACTAATTTTAACTAACATTTTGTTGTAGGATAATTCACATTCCGCCAATAAAATGAACTAATGATGTATAATAGAATTTCTTATATAAAATGGTGGAAAGAATCACGAGTCACTACAAAACAAAACCAGCCTCAATTGTCTGTTCTGACTTTCTGAGCTCTGTGCAAGTTTTTGTGACTCTCAACACTCCCCACAATCTGTATGTCGCTTCATTTTCTCCTATAAATCAGAGCCTTCAACCAAAACCAAGCTTCCCAAATTTTTAAAATCAATCTCGCAAAAATGCTCACATCCATGAAATCTCTCCTGTTTTCTCTCACATTTATGCTCTTCTCCTTCTCCATCCCCCTTTTTGCCCTTAACATTGGAGTTGAAACCACCGGAATCGCTGTCTCTGTGGTTCGCTCCTTAAATCCGTTCATCCGCACACAATCACGTTCAGTTTCAATATAAGGAAATCGATTCTTCGTTCTCTTCTGATTATTTTTTCCTTACTTCGATTCATATGCAGAGCAAGGAGTGCAGCAAAACATGTGAATCAAGCTTCTGTTCAGGTACATTCACTCTTACTGATCTCTCTCAGGTATGATGGTATGATGTTTGATGATTTTGCTTATACTGATTTTAATTACGATATCTCTGAATGATAATAGTGCCTCCATTGCTGAGGTATGGAAAGTACTGTGGGCTTCTGTACAGTGGGTGTCCTGGAGAGGCTCCTTGCGATGGCCTTGATGCTTGTTGCATGAAGCACGACCATTGTGTTCAAGCCAAAAATAGTACGTTTCATCTCGTTCGTTTCTTAAATCTCTTTTCGTTCTGGTTAATTCCCAGATTCTGATAGTTCAATGAGCTTTTCACGATCTCCATGGTAGGATATTAATCGTACGCTTAGTAATCCCCTTTCTAGCGATTTGGATTTGGTAGTATCATCATCATCAATTGAATTGAACTTTAAACAATCTCGCAATTCAATTAAAAGAAGTGCGTCTGTTTTGATTTTGTGACTGTTATGTATCTCGTCATTTACCTCATTTCAGTTAGAAGCGGCGATAGTCGTAAAACCAAAACTAAAAAGAAGAAAGCAAGATGCGACAAACCGGGTCAGTGTTACCATATTGGTTGGATCGGGTTAATCCATTCATAATTAAATCTATTTAATTAAACTATTCATATTCAATTAGAAATGAAAAATATTTGAATAAGAAAACACACTAATACACAAGTAAATGAAACATCAGTACTTTTTCCAATTCTAAATGTATGACCTAATTTGAGATGAATTTTAGTTCTAGGTGTGAGATGTTTATCTCTTATATTTATCATTATTCTCCTAAGTAATATGTTTAACTTATGATTCATAGATAATATAATTTGTAGAAGTCACATCACATATATTATAATTATTTCCTTAATATTTCTAAATTAGATTAATAGGTGTTTGAGCAGAGGAGTGTACATAGCACATATATGGTCTAACATAACATAGTTACTAAAACACAAATATGACATACAGTAATTTTTAGGCTCAATAACGGGAGAGGAGAAATATGTAAAATCCAATCTTAATGGCATGTAAGATATTGGGCTGAAAATCCACCAACCCCACTGTGGTAGTGGCTTTAACTGCCCTGGAAAAGCGATGGTAGGAGATGATGATAATTAAGTAAGATTGATTAGTTTAGAATGTAGAAGAGAACATTTGAGTTAATGGTGTCGGTGGTGAGTCCTAATCAAGCCAACCAATCTTTTTCAATAATAAGTCTTTAATTCAAAGGAACTAGAGATGGTAGGTGGCTGATAGATTCATACATCTCTAGTAATGAATGGAAAAGCGTGTAATTTTGTGATTTAGTCTTGAATTTTGGTTGTCTCTGAAAAATGAAGTTTTTCAATATTCTTCGATCATAATACAATTTTATTTAATAAACTTAGTCGCTTCAAGGATTAGTTGACATATAGCTTAAGCTAGGAGCGGAGGATCATTAATTGATTATACTACCTTTGTTCCATTATATAAAACATAGTTAGGGTTGAATTTAATCATACATATAAAACCTCAATTCACTTTGCTTCCGAAATTTATAATCCATTCTCTAAAATATCCTTATTGATTGCTTGGGGTGAAAATAGTCTAGGCCAGGGCCTAACCTACTTTAAGCCTAAAGTAAATAGGCTTAGGCCTATTATCATGCCTATTGCCTATTTTAGTTTTTTTTTTTCCTTTTAAAAAAAATGTACTATTATGCATAATTATATATAATTTAATCTAAAATTAATTTTGTAAATTATTTGTAAAATTGATAACTTAGTATTAACCCCAATTTTCAATTTCATCATTTACCAATGAGTTCAACTTTTTAATTCATCAATTGATCACATCTACTTCTTTTCTTTTTGGTTGCCCGAGACAAAGAATATTAGCTCACCACCTCTCCCTTGATTTGTGTCATTTAATGCAATAAAAGAGTTGTAGTACGTTTATTTTAGTGATGCTAAAATAAAAATGATTCCAATAAGAGGAGTTTATCTCCTTTTCTGCAAGAAAAACAAAAAGTAAAATCTAGTTTTATATGTCACTTGTTGTCCTTAGTTAATTTTTTAAAATATATATCCTTAGTCAATAGATGATTGATTTTTCTTATTCAATTTCTACTTGCTCAAACAATTGTTGTCCACTATGTATCCTTTTTTTTTTTTTCTCTTACTAACTCTTTTATTTCATCTCGTAAATGAATCCCTAAACTTTTAAGACAGACGTAGACTTTTAAACATGCTTGATAAATTATATATAAACATATATAAATCGGCTTTAATTATCAAATATATATATATATATATATATATAAATCGGCTTTAAGCCTATTTAAAGGCTTAACTTACATTTTAAATAGGCCTTTAAATAGGCTTCAAGCCTTGTTCGACCTTTTGAAGGCTCATGTCTAGGCCTATAAAGAAGCCATGTATATAGGCTCAGGGTTTGGATATCCATCGCAGGCACAAACATACTTAGCTAAAGCCTAACCTAGTTTATTTCCACCTAATTGCACACATCAAGGATTTTATATCTCAGGGTAGTCATGATGAAATATAGCATTTTAAGAGAACCGACCTATATAAGTTATAAGCAGCTCACATAACTAATTTACTTAATCTACTCAAATTAGTCAATTAGCTTTAAGTACTTGAAGTAATATAAATTATTATGAGATTTTTCCCTTTTTTGGCTTAAAAAGGTAATGTGAAGTGTGAACCATTATAGTTACCTGATATTTGTTTTTGTTGACTTGTCTTGATTCAAATTATGTCACATATTCTAAATATTAACTTTGCTCAATCCTTAACATCAGTCCTAATGCTATTTCTTTTTTTCTTTTGTAAATTCTTTTTTGCCATGTCCACGACGTACCTTGTTTGACCAGGGCATCTTCAAATTTTTTTTGCTCAATTACAAAATTGCCAATAATATCCCAAATATCTGTCCTAACTTGTTCTCATATCCGTTTGCCATTACTCATCGACATATAGGCGAACATGAGTAAAGGGAGAAGGAATTTTTTTAGGAGAATATCATTAATGTCTCAATCAAGAGAAATAATATCAAAAAAGTCCTTTTTGACTTATTGACAAGTGAAGAGCTACCATTGACTTGTTCTCAATCTGATTTGATCTTTGTAACTTAGAAAGCCTAATGATAAAAGCCAGAAAATTTGTTATACCTGAGATCTCTAACAATTTATGTTCAATTATTTGGTGAAAAATAATCCTGTGTCATTATGATTTTATAGTTGGTGAATTCACAGATCTTTCTTTTATTTGTTCAAACAACAGACATGGTGGTGAGGGCCATAGTTCATTTGTTACTTTTTTTTTTTTTTTTTTTTTTTTCCTGTACCCTTTAAAACCAAAATGAGTAGGAAACATTAAAAGTTCTTGGGCTCCTTTTATGCCAGACAAACCAGACGAGGAAATATTAAAATCACTCACCCTACTTTTTACTGGATGAAATAGATCTTAGAGGATAGTACCAAGTCTTTTCTACTCACGGGTGTTTGTTCTACTCAAGAATCAATGTTTTAGTAGAATAAGCTAATCCTCAATCTCATTACCATTAACAAATACATTTGAAAGGTTTATACGGAAGTGTGTGTAAGAAAGCTAAAACGTATTGTGGTGTGCAGATGACTATTTGAGCCAAGAGTGCAGCCAAACATTCATAAATTGTATGGAGAGTTTCAGGAAGCTTGGAGGTGCTACCTTCAAAGGAAACAAATGCGATGTTGATGATGTTATTGAAGTTATCAAGCTTGTTATGGAAGCTGCTGTTGTTGCCGGAAGAGTTCTCCACAAGCCTTGATCATCTTTTTCTTCTTCTGATAATTAAGAAGGAATTCGAATGAACTTTTTTTATTCTTCAAATCATTTTTTTGTTTTTCTCCAAGCTAAGTATCCAAACTCCAGTCAATGCCTTATTCAGAGTTTGGTTTCCATGCTTCTTCCAGCTTTCTTCTCATCATCATCTGATAAAAACAGCAAATACGAACATTCCTTTGATTGATGAACTTGGTTTCGGGACAATATTCGCTCTACAAATGTAAGCTCTCAATCTAACCACCTTATTTTCAATTGAAGAGGTCCCTTTAGAAAATGTTTGCAACACTTGATTGCATTAAAATCTAGAGTCACATATAAATTGAAACTCTAGCATGATTTAAATTAATATGCAAGTCCTTATTGTTTCACCTGATTTTTAATCAGATTCCTATAGTATTTTTCTTTTTATTAGTTCCTAATAGTTTCCTTAGTTATAAAAAAGTCTCTCTATATTCAATTTATTAATTGAAAAGAGAAAACATCAGTAATTAATAAGTCTCAACTCACCCAGCATGCACATGAATTAATTGTCACATGGATTTAAATAGATTAATGATCAAACAAATTACATATTATATATAAATGCAAAGGGACAACTATGAATATAATTTATTTTATATTGAGAAAAAAAAATTTATTCCGTTGCTTTATTTTTGAAAAACCTTCTTTTATTGTGTGTTCTGTGACAATTTATGTTAACCAACATCAACCTCAACCCTAATTAAAATAATGAACATAGCTACTAACGTCTATAATTAAGAATAGTATCATGACCCAATAAAAAGAAAAATCAGGGACTGATTAAAAATCAACTAAAACTATACAAACTAATGATTAATTTTCCCTTTAATAAATAATTGAAAAGGCCGCTACATATTTTTTTTAAAAAAAACTTATCTATCATTAACTAATTACTATAAATCTATAATATTTTAATACATAACGCACGAATTTCAAGATCCCAGACAACTTGGCGTTTAAGCTGGTGTATCGGTATGAAGTATGATCATCTATAAAATGGTTCAATCATAAAACCTTGTACAAATTTTTCACATTTGGGGGTCAGAAAGACTACAGACTTGAACTTTGATCACTATTTCCCTTTGGAATTGTCAAGATCACATAATAGAACTCACATTTGCCCGTCATATCATCAAAAAGAGCAGAAGAACCACCATTGTCACAAAACTCCTAATAATCATCATATTTGCTCTTGAGAAACAATCTCTACATCCATTCATGAGCATACCAATTCTGAAAAACATCAGCATACCAGAAGATTTGGTGAGTGAGATAAAATCAGACAGCAAAGATGTCATGAAAGGGAAAAAGGAATGCTAGCAACAGAGCAACATCAAACATGAGCATGATGAAAAGACTTGATCATGTGCCGTCAGTTCATGAAACCAGTTCTTGTTTGGTGTTAGGTTCTACTTGTTTCTCCTTTAGTGGTGGCAACTTTTGTGATACCCAACTTGGGGAACTGTCAAGCCACAATGCTTCACCGGTTTCTTTGTGCTTGAAATCAGGATATCTTTCACTTTTCTGATAATCAAAAGGAACAAAATAAACAAAAATCCAACTCATAAACTCAAGTATTAAATACTACAAGTCTTCTGCCATATAACAGCCACATGCAAATTTTCAGCAAAAAGAAACAAGGAAAAAAAAAAAAAAACATGAGAAACCGAGGTTACCTTGTTCAATCTATTATCCCACCATTTATCTGGATTTTCTACCACGTCCTTCCAACTTGCATCATCTATACCAAGTGAAAGTAGGAAACCTCAAAACATATTGATGTAGCATGAACGAATAGTAATAATGAGAATCACATAAATTCATAAGAGTATTTATAATATGAAAATCAGAATTTGTCTTTGGAGATTTGTGGTTTATTTATAGTAATTTCTGACTTTGAACTGTCATTTGGTTCTAGGGACATCTTATCCCATCGTAAGATTAGTACTTAATTCTTGTTTTGAATTAAAATATCTTGAGCGTTATCCTAAAATTACGCAGGCCATAAGTTTTAGTTACTATTCCAAGTAGAATTACGGTTATTTTAAATCACATATAGAAAAAAACAAAATTGTCTTAGAATGGCATTGAATAGAATAAGAGGAACATGTTACAATACCCATGTCTAGTGAATTTAGTGTTTTGCTATCCATTAAGTTTTGTATATTGATATTGATATTTTAATTCTTTCCGTTCCACATCACATGCTTTTGGGCAAAGGAGGGGATTGTAATAAGAAATGAGAAATCCTGAGATTCATATCACAAAGCAAATGACAAAAATGAACAGAAGGAAATTAAAGTGCCAAAGATCAAGAGTTTCAGCAACCATAATATGGAGAGCATAACAAAAGGCTACACAAAATTAAAAAGCAAATTCTTTTCAATCTAGATACAAACTCAAGCAGCAAAAACTACAAGAATATTTTAAATTAACTTTACCCAAGCCAGTTGTGCTTAGGATGCATCAGAATTTGAAAGATCCAGTCATATGAACAAGATATGTATTCATACAGACCTTTCCGTTCCTTTGCTTGTTGGGATTTCAGATTCGAACCACTCTGGTCCTCTGGTTGTTTGGATCTCAGATTCGAATCACTCTGTTCATTTGCTTGCTTGGATTTCAGAATCAAAGCATCAAATTCCAATCCTTCAAGTTCAGAAAGAACCCACTTTGGGGCACTGTCAAGCCAGAGTGCAAGATTCCCATCCTTGTGCTTGAAGTCAGGGTACCTAAATTTTACCTATTATATATATTTTAAAAAAATGAGGTTTCCCAGAACATATCAGTCAGAGAAAAATACCAAGTCAAAGGTCATCAATCATTACCAATCCATTGCGCTTACTTTCACGGCAATCCCACCACTGCTTAGGATCTCTTAGAAGGTCTCTCCAAGAATCCAACAAACAGTCGGAGTTCTTCTTTGTACTGTCAGAATTCTTCTTTGTGCTGTCTGTAAATAGAAATCAGATAAAAAAAATTACATCAATCAGTGTGCCAAGCTTATCACTTGCTAAGATAAACTCAACATAAATGTCAAAAACTTTGAAGTTCGTTTTTTATTGCCAAGCAGCAGAACAGTACAAACTTCAATGAAAAAGCAAATGGTGCTACAAGCTTAGACAGACAAAAAAAATAGCCATGTTATTTTAATACCATCACAAAATTATAGACTTGGGTTTTCCTAGTATTAGACAGAGAAGTTGGAATAGTAAAGTAAAAGATGATGAGATATTGTTATGGTAGAGAATTCACTCTGTGATGGACCTCAATCACTACTATATGTGAGGATAGACATCCAAAAACTAATCTTCAGAGAAGAAAGGGCCTTTGCAATTGCCACGAGCATCCATAAAAACATGATTCCTCAAAATAAGAAAATAACCTTTATTAACTGTAACATATATATGCTATCTTATCTGACTGTCTTGCCTATAATATTATACATTATACAGTAATGTTAAAACTAGTACACATACATTCAATTCTAACAACCCATGCTACAGTATTAAATATATCAAATATTCAAAGCTTAGAAAATACATCAGCCTCTTCCACATTCCTCCTTGTTCTCTTGGCATTTCTAACTGGTGTCTTTAGTCCCCATTCTAATTCTATACCTTCTTTACATTACAAAATGGCTCTAAAGAATAGTTCTTCTGGCTGTTAGCTTTCTGCACATAACACATTTCTTGTACATCAACATTGAGCTAATGCAGGCTAAATTTCATAGTCGAGTCCCCCTCCCCCCTCTTCAAGCTACGGCTTGCCTTTATTTCTCAAAAAAAAAAAAAAAAAAAAAAAAAAAAAAAAAGAGCTAATAGAATACAATATCAGTGCTCAGTGATCTCATGACAACTATCCTCCATCACTTGTGATTGACTATTTACACACAAGCAGTAGAAACAAGACCAGACCAGGCCACCTTTAAATATAATCAAAATAGATTCTGACACTTGCACCAGGAATAAACATTCCTTCGACAGCAAGGTCCAAATAAACCACAGCTCCTTGCTTTGATTTATAAAACATATATAGCCTTTCATATGATAAGATTATGAACGATCAACTTGAAACAACTGTCGAATATGAATACACTTAGATTTCAACACTTTATTATCTGAACCAGTTCCAAATTACAATGAAGCTTCTCAACTTAGCTTTCCTGTAGAATTAAATTTGACTAAAACAAGTTTTTGAAAATTTGCTGAAGTCCACCCACTCAGAATAATCATAATATACATGCTAGGTAGTCAAGTGTATGACAAAGATTTTAAAACTTCATAAAACTACTTGCATATTCTTATTATTTTCATCTAATTCTGAATTTTCACCACCAAAACAAAGAAATATTAACCAGAAGCAAGGTATTACCAGAGGAATCTGAGATTCCCTGTTGCTTTGAAGATGCAGATATTTCCTCCACTAAAGGATATCCTTGGACAAAGTTGAGGCTTTGTACCAAAACCTAATATGATTAAACCAAAGTTGTAAGCCATATATATTCAATCTAACAGCTTTCATGCATGAGTAGTAAGGCCCCAAACGCATGAGATAAACATATTGAGCAAATGGTAACATTCTTGCCATCTTCATTGGCAAACAAATATGGGTTCAACTTAAATTCTGACGACCCAAATAACTTCAAAATTGTAAAATTAAAACTTACTGTATTATAAAAAATTATTAAAAGAAGGGCAACACAATGCATCTACCATAGCCACAATTAATTATGGCATCCGATAAAGCATGTGAATCTAATGATTCCAATTGGAACATACCTGAATATTGCTTTGGCCTTTACTTTGATTTGAATAAGATGAACTTGCACTGAGCTCTCCAGCAATATGTATGTAGTCATTTTCTTTCAGATGACAAGCAGCAACATGAGCCAAATCACCCTCAAATTTAACTGGAATCCTAATATATTGAGAAAGTAAAAGGATATGAACTCAATAGTAAATGGAACTAAAGATCATCCTAATGACCATATTTCAACATTTCCTAGATCAAATTGAAGTAGTAAGTACACCCAAAAAAAAAAAAGTCACGGCAATTTTTCAGATTAAAGAAAATAAATTTAGATGTCAGTTATATGACTTGCAATAAGATATAACTTCATGTAGCTCCTAATATAAGAACAATGTATCATGTCAAATCACCTCAAATTTAACCAGAATACTTACATAATGAGAAAGGAAATGGATATGAATTTAATAGGACATGGAACAAAAGACCATCCTAATGACCATATTTCAACATTTCCAAGACCAAATTGATGTAGTGAGTACCAAAAAAGAAAAAAGAAAAAGAAAAAAACACACAATCACAGCAATTTTCAGATAAAAGAAGAAAATAAATGTAGAAGTCAGTTATATGACTTGCACTAAGATATAACTTCATGTATTTCCTAATATAAGAACAATATATCATGTCGGCAACTTAATCTTCTGACACATCGAAGCATTTGAGTTTCATATAAATGAATGTCCAAAATCAAGTTGGTTTTAGAGGATGAATCTGACTATTCCTAAAAGTATAAGAACGTATCAAATGAAGAACAAGTAGGAAACACATATTAGCACACGCCCTTTCTCTAAATCATTTCCCTATTAATCAACTTTAGGTTTTATTAAAAAGCAACAAATACCCTCACTCTTATGAAATTTGGAATTTATTTCATCCGGTATAATCTACCACATCTATCAATTTTTGGATAGCTTCCACTTGTGCGAATAATTTAATAGAACACTGCATCACCTAGAGCTACCTGTCAATAAATACAAATGACTGATGAACCACTAGTATGTTCACGAATGTGCGGCATATACATTTACTGAGTAAATAATGAGATTCACATAATGAAAGATAGTGGGTCAACTAACAGTATGGACAGAAATGTCTTGAAATATTAATGAAACAGCCATAGAAACTAAACAAGAAGAAGAAAAAATCATATGCAATCGAGAAAGGCATGAAAGCAAAAGTTTTCCTACCAAAGATGGGAAGAATCAGGAGTGAGCTCCCGGATAACAACGGTGGTAGCCCAAGCTTTTCCATCGGGAGAAGTTTGAAACTGAACGGGCATGTGAACTTGACCAATGAGGTTGACGAAATTGGCAGCCTTGGGCTGATAGGGAATCACAGTGGGCCCCCGTCCTTCAGAAACAGCGTCGTCTTTTGAAGGTGGCGAAGGTTCCTCGACGCGTTTGGATTTCCGCCGGGTGGCGGCGGCCGTTGCATAGGACTGACGAATGAAGGTTGAGGGATGTGAAATAAGCCGCTCTGTCGCAATGGTCGACGAAGCAAACACTCGTAATGCTCTCCGCATTGCATTCATTTTGAAATTACAGAGAGCCTCGAAGAAGAAGACAGCGATGAGGTTTTAACAAGACCTTCAACCTGGACTATTCACTTCCACTGTTCCTCTCAGTGATCATCTCTCCCACTCCGACCGCGATGGTTAATTGGAAGGCCCCGCGTTTTTTAATTTTTATTTGTTAGTGTTATTTTCTTTCTAAAACATATGTATCACTCTGGTCCTATTTATAAGTCACCTTTTACCAAATTACACATACCAAGGAGAGGTAGTTAGTTCAATGATTACGAGATGAATTTTCAACTTTACCCTTCTTTATGATTGGGTACCTTAAACTTTTTCTCCTCTCTCTATTTTCATTACTACAATTAATATGGGTAAAATTGTCACAATCTCATTTATTTGGTCAAAGGGGACTTATAAATAGGACCAAATTTTTTTGGTCAAAAGGGACTTATAAATAGGACCAGAGTGGTATAGCCGTACAGTGCTCTCTATCAAGTTAGTCATTACTATCTCCTATATTAACTTTTTTTACGAACGGCTAATAAAGTTATTTAATCGTATTATATATTGTATATCGTTAGATTATATATTAGTTTTAGTCAAATTAATTAGTTTGCAGAAAAAATACTCTAAAGTAATTTAATTAGCTTATTTAATTTCTCAAAAAAAAAACTTAATCTTATAATTAGGATCGGATGGATGGAGTAGGATATTTTTGTTAAAAAAATTAGGAAAATCCCTTAAAAAGAACTTCAAAGATTACTAAATAACAATAACGTACTCTTAATATTTATAATACTACATAGGTGTGAGGATCAGATCTGTCCTTTTCAAAATTAAATAGAAATGACCAAAATGTCTCTACAAGTTTAGATAAGATTTTAACAAATTTTAATAAGATTTTCACAAATTCAAAGTTAAAAATCACAATTTGCTACAATAACAAGGTATTGATTCTCGCTTTCTAATAAAATTTTACCAAAACTTGTTAAAACATTATTTGAAATGGTAAACCTTTTTATCATAAGTAGGGATCAATAGTTTGCTATTTTAGAAAGTGGTAAATTTTGAATTGGAATTTATGAAAATATTATTAGAACTTAGTAAAAATCTTATTTGAACTCATGAAATTCTTATCAAAAGTGGGAATCAATACCATATCCTAGCAATTGGTGATTTTTGAATTGGAATTTGTGAAAATCTTATTAGAATTTGTTAAAACCTTATATGAACTTGTTAAACGCTTATAAAACATGGGAGCACATTTTTTCAACTTAAAGGGACATTTATGTCATTTCCATGTAACTTTGAAAGGGACAAATCAAGCCCTCACACATCTACAGTATTATGAATATTCGGAACAATTTTTTGCCCTTAAACATTATTAAAGGTTTTTTTTTTTTTTTTCAAGAATGTTCCTAAAAAATTTTACTCTATTTTAGTCTATAATTTTAGCAACGTTAGCCTCACTAATAAAATTTTTTGATTTAAACGAATTTAAATTGAATTAATATAATATTTTTACATTATGAAAGATAAGTTTTTTATTATTTTATTTTACATTGATATGGCAAGATCAAATTTTGAGAGTAGAAAACAAAACAAACAAGAACATGCAACATCAACTTCACCCTCAACCAGGGGTGGACCTAGGTGGGGGCTAGGGGTGGCCCCCGCCCCCCTAAAATGATAAAAAAAAAAAAACAAAAAGCAACAACCCAAATTTTTATAAAATTACATTTTAGTCTCGAAAAATTTCAATATTTTTCGTTTAGTCCCCCATTAAAAGTTCCTTGGAGGAACTAAATTAAAAATATTAAAATGTTTATAGGGCTAAAATGCAATTTCATAAACACCTGGGTCTATTCTATAATTTTCGCCCCCTAATTGTAATTTCTGGTTCCGCCCCTGCCCTCAACCAAGTATGACACTTACGAGGAGGATTTAGCATAATAATCATATCTTCTGTTAGGTTTTGAGCATCTTTTCGCAAGTAAATCTGCACATTGGATGGCGTACATGGTGCATATATTAGGGTTATGTCTGAGTTGGAGTGGAGTAGACTTTGTATCTCAACAATCTCTAGCCAAAGAGGGTGGTCGACACCTCCATCTGCATGATTAGGCGATATACACTACTATAGAAAATCGTGATATATGACGGTTATTAACTGTCATACATCAGGGTTCTCAACCGTGGATGCTTTAAAAGCTTGGTGTAAATACATTCTAGTTTCGAACATTTTTTATTTCATACCTATTATAACAATTATAATATAACATCTGTTATGCATTGAGGCTTTGTGAGGCTCTGATATGCCCATTGCTATGATAATGATTAATAGGCACACGTAAACAACTGTCATAATATATGGTAATGCTTGCATTATACATAAGGGTTTTTTCTTTAACAACCATTATATATAGTTGACATAAATCACGATTGTTAGATAAAAGCCTTAGGAATAGAATAAGTGTTTACTTGAGAATCCATGATAGGGATAATGATCATGAGAACTCGAGGACACTGTATGTCTATTGCCTGAAAGTTGTTTCTAGTCTTGAATCACCAAGAAAAGGCAATGGTAAGGATCTAATGGAATATAGGTATGGTGATGCCTGAGCTGATGTCGTGGGTGGATCTGTTGGAGAACAGATAGCATTGAACTGACCCGCCGTGAGACTCCACAAAGATTCATTGTAGAGAGTATCATTCAATATGTAAAGTCTCTCATCGTTTGGTAATGTGGATCGTCCTGGATTTGAGGATGTCATCAAACACTATGTCCTAGGTTTATACTTTGACTGTACAACTCTATCCGCCTGAAAATGGGAAGAACAGTGTACTTTTGGTGTAACTCAAATACATGAGTATAGATGGATAGGTCAAAATGACTCATAGTCCCCTATAAGGGATTAGTGATTCACAAGATCGGTAGAACTTGGATGACTTCTAGTTGACTTGGGAGTTTGTGCAACAACAAGTGATCATGAAAAGTCCTGATCTATCTTAGAGTAAATAAAAGAAGATTCATAGTTCTGTGAATTAGCTACTTTAGTCAATCAGGAGAGATGATACTCTATCTTTGCTCTCGATTAAATGTGAATGACAATGTGAGGGATAATACTAACATGGTATCCAAATTAGACAGGTAGATCACTTGATCAACTCATTTAGTTCTAAGGCCACAAAGCATTGTTGTGTCTTATTGTTGGTATCCATACACGCAGCAGAAGGATTTCATCCATCTAAAATCTTACGAATCTCATAGGAGGATCTATCAATGGCATTTAAATTGGGTTAGAAAAGAACCGTACCTTTCAAACTCGTGTGTGTCCTACTCGATCAACAGGAGCCAACTCTGCTAATCCACTTCCTTTACCGGTATCCACACCGAATAGCACTCCAACACGGATGGCAGCGTGCTAACGCCTTCAAGCTTTGCGTCTCACGTCTCTGCTCTAGGGTTTCTCTTTCATAGCTTTTCTAATACGTCTTGCAAATTGTCTCGCTGGTTTTCTCAAAACCCAATAGGCGTATTATATATTCAAAATTAATCCTTATTAATCTTGAAATTCAAATTTTGATTAAAAAAATATATTAATTAAATCTATCCAATAGATCTAATCTAATCTATTTACATAATCGAATTAAAAGCCTCGCCGATTTAATTTCGAGATATGATATCTATCTATTTAATTAAATCGGAGATACTATATCTCAATTCAAATTAAATCGATATATAATATCTCTATTCAAAAATTAAATCCGAGATACAATATCTCTATTTGTTTTAGATATTTAATTTATCAAATAAATTAAATACAAAACAAATATTACATAATAATATTATAATCTTTATTAAATAATATTATTATATTATTTCGAATTTAATATAATATATATATATATATATATATCCATCCTAGATTAATGCAGTATTCATTAAATCTTAGATATATCTAAGATTCAATGAATCTGAACACTATGGCTCGTGTTGGGCTATTCTTGTGTGCTGCGACCGCAGCCCACATAAGATTAGCAATGGGTCTTGTATCAAATGCCCACAAGTCGCAAGCGGCCTCTAGCAAGATATTGCGACTACCCAACTCATATGGGATCGATGATATGATACTACCTATCATACAACCATGTCACGTCCCATTTGTCACGCGATAATTTGGTCAAGGATGAGGTATAGATAATGTCAACCCTTGTTCTTGACCATTACTTTCTGATTCTTTAGTAGTCTAACAATTGAAATGGAAACTCCTTTCCATCGTAGTATGGCCATACATTTCTCAGACTCACTCATCGAGGGGTCCACTATTATCTCTCTACAAATGTGAGGGACAAATTCCATCTTCACCATTCACATCCATCTGCATGAAATCCACGATCCCGATCATTGCCTTTATCATCACCCTGTCAAAGGTGACTTTTGACTAGGTCAAAGATCAGCGACTCTCATGTAGGAATCCATGATGATCTCAGGTCAGTTAAGGCATCACCATGCCTGTATTCCATGAGGTCCCTACCTTGTATCTCTATACAAGTAGATGATGTCGTACAAGTCTTATTGAGATCATCAATGCCCTTTCTTGGTGATTCAAGACTAGGAACAAGTTTTAGGCAATAGATATGTAGTGTTCTCGAGTCCTCATGATCATGATCTCTATCATCGATCCTCAGGTTTAACACATGTTCTATTCCTAGATTTTTTAGCTTTAAACGCATATTTACCTTAAAATAAAGGTGAGACATAAATATCATAAAGATAAAATGTGCTCATTTATTAATAATGAAATACTACAATGTAGAAAGGGTATTCATCTGTCATCACAAATTGTCTCTAAGACACCTAAATACTAACACTTTTTACGACATCAATGAGTTATAACATGTAACTCTTTATTGTACTCATGGGTTTTACTCTAAGATATTTTATATTGCTATTGTCTTAACATTATAACCCATAACTCTTTACGGTGCTTATGAGAATCCGTGAGTCCTTACGATGGTCATAAGTTATAACTTAGATCTACTCGTTAAAACACATAGAGGGGTTTTACGAATACCTTTGATCAATTGAAGAGACGACAAAGATTATAACGTCCTCTAATGTTGATCCATACGGTTATCTCCAGATTGCAATGAGAACTTCTTCTCCTTGGATGCTTGCTAGGCGATGGCAAGGTAGAGGCTTCAAGTTCCTGGGTTTTCTTTTCTCAAGAGGATTTTGGTGTCTCAAGATTAGGTGGAGGATAGGATGAACAAGATTGGATCTTACCTCTTGAATTGGCGCCTTTCTTGCTCTTCTTAGATGCCGCTACTTGCCTCTCAAATTTGTGATTAGCCATGCACATCCATGGCCCTAATGTATTTATATTACACAGGCAAAACCCTTAATTAGGGTTTTAGAAGAAAAGTTCATTCCAAGATAAATCAAGATAATGGATTAAATCCATACCTTGAATTCAAAATTCAAGATGAAGTATATTGAATTAAAAATTCAAGCTAATGGATCTTATACTTATCTTGGATTATATATTGAATTCAAAATTCAAGACAATGGATCATATCCATATCTATTAAATCATATTATAATTATCCTTTCATATCTTAACCTCCTAAAATTAAAATTAAAATTAAAATTTCAAACTTAAATTTCAAGTTCGAATTTCAAATTCAAATTGGCCAGAGACCTCGTTTGGTCTTCTAACTTATCTGAGCCTATTAATGGAGAAATTAATTCCCCACTTTGGGACCAAATGTGGCGTGATTTCCTTCTTGGGTTTGTAGTCTTACTCCAACCCAAAAACACCTATATCTTGACAAAGCCCAATAAAAATTATTGGCCAAAGCTTGCTAATTTTAAGCAATCAATAATAACCTTTGTGTATGACTTATTAAGCCCAATTAATCACTGACATAAATAAACTTGGACCGATTAAACTCCTTTAATGGGCCCAAGTTATCTAATGACTACATAATACACTAGAAATGCTTTATGGCCTTAGAACTAATTGAGTTGATCAAGTAATCTACCTTTTCTAATTTGGATATCGTGTTGCCCAAGTTTCATGGCCTTGCAGGTGAATGTCCGCATAAGCATATGAAAGAGGTCCATATGGTCTGCAACACAATGAAACCTCAAGCAATTGATGAGGACCATATAAAGCTGAGAGCTTTCCCATTTTCTATTGATGGTGTAGCTAAGGATTGGCTATATTAGTTGCAACCATCATCTGTTGGGAGTTGGGCTAATATGTAGAGATATTCCTAGAGAAGTTCTTCCCTGCCTCAAAAGCTACTGTTATTCAAAAAGAGATCAGCAACATAAAACAAATCAATGGGAGAACATGTATGAGTATTGGGAGAGGTACAAGCGATTGTGTGCCAGCTGTCCGCACCACCAGATCTCTGACCAATTACTGATTACATACTTCTATGAGGGTTATTGCCATTAGACAAAAGTTTCGTGGATGTATCAAGTGGTGGAGCCTTAGACAGCAAGACACCTGAAGATGCCCGAGAGTTGATATCCACTACGGTTGCTAATTCTCAGTAGTTTGGCACTAGAGCAAATAGTATTGCTGTTTACCAGATTCAAGCACCTCCAGTCCAATACGATTCCCAGAGATTAAAGAATAGACTTGATGATCTGACCTCTCTGGTGAGGTAGTTGGCAGTGACACAGACAATACAGTCTTCTCCTCCTAAAATTGGATACTCATGTGGGTTTTGTTTATACCCTTATCATTCTACTGATTCTTGACCTACCTTACATGATCCTGCTTATCAAGACCAGTTGATAGCTGCAGTGGGTGTTTTTATGGGAAAGCCACAGTACCAGCCGTAAAATAACGCATTTTCTAATACTTACAATTTGGATTAAAGAAACCACCCCAACTTTCGGTGGAACCAAAATAACCAACCCCAGCAATAGAATTCTGGAAATTATCAACAGAGACAGTTTCCATAGAATAGATAGAACTCTCGGCAAAATTTTCATCAGTCTGCACTTCCACAGGTAGCACAATAGCAACCTAGTAGTAGTGGTTCTTCATCGAAAGACATGATGAAACAGTTAGCCACTAACACTCTACAATTCTAGCAACAAACAAAAACTTCTATACAGAGTTTGCAAACTTGGATTAGGCAGTTGGCAACATCATTGAATCAGCTCCAATCTCAAGGATCTAACACTCTTCCCTCCTAAACAATTCCCAATCCAATAGGGAATGTTATTGCTATTTCCTTAAGGTCTGGTAAGGAATTAGAAGAGCCAAAGCAGGCTACAGATGTGACTGAAAAAGCATCAGAAAAAGAGTCAGAAAAATTGAAGATTGACTCTAGAAATAAAGCTGCAAAAGAGGAATCTAAAATCCCTATTCCTCTTCCTTTCCCTCAGAGCCACAAAATCTAAGAAGTTGGCAGAGAATACACAAGAACAAGACATTCTTGATACATCCAGGAAAGTTGAGATCAACATTCCTCTCTTGGATGCAATCAAGCAGGTTCCCAAATATGCTAAGTTTCTTAAAGAACTGTGTACCAACAAGAGGCGACTGAAGGGGCTGTACGAATGAGCTTAAACCAGAATGTTTAAGTTGAAAAACTTACTATCAAAGACAAACTCGAGTTTAGCTTTGTAAACTCGAGTTTGGTCTTGACAGAGAGTAGCTCAAGTTTTCTAAACATGGCCAAACTCCAGTTTGTGTCATACAGAGAACACTCTAAGTTTATCAAGTTAAGGCAAACTCGAGTTTGTGTTATGAAACTCAAGTTTATGTTGGACAGAGAGCTTCCAATGTTTTTGGGCATAAGTAAACTACAGTTTTGATTTGCAAACTCCAGTTTGCTCTTAGCCAAATGTTTTTCAAAGTTTTTTCAAATTTCAAGAAAACTTGAGTTAGTATTAGCAAACTCCGGTTTGCACTTCGCCGAGAGCTTTCTAAGTTTTTCCTCACTTTGAGGAAACTCAAGTTTGCATTGAAAACTCCAGTTTTCATTTGACAGAGAGTTTTCAAGTTTCCAAGTTTTTAAGGAAACTCGAGTTCAATTTAACTAACTCGAGTTTGTATCAAGCCAAGAGCTTTGCTCTATTTTGAACTTTTGAAAACTCTAGTTTTGAGCTTTTGGACTTAAACGTATTTTTCTTTATAAAAGACCAAAACTCAAGTTAGTCACTAATGGACTCAGGTTTTGTTCCTATTCAAAATATGCTTCAAAGATCAAATCTCGACATTCTTTTCTGGATGAAGTAAACTCGAGTTAAGTTTTGTAAACTCCAATTTAGGCTTCTGAAGAAAAGTTGCAAACTCTAGTTTGGATGAACAAACTTGAGTTTGTGTAGCCTAGTTTGAAAATCAAATTGCTCGAATTTGCGAAATCGTTATGTTTGATCTTAATACTTCTTATCATCACTAATTACTATTCTTAACTATGTTTAATCAGTTTGTTAGTGAGTTTCAGATGGTTTAAAGACTATTAAATGAAGATTTAGCTTAAAGCAAAAAGTGACGTCAGCGTATTTAATTGCATTGTCATTCCTTTCTTCTATTGGTTCATAGTTTGACTTTAAACCAAGATATTTTATGCTTCATAAATGCCTTTTGTACTTATGCACATTAATTACCCATGATATCATCTTAATTTTATCATATGACATAAGCATGTCATATATTATTTTACAAATCAATAAATCTTTAATTGTAGGTGCTTATGATCATGCCACATGTCCTTACTCTTGAAATGTCTTTTTTGTCCCTTTCTCCACTTGACTTGGTGGAAATATGGGCCATTTATAGGCTCTAAGATTTGCTTCCAACATAAGTCATTCCATCTCGCATTATTAACTTAACACTTGGCAAGTTCCTAGGTTTACCTTAAAAGTTTGCATTCTTTTTGTTACACCCCTACTGGCCTAACCCTTTCGGGTGCCCGGTTAAAGGGATCCTTTCTCTTATTACCTTTCCTTTCTTAATAATTCCATACCTCAGAGTATGCGCAGCAAAGCATATGATTGGTTTGGACAACTTACACTATACTGGTAAAGATACAAAATAAAACATAAAGTAGTCCCCATAGGGTTAAGGGTACAATCATCCAAAATAAATACTAAATAGTAAGTATAAATCATGTAGTTATTCCAAAAATAGATATACAAAACATGATAAGGCATCCCCTATTTTTTCAGTCTTCCACACCATGCCCTTACCTCCTTGTTCCTGAACAGCTCAGCAACCAATACCTATATTCTTAGAAACATTCTGGAGTTCAAAATTGAACCTCAGAATAACTGTTAAACTCATATACAATATGTATGCAATGCATGTTATGCAAATCACAATTAGGAAAAGAAACATGGCATGTACCACAAACCCATAGGACTACCTATTCAAGACAAGCCCTCGGAACCAATAGCCTAAGGGGCCTCAGTAGTCAGGGCTGCAGACCCTAACCACCTACCCCAAGAGGCCTCAGTAGCAACCTAAGGACACGCAGTCCAATAGGCTCTACCTACCTCACAACCTTGGGCCTCAGTAGTGACTTAAGGACACACAGTCCAATAGGTACTATCTACCCTACATGCCTCAGGCTTCAGTAGCACCTTAAGGACACACTGTCTCACAGGTACTACCTACCCTACATCCACAATCATGATAAAACACACATGCAAGAGAAATATAGAGTATACAAGTTAACAGTTACTACCTGGTATCTCCTTGAAAATAGTAAACTCTTTCCCGATGTTTAAAATATGTTCTACACGTGTTACGGCCCTAGATAGAGCAAACACATCCCATTATAATACTTAAGTAAATTTCCTCTTCCAAAATAATGAAATTCGTCCTTCTGCCAAAAATTCCAGAAACGATGATCCAATTTCAAATATTTTTAATCAGCGGTCATTGAACTCTTATTATATCTAGTTTACAGTAAAAATAGTTTCCAAGGTCATCTGGGTTTGTATCCTTTCCTTATCCCCAAACCCTAGCCGCTGGTCCAAGAAAAAGTCCAGGTTTTTGGGCTATTTTCAACAATAAATATGTCTCGGTAGGAAAACCAAAAAGACATGAAATACTATACCAAAATTAATATTAGGATGTCTACTTTCTTCCTATAAAATTTCAAAGCAAATGGAGTTCATTTACTATGTTAAATCATCCGATTACCATTTGCTACCCAAAAAACTCAAGAGTTGGCAGACTTGTGTAGTTTTAAGACTTAAGGCTTTTTGTGTTCGGAAAAGGGTGATCTTAACTTATCCTCACTCAAAATCACATTTTGGACTCAATGGAAACCTTAAAAATATCAAAATCCGAATGTAACCCCATGTTCAAAAACAATGGGGAGAAACTTAAAACAAGATCCACTAAATTGTCGGTTGAGGGCTTACCTTGAATCTTCGGTTGCGTATGACTTCTACCTCTCCTTGAACCTAGACCTTGCTGCTCACTCTCTTCTCCCTCTTGAGGACGTGTTTTGTTGGAAATTATGCCCTAGGGGCAATTCATTGTACTTTGGATATTTAAGTTATTTAAATTATTTTCTTTAGTTATCATTATCGTTTGCATGTTCGTATTGATAATCGCATCCCCGGGATACATCTTATAGATTATCCTAAATATCCTCGTCGGTCATCTACGCGGAGCGAAGATGAATTAAGACCAAGATGGCTTTGATGAGGTATGGAGATACAATCAAAGTCATGGGCACTTGTAAGAGTACAAGGTCTTTGCCGGACCGACCCACTATGAGAAAGCCGCATGGATCTAGTCATAAGCTTTATCTCATGTATAACCGCGTCACGACGCCCTATGACCTCGAGATCATCATGGATTCCTACATGATGAGTCATCGACCTTTGACCTAGTCAAAAGTCACCTTTGACCGGGTGATGATAAAGGCTAGGATCGGGATCGGTGGTTTTCATGCGAGGGATGTGAATGGTCAAGATGGAATTTGTCCCTCACATTTGTAGAGAGATAATATCAAGCCCCTCGATGAGCGAGTCTAAGAAATGTACGGCCGTACCGTGATGGAAAGGAGTTTCCATTTCACTTATTAGACTAACTCGAGAATCGAAAGTAATGGTCAAGAAAAGGAAGTTGACATTCTCCATGCCTCATCCTTGACCAAATTATCGCGTGACAAAAAGGGACGTGACATGGTTGTACGATAGGTGTATCGTGTCATCGATCCCCATGTGAATTGGGTAGTCGCAATGTCTTGCTAGAGGCCGCTTGCGATTTGTGGGTCGACACGTTGTTGGCCCACCGCCAATCTCATATGGGCCCGTGGGTCGCACACAAGAATAATCCAACACGGTAAAAGTGTCCAAATTCATTGAATCTCGATTAATCCGAGATTGATGAATACTCGAGTTTAATCTGGGTAAATATATATATATATATATATATATATATTAAATTCGAAAATAATATAATGATATTATTTTAATTGAGATTAGAATATTATTATTATATTATTTGTTTTATGTTTAATTTATTTGATAAATTAAATATCTAAAACAAACCGAGATATTGTATCTCATTTAATTTTCGAATAAAGATATTATTGTCTATTTAATTTAAATTGAGATATTAGTATCTCGATTTAAATAAATAGATAGATATCATTTCTGATTTAATTTATTGAGATAAATTAAATCGTAAGGCTTTTTGAATTTGGATTAAATAAATAGGTTGGATTAAATCTATCGATAGATTTAATTAACTATTTTTTAATCTAGATTTGAATTCAAAATTTCGATCTCGGTTTTAATTCGATTAAATAAATATTATTATATTAGATCTATCTGATAGATTTAATTAATATATATTTAATCCAGATCTAAAGTTTGAATTCAAAAAGTTAATACGATTAATTTTGTATTAAATACGCCGAATGTTTTAGAAACCTACGGACTTTCAATGAGCGTATTCTAAAAAGCCGCGAGAAACCCTAGAGTGAAAACAGAGAGAGACGCAAAAGAGGCGCTAGCACGCCGTCGTAGCCGTGTACGAGGATTGTTCGTGGGATACCAAGAGGAAGAGGATTCTAAGAGTCGCCTTCTGCTGATCGAGGAGGTAGCCCACCCGTTCAACGAAGAAGAAACCACGAACGAGTTCTTAAAAGGTAATATCCGGATTCCCTAGCCTTGATTTAAACGCGCCCGAGTGATCCCTGGACGATCCGTAGAAATTTTTAATCCGCTGCGTTGTACGGATCCCTACATGTTTAGGCAGCAAAAAAATGGGTAGGAGGTGTCCTTAAATAGACTCTTTTGGTTAGGGCAATTGTCTAGGACTTGCTATTGTCCAATGGTCAAAAGGATGCTTTGGGTTTTTAAATGATCCTTTGGCTTGCTCTCCAAGTAATTCTAGAGAATTCTAGGGAAGGTATGTGTCGTCATTTGGTCCACAAAATCTAATTCAAATTTGTGGTGTAGGTTACTCCTATTTTTTTTAATCTTTTCTCTCTCTTGATAATTACTTAATTTGACCTTTTTCTTTACTTTTCCTTCAAAAATTCTAGGTTTTTCTTTGGCTTCTTCAACAAGCTTCTTGAATACTCTTCCCTTCTTTTCCCTAAAAAAACGTAGGGAACCCTTACCAGTCCAAGAAATGTCGTGTGCATCTCTATTTTGGCATATTTTTGCCCAGCTAATTGTCTCATACCTTAGAGCATAGCTAAATAACACTTTTACCAACCAATTAACACCATATAAGTGTTTTTTTGTGTCTTTATACACTGTCACTTTAATTTCTATGGTCTTTAAGCTCTTGGCCAAAATATTCATGCAAAAGGGAGGGTAAAATGTCTTAAAATATGTCAATAAGGCACTTAAAAATCCCCCAAATCAAATGACTAAAGTACCTTTACAAAATATCCTCTTAACTTGGCTTATTTTGCCAGTTTTGTTGACTTTTCTCTCCTCCTTGTTTTGCACGAATTTGAAGATTATTTAAGAAGCTTTTGAGTCATCATTTCATATTAATTGCATGCACATGTGTCCCTTATAGCAATTGACCAAAATGCCCTCAAGATATCTCCTTTCACATAGCTTCTTCCACAAGCTTTTTGACTTTTGCACCTATAATTATGAAGGGACATGTGTCATGCTTTTACTGGTCCAACACAAAAGTAGCTTTTTCTTATGTCATGATGACGGGACACGTGTCATGTTTTATTAGACCAACACAAAAGTATGTCATCATTAGTCATCATGACCTTACTTTATTAAAGTTAATTTATCGGTGTCTAATTAGGATCCTGCTCGGGTTTTACTACACGAATGCCGAGACCCGACAAACGATGCCACATACTGGTATTTCCTAAAAAACGCAAGGCATACCCGACTGCCCTGAAAATGTTGTATTCTTACTTATACCGACATATTTTCACTCAACTAATTGTCCTATACCTCAGGACATAGTTGGGTGGCATCTTTTCCAACCAGATTTACACCATATACGTCTTTTGTGCCCATTTTTGATTGGCACTTTAATTCCACGGCTTAAGCATTCTAGGTCCACTGACCCATATGGCCAAGTTACTTAGTCCTAGAGAGGCTTCCTAACTCTTGACATTATTGGGACTCTTCCCAAACTGGGCTTAGTTGTCTACCTACTTTTAGGCTTATTTTCAATTCTCAGGGTCCAGAATTCGGGAAGTTACAATTTTCTTCTTACCCTTGGCCGAAACATAGATGCCAAAAGGGAAAGAATTTCTTGTCTTATTAATTCTTTTTTTTTCTTTTTTCACTTACATCTTTGACTATCCAAAGTCTTTATTCCTTCGACTATGTTTTGACAAAACAATTCCTTATCCTCTTCTTTAACATCTTGGCTGAAATGAATCACAATGATAGTGACATACATTTAGTTTCCTATGCTATTTAATATAGCCACTTATATAGTTTACCTTTAGTAATCAATATGTTAGTTAAACAATTATTACTCATAAAAGACTTCATGAAATTCATATATTCAACTAGCATTTCAATTTATACAATAGATTACATAAGAATGGGGTCATTACAATGATCATTTACATTATATTTGAAATTTTTAATATGCATGGTTTAGATTTTTTAAATTACGACTAGCATGTATGTCAGTAAACACGAGCACTCTACAATTAATATGCATGATAAGACAAGCCATTCGAAATTAAACTATATGATAGTTAGTTTATTTGTATGTCTAATTTTACATGCAAGATAAAATAAAGAAAATTTATGATGAGACTGAAAAGGAACCCTCATAAAAAATTATCTAGCGTGTTTGATTGCCTTCCATCATAAGTGGTACTAAAATACCTTCTACATAGTAGTGGTCTTTAGCTCAGCTAAGACCTATCTTTCCGTTGGGTAACAGTTCCTTTCAAAGTATATGACACTTAGGATGATGGTTTGTGCTGGACTAGATGTATAGTTTGTAGGCTCAGCCGGGTCTATGCATTTAGTGTTAGCATTTAGGTATCTTAGAGACAATCTGTTTTGACAGATGAATACCTTTTTACATTGTAGTATTTCATGATTAATATAAATGAGCACATTTTATCTTTATCATATTTATATCTCACCTCTACTTAAGGTCAATATGCATTTGAAGATAAAAGCCCTTGGAATAGCATGGTGTTCACTCGAGGATTTATGATAAGGATCATGATCATGAGGACTCAAGGACACTACATGTCTATTGTCTGAAGCTCGTTCCTAGTCTTGAATCATCAAGAAAGGGCATTGATGATTTTAATAAGACTAGTATGACATCATCTAGTCATATAGAGATATAAGGCATAGACCTCATGGAATACAAGCATGGTAATGCCTTAGCTAATGTCATGTGAATGACGATGTGAGGGATGATGCCAGTACGGTATCTAAATTAGAAAGGTAGATAACTTGATCAACTCAATTAGTTCTTGGCCCGTAGAGCATTGCTAGTGCCTTATATGGTGTTAGATAAATTGGGTTCGTTAAACGAGTTTAATTGGTCTATGTTTATTTATGTCAATGACTAATTGGGCCTAATGGATCACCATGAAGGTTGTTCTTGATTGCTTAAAATCAGCAAGCTTGGGCCAATCATGTCATTTTTAAAATGAAGTTTAGGGACACCGATCACCAAATCCTTTTTAACTAACCTGTCAAGTTGAATCATGTTGACATGAGCTAATCGCTTGTGCCATAACCAACTATCATCCAAATTACTAACAAAACATTTTTCAAAAACAAAACCATTACTAGAGAGGTTAAGTGTATAGCAATTGCCATCTCTAGGGGCTCTAAATAAAGCTTTTGATTTTATATTTTCTAAAGGGAGAATATTCTTACTCACAATCAAGCACTCCTCAAAATCAAAGATAACTAAGTTACCTTTATCAGTGCTTTGACTTACACTGAGGAGATTGTGGCAAAGTCCTTCCACAAGGTAGACATCTTTGATTTGTGGTCCTTCATTGTTGCCAATTTCACCAATTCCAAAGAATCTTTCCAGATTGGTCTCCACCAAAGGTCATCTTGCCACCATCCTTGGGCTTGATTGAGGCAAATTTGGATTGGTCTCCCGTCATGTGTCTAGAGCATCCGCTATCAATGTACCACTTGTTGGATTTTGATGCTCTTAGACAAACCTGCAAGACACAGCAGATCAAGTTTTAGGTAACCATCTTTTCTTGGGTCCTTTAGGGTTAGTTTGTGTCTTAGGAACCTTGTAAGATCCCTTTGGCACCCATTGATAGTTCCCTATAGGTTTACTCCTTTTTTCCTTTTTATGAACAAATGAAGAAGTAGTATGACCTTTACGATTGCAATAATTGCAATGAGCAAAAGGATTTGAAGAATGAACTGATTTTCTAAAGTAGTTCAAATAGGATTTTTCTCCAATTTTTTTTTTGCCTTTCTTTTTATCAAAATCAGGTCTGTAACCAATCCCTGATCTGTCATTTGTAAATCTTTGATGTTTCAAAATGACATTGAGCATTTCACTACTCTAGTGAATTTCTCAAGTGCCTTTGTGAGGTGTAAATTCTTTTTCCCTAAATCGGTACAATCTTCACAAACATCATTTTCAGAAAGATTTTTCACTTGCAGTTCAAGGTTATATTCTTGTTTTTCAAAGCAAAATATTTTTCAGCAAGCTTTTCAAATTCTGATTGAACAGGATTATATTCAACAAGAAGTTCATCATAAGGTGGCAGCGAGTCATATACCTCGTTTTTATTTTCAGATTGCTCTTCTTCTTCTGCCACTAAGCAGATGTTGGCTTTGCCTTCCTCATCATCTTCATCAGATGAACTATCTCCCCATATGGATGAGACATAGGCTTTCTTTTTGAATCTGTTGAACTTCTTTTCTTTGTCCTTGTTCTTCATATTTGGACACTTAGACTTGATGTGGCCAGGCTTTTCACACTCGTAGCGATAATTGGCTTCTTTGCCTCAAAGCCGGAGCTACCCTTGTGAAATTTCTTGAATCCTTGGTCCTTCTTTAGAATTTCTTAAATCTCCGGACCATCATGTCCAGCTCTTCATCTTCGTCTTCTTCATCATCATCACCATCTGATTCCTTAGCTTCTTTGACAGCTTTGAGGGCGATTCCCTTGTTCTTGCCATGTGCTTCATCAAGTCCCTTCTTGAACTTGAGCTTTGCCTCATATTCAGAGATACTGCTAAAGAGAGCTGCCATAGATGCCATTGATTCACCTTGACTTTCTTCAATAGCAGTGACTTTAGCTTCCCATTCCTTATTGAGGATATTGAGAATTTTCCTCACTTGGACAAGTTGCTTATACTCTTTGCCTAGAGCAGCAAGCTGGTTGACTCAGATGAGTGAATCTTAGCTGAAATTCGCCAATGGATTCTCCAGACTTCATATGAAGAAGATCGTATTTTGTCATGAGGGTGTTGACTCTATTCTGCTTGACTCCAATGGTTCCTTCATGAGCTATCTCCAGAGCATCCCACATAGCTTTAGCTGAAGTCATGCATACACGAAAATATTCTTGTTGACTCAGAGAACTTTGTAGCATAAGCACAACTTTACTGTTGAGAGTGATATTTCTCCTATCATTCTCATCATAGTCTTCTTCAACCTTTGGAACCTTGAGACCATTTTCCATAACAATTGGATTATAGTCTCCTGTTTCGAATACTCGCCACAAGCCATATTTAGTAGCCAAAACAAAGACTTTGAATTTGGCTTTCCAGAGGAGTAATGCTCTCCATTGAATCCCGGTGGTCGGTTGATTGAAGCTCCATCAGGTAGAATACCTTCCATAGTGATCCTTCTCGAGATGTTAAGTTCTTTAGAGAAGACCTTGCTCTGATACCAAATGAAAGTGGAGCTTAATCACCAAGAGGGGGTGAATTAGGGATTTCAAAAACTTTTCAAATTACACTGTTTTTGGACACTAAAAACAGAGCTGAACAGAGTATAAGGAAGAAGAGCAAGACACACGAAATTTATACTGGTTCGGTCCAATCTCTTGACCTACGTCCAGTCCCCAGACACTCTAGGATTTCACTATATCAATTGATTACAGACTCTGTAGCTCAAGAGTAGTTCTCTCACTAGAACTTACTCTCCCTTACAAGTTGCAATCAATAACCCAATCTCTAAGTCCCCTGACTTGAGATTCTTACAATAAATGATTCACAATAAATGAACTCTCTCTAAGAGTGAATAAATATAAACACTAAAGTACAAATTGTATCATCAGATACTTTGCTCAAGAAAACTTAAAGAGTAGTTGATAGCTTGACAATTTTTGTTTTCTAGCAAATTGGTCGTTGAGAAGAATTGAATGCAGCTCTATTTATACTAAGAGAGCATTAAATGACCGTTGTAATCTTCAATATAACCATTGCCTTCATTAGACAAGGATTAGCTTAAGCTTTGGTGTTCTTCTCTCACTACACTTTGCTTAATCTAGTTGCACAGATGTTTGTGCTTAACTTCTTGACTTTTAATCCGTTGGAAGAGCAGCTACTAAATGTGGAAAGGAAACATTAATCCCTTTGCAGCGTGTGTAGAATGATTGTCCAAGAGGATGCAAGTTTTCTGAATTTTGCATTTAATATGCTGACATCACTTTTTGCTTTTGCTCAAACCTTCATTTAATATCCTCTAAATGATATGAAATTCACTAACAAATTGGTTCAACATAGCTAGGAATATTAATGAAAGATAATAGGAAGTATTAAGATCAAACAAGAAGGTTTTACAAATTCGTCGATTTGAATTTCGCACTTGCAAACTCGATTTGCAAAACTCGAGTTTGTTCTACTAAACTCGAGTTTTCAATCATGTGGACTTAAGGAAAACTCGAGTTTCAATAACTAAACTCGAGTTTCCTCCTTCCGAGAGGAAAGTCGCAATTTGAGCTTTGGAACACATTTTTAAATGAAAATCAAAACTCGAGTTTCCAAAACCAAACTCGAGTTTTGGACTTTTAATGAGAAGTATGTGTTTTAGTCCAAAACATCAAAACGGAAGTTTTCATCCAAAACTGGAGTTTTCAAAACCTTGAAAAAATGCAATGCTCTCGGGTTGGCCAAAACTCAAGTTTCCAAAACAAAACTCGAGTTTTCATTTAAGTATGAAAACATTGAGAAATCTAAGCCAAGTCAAAACTTAAGTTTTCTATTGAAACTTGAGTTTTCAAAACTGAGTAAAAACTTGAGAGCTCTTGTTGGTCAATTTCCTTGATGGCAAGTAAACCAATCGAACAAGTAATAAAGTGTAAGTAGAGTATCATCCCATAGAGACTGAGATACCGAGAGATGACGTGCAATTGCTATGACAGTTGTGAAAGCAGAAAGTAAATATAATCAGGTTGAGGGGTTTTTCAATTATGCTACTAGCAAACGTAAACAAAATAACTTTAAAACGAGAGAAGATATCAGTGAGAAGTTAGGCTGGACACAAAATCATCCTTAAGTGCATCAATCCCCCAGTTGCTCTACCCAATGCTATAACATCTATACTGTACAGCTTCCGCAATTGCTACAGCATAGCTACCATTTACAAAGCTATTTGGTTAACCCACCTCTATAGTCTACCAAAGCTTCCGCGTTCGATACTTATGATGCTAACTATATTCCTTCCATATTCCTATGGCAACTTTCTAGTCAGAAGATCCATGCTACGCTCAGGGTGTTATGGTTATGAGAGGTAGACCCATTCCTGAAGCCTACAATAATAGGTCTAGCCGTGCACGGGTCACCTAGCAAACACTATTTTTCAGAGGTCTAACCCCAACTCCTTGCCAGTAAGCTGAGGCCACAAATCTAGCCCTTAACTTCCGTTAACCGACAAGTAATAAAAACACCGATACGCAACCAAATTTATTGAATTAAGAACTTGCAACTCGGGTTCATTCAACACTTAAAGACTCATCCTCATCCAAACCATATAAAGTTTAGTTCATGACCGACGAGGGACACGCAAAAACAGAGACACAAACAAAATGACCCATGATCAAGAAAATAAAGCTAAAAGGAAAGGAAAATAGAAAGCTCTGGCGGAATTTCCGACGGCGTGGTCGAGGTCCTGTCACGCCACTACTCCACGTCTTCTTCGTTCCGTCTTACTACAGGGAAGGATGCTAGGTTGTCCTGGAAGTCTCGTGCTCTTGTGAAATCTCTCACTCTCCTCTTGAATCTGGTTCTAGGGCTCTCCGACTCCCTTAGGGTTGGCGCTACGCTCGTTTCCTTTTATAATCGCTTTTTCTTGCGGTGTAGTTACGCAAAGCTAGGGCCTTTCCTAATCCGTCGGGATCTATCATATCTTCTGATCCGAGTAGATTGCTTCTATTGATTCTGCGAGATTCTTCAAATCTTTTAGTTTCGATCATCCGCATCTTCTATTCCGTCACATCAGCAACCTATCTGTTAATATCGCCCTTTATTTTATTCCTGAAATCATCTGGGTAAAAAGGTCAGCAAACATGTCGCATAGCATTGCGTCCTCTACTTTGCTATAGCATTCGGGATGCCTTGTATTGCACTTCGAATCGCTGTCAGAATGCTATAGCATCGTACAACCCTGCTATACGATTTCCCTTAAAAACAAAGTAAATTGTTCCATTTTAGCACATGCAAATGATTTCTACTCTTTAGTCCCTATATCATGAATGTATGCCTTTTTGCTTAGATTATCTGCAGTTAAGCATGTATTTAACATTCAATTCAGTCAATAAGTATAGGGAAAACATGGTACTATTTGTGCTCATCAAATACCCTCACACTTAGCTTTTTGCACTCCTGGGCAAAATAAGATGAAGCGAACAAAAACTCATAGCCGTAGTACTCCTGTCCGTATAACTTTGCTTGCACGCTTGCTTTCAGTTTCCATCCCCTATTCGGCAATCCCACTACCCAGTGCCAACCGCTCATAAAGCGTGATATTGTTTAGATGAAGAAATCTCCAGGGGCTCTCAAGTTTAGTGTTTACACTCGCTCACCCAGGGATTTTCGTTTCTCTCTTGTCAAACAGGCCCAGAAGATCAAACAGGCCCAGAAGATCCATAGCCTTGTCAAAGTTCCAAGAGCACTTCCAAGCATTCTGAGTATTTGTTCATCCATAGGACTTCTTGGGTTATAATGCGAGGATGGCCTAGTGTTTGTGAGGTGGGAAAGGATGGTGGATGCTATAGGAGATCTGGCAGATAATTCTTTTGGCCTCAGCCAAGCGCTTCTCTTTGAACCTTGTACTTCATGTTGTTCTTTACTCCAAATCTTTTCTTGGGTTCTTCCTTCTTTTCCTTTTTTTTACGCAAACCAACAGCTCTTCAGTTCTTTCTCCAGCTTTTCACGGGAGCACTCTGCCGTAGCATTTTTCACAGTCTTCTTCAGTTCTCTTATCTACCCTGTTTTGCTATAGCATACTTGTGTGGCTTAGGGGGTAACAATGTGCAGATGATGATGCAATGGGTTGTGTATGAAATAATGAGTATGACAGGAATGCCTTTATCCTACAAACTTCAAAATCAGATGCCAGATAGTCTATCGAAGAACTAAGACAAATCAAGGATCAAACATGGGCTAGCGTATATGCACATAGAATAAAACAATTAGGCACAATTCAATCCTTCCATTGGGGGTTCTTCCCTTTGAACTTCCTCATTGTCACTCTACCCCACGTCAGATTGGCTAGCACTGTCAATTTCCCAAGCCTAAAGGTTCAGTTCCCTTAGGCCTTTGTGTTATGCTCAGTTATACACACATTCATTCCATTGGTACAAGATTCTATTCATGCTCTATCATGCAATTTGGAAAAAAATTTAAGTATATGTAAAAAGCTATATGCGGGGTGAATCGAATCACACCTTAGTGGCAGATTATATCACATATCCAATCAGTCCCCCTACACTTGAACAATGCAATGCCCCCATTGCAACCGGTGGCGCGCTAGGGGATAGATTTGCGAATACGGCAAGAAAGAAACAATACCCAGCTGGCATCCCAAATATTTTTTTTGGAAAATGATTAAAAACATATTCAAAGTAAAAGTAAAAGCCGAGAAAGAGTCTAGTACCAGAAGTCAATCAGAAAAACTACCGCTCATCTGAGCTTAACCCTTTCCTTGGAAGGTCCGGCGGTATGTTCTTGAGAGTTTGACACTTCTTCATCATTAGTGTCGACCGAGTGTGTGCTGGTGGGCTCGCCTTCCTGTGGGATTTTGCTCCGGTGCTGTTTGCGCGAGCTGGTGCGTTCCTGTTATGATTGCCGATTGTGCATATCAAAAGTTGCCTCAGGGAAAGCTGGTAGTGGAGTGTATTTTGGGGCATTAGCCACAAGATTTACTGCCAGGCACGGTCTCTTTCTCTACATACTGCCACCACATCTGCTGCTAGAGGAGCAGGGTGCTTATTGAACACTGCAAGGTGGTAACTTAGGCAACCAAAGCGTGAAACGCTGCTGCAGAAATCAGTGTGGTGTCGGATGGGGGTTCGACCGAGGAGCTGTTCACGTTGGTCTGGGCGACCCGCGGCTGACATTTTTGCAAAATGCGCTGCACAACTGCCATGGTAAGAGGTTGCAGAAGTCCTGTTCTCTTTTTGCTAGCGTCAAAGATTACCCCTGCATTTCGACAGAGCTCGGTAATAAGTGCAGGGAACCATAGGTTTCCTGTAATATCCCGAATTTTTGGACATCAATGATGTTTGCCTTCCAAGATGAGAATAAGCTTGAAATGAAAATAAGCCTAAAATAGGCGGACGACTAGTCCCATTTCGGGAAGAGTCCCAAGATAGTCGAGGCATGGGAAGCCTCTTTGGGACTAAGCAACTCAGCCATACGGGTTAGTGGACCTAGTATGTACAAGTCATGGGATTAAGGTGCTAAGGTAAAATGGGCACAGAAGAAGTATACGGTGTAAGTCTGGTCAGAAAAGATGCCACCCAACTATGTCCTGAGGTATAGGACACTTAGTTGAGCGAAAATATGTCAGTACAGGTAAGTATATGGCATTTTCAGGGCAGTCATGGGAGCCCTGCGTTTTTGAAGGAAACAGGAAGGGAAGAAAGAGATAAGATGTGTATCTGGACCCAGTACAGAAGGAAAAGTCAATGGTAGTAGTGCTACGTCGGACACGTGGCATTTTAGGACCAGAAGTTGGATTACCGAGTAGCACGCACTACAAGGTGGATCTGAGATACTGGAATAAAGGTTTCTTGCTCCCCCAAGGTATTTTGATTCCATCCACCTATGGTCAGGGGAAAGAGACTGATGATTCGGGCCCACACAAGTCCGGTGGAAGGGCACGCATTACGAGGTAAGATGGGACCGACAACCGGAGCTAAGCGGGGCCTCGGATTGGATTTCCGAGTCGGACCCGTGCCCGGATAATGGTAGGGGAAAAATCTAGTGGGCCCAAGGTGAGAGAAAATATCTTGCTGTGTAATTATGAAGAGAGAGATTGTCACATCAAAGTCATAATGAAGAGAGAGAAAGAAGAAAATAACCCGGTTTAATCTGGACCACACAAATGGAATCTGACATGACAATGAAATGAAAAGTAATTATGCATATCTAAGGGAAAATTTCATGGACCCCACTGCCTTGGAAGAAGAACGGCACACAATGACCATTTTGCCCTTACACCTTAAACCTACAACTAAGACCACCTAGGGGCAAAACTGGAACCCTATTTTTAGCATTGGAATGCGCCATTTTCTGCCCATGGAAGACCCTAGAAGTCTTCTAGAAGGTCTGATTTCATGGGCCCCTTGCTTTGGAAGATGAATGGGGCAAAATGACCATTTTGCCCCTAACCCTAAAACCCACAACTAAGACTACCTAGGGGCAAATCTGGAACTCGGGGCCTATAAATAGGACACTCCTCCCTCCATTTGGATCAGCCTATTTCGTGCTCAAGGTCCGAAAGGAAGGTCCAGCTGAAGGTCTTGCTCCAAGGAAGAGGAAGGCACCCGTAACTGACATCCCGAGGTAAGTCCCTAAACCGGCAACTATGCTACCTTCATCTCTGCCTTATGGTATTTTCGTGGAGTTACTGTAGTCTTTTGGTATCTTTGAGGTTTCCATTGAGTCTAGAAGGTGTTTTTATGTGGGGACATGTTGGATCACCTTTTTCCAAACCCTAAAAGCCTAAGTCTTTGTTATACAAAAATTTGTTGGTTCTTATGGTTTCTGGGCAGCGTGTGTTAATCGGTAGTTTTAAAATAGAAAATAAACTCCATTTGATCTGAAATTTTACATGGAGAAATTATACATCCTGAGGATGATTTTGATATAAGATGTTGTGTTATTTGGAGTTTCCAACTGAGAGATATTTTAAGTTGAAAATGACCTAAAAACCTGGACTCTATCTCGGACCAGTGGCTAAGTTTTGAAAATATGAGAAGGAATCAAACCTATATGGCTTTGGTAATTATTTTTATGGTAAACTAGACATCCTAAGGGTTCCAAGGCCACTGATCCCATTTCAAAAAGATTTTTCTAGAATTTATTAAAAATCGGCGAAGTTGGGTCAGCGTTTCTGGAAAATTCTGGAGTTAGGCAAAATTTATGGAACTTGAAGTGAAGTTTGTTCTTGTGATTAAAAGCATGATATTTTTCCTGTATCAGTAGCACATGTGGATCATATTTTCAAATGTCAAGAGAAGAGTTTACTAATTTCAAGGCGTGCCAGGTAGTAACTGTAAACTTGCATACTCTATGTGGCTCTTGTATATTCTGTGTTATCATGATTGTGGATGTAGGGTAGGTAGCATCTATGGGACTTGTGTTCTATGGTTGCTACTGAGCCCGAGGTATGCCGGGTAGGTAGTACCTGTATGGGTGCTACTGAGGCCCGAGGCATGAATGGGTAGGTAGTATCTCCTTTGGGGTTTTACTACGAGGCCCTCGGGCATGTAGGATCGGTAGGTAGAGTCTATGTGACCGCGTGTTCATAGGTGTCTACTGAGGCCCAAGGTATGTGGGGTAGGTGGAGCCTATATGACTGTGTGTTTATAGGTGTCCACTGAGGCCCTAGGGTAGGTAGTTAGGGTCAGTCCCTGACTGCTGAGGCCCTTTTGTCCGCTGGTTCCGGGGGCTTGTCTTGACCAGGCGGTCCTACGGAGTACATGCCATGTTTATGGTGTTCCTGATTGTGATTTACATTACATGCATTGCATACATATTGTATATGAGTTTAACAGTTACTCTGGGGTTCAACTTTGAACTCCAGTCTGGATCAAAAGGATACAGGTGTAAGGTAGTAGTGGCTGGAAGGCTTGAAGAAGGTAGGGCTTGGTGTGGAAAGACATAGTAGGAGAGGATGCCTAGTTGCTTCTTGTACCTCTATAATTGGGATGACTGTACGATTCGAACTCTCTGTCTTGTATTTGTCTTGGACGATTGTACCCTTACCTCTTTGAGGATTATTTTATGTAACTGTTTGTATCTTTACCAGTATAATGCAAGTGGTCCAAACCGATCCAATGCTTTGCCGCGTGTACTCTGATATAAATTTAAAGTGACAATTTATCTAAGGAAAGGTAATAAGCGATAAGGATCCCTCTAACCCGCCACCCGAAAGGGTGAGGCCGGTATGGGTATAACATTTCCTGTAGTGGCCTTTAGGGATTCGAATAGCTCTTGGTAGATGAGTGCGTCGACATCAATGTGCTTGCCTTCCAGGATGCAGTAGAGAAGGAATGTGCACTCTTGCGAAATGGTATGGGTGTGCAGAGTGGGCATTAGTCTGTGGCAGAGGAAGTGGAACCAGATACGTGCTTTAGCTGTCAAGCGGCTACACTTTAAGTTGTATGATCCTTCCTTGGAAATTTGCCACTCAGTGTTTGGCAAACAGAGCCTAGCGACTATGTTAGCAAGGGTCTCAGGGTTTTCTGCTTGCTGGAGAAGCTCGTTGTACTCATCGTCCGTAGGCTCTAGGTCGTAAACCTTGCGGATGGCGCTGGGGCTACATTGTACATTCCTCCCTCAGACTGTGATGAAATAAGGAGAACCCCTGGATAATTTGCACCAAATTCAAAAACAAGGGGGGTTACCACCTCGGCAGGGTGAAGGTAGAATCTTTCCCATCGGCGCTGGCGTATGATCCCTATAACGCATTCTGGGTAAGCGCCCTGTTCGAATGCATCTCCGTCGAACCCTCACTCTGGTGCTAGGGTTTTGTCCACCTTTAAGGAGTTAAAGCGAGATTCGGCCTCCTGAGTGGTGAATGGCATAGTGACTGGAGCGTCAGCAGGTGCTTTCTGGCCGGAACCCTTTGTGCGTGCCATTGGAAGAATATGGAGTTGTAAATGGAAGAGAAAGTGTTGTAGCCTTGGATAGAGTAAATGATCTTGTGGGTTTGCGTCGAGAGTTGAGTTCTGCTATAACTAGGGCTCGAGAGGAGTGATTATGGGCATATACTTCGGGTGGGTTTCGTGCAATCCGTCTGAAATTTCAGGGGGAACCATGCAGTAGACGTTTGGTGTGGCTGATGGCGGTTCCCACTTCGGTTGTAATTTAATTTTCAAATCTGTTGGGCCCAGTCTTGTGTGAACCACACATAAGTTGTCCTACAATGCGACTAGCACAGATGAATTTCTACAGCAGTTCCAATGCCTTGGTCCATTGTTGCTTCGATTTTTCAGGTGTCATAGCCTTTATTCTCAAACGGTAATTTATGATGCTGGGCTGCGTCCCAGTAGCGCTTGGTTTAAAGTCTTCAGCCTGACTTTGCTACGGCAAGTTAATGCGATGATGGCGGGGGTCCCCGCTTCTTTAGTGTCCTTGTCGCTATCCGGAGTGGTTAGGTACTTTTCTCGTTGGGTCTTTGAACCTCGCGGTCTTAAGTATTGAAAAAGTGACATGATCATCACTTACACGCATAGTGAGTTCTCCTTTTTCCACATCAATCAGTGTACGACCAGTTGCCATGAAAGGTCGTCCCAGCAGAATTGGAACGTCATGATCTGCTTCAAAGTCCAAGATAATGAAGTCCACAGGGAAGATGAACTTATCCACTTTTACCAGTACGTCTTCGATCTTGCCTTCAGGTAATACTATTGAGCGATCAGCCAGTTGCAATGTGACTGTCGTGGGCCTGGCTTCCCGTACTGCCAACTACTTGAAGATCGACATCGGCATGAGATTTATGCTAGCACCTAGGTCGCACAGAGATTTACCAGAGTAATTGGGTCCGATTGCACACGGGATTGTAAAACTGCCAGGATCCTTCAGTTTCGGAGGTAGCCGATTGGTTAACATGGCACTGCAGTCCTGGGTCAATGCTACTGTCTTGAATTCTTCCAATCGCCTCTTCTTAGACAGAATTTCCTTCATAAACTTCACGTAGCTGGGCATTTGTTCCAAAGCTTCCACGAGTGGAATATTAATGTGCAATTGCCGTAGCATATTCAGGAACTACTTGAATTGTTTCTCCTGTCCTTGCTTCTTTAGCCTTTGTGAGAAAGGCGGTGGTGGCTTTGGCATTGCTGGAGGCCCGAGGTCGATTATGCTTTGAAGATGAATCGTATTTCGGTAGCAATCTTTGTTGGGTATTGCATGGGTTCATCCAATGCTTGCCGCACGTGGAGGCACCGGGACTTGCGGTGCTTAGATCGTATCCCGATTGAGTTTCAAGATTCCTCAAGGTCACTTGGTTGCCTCATTCGTATTTCAAAAGGAAAACATAGAATGCTTTGGGTCGATTCACCACCCCTCTTCCTTCCTTCCGGGTAAACCACAGGTTGATTGTCCTTAGAGTACCGCTGCTTGTGAACCTTGCGAACCCTATGAGAAGTTAGGATGCTGCCTCCATCCGGGGTTGTATGTATTTGAGTACAGATTATTGGTGTTGCTGCCCCTGTTGAAGTTGTTGATGAAGTTTACCGCTTCAAGGTTGGCAGAGCACTAAGAGTAAGAGTGCTCTCCGCCGCAGTACACACAAGCTACTTGAGATGGTTGCAGTGATGTGTTGCTTGATGGAATGGTCAGTCCTTTCACCATGTTGGCCAGAGATGAAACTTGAGCAGTGAGAGCAGTCATGGCATCTAGTTCGTGTATCCCTTCAACAGTTCGGGAGGATGTAGCTCTGTCTGCTGGCCATTGGTGACTGTTCATAGACATGCGTTCCAGTAAATTGTGGGCCTCCTCATAAGACTTCATGAGGATGGATCCTCCTGATGAGGCGTCTACAATTGATCGTGTTTGTACGTCAAGACCTCTGTAGAATGTTTCTAACTGGACCCATTCACACAACCGTGTCTTTGGGGCATCGTCTCAAGATGTCCTTGAATTTGTCCCGGGCTTCATACCTAGATTCACCTGGTTTCTGTTGGAAGTTGGTGATGTCCTCTCGAGTTGAGCGTTCTTGGTAGGTGGAAAGAATCGAGCAAGAACTTACTTCCCGATCGTTCCATGTAGTGATGGAATTAGCGAGGTAGGTTGTTGAGCCACGTCCGAGCTTTGTCCCTTAGTGAGAAGGGAAACAACTTAATCCGGACGGTGTTGGAGGTATACACACAAAAGAATCACACACCTCCATGAAGGTTTTGAGATGAAGGTGCGGATCTTCGGAAGGAAGTCCTCCAAATTGCCCTGCTGCATTCAGCATCTCAATCATGACACCTTTAATTTCAAAGTGCCCGGCGTTGAAGGTTGGTGGTGTGATGGCCGAGTTCATCTTGTTTAGATCTGGAATCCCGAATTCCATGATGGCCTTGTTCACATTTGGGTTTGGAGGTGGAGGGACCTGGTTGTCCCCCTTTTATTAATGGGCGCTCTTGTTGCTCTCGCTCGTGGTTAACAGGTATTTCCGTCATGTTTGCTTGGTCAAAAGATTGACTTTGCCGCTTTTGCCTTCTTGCTTTACTTGTAAGTGTTTCTATCTCAAGATCGCAAGGCTCTAGATTGGCTGGAGGCGAGTTGCGCATACACTACAGAATGTACCTAAAAAGAAAGAGCAGAGAGAGTGAGCTTTATTAAGTAAATCACAACTACTAAGCAAAAGGGCGTCGTCACAAAGGGTATCAGCAATCCCCGGCAATGGCGCCAAACACTTGTTGGTCGATTTCCTTGATGGCAAGTGAACCAGTCGAACAAGTAATAAAGTGTAAGTAGAGTATCGTCCCACGAGACCGAGATACCGAGAGATGACACGCAATTGCTATGACAATTGTGAAAGCGAAAGTAAATATAATCGGGTTGAGGGGTTTTGCAATTATGCTACTAGCAAACGTAAACAAAATAACTTTAAAACGAGAGAAGATATCAGTGAGAAGTTAGGCTAGATGCAGAATCATCCTTAAGTGCATCAATCCCCCAGTTGCTCTACCCAATGCTATAGCATCTATACCATTTACAAAGCTATTTGGTTAACCCACCTCTATAGTCTACCAAAGCTTCCGCGTTCGATACTTATGATGCTAACTATACTCCTTCCATATTCCTTTGGCAACTTTCTAGTCAGAAGATCCATGCTACGCTCAGGGTGTTATGGCTATGAGAGGTAGACTCATTCCTGAAGCCTACAATAATAGGTCTAGCCGTGCACGGGCCGCCTAGCAAACACTATTTTTCGAGGTCTAACCCCAACTCCTTGCCGCAAGCCGAGGCCACAAATCTAGCCCTTAACTTCGTTAACCGACTAGTAATAAAAACACCGATACGCAAACCAAATTTATTGAATTAAGAACTTGCAACTCGGGTTCATTCAACACTTAAAGACTCATCCTCATCCAAACATATAAAGTTCAGTTCATGACGACGAGGGACACGCAAAACAGACACAAACAAAATGACCCATGATCAAGAAAATAAAGCTAAAAGGAAAGGAAGACAGAAAGCTCTGGCGGAATTTCCGACGGCGTGGTCGAGGTCCTGTCATGCCACCACTCCACGTCTTCTTCGTTCCGTCTTACTGCAGGGAAGGATGTTGGGTTGTCCTGGAAGTCTCGTGCTCTTGTGAAATCTCTCACTCTCCTCTTGAGTCTGCCAAAAGATAGAATCTGGTTCTAGGGCTCTCCGACTCCCTTAGGCTTTTTCTTGGCGCTGCTATTTCCTTTTATAATCAGGCTTTTTCTTGCAGCGTAAGTTACAGCAAGCTGGGCCTTTCCTAATCCGTTGGGATCTATCATATCTTCTGATCCGAGTAGATTGCTTCTGTTGATTCTGCGGGATTCTTCAAATCTTTTAGTTTCGATCATCCGCATCTTCTATTCCGTCACATCGGAACCTATCTCGTTAATATCGCCCTTTATTTTATTCCCGAAATCATCCGGGTAAAAAGGTCAAGAAACATGTCGCATAGCATTGCGTCCTCTACTTTGCTATAGCATTCGGGATGCCTTGTATTGCACTTCTAATCACTGTCAGAATGCTATAGCATCGTATCAGCCCTGCTATACGATTTCCCTTAAAAACAAAGTAAATTGTTCCATTTTTAGCTCATGCAAATGATTTCTATTCTTTAGTCCTTATATCATGAATGTATGCCTTTTTGCTTAGATTATCTGCAGTTAAGCATGTATTTAACATTCAATTCAGTCAATAAGTATAGGGAAAACATGGTACTATTTGTGCTCATCAGCTCTCTGCCAAGGGAAAACTCGAGTTTCCAAACCAAAACTCAAGTTTTCTCATAACTTTGAGATAACTTAGAAAACTTATGGCAAAGTGAAATCCTAGAGTTTTAAGTTGAAACTGAGTTTGCATATGTTCAAAATGTTGGAGACTCTCTGTATGGCCAAAACTCGAGTTTCCAAATCAAGACTCGAGTTTTGTCTTCATTAGAAAAATAAGAAGTCTTTGTATAATGCAAAACTTGAGTTTCTCAGTTAAAACTCGAGTTTGTCTCAAGGTGAAAAGCTGAGTGCTCTCTCAAAAAACACGAGTTTTCTTATGAAAACTTGAGTTTTGCTTTGTTCATTGAAAATGAGCAACTCTCTGTCAAAGTCAAAACTCGAGTTTTGAAACCAAAACTTGAGTTTGCCTTTGACAGTAAGTTTTTCAACTTACCAAAGACAAACTTAAACATATGTTTACAATTGTCAGTTATCATCAAAACACATAGAGAACTAACACCCACCATACCCTGGACCTTAGTAGCAACCATAGGACTCAAAGCCCCATAGGTACTACCTACCCGACGTCCACAATCATGATAAAACACACATGTAAGAGCAACATAGAGTATGCAAGTTAGCAGTTACTGTCTGGCACTTCTCGAAAATAGTAAACTCTTCCCTTGGTGTCGGAAATATGTACCATACTTGCTATCACCCTAGATACAGCAAAATATCATGCTTTCAATCACTTATACAAACTTTACTTCAAGTTCCATAAATTTTGCCTAACACCAGAATTTTCCAGAACCGTTGATCCGACTTTTCCAATTTTTTATATTCTAGAAAAATCCAATTAACATAAAATCAGTGGCCATTGAACCCTTAGGATGTCTAGTTTACCATAAAAAATAATTACCAAAGTTATCTTGGTTAGAATCCTTCCCTTATTTCCAAACCTTAGCCGCTGGTCTGAGACAAAATCCAGGTTTTTAAGGTCATTCTCAAAAATAAATAACTCTTCGTAGGAAAACCAAAAAGACATAAAATATTATATCAAAATCATCCTCAGGATGTATATTTTCACCATGCAAAATTTCAAATAATTTTGATTTCATTTACTATTTCGAAACCATCAATTTCCATTTGCTGCCTAGAAACCGTAAAAGTTGGCAGATTTATGTAGTTTAAAGACTTAGGCTTTTCGGGTTCAGAAAAAGGTGATCCTACTTGCCCCCACTCAAAATCACATTTTGGACTCAATTAGAACCTCAAAAATGTCAAAATCCTACTACAACTCCACGTTAAACATCATTGGGCAGAAACAAGAATCACTGAGTTGTCGGTTAGATGCTTACCTTGGATTTTCAGTTGCATATGACCTTCTTCTTCTACTTGGACCAAGACTTGGCTGGACACTCTCCCTTCCACACCTTGAGAACTTCCTAGGTAGGCAAGAGATAGCTAAAGGGTGTCCTTTAATAGACTCCAAGGGTTAAGGGAAATGTCCAAGTTTGGCTATTACCCAATGGTCAGAAGGATGCTTCCGATTTTTAAATAATTCTTTGGTTTTCCCTCCAAGACATTCTAGAGTCTTCTTGGGCATACATGTGGTGCCTTCTAGTCCTTAAAATCAGATTCCAAGATTGCCCTTGATGGTGGTTTTTGGAGTTACTAGGTGTAGGTTTCTATCCAGTAATTAAAATAACACTTCAGGGGTAAAATGGTCATTTTTTCTTGCTTTTTCTCCAAGCCAATGGGACCCACTTTGGATGCCCACAAATGATGTCATTAAGGCTTATTCCCAAAGAGGCTTCCTAACTCTCAACATTCTTGGGACTCTTCCCGAACTGGGCTTAGTCGTTCGCCTATTTTAGGCTTATTCTCAATTCTCGGGTCCAAAGTTTGGGATGTTACAGGCACAAATTCATAAAGGTAAGATCCAATATTTCCCGTATTATCCTCCACCTAACCTCAAGACACCATTATCATCTTGAGAAAAACAAAACCCAAGAACTTGAAGCCTCTACTTTGCCATCGCCTAGCAAGCATCCAAGGAGAATGAGTTCTCATTTAGCCATGTAGATCAATATTAGAGGATGTCATAATCTTTTCGTCTCTTCAATTGATCAAAGGTATTTCTAAAACCCCTTTACGTATGACAACGAGTAGATCCTAAAATAATGGTAACTTCTGAATCTAACTTGAAAGTATCTAGAATTTAAGAACTTAAACTCAATAGTACCGTAAGTAGTTACGGGCTCTCATGAGTAATGTAAAAAGCCACGGGTTATAACTCATAAGCACCATAAAGATTTACGGGTTAATGAGAAAGGAGATTCTATGGGTAAAGAGTTAAATATTATAACTCATGAGTTCCGTAAAGAGTTACGGATTCTCATGAGTACCTAAAGAGTTATGAGTTTAAGAAGAGAAAAGAATAATAATAACTCAATGATTTAAGGAGTTATGGTTACTAACTCATGAGGATTGTTGGTCAAAATCTCCATGCAGCAAGTGAACCAGTCGGACAAGTAATAAAGAGTAAGTAGAGTATCGACCCACAAAGACTGTACACTGATGACGCAGCCAGAGTTCGATTGAAAGTTGTGTGATGGACATAGTTATGATGGTTGTTTTGACTATTTACTACATAAATAAAACAAATGATCAGGAGTCAATTGAAAAAATCATAGTTAAAATAGGCAGAGCTCATATTTTATCTTAAGTTGCATTAATCCCCCAGTTCATATCTGACACAGTGTTACAGCATTTTACTGCATAGATTCTGCAATGCTCAGCAAAATGCATGTCACAACGTTATCCAGTTGACCCACCACTAAATTATACAGGAGCATTTGAATCCCGTTAGTACATCCCTTACTCTACTTCTCCCATATTCCTATGGTGATTTTCGAGCTAAAAATGTCAAATTAACCTAGGCATTTTGGCTATGTGAGGTAAACTCATTCCTGTAGCTTACAATTTAAATTGAGTCTTGCACAAGCTTGCCTAACACATACTTCTTAACAGAGGTCTAACCTTAACTCCCTTCCAGTAAGTGAAGACCACTGACCTCGCCTATTGGTGGCCAACTAACAGACAAGACGATATATCACAGTTAAGCAAACTAAATTTATTTAATTAAATACTAGCAAACTGAGTTCATACTACAACTTAAGAATTCATCAACGCTCAGCCAATGAAAGTTTAGTTCATGACTGATGAGGGAAACATAATCAAAATTACAAATAAACAATCCATGGAGAAATTAAGGAAGAAAAATAAAACAGAGAAGATCGCTGGAGCATTCGATGGCGCAGGAACGTCCTATCACGTGACATCTCTACATCTTTTACAGCTCCATCTAATCCTCTGATACAGATTGGTCTTTCTGTAGCTCTCTCAATGAATCCCGATTTCTCAACTCGAGTCGAGTCGTATCAAATTCCGACTGTGTAATTATGACTCTTTTTGTTCTCGACTCTCTGACTCTCGAGACCGATGACCCCTTTTAGGTTTAGTTGTCTTTTCCTTTTATAGCCAGGTCCTTCACGTTATACATCCAATGAGCTAGGCTTTCCAATTCTATTACGCCCAACTCCCAAGATTTGGTTGATTGATCCTTTCTTTAATTTTACGGGATTTTGTAGATCTTATATTTGATTCTCAGAATTTCCTATTTTCGTCTCTGTCAAGTCAACCTCTGTCTTAACGTCTAGCTCGATAACCTGTATTTAATTCCAGAAATACTCACAAGAAAAGAACAGCGTAACACAGGGCACAACAATTCATCAGCTACGATGCTACATCATTGTGGTTGCATTATGGTGTTGGTTCAAAGAAAGGACACCAAATGATGTAGCATTATATCAAATTTGTTATGCGCTTTCAAAATGTGATGAATTGCATCCTATTCTTTTGCCTACGTACTGGATATTGTTAGAAATGCAACAACTTACTTCAACTATCCTCTATTTCCATTTGCGCATGATTTCTAATATATTTCAACAGATCAATCACAGTCAAACTTAGTTTTATCATGCAAAATAGTCATAACACATAGGACATACATGGCAGAAATATGACTTATCAAGGACTGTAAGGAGTCATAACACATTGGATTTGTAATGTCTCTTATTGTTTGGTAGTACGGATCATCCAAGACTTGAGGACATCATTGAACACTATGTCCTAGGGTTATACTTTGACTTTACAAATCTATCCGCCTGAAAATGGGGAGAACATTATACTCTAGGTATAAATCAAATCCATGAGTATAAATGGACATGCCGAAAGAACTCACAATTCCCTATAAGGGATTAGCCATACATAAGACTGGTAGGGTTTGGATGACTTCTAGTTGACTCGGGAATTTATGCATTGTAATTGATCATGAAGAGTCATGATCTGTCTTAAAGCTAATGAAGAAGATTCCTAATTCCGTGAAAAAGATACATTTAGTCAACCAAGAGAGATAATACTCTATCTTTTATCCTTGCTCTCAACTAACTGTGAAAGATGATATGAGGGATGATGTTGGCATGGTATCCAGATTAGAAAGGTAGATCAACCGATCAACTTGACTAATTCTGGGGTCGCAAAACATTGCTAGTGTCTTATGTGGTCATTAGATAAATTGGACATATTAAAAGAGTTTAATTAGTCCCAGTTTATCTATGTTAGTGACTAATTGGGCCTAATGGCACAATCTAAGATTGTTCTTGATTACTTAATTTAGCAAGTTTGGACCAATATTGTTATTGGGCTTTGTCAAGACTATTGGTGTAATTGGGTTGAAGTGGGACTCCAAACCCAATCATAGATGGCGCCACACTTGGTTATTTACTTGAGAAATTAGTTTCTCTACTAAAGGCCCAAATGTATTAGAAGGCCCAATAGGGTCTTGGGCCAATTTAAATTTGGATTTGAATTTGAATTTTAAATTCTAATTTTAAATTAAAGAGGTAAGGTGACAAAGGATAATTTTTAATTATCCAAAGCTATATCCAATTAGGATTGTATAAAGGCTTCTTGTAATATTTTTTGGAATAAATAATCAAGAAAATGTATACTTCTTGAAATAATTAATTGTTCAAGAAGCACTACTTGAAATAATCAATTGTTCAAAAATCACTTCTTGTAATAATTAATTGTTCAAGAAGCACTTCTTGAAAAAAATTAAGGGACAAATATCATTTTTGCTATGGAAGTTTTGGTTGAGGAGCACTGAGTGTACGGAAGTTTTTTTTTGGAGCAAAATTGCTATGGAAGTTAACAAAACGTAGCAATTTTGCCCCTCCGTTAATTTTGACTGTTAAGTTTAACTGATGTGCCACATGGCATGCCACCTCATCCATCAAATAAGAGTTCAATATCATTTTTGCCACGGAAGTTTTCCCAGAGGAGTAATTTTGCCCTGGAAGTTTACAAAACGTAACAATTTTGCCCTTCTATCCCCCAATATTAAATTAGGCTATTAAATCAACCAAAGAACACACATGTCATGCCTTGGAAAGGTCAAACTTGGAGTCAGAGAGAGAGAGATCCTTGAGACATTGAGCTCAAGGCGTTCGAGATTTGTGAAGCCGAACTAGTCAAAGGGATTGAAAGGTCTGTCGCAAAACCCAGAGGGTATAGTTTTGCTCCTAAAAATTCCAGCGATTTTAAGGGAGGGTATAGATTTATACTGCTCCTAAAAATTTCAGCAATTTAAGGAGCAATATAGATTTATCTTGTGGGATAGGGTGGGTGGCCTAGATCATTCTATACAAAGGTAAATACTATAACTATTGATTTGTCTTACTGAACCAATTTTTGGGACAATTCATTTCTCGTTTTGCGTCTCATTTGCTTAGATCATAAGTGATGCTTCCTCTGGGTTTTGAGACAGACCTTTCAGTCCCTTTGACTAGTTCGTTTTCACAAATTTCAGCCGCATTGAGCTCAACGTCTCAAGGATCTCCCTCTCTGACTCCAAGTTCGACCTTTTCAAGGTATAACATGTGTGTTCTTTGACTGATTTAATAGCCAAATTTAATATTGGGGGACAGAAGGGCAAAATTGCTCCTCAATGAAAACTTACAGGACAAAAATGATACTTAACTCTATTTGATTGATGAGGTGGCATGCCACGTGTGATGAGGTGGCATGTCACTGGCACGTCAGTGGCACATCAGTTAAACTTAATGGTCAAAATTAACGAAGGGGCAAAATTGCTACGTTTTGTTAACTGCCATGACACTTTTGCTCCAAAAAGAACTTTCGTCCACCCAATGCTCCTCAGTCAAAACTTCCATGGCAAAAATGATACTTATCCCAAAAATTAATTATTCAAGAATCAATTCTTGAATAATTAATTTTTTCAAGATGCACTTCTTGGAAGAATCAATTATCCAAAGAAAGGCACAACTCTTCTTTTAAAGAGGTGACTCTTAATACACATCTTTACATGAAAAGAGGTGACTTTTCAAGACTCTCTTTACGAAAAAGGTGTTACTTTTAGTGCCTATTTTTTTTTCCTATAAAAGGGGGCAGCCAAGGCATAAGAAAATCATCCCAATCTTGTGCCTCTGCTTCAAGAAATATTCCATCTCACCTAGACTCAAGAAATCATCATTGTCTTGAGAGAAAAAAAAACCCAAACGCTTGAAGCCTCCACCTTGCTATTGTCTATCAAGCATCCAAGGAGACAGAGGATTCAATGAGAAGAAATTCTTGTTGCAATCAAGAGGCAATCATGTGGTTCAAGGTTAGAGGGCATCATACACTTTAACATCTTCAAGTGATCAAAGGTAATCATAAACCCTTATATGTGTTTTAACAAGTAGATCCTAAATATTTCTCATGAGAACCATAAAGAGTTATAGGATTAATTCATGAGTACTGTAAAGAGTTAATCACCAAGAGGGGGTGAATTGAGGATTTTAAAATTCTTTTCTAAGTGCTTTGTTTTCAAACACTAAAACAGAGCTGAATAGAGAATAGGGAAGAAGAGCAGACACATGGATTTATAGTGGGTCGGTCCAACCTTTGACCTACGTCCAGTCCCCAGACTCTCTGGGATTTTCACTATCTCAATTGATTACACACTCTATAACTCAAGAGTAATTTTCTCACTAAAACTTACTCCCTCTTACAAGTTGCAATCAATATCCCAATCTCCAAGTCCCCAGACTTGAGATACTCACAATAAATGATTTACAATCAGTGAACTCTCTCAAATAGCATATAGAAATAAACACTGAAGATCAATGTATCAAAATATACTTTACAAGTAAAAACTAAAAGAGTAGTTGGTAAACTTGAATGCAATTCGTTTTCAGCAGATTGGTTGTTGAGAAGAATTGAGTGCAAATCTATTTATACAAAGAGAGCATTAAATGACCATTGAAATCCCTAATGTAACCGTTGGAGACATTCAGCAAGGATTAGGGAGTGCTTAGGTCTTCTTCTCTCACTACACTTTGCTTAATCCAGTTGCACAGATGTTTGTGCTTGACTTCTTGACTTTTAATCCTTTGGAAGAGTAGCTACTGGATGTGGACAGGAAACGTTAATCCCTTTGCAATGTGTGTAGAATGATTGTCCAAAAGAATGCAAGTTTTCTGAACTTTGCATTTAATGTGCTGACATCACTTTTTGCTTTTGCTCAAACCTTCATTTAATATCCTCTAAAGGATCTGAAACTCACTAACAAAGTGGTTAAACATAGCTAGAAATATTAATGAATGATGATAGGAAGTATTAAGATCAATCAAGAAGGTTTCACAAATGCGTCAGATTTGAATTTCAAACACTGCGACACAAACTCGAGTTTGTTCACCAAAACTGGAGTTTGTCACTGTGCACTAATAGCAAAACTCGAGTTTCCAAAATTAAACTTGAGTTTCCTCCTTACGGAGAGGAACATCGTGATTTGAGCTCTGGACCATAGTTTTGAATGGAACTCGATACTCGAGTTTCCATTTCCAAACTTGAGTTTCCATTTCCAAACTCGAGTTTTGGACTTTTGACATGTAAAACGAGTTTTAGTCCAAAACATTAAAACTGGAGTTTTCATTCTAAACTGGAGTTTTTGAAGCATTGAAAAGAGCAAAGCTCTCAGCTTAGCCAAAACTCGAGTTTCCAAAACCAAACTCGAGTTTTCATTTAAGTATGAAAACCTTGTAAAATCTATGCCAAGTCAAAACTGGAGTTTTCAAAAACTGAGTAAAACTGGAAAACTCTCTCGCCAAGAGTAAACTTGAGTTTCCAAACCAAAACTCGAGTTTTCTCAAAACCTTGAAAAACTTAGAAAACTCATAGCAAACTGAAAACTGGAGTTTCCATATCAAAACTAGAGTTTGCATAAGCTCAAAATGTTGGAGGCCTCTGTATGACCAAAACTCGAGTTTCTAAATGAAAACTGGAGTTTCATCTTCTCCAGAAAATATTGAAGAGTCTCTGTACGATGCAAACTCGAGTTTGCAAGTCAAAATTCGAGTTTGTCTTAATGAAAAACTTGGAGTGCTTTATGTAAGACCAAAACTTGAGTTTTCCTATGAAAACTGGAGTTTTGCTTTATTCATTGAAATGGAGCTATTCTCTGTCAAAGTTAAAACTCGAGTTTTCAAAATGAAACTCGAGTTTGCCTCTAACAGTAAGTTTTTCAACTTACCAAAGACAAACTTCAACTTGTGTTTACAATTATCAGTTATCATGAAAACACATAGAGAACTAACAACATATGCAATTCATTGTAGGTACTAAAGAATCCTAAGAAGTTGGACAAGAATGAGGTGAATCTGTGCGTTAGGAATGGAGCAAGAATTGCTGCATTAGTTGTAAGGGATATAGACCTTGTGTTGCCTATGGGCCTTTCTTTGCATTTGAATGATTGTCTCTGTGTTCCTTCTATTCTGAAACATTATTTCTATTTCCCATTTAAAACAATCTGATTTTAATTTTATAATAAAGGATGACAAGTTTTCTGTCCTTATGAATAATCTTGTTTATGCTTGCGCACCTAGGATGAATGGATTATATGTTTTAGATATAGACTCGAATAATGAACTTCTTAGCGTTCAAGTTAAGAAATCGAGGTTAGATAATCGATCCTATCTTTAGCACCGTAGGTTGGGACGCATTAATGAGACAAGATTGTCTGGACTCTTTCATAATGGTTATCTAGATTCCATGGATTTAAAATTGTATGGGCCTTGTGTATCTTGTTTGGTTGGTAAGATGACAAAGATCAAGATTGAGAAACTTGTGAGTCACGGAGCCAATGAGTTGTTGAAACTCATTCATTCAAATGTTTGTGGGCCCATGTCTACTTAGACTAGAGGAGGATACTCCTAATTCATCACCTTTACTGATGATAAGTCCAGATTCGGATATGTATATCCTATTAGACACAAATTTGAGAGAGTTTAGGAATGAATAGGAGAAACAAATTGGAAACATGATTAAGACGCTTTGATCTGATCGAGGTGGTGAATATCTGAGTTAAGAGTTTCAAGATTATCTAAGAGAGAATGAGATTCTCTCACAGTTAACGGCTCCATACACACCACATCAAAATGATGTGTCTAAGAGGAGGAACTGAACCTTTCTTGACATGGTATGGTCAATGATGAGCTGTACGAAGCCCCTAAAATTATTTTAGGGTTTCTCCCTCAATATGGCTTTAAACCTTATTAATAGGGTTCTGTTGAAATCTGTTTAGACTACTTTGTATGAGATATGGAAGGGCCAGAAACCCAACTTGAGTTATCTCAAGGTGTGGTATTGCCCAATTTATGTCAAGAGTGGATATGATGCATTATCTTTATCTTTTTGATTCAACCTTGGATCAAACTTTTCTTCTAATCACTCTAATTAAGGGTGGTTGGCTGTATAGTCTATATAAAGGGGCTTGCTTGTACGGCTCCAATTAATTGAAATGGAGTGGCGGCTTCGAAGGTTCAAGAAGAAAGATGCCAATTCAAGAAAGGTGAGTATCCAATCTTGTTCATTCCATTCTACTGTCTTGGGCTTTACCTTACCTCAAGACACCATCACATTCTTGAGAAAAAGAAAACCCAAAGACTTGAGCCTCCACTTTGCCATCACCTAACAAGCATCCAAGGAGAAGGAGGATTCAAGGAGAAAGAGTTATCGTTACAACTATCTTGGGCTTTACCTTACCTCAAGACACCATCACATTCTTGAGAAAAAGAAAACCCAAAGACTTGAGCCTCCACTTTGCCATCACCTAACAAGCATCCAAGGAGAAGGAGGATTCAAGGAGAAAGAGTTATCGTTACAATCAGGAGGAATTGTGTGGATCAACATTAAAGGACTTTATAATCCTTGACATCTTCAAGTGATCAGATGTAATCTTAAACCTCTATATGTGTTTTAATGAGTAGATCCTAGGCATAACTCATGAGAACCGTAAAGAGTTACGGGTTGCGCAATGATGAACATTAATTAATATCTTTCACTTATTAATTTTTCATAACTAATGAGTACCGTAAAAAGTTATGGGTTCTCATAAGTACCGTAAAGAGTATCCAGGAATTAACTTATGCGTACTATAAAGAGTTACAGATTATAGCTGAGTATCGTAAGTATATGGGGTTTCTCTAAGAGAGTTATAGGTTCTCATCAGGTACCAAAAAAGGTTACAAGTTCTCATGAGTACAATAAAGAATTACGGATTATAACTTATGAGAATTAACTTTGTTATTCTTGGCTTTTAGTGATAATTTAGTTCTCCTGCGATTAAGAAAGGACAAATTTTTTGTTTTGCAACCTCATGAGTGTGTTGCTTGAGCGTCAGGAAACACCCCAATTTTAACCAACATCTATGAGGAAGACTTCCTCCCAGATTGATCGTTGGGGTTGGGATTCTTCTTCTTCTTGAATTGAGTGGGGGGCTTGGACTGATTGGGGTCTTAAAAAACTCGAGTTTCCTTAAAAACGTGAAAACTTTGAAAACTTTCGGCCAAGCGCAAAATGGAGTTTACTATTCCAAACTCGAATTTGCTTAAAACATGAAAAACTTTAAAAGCTCTCGGCCAAACACAAACTGGAGTTTGACATACCAAACTCGAGTTGGGTTAAGTTCAAAAACATTGAGGGCTCTCTATCTAATAGAAACTCGAGCTTACCATAATAAACTCGAGTTTGCTTTAACTTGAAAAACATAGAGTGCACTCTGTTTGACATAAACTCGAGTTTGCCAATACAAACTCAAGTTTGGCTAAGTTTAGAAAAACTTGAGCTACTCTCTTGTCAAGTCCAAACTCGAGTTGCCTTTGATTAAGTTTTTCAACTTAACAAAAACAAATTTCATTTTGAGTTTACAATTGTCAAATATCATCAAAACACATAACTAACAATAATGTCATGATCCCTATCATAGATCCTCGAGTGAACACATGTTCTATTACTAGGTTTTTTATCTTTAAATGCATATTGACCTTAAAATAAAGGTGATACGTAAATATGAGAAAAAATGTGCTCAATCATATTAATCATAAAATATTAAATAGAAAATGTGTTCCTCTGTCAAAACAGATTGTCTCTAAGACACCTACATACTAATAGTAGTAGCATTGCCATATTTCGTTTTCTAGCGACAGTCTGTTAATGACGACTTTGTGAATTATCAAATCTTGTCCAATGACCTTGAAACTTTCCATAATGGTAGTAGACATCCCAAGCTTTAATTAGATATATAATATATATCACTGGGTTAGTAGGTTGTAATATATGAATTTTTGAAGTTATACAATTAAAACTGGGACGATTTTGATAAGGATTTAATGGGAATTTTGGATTTGTGTGAATACAAGTGGCAACGTGAAGCATTTTTCCTAAAAGTAAACTTAATAAAGGCCACATTATTGACTTGTTTGGGATAGTTTCAAATAGTGAACAATGCCCATCAAACAGTAAAATAATCCCAGTAGGAGGAAAAAAAGCTAATCTGGACCATTTAGGATAGCTTCAAGGGTTGATGGACTTATTGGAAAAAAGTGGCTTCTGATGGAAGGCACTTTTTTCAGCTTCTAGAGTGACTTTTTTAGCTTCTGGAGAAAAATGTTAGGAATAGGTGATCCAATAAGCAATGTAATATTAAATATACATTTGTATGCATTGTAATTTATCTATTAGAATATATTTAATTAAGTACTTTAGAGTTTTTTTTTGAATTATAATTTATTTTTTTATCAAATTTAAATTTAAACTTTTATCTTCAATTATCACAATATATACATATACAACTAATATATATATGTGTGTGTGTGTGTGTGTGTAGTATTCAATAAGATTTATGTCATTTTCAATTATTTTTCATCTCAAATGATTTTTCAAGTGCTACTCCAAACAAGAGCTTATTTGGATAAAAAAAAAAAGACATTTCTGTCACTGCTATCCCAAACATAAATCATATCTACAATATAATTTTTTATCCTATCTTTCGTTTGCAAAAGCCCATTTAAAAAAAAAAGTCACTTCTTCCATTGCTATCCCATACAAATAGTCTTTAGAATCACTACAATTAGACATTTGTACACAAATATATGAATTTTCAATGTTAGGTGAAAATTCTAACAACATAGGCTTAATATATGAAAATATGAAAGTAAGGACAATTTCTAATAATGTTAACTTCTAAGGGTTAAAATAAACACTTGGAGTTAGTTCGGGCCCATTAGATATACATTGGGCTTAGTACATTAACATTAAAAATAGTCAACCCTAGTATCTTAAGATATTGAAGAACTTGAATGAGTAATAACTAGTGTGTCTATGAATATTAATAGAATTTGATATCTGCCCATGACACCCAAGAGATTGGGAACGAGATCAAGAGGTTTTTTTTTTTTTTGCTCAAGAACGAGATCAAGAGTTGGAAAAGCTTCAAGGTAGTAACTTTTCCCTCACATATTATGCATGTCTTTATTCGCATGTGTGAGCCATTGTGTTATCTGTGTTGTGAACACAAGATATGGAGTACGACCTAGTGGGCCAATGGGTCTTTGGATCGTGAACTCTATTAAGCATTTAGATGAGAAGGACAAGGCCTAATTGAATACCCATCACTGTAGAAATGGATCGGTTGGTGAGAGAGCCAGCGAACTGGCGAAGCGTCAGGGGCGTTGCCAGGCCAACCAAAGGCGGGGGCGAGAGGCGGCATCCGTAAAAAGGCTTTAGCCGATTATGGAGGAGGAGCGGGATCTTGCACAGCTTAACGGGATTACGAATCAGATTTGCAACAGCGCGAGAAGGGCGGAGAAGTCGGCCTCACGAGTGTGTCCGGCCCCGAAACGCTATGTGGTGAAAACCACAACGAGAAACGTGATTCGTTGTTTGATAAGGTTAAAGCCGTCGAGAAGGCTCGGCGGTAGATCCCGTTTTTTGTGCCAGTAACTTGTATGACTTATGGGGGAATTTATTTATCCGCCCTTCTCGCCGGTTCTTAAATTCCATTGTTTGAAATTTATTGAAAATGGGCGGCGTTGGCTTGGCGTCCAATTTTGCGTAAGGCCACGTATGGCGTTTTAGAGCTTTACCTATGCGCGTCGAGCCGGTGTCATACATCTAGATGTTTTTTCGTTTTCGACGGGTATAGGTACCTCGTAGTAGGCTTGGTGGCCTCGGCAAATGTCGTGCACGTTGGCGCCTCCTCTTTGAGGTATTCCTTCATTAATAAAGTCTAAAGAGCGTATGGTCATAAATTATTCAAATGCAAAGCAAGGGAAAGTTGGAAAAAGCAATTGCCAAAAACTATGAAAGAAAGTAAGAAATGACCGAGCTAGTAGTCTTGGGCTAGGCTGTATTTTCAACTTATCGGCGTTCCATGTCCTTTAACCGGCTTTCTTGCCAAAGTTTCGAGAACATATGCCCCGGCGTCGAAGCTTTTCTTTTAACACGGTACGGTCCTCGGTTACCCCCGCTGAAGGATCGTAACTTTATATTTGGCCGCGAGTTTCCATATGTCACCAAGGAGTTTCCCTCGCAGGTAGGTGTATCCTCCATGGGACAACGTAGGTTGTTCGGTCCAACTAGAGCCTCGGCCTTTAACATGCGTTTCTTCAAGAATGATCTTATCATGGAGATTAGGCTGCGGATGTTCGACGGGAGGAGAAGATGTTGTTTGATGTCGAGGTTGGACATTAAGGCCTGGAATCTTTGGTGATTTATTGTGACGAACAGAATTTCATAATCCTGGACGACGTGATTTAGTTAATGCTTCCGCTTCAATCCATTTGGTGAAGTAGTCAACGATTTGAGCCGTCCGTGTCTTAGGTTTAAATGGTCCAAGAATATCCATTCCCCACTTATAGACCTCCCTTTTTAACTACGTGGGCCAAAGATCCCGGTGTTTACGGTAAGCGTTTGCGGCTTCCATGGCGTCATGCATCATGGTGGGCCAATAATAGCCGGCCCGTAATGCCTTCCTAGCAAAGCCTTGCGCCCGTGTGTTGGCCAGATCCCTCATGTATTTCGCCGATACACGATTCGGACTGCATCGCATCATTGGCGGTGTAATAGGCGGTGACCATTCACTGTGATCCCTCTTTCGAATCTTCAATTGGTTTCTCCGGTCCGTCCCGGACGATCTTTATTCGCATGTGTGAGCCATTGTGTTATCTCGTGTTGTGAACACAAGATATGGAGTACGACCTAGTGGGCCAATGGGTCTTTGGATCGTGAACTCTATTAAGCATTTAGATGAGAAGGACAAGGCCTAATTGAATACCCATCACTGTAGAAATGGATCGGTTGAGCCCTATGGTTGTAGTCAATTTTGCATATCATGTTTATCTCGAATGTTGAATGTGTTATATGTACATGGTTAGTTACCATATTCAGTGTATGCATTTTATGTGAGTGATTAACTATTACTACTGAAATTTGTTTGAATCCAGCCTTTTTCAAATAGACAAATTTACAGCGCGGGCAATAAACTCAAAGACGGAGAAGGTGATCGCATACGAGTAGATCAAGACAGAAAAAGATTTTACTTCTTTTAGATATCTGCTTTTGAATTGTAAATTATTTACACGTTAAGAATATTTGTAAGAATATACGTATTTGAATTTGCCCGAACTAGTAATGAACGTTTCTTTTACGTTTCCCGTGTACGTAATAAAAAAAAAAAGGAGAATGTAGGATGAGTGTTACACCAAACATTTGTTAATCTTTTAGGATTTTTAAAGTTTTTTGGTAGTGATTTTCTATAAAGTATCCCAGGTTTTAATTATATGGATATATATATTCGAACACCTAGAGAAGGAGATGCGTTGGATTCTCCACTAGTTAACGCAGAAACCGTGAAGTACCTGGGGGAGGCTGAACGCGGAGAGCTTTTACATAAATTGAAATCTCTAAGATTTTCTCAGGAAATCAAGCACGACGCGGTCACACTATGCCTTCAGATTTGGGTATAATTTTAAACTCTTCAAATCTCTTCCTTCCAACATCTTTTAGTCTAATTCATCATTCACCTAATACGACTTTTTTGATTCACAGATGAGTGCCGGGAGCACCTGCTAGTGGTAGATGTGAATGCTCAGAATAAGATCGACAAGCCTTCCAAATTTCAGATTCGAAATCTCACCAAAGTCTCTGATGCCGGAGTTCCGATTCTCAAGGGCATCGACTTGGATGTCCCCGAGGGCGTGATACTCGGCGTTGTTGGACCCAGCGGTAGCGGCAAATCGACACTTCTCAGGGCCTTGAACCGCCTCTGGGAGCCTCCCTCTGGTACCGTCTTTCTCGATCATAACGATATCTGCGACCTCGATGTTCTCTCCCTCCGCCGTAAGGTCGGCATGCTCTTTCAGCTCCCTGCCCTCTTCGAAGGTGCCTCATTCCTCCTTTTCACTTTATGCTATATATTCTAACTGTGAGCCCTACGGTTTGAGAAGGAAGTTCTGTTATCTATCGCTGAAATCTGCAAGTTCATGAGAGAGAAAGAGCGACACTTGACATAATTAGCCATTTGAGGTGTACAAATTGATTACTGTCCAATCCATCATCAAAATTTTGGATCCGGCTTTCCTCCGAGCCGTCTGCTGCCCTCCTGTAATGCCGATTTGGCGTAAAACAGTGCAGCTGCCTCGTTTTTTTATTAACAAAATATATTTTAGACTAAAAATATACTTCAAATATTGAAAAAAATTATTTTAGGATCTTAAAAAATATTTTAGATGATACTAACTAGCAAGATACTTTAGAATAATACTGGTTGGTATTGGAAAATATTTCATTATCTTGAAGAATTATTTCAAGATCTTTGGAAAAATATTTTCGGGTAGGTAGAATGACCTAGATAAAAGGATAATTGAGAATCTTGACCTAAAATACTTTATGATATTGAAAAATAACATTAGGAGCTGAAAAAATATTTTGAGGTACTAATTGATACTTAAAAATATATTTTTAAAATCTTAAAATAATTTTTTTAGACCTTAAAATATTTTTTCAGTATGTTGTTTGTAATACTCCCTTAAGATTCTTATAATGCGTCTAGGCTAGATTTGTAATAGACTTGTAGTTAGGCTGTAGTCCTGTCTCACTGGTAAGAGCGAGATAGTTCTATATAAAGTTTAACTTAATTTTCTCTCTGTTTTTTTTTTTTTTTAAAGGATATTGTCACTATCATTTTTTGTTACTACTACTTTTTCACCGTTAGATTAGAATCTAATATACCTTTATCATTTCTCTCTTCTATTGAGATTCGATCTAACGGTGAAAAAGTGGTAATGATAATATCATGTCCAAAAAATAAAAAAATTGATGAAATTCATTTTAAATATGGGTAAATTTAAAAATAATCATATTTAAACAAATTTAATGATCTAAACTATTTTTCTTTGGTTGTGGTGAGATGTAATAGAGATTAGAGACCATATGAAGTAATGTGTTTTATTTAATTGTTATTCTTTTTTATTATGAATCACTATTTTCCTTTTAAATAGTACTGCAATACAAAAGTTATTTGAATTTTGAATTTCTTCTTTTAAGAGAAAAAAAAAAATACTGAAATTTAAAATACATTTACAAACACACAAGGAACATGCTAAACAACCAAATTAAATGAACATGGTTCAAATCATTGATATAATGTATAAAAGTTATATAGTCATATAATTCATAAATTAAGAAAACTATGACTTTTTTGAGCTAAGTGTAATGTCATTATTATTTCTTAAAATTTTCTCCATGCAGTAGATGAATTTCTTTGCAACTTTTTTAATTTCTTTTGATTTTTAAACACATTCTAACAAGGTTTTAGTGCTAAAACTTAAATACATTTTTCTGTGAAAAAGAATTTTTAAATTGTTATGTATCCTCGGAGAAAAAGAAAACTCCCCCAATCCTAAATGTAAAAGCTAATAAAGAGGTTTGCTTTAATTCTAACCAAAAAATTTTAATTCACTGTCTTCTAAACTTGTATTTTTTTCTGTTAAATTCTCCTTATTAATTGTGCATGTTAAGGGGGGTTTTTGTCACGGGAGTAAATTCGATTTCAGATTATTAAAATGGTCCTTCAAAGAATTAACACAATTTATACAAATAACTGACTTACCTAATTTGTTAATAGCTATAAATTAGTAATCTAACACCTACATTTAAGACCAAATGAAATATTTAGTTTGATGTTGAACAAGAAGTCAACATAATTACCTTGCTTATGAAACAAGCGGAACCTGCTTGCTTCCCAAATTATATAGAGATGATTAATTATCATGCAGATGTTGGGTGCTGATGTGAGCTATGAGCATGTGCAGGCACGGTAGCAGACAATGTGAGGTATGGTCCACAACTAAGAGGGAAGAAGCTAACTGATGAAGAAGTACGCAAGTTGCTGATAACAGCAGACCTTGATGCTTCTTTCATGAACAAGAAGGGCTCTGAACTCTCTGTGGGTCAAGCTCAACGTGTGGCACTTGCCAGGACATTAGCCAATTCCCCAGAGGTAATAAATTACCACTCTGGTTCTATTTATAAATCCCTTTTGACCAAAAAAGTTTGGTCCTATTTATAAGTCTCTTTTAACCAAATAAATGAGATTGTGACAATTTTATCCATATTATTGTACCAATGAAAATAGAGAGAAATAAAGAGTTGAAAGATACCCATTTATAAATGAGGATAAAGTTGAAAATTTACTCCTCAATTATTGAGCTACCTACCTCTCTTTGGTATATGTGATTTGGTTAAAAATGACTTATAAATAGGATCAGAGTGGTATCTCAATCTTCTAATACCTCTAAGCTTTAGGTAAACTGGAAAAGATAAATGTTACCACAAAAGGAAAAACAGATTTGAGCCCACTTTAATGGGATTAATGATCGTTAGAACTTAGAAATGGGATTATCATTCCTCTTCTATTCTTCTCACCCTTCACCTAAAGTGTAACTTAAAGGATTCTAATTTCAGATATAACTCACTGTACAATTTATCATGTGTTTGGTAATATGTTTGTTTTGGAAAATTTACACAATACCAAACACAAAGTCTTGGAAGCATTTATTCATTGGAGGCCCAACTGGGAGGAGAGATGAGAGAAAAAATTTAGGAAAAAAGACAAAATAATACCACTTGAACTTTAAAATTGCAAATTAGTCTTGTTTCTTACAAGAGTATAGATATTAATTACAATAGTATAATACAATTCACACTCATTTTAGTAAAAAATAATTGATTTGGGATTTTGAATTCAAGTGGTATTTTTTTTTTGTCTTTTTTTCAAATTGTTATGGGTTGAATTTAAAAAATTGGAGAAGTAGGGTTTTTTTTTTTTTTTTTACTCTTTTATCTTCCATCTTCTAATTTCCATAAGGATTCAAATTTAAGGTACTTATAGCTCACTTTCCAGTTTACTTACCCTTGAAAGTGAATAAGCAATGGATGCATCACTTGACAAGGAATGCGCTCTCTGTTATACATGTTTTTAACTTTTTTGGTGTTCAAACTATTCTCTACGAATGCTTTTGTGTTTCTTTTACTTCTTCAGTAGAATGTCTTACTGTATGTAACATGTATAACATTTCATATTTAATATTTTGTCTTGTTCGGAAAAAAAGCAATGGATGCATTTATTTATGGATGGCTTTGCTTTGAAGCATAATATTGTTATGATGTGAAATAGGTTTTACTGCTGGATGAGCCAACCAGTGCGCTAGATCCAATATCGACTGAGAACATAGAAGATGCTCTAATGAAGCTGAACAAGAACAGTGGTATGACTGTGATAATTGTGTCTCACAGCATCAAACAGATACAGAGGATAGCTGACTTGGTTTGCCTACTTGTTGATGGTCAAATTGTTGAAGTTCTAAAGCCTCATCAGCTGTCTCAAGCCACGCATCCCATGGCCCAAAGGTTTCTTCAACTTAGTTCCTAGGTGCCCTATGTAATAATAATAATGCTCTGTTACAAATTTCGGACTTCTTGTCAATTAATTTTCTATAATGAAGTCGTCTAAATCCAAAAGAACAATTTGACAATATTTTATGAAACATTGTCAATTCCAAAAAAAGGGAATTATTTTGAGGTTCTTAAAGAGACCTGATTACTACAAAGTTTTAATGACAACTGAGTAGTATGTAATGGTAAGTTCTAATTTTAAAAATAACATCTTACTTATTATTGTGACTTATTAGTAATTAAGTCTCTTCCTTAGAAACTCACAGTAATTTCCAATAGCTAATACAAATAGTAAAAGCATTCTCTCCTAGTAAATTAACCCCTCATTTTTAATATATGAGTTAGGGATTTTTATTTTAGTTCTAAATATATGACTTCAATACATTTTGTCACCAAATTTATAATTTTTCTCTGTGTATTTTTAAAAACTAATGCACCTTTGTTACATATTAAATAACTAATTCTACTAATTTTTTAATATAAATAAATTAGTTATTTATCAGTTGTTTATGATATACTTTCCCAATTGGGACTTGCAATTCAGATTAGATCAGCCACTTCCTTGTAATACTCTCTCCGGCTCTAAATATAAGACATAATTAACTTTTTCGAGATCAATCAAGCTAATTAAATTACGTTAAAGTATTTATATTTGTCATTTTTTGTCCAAATTATTTTACCGAACTTATAAACTAATATATAATACAAGGATACACAACCTATGATATGATTAGATAACTTATTTAATTTTCTTAATCTCTATAAAAAAAAGTCAACTATGTCTTATATTTAAGACTGGAGGTAGTAATTAATTATTTTTTTGGGTACAAACAAAGGGCAAGAAGCCTATCATTAAGAGATACTACTCAATGGGGCGATTAAATCCCATACAATGTTCCTGTTGGAGAGATGCATTCATTTTATTTCTGACAGTACCTCAATCAGTATTATTTCTAAAAGGATGAAACCTGCACTTAGTTTTTTTTTTTTTTTTTTAAAAAAAAAAAAAAAAAAAAAAGAATCCCTTACAATCATTATCAACAAGTTCCTTAGATACTCATAACACCTATCCAAAAAGGAAGAGTTGTTTTGCTAAGATATCAGCCACTTTATTCTGCTCACTCGGGACATTAATCACTTGAAGATCCCAATCAAAGTTCATCATCTCGAGAAACATAAGACTGCGGGCTTTGTTGAAAGTATACGTGTATATGTTGACAAGATTAATTAAATTCTTCGCATCCGATTCTAAAATCACCTTTGGGAATCCAAAATCCCAAGCAAGTTTAAGACCTTTAAATATAGCCCAGCTTCATAAGCACTATATGTCCCTGTAGCACGGGTCTTGTAGTAATTAGTTCCATCAAATAATAATTTTTTTGTTTTTTTCGCCAGTCAAACTCGTCCAATACATGAACGCCAACTTTCTGTTGGATTGTTACAGGTTGCAGTTATGTCCCTTTCGACAATATGAACCACAAATGTATGAGTTTAAAAATCAACGGTAGTGCAAGCCCAAATACATTTTAGATTTTGCTTAACTACTTCTTTGTTTACCCATATTAAGTGGGAAAAAAATCTAACCACTTTTCACGTCACCACAGCTCCGTTGCGAGTATGTTAAAATATGAACGAGAGGTGATGTCAACATATTGGCCAGAAAAAAATTTTAACGATCTTACATGCATAATTAACTCAATTTGAATTAATTATATTTAAATTTATCAAATTATAGATATGATGCTGGGAATGAATTACGATAATGTAAAGTTTATCTATGTTTACTTCCAACGGGTGCGCTTGACATCATAAATAAGCCTTGGGTGTAAAAATACTTATAATTATTAAGCCATGTGGGAATCGAAGTATCAAACCCACCACCTCTCTCTATAAGGGGAACACTTTGCCACAAGAACAAAAGGGTTCTAAAGTGCTATTTATGTTAAATTTGTCAAACTTTTTGTCTAGAGACACTCATTTTGATTGTAGGACGTTGCAAACCTTTTCCATTTTTACCTTAGCCAAACTTTTCAATTTTCACGCTTCCCTCTCTACCTTTTGCACTACCAATGGCCAATGGGGACGATGAGCACAACTCAATGCAACGGTGGCAGCATTGGCCACAACCTTCATCTTCCCTTTCATGGCGATATCCACACTGTTTGTCGTATAGTTTAATCACAAGCATACATACATATCGCGAGTAATCTTAAAAGTATCATTCCCTCAAACACGGACAAAAATGAGCTAGCTATTTGCAATGGTGTTCATAACTAACTCATTTTGAAAATTTCTATGTTATAACAGACAATGTTTGAATGAAAATATATAAAGCCATTCAAAAATAAAAACGATTAATTTGAAGGGTATTAATTAGAAACCTGAGATTATCTGTGGGCTTTTTACTTAATGATATTCAATTTATTCACTCTTTATTTTTCACTAAACACATGTGCCTTTTTATTAGAGGCAATCATGTTTTTGTCAGGTACTAAAATTGTTATTATTTTTTTTTTGGAGAATCCTATATAAAGACGGTTGAAATAGGAAAATCCTATATAAAGCTGGTAAACTTAACAAATCTTAAATTGGGTCAATGATATACTTTTGAATATTTAAATGTTGATTATTTTCCAATAATACCCTTAACCCATGGTTCACAGAAAAGAGGAAAGGAAAAAGTTGGATGTCGCACTCTACCATCATCGCTCTCTCTTGTGTGACTTGTGGAGCATGAACGACGCCATGAGAAGTCACCATTGTCGCTGCCATGAGAAGTGCTGCTTTCGCTGCCATGAGAAGTCGTCGTTGTTCTTCCTTCCTTCAACAATGGTAGAAGCAACAAAAAGGTGACCCTTTTATTCAACCAATTTGATTTGGTTCAATTTCTTCTCTGTGATATAATGTTTCTGTAGCATGAAATTCTTGGGCTAGCAATTTGCAGGTATGCAGTGATAAATGAGGAAATAAAGGGATCGTTTTTCAAGTATGCAAGCAATTGGCTTCTGATGGAATAACTATTGTTTTAACGGCAAGAGATGAGAAGCAGGGCCTTCAAGCAATTGAGAAGTTAAAGTCAAAGTCTGGTGTTTCCGACGAAGTGTATGTCCACGGTGGTGGTTTATGTAAGTTTTCTATAATTTCATGCTCAAACATTAAGTAATAAGAACATGAACAAGGATCTTAAAAACTCATGATTTTCGCAACACTACATGTTTAAGTCAAGATGCACTAACCTCTATCCATAATTGTCGAATCGATACTTCATAATATGTGACTTGCACTATGATAATTGAAACATATCATTCTCTTTACCTTCATTATACGCTCTCTCTTCTTGATGGAAAACTAGAGGCATTATGGTCAGAGAGTGAATGGACAAGTTTCCATTCTTTAAACAACTTATGTATCCAAAAGACATGTACATCCTATGGATATGACTGCTCCCATCAAGCAGTCAAGAAACCTCTTCTCAAAAGTCATTTACCAATAGTCATTTAGCCCATTCATTAATTATTAAATCAGATACATTTATCATAGCCACATGAGACATTTCTTACATTCTCCCACTTGGCTCATGTGATGTATGTCATTTCACGATTTAACAAAATATCAATAATTTTGTGCATAATATTGGCTAAAAGATTTCATATATATTGGTTACATCATAAGTCAAGGTTAAGGATAAAACTAATACGAGTCATGGTGGTTGTACATCAGTATATCGACTTAATCTCTTCCATATACTACTTTATTAGTCTTTCTCCTTGAAATGACACTATAATAGAAGTAACTTTAATATCCATCAATAAAGTCTTCATAGCAAATAAATCTTGTTTTCCAACAACATCATTTATGCATGCATACATAAAGTTGAAAACAGGAGAATCTCAGAAACACATATATACTAATGAGCTCACAGTGTCAATGACCAATACATAACAATAATTTTAACATTCGCTAGCAGACATAATACCCATACTATACACATGACCAATGAATGTCTTGGGTGGTAATCCCTTTGTTGAGAGATCAACTATCATAAGATTGATGCTAACATGTTCTATTGACACTCCTCGTTTCTGAACCTCTTCTTTAACGACAAAGTATTTTTATTCCATAGACTTAACTCCTTTAGAATACTTGTCGTTTTTTAGAAAATAAGACTGCTGCAGAATTATCACAATAAATTTTCAGCGACTTGTCTATACTGTCGACTAATCCAAGCCCTAAAAAAAATCCGTAGCCATTTTGCCTAAACCATCACCTCAAAGCATGCCACAAACTTAACTTCCATAATGGATGCAGCAATTACCGATTGCTTGACCAATCATTCAAGGTTGCTAGACCTCCTATAAGTAAGCATGTAACCTTTAGTTTCTTGCAAATATCTCAAAACTTTCTTTGCAGCTTTCCAATGATCTGTACCAAGATTACTCTGGCATTTCCCAACATTGCAAAGCCAATATCTAGTCTCATACAAGTCTGAGCATACATTAAGCTCCCAACTAGTGATGCGTACAAAATCGCTTCCATTTCTTTTTGTTCCAATTCATTTTTAGGACATTGCATACCAAAAAACGCAAGACCAAAAAGGTATAGCTCCCAAAACAAAACAAAAAACCGTTTGGGCTAGCAGTGTTTTCATGTTGTTTCTTGCCAAATTGTAACGTTTTCTTTTCTTTTATTTTGTTTTAAAAAAAATTTGGGCCAAATATGTTTGGGCTGTATAGTATATTTTTGGTCCGAATTTAATTAAAAAAGAGGTATTCTAGGCTCTAGTTTTGGGTCATCTAGTTTTATATATAACTAGCTATTATTGATGGCTTAGAAAAGGAATAAATTTTTTTGGTTAAAGCCTCTATATGTTGATCCAAAATATAAATTACTTGGATGTTGTGAATACTAATTGTATATTAAACATTTAAGTTTTGGAATTAAGTATGGTGGATTTGTTAGTTACCAAAGTGGCCAAATCCTTATGAATTATTTTAATTCGAATTATAATTGTGATATTTCAAATTACCCATAATCTAGATGCTATGAAATTATGTTTGTGTTGTGGGTAAATTGTAGTTTGTTATTATAGGGCGGTTATGGATCAACCCAAAAGTTGGTTATTTGTCTTTATAATAATTAAACATAAATGTTGGTATTGCCCGTGTTAGAATATAAGAGAATAATTGATTAATTAGTGAATTAGTTAGGGCCCTAGGCTATATAAAGGGTCTTAGGCTAATGAGATTAAGTAGTAAGGTATGGAGCCTTCACCATTACTCTTTGTAAGAGCATTATGCTCTATTGTTAATAATACATCATTATTCATCTTCTTTCTCCTTATTATCGTTGAAATTCAGAGTGTTGAACCCAAAGGGCCGGATTTGGACAAAGATAGCAGGGGGAGGTGCCAGTGTGATTTATACTGATATGGTAGGAGACCTTGACTATGCATTTGAGCTTGGAAATTATGCAGAATATGGTGGGGTACCAAAGGTAGAGGAAGTGTTTTAGTATGCTAGAGTTGTGATTGATTGTGCAACTGAAAACCTTGATGGTAGAAAGAGAGCCCTTGCGATAGAAGGAGGAATAGCTGCTGATTGTAAAACATTATTTGTATTATTTTGTTGATTGTAAAACTATTCAATTTGATTCACCTTATCCCCTTTTTTTTTGGTTCAAGTTGAGCACATTTAAGATAAATAATATTTAACTTGAGGGGCGTGTTAGAATATAAGGGAATAATTGATTAGTTAGTGAATTAGTTAGGTCCGTAGGCTATATATAAAGGGTCTTTGGCTAATGAGATTAAGTCATAAGGTGTGGAGCCTTCACTATTACTCTTTGTAAGAGCATTATGGTCTATTGTTAATAATACATCATTCTTCATCTTCTTTCTCCTTATCTTCTCCTTATAGTTTATTTAGACATCCAAAGATGATAAATATTTCTAGTTGGGATATGCATCATTGCCAAATTATGTGAAATCTTTATAGCATCATTATGGTTGAATGTTGTATATTAGTGGGTCCCCAAAGGTGAACATTGAGATGCATTGAATGAATTATGTCTAAATTTGTGAAGCATGTTTGTATGTGATATGTGTGACTCGAAGCATTAATGTTAAGTTGTTGTTTCTTGTGTTATGAACTGATTAATAATAATGGAGAACAACAAATGAATGATCCCACTACTCATGATGAGATTATTGTTAATGAACCGAATGAACTCATTGTAGAAGAACCATAACAAATAGCATTAAAAGGATCTCAGAGGAAAAAGAGATATTCTATTTCTAATGATTATGTGGTATATTTGTAGGAGTTTGAATTCGTCTTAGGTATTCAGGATGATCCAATTGCTTTTTCACAAGCCATGAATAGTGAAAATGGTGAAAAGTTATTACATACCATAAAAGATGAGTTGAAATCTATGAAACATAATGATGTTTGGGACTTTGTTGAGTTACCAGAAGGATGTAAGAGAGTTGGTTGTAAGTGGGTGTCTAAGACTGATGAGGACATAGGAGGCGGCATGACCAAGGCAACAAACTTGGAGGACATAATGATACACTTAATTCAGATTGAAGACCTTGAAGAATAAGCCTCAATGGATATGCATGAAGACTTCAATTTACTTGGCCCAAATTCTGCACTTAGTTTTATCTTTCTTACATTTAGTTAAACTTTTGTAATAAGGCTTATTGGGCTTTGTGTGTAAGCATATTTAGGTTAAACTTAATATGGATGTTGTCCATTATATAAAGGAACACCATAGCTTTTGGGACGGCAGATTGGAATTCAAAGTTAACCTTTTTGGTGAGAGACAAGCTACTCTAGGGTTCTTTTGAGAATCTCTGAACTTATCAAGGGCATCAATCCTTGTGGCATTCTTGAGCTTATCAATTCTTTGGAATTGTGGCACCTACTTATAATCCATAAACTTCAGTTTTTGTTCTAAATTTCTTGGTTTTGTATCTCCAGTTTCCCTTATCCTTTTTCAGTGTTTCTTGAGCCAAAATCGTGTTTCAGAAAGCCATCTTTCACCTCGTTTTGGAAGCGCTCGAATCCGAGGTCTGTAGCGTGAGATACGTTCCGTTCTTATCAGGACGTGCTGGAGGCTGAATTTCTGGTGCGAATTTCCATTCCTAGTTGATCCAATCATCCTTTCCTTTCGGAATCATATCATCTGGTATCAAAGCAAAGGTTCTAGGATTGGAATTGGGTTATCTTTTCTCGATTGTTTATATCCAATATGGTCACACATTTGGTAACCCTAGTCCCTAAAATTTGTGTCTTTGATTTTTGAATTGTGCAATTCTGTTTTAGCCGTTGTTGTTTGTTCCTAATTTGTTTTTTCAATCTTCTGGTTGTTGTTTCTTTCAATTTCTTGTTCAGTTCACATATTTCTGCACTTGGTTCTTGGTGTTCATCCCTTCTTCATCATTCTTCTTGAATTTTAATCTTTTCAATTCATGTTTCTTGAGTAGTGTGTTGTTAGTGTGTTAAGTAATAGCTCAGTTTGTGGGGAATTCTATCTAATTTAGTGCTGAATTAATGCAATTTCAAAGTTAGATTCCAAAATCACAAATTCATTTTGTTGAAAAATCAAGTGTTATAAAAAAAGAGCAAAAGAAAAAGGAAAAAAAAAAGAAAAAAAAAACTATACAGCACCTTGCTATTCAATTACACACACTACTACTTGTGAATCAAGTCCAAAGTGTCTTCCTTGAATAATTCCTCCAAATTGTTTTGGGTTTTCTTTGTCTTTTCTTCTTTGACATCTCTTCCAATTTGTATTGAGTCACCACCAATTCTAGAGTTTGGGATTGTACTCTTGAGTGTTCTTGGAGATTCTGTTAAGAACTTAAAGAGAGCTATTGAGTGTTAAAAGGCAAGAGAGCACACTACACAAAAGCCTTATAGAGAGCAACAAACACGAGTGATACATTTTTAAAAGTGTAAACACGTGAGCGAGTGGTGAGGTCCTATTACTTTTGTTATGGACCGGCCCAAAAGCCCCCAAGTCCATAGCATGGCCCAAAGGCGTAATCCGCTAATCATAGCAGGAGATCCGGAAATCCCGGCTAGGCAGAATCCACCCCTATCAGATCGGCCTGCCGAGATACACGCCCCATTAATGACACGTCCCATTAATGGCACATCCCGGATATCCGCTCCATTAATGACACGTCCCATTAATGGCACATCCCGGATATCCGCCCCATTAATGACACGTCCCATTAATGGGGTATCATCTAATATCCGCCCCATTAATGGCCCACCATTAATGACGTGCCCCGGATATCGCACCAGACACCTCTATAAATACGTATAGGCGTAACAAGGTGCACACATTCTAACCTAGACTATTTACATACAGTCTCACTGTGCACACACACCACCCCTTTGTCGTATACGGTGATCCTACGCTCTCCTGGTTATCTCCTCTATAGATATCCAGGCCAGCCTATCCATCCAAGATCAATCTACCAGCCCTCGGTTGGACATCTGTGTTCTATACTAGAACATTGGCGCCGACCGTGGGGATCCTTAAATTTCTATCCCCGTGACCACTAATGGCTAACACCAGAAGCCACAGGCAAAGCCAGCGATCGGACCAACCGAACGAGGAAAGCATGTACCTCTAAATCAACCTCAGGCTGGACCGAGTCGACCGCAGGCTCATGATCAACCCCCTCGACGAAAGACCCCAGAGGGACACGTTACCGATACGGAGAGCACCTCTCCTTCCCTCGACGAATCTTTGCACGAGGGACCGCCAAGAGTCCAGGCCCAGACGGTCCGGCTCCGGACGCTCAGGTACTAGACACCGACGTCCGCATCCTAAGGAGAACCCAAGAGTCGATGATTCAAAGGTTCGAAAACAAGGAAAAGCTAGATCACCTCCAAAGGCAAGAGGATTTTCATGCTCGGAATTGATGATAGAGGAAAAACTTGAAAACCTCTTTCAACGCGAACCCGCAGAAGCCCTCGTAAGGGGAAGGAGGTTGTTCGCTGGATAGCAATAGTCCGCGTACCGCCCGGAATCGAATCGACGCCCCTCGTGACAGAATGAGGGGGACGCGAAAAGGAGCGAGAACGCCAACCGACCCCCGGAGGAACAAGGAGGGACCTTGCGGATCCAGGATGCAGAAGACCAAGGCCGAGAAGACTGCCATGATGGCAATAAAGACCAGGAAAACCGAGACCGTGATCAGGACTCAGACGAGCTACACGAGGCGATCACTACGCCTCGGACACGGGATCCCCTCGGTAGTATAGGATGAAATACTTGGCCGGAGCAGGAGGGACCCCATTCTCTCGAGCAACAGCCACGGCCCCCTACCCGAAGAATTTCGACCTAGCCGATCTCCCCAAGTATGATGGGACCCAGGATCCACGTCATCACCTAGAGATATTTGAAAAGTTGATGTGGGTAAGATCAATGTAGGTCCGGTCATCTTAAGACTCTTCTCGGCCACGTTAACCGGCCAGCCCACAAATGGTTGAGTTCATTATCCAACAATTCCATTCGTAACTTTGAAGACCTCGGTCGTAAATTTGAATTGCACTTTGCCACCAAAGAAAAACAACCAAAATCTCAATTCACGTTGAGTAAAGTAAAGCAAAAGAAGGGCGAAACGTTGCAGAAGTATCTGGATCGGTTCAGAGATACGACAATACAGGTACGATCATTATCCGAAGAGGTCCATGTACATTGCCTCGTCAACGGACTGGACCCAACGACACGCCTGGCCAGACATCTGTGTAAGAATCGAGTATATTCATTGACGGAATTCTATACCGAAGCAAAGAAGTACCTAGACATCGAACAAATGGAAATTGCCAATGCAGATGAGCCTGAGAAGGCGAGGAATTCATCGCCTAAAAGAAGGGATCTGGCGGACAAGCACAAGGCGGAACCCCGCAGACGCGGCAGAGAGGGCCGACCCCGACCAGAGAGAACGGACAATAAGGGGAGGTACGACAACTACACCCCTTTGAATGTCCCACGTTCGCAGCTGTGGAAGGAGGTGGCCCAGACCGAGATGAAGAGGGTGACCAAGCCGAGGCCTCTTAGAAACCGGTCCAATACAGACCGGGGAAAGTTCTGCACTTTCCACGACTGCTCCGGTCATACCACCGACGAATGTTATGAACTCAGAGATGCTATTGAAAAATTTGTAAGAGAAGGAAACTGCGCCAATACGTCATTAAAACTCAAGGGAAAACTAGCAGGCGGAATAGTAGCCGCCGAAGCAGGAGTCCGGCCACGAACGCTCCGGAACCTGAGAAGAAACGGAGAACCGGCCCTCCCGAGGGTTACCCAGATGCTGATCTCCAATGCAATGGGATCAGTGGCGGTTTCGGAGGAGGTGGAGATACTATAAGTCAGCGTAAGAAGTACCTGCGGGAGGTGTTGACGGTAAAAGAAGTACCGAAGTTTAAGGGCGCGTCATCGAAACCGAAACCACCCCCGTTGGTCTTCACGGACGAGGAGCTCAAGAAGGTTATTCCGGCCACCGGGATGGATTGGTCATCACGGGATCGTCGTGAACCGCCGTGTCAAACGGATATTCGTCGACGCGGGAAGTTCGGCCGACATCATAAGCCGGGATGCATACCGAGGATGCACCTCGATGTTGAAGACCTAAAGCCATGCAAATCTACCCTAATCGGGTTTAATGGAGAGCGTTCCTTCCCAAAAGGATATATCGACCTCAGATTAACCTTGGGAACCAAGGAAGCCTTCAAATCAGAACGGGTAAGGTTCGTAGTGGCCGACTTTCGCTCTCCTTACAACATTATACTGGGCCGACCCACTATACACAATTGGGACATGCTGGCGACCACTAAGCACCAGAAATTGAAAATGATCAATGATGAGAATCAGGTGGTTGAAGTGTCCGGAGACCAGAAAGCGTCACGGCAATGTTACTTTGAGACTCTCCATGTTGAGGAAGAAGGACCGTCGTCCCCGCCACGGCTTCGAACCAACAAGGTAATGACCGATGTCAGAAATGAGGGGCGGCCCCGGCAATCGGTTAACATGGTAGAGCTAGACCTCCGTGAACCAGAAAACCCAGGCCTCGAGCCGGAAGGGGAGTTGGAGGAATTAATCCTCGGGTCGGATCCCGCCAAGACAACTAAAATCGGCAGGGACATGGACGCGGATATAAAAGCAAGACTGACCAAATTCTTAAGACAAAACCAGGACGTCTTCGCCTGGACGTCGGCCGAAATACCAGGGATCGACCCACACTTTTGTTGTCACAAGCTAGCCATATGGCCAGGGTCGAAACCAGTGGCCTAGAAGAGGAGGAATATCTCAGATGACAGGCAGAAAGCCCTTGAGAGTCACATTGAAGAGCTCCTTGCTGCCGGATTCATCAGAGAAGTGCAATACACGACTTGGCTCTCGAACGTGGTCATGGTCTTAAAACCAACCGGTAAATGAAGGGTGTGCACTGACTACACCAATCTGAATAAAGCATGTCCTAAAGACTCCTATCCTATGGCTAGCATTGATCAACTAGTGGATAACTCGGCCGGGTACCAGTTGCTTTCCTTTATGGATGCCTACTCCGGCTACAATCAGATTGCCATGCACCCCGAGGATCAAGAGAAAACCGCCTTCATGACGGACAAGGCAAACTATTGCTACAACGTCATGCCATTCGGATTGAAGAATGCTGGAGCTACATACCAACGAATGATGAATCGTGTCTTTGAGGATCAAATCGGACGTAATGTGGAGGTCTATATAGACGACATGATCGTGAAGTCAAAACAACCAGAGGAGCATATCCGGGACCTAGAGCAGACGTTTGACAAATTAAGACGATATCGAATCAGGTTGAACCCGGCCAAATGTGCATTCGGGGTGCCTGCTGGGAAATTCTTGGGTTTTATGCTGACCAACCGAGGGATTGAGGCCAATCCGGACAAATGCAAGGCCGTGCTAGATATGCAAGTCCCCAACTCCAAGAAGGAAGTGCAGCAATTAACAGTTGCTTGGCGGCCCCGACAAGATTCTTACCGAGGTCCGCCGAGAAAGCTTTACCTTTCTTTAAATTATTGAAGAAAGAAACCCAGGAGGATGGAATACGGATTGTGAGATGGCCTTTGAAGAAATTAAGAGATGCTTGGCAACCCCTCCGGTACTAACGGCGGAGCGGGGAGACCTTGTTCTTGTACCTCTCGGTGGGAGATGAAGCGGTAAGCGCCGCCTTGGTAAGAGAAACCGAGGCCGGACGTACACCCATCTACTTTGTGAGCAAGACGTTACAAAACGCCGAGCTCGATATCGAAGCCGGAGAAAATGGCATTCGCATTACTAACAACGGCAAGGCGGCTTCGCCCATACTTCCGTGGACATCGGATTGTAGTCGGACCCGGGGCCAATCCCGACAGATTTTGCACAAACCAGATTTGGCGGGCGCATGACAAGTGGCGATTGAATTGTCCGAATTCGACATCACTTTTGAGGCCCTAAGCAGCGATCAAATCACGGCATTGGCGGACTTCATCGGGGAATTGACTCCGTTGTGGCTAACGAGGAATTTTGGAGGGTATTTGTTGACGGATCTTCCAATCCAAAAGGCAGTGGAGCAGGAGTCATTGTTGAAAGCCCCGAGGGAGTCGCTACTGAGCATTCCCTCCAGCTGGAATTCCCGACCTCCAACAATCAGGCCGAATACGAGGCCCTCTTAGCCGGATTGTCTCAAGCTAAAGAAAGCGGAGCCAAAGGGTTAAGGTGTTCACCGACTCACAACTCGTCGCCGCACGTATCGATGGCGCTATCAAGGAAAAGGCCCCTTGTTGGCCAAATACTTAAACAGAGCAAAAGAGGTAATGACGGAATTCGAAGATGTCATTGTCTCTCATATCCCGAGAGAAGAGAATGCCCGGGCCGATATCCTCTCCAAACTCGCAAGTACCAAAGGTCCGGGGAGTCATAGAACGGTCATCCAACAGAATTTGGCCGAACCCACATGCATCATGACTATCTCGTCCGCCTCGACCGAGAAAACCAATTGAAGATTACCCGGAAAGAGGGATCATCCCAACAGACTCCACGGAAGCAAAGAAGCGATGAGAGAAGCCGCCATCTACACTATGGTCGATGATCGCTATACAGAAAGGAATACACCGCCGATGATGCGATGCCTCGGTGAGTCCGAAGCAAGGTATGTACCGACCGAAATACATGAGGGATGCAACGGCCAACACATGGGCGGCAAGGCTCGGCAAGGAAGGCATTACGCACCGCTATTATTGGCCCACCATGAAGCATGACGCCATGGAAGCCGCCAAGCGGTGTGACGGTTGCGAAACACGCCGGGATCTTATGGCCGCCGCCTACGGAGTTAAAAGGGATGCCGGCTCCCTGGCCCTTCTATAAATGGGGAATGGATATTTTGGGACCATTTAAACCGGCACCTGGACAGCTCAAATGGCTCATTGTCGCCGTAGACTACTTCACCAAATGGATCGAAGCGGAGGCATTAACTACGATCACGTCGTCCAGGATTATGAGGTTCGTTCGTCACAATATCTTTGCTCGATTCGGATACCTCGCTGAAGTCGTCACGACAATGGAACCCAATTCACGGACCATAGATTCCAGGCCTTAATGTCCAACCTGGACATCCAACAACACTTCTCCTTCGTCGAACATCCGCAGTCTAATGGCCAGGCCAAGTCAGCCAATAAGATCATTCTTGACGGGTTGAAGAAACGCATGTTAAAGGCCGACTCTAGCTGGACCGAACAACTCCACAGTGTTCTATGGGGCTACAGGACAAGTGTGCAGTCCTCGACCCAGAAACCCCATTCCAAATGACATATGGATGCGAAGCAATGATTCCGTGGAAATCGGGCAGCCATCATGGAGGAAGATCGAGCGGACAGAAGGACCGGCGTCAAATGACGACGCCTTAAAGACAAACCTGGACCTAATAGAGAGATCCAAGTCACAGCTCATTGCCGGAACTTGCCGCTGCGCTTACTCGCGGTAAAATATAATCGTAAGGTTCGACCACGATCCTTCAACCGGGGTAACCTGTACTTCTGGCGGCCGACATAGGTAATAAGAATTCCCGAGACGGAAAACGCGCAAATTGGGAAGGACCATATCGTGTTAAAGAAAAGCTCGATGTTGGGGCATATGTTCTCGAAATCTTGGCACGGAAGCCGGTTAGAAGGACATGGAATGCCGATAAGCTAAAGATCTATTACAGCTAGGCCAAGGCTACTGCTCGATCATTTCTTACTTTCTCTCATGTTTTTTCCAATTACTTTCCAACTGTTCTTTGCTTTGCATTTGAATAATTTATGACCATTTTTATGCTCTTTAGAGCTGCTTTATTTAATGAAGGAATCACTCAAGGAAAGGCGTCAATGTGCACAATTATTTGCTTAAGCATGAAGCCGAGGCCACTAAGCCCGGCAAAAACTCGACTCCGTGGTACTTATACCCGGTCACAAACATAAAAACATCTAGATGTATGACACCGGCCGTTGTACTCCGACGTGCATTGGTAAGAGCTCGGCGAAAATGCCACACGTGGCCTTCGCGAAATTGACGCGTCAACACTCGCCCGATTTAAGAAAGCGGGCTGTCATTCCGACCTTGATCAAGTCAAAATGTCAGATTTGAGGTAATAGGCACCTCGGTCGACATGTGACGGTCTCGCCCTTAATTCGGTTCCTATCACATTTTTCGGCTAGTCAAGCCGGAATGAGGCAACGATGCGGTTAAGTTAACACCCCGGAGGTTAAGACGTACAACCCCGTCCCACACTCCCACACCTCGGTGTTGGTTGTCGAGTAAACGACTCGTATCCGATACAGTCAAGAAATTTCAAATATGGAATTTAAGAAAAATGGCAAAAGGGCGAATAAATAAATTCATCCATAAGTCATACAAACGTCACGGCACAAAAGCTGGGAAATCTACAAAGTAAAAGGGCACATACGCCCACCAAAACCGAAGTTAAACTCAACTAGAGGGACCGACCTCACGAGAACCCTTGGTCGCCTCACTCTCCGCATCCGACTCTCCTCCTCCCGATTGGGACACGTTGGCGGAAGGGGATTGATATGGAACTAACACTCCATCTTCGACAAAGGCGCGAAAGTCGTAGCTGTCCAAGTTGAGCTCCGTCTTCGGATTCAAAAGTTGGATCTGCTCCAGAGCATTCTCGAAGCAATCGGCGGCGATCGCTTTAAAAGCTCGTCGGACTCCAAGCGCGCCTCGCTGATACGCAAGGGCCTCCTCGGCATCTTTAACCTTAGCAAACAACGTATCACGCTGTTTCTGAAGGGTTCTCACCGCTTCCATGCTCTCGCTCAACGCCTTCTGGACCCGGACACACTTAGAAGCTGACTTCTTCGCCCCTTCTCGCGCCTATTGCAGATCTTGTTCCATCTTCACAAACGCGGCCTTGGAAGCATCCCGTTCAAGTCGGGCGGCGTCCCGCTCCTCCTCCATAAGGTGCGGCTTGGCCTCGGATCGGCCAAAGCCCTTTTTATGGACGCCGCCTCCTCCGAGCCTTTCGCCGGGCCTCAACCTCTCCCCGAGACGCTTTCGCCGTCGTCTATTCTCTCGCATCGGCCGGGGTGTACTTCTCCCTCACAATCACGTAGGCTTGCGGCAAGCCAATAGATTTACACAGTACCGTTCCGCCGCAAGCACCTCCGCAGCGCTAGGCGGGGACAAGGCCCGGCTCTCCATAAATTCCCGAGGGCGAGGAACGCGACGTCCAGCTCATCGGTCACCCCCTTGTCCCATACGAAGCTGCGAGGGAGCAAGGAAGAAGGACGTAAGGGCCCGGTTGAAGGAGGAGGAGGAGGCGAAGTTGGCGAAGGCACCGGTAGAACCGATGCTGAAGGAGCAGTCACAACCTCCGTAGGTACAGTTTCACCGGCCGAGACAGCAATCTGTTTCCCTTTAGAGGTATCAGAAACAACTGCTTGGGGTGATCCGGAGGGTACGGATGGAGCCGACTTGTCAGCGTCTGAAACCTTAGCCTTCTTCGTCATAACAGAGGCATTAGCCTCGGGCACAGTAGTTTTATCAGGGACGGCCCGTTTCCGAGACCGACCACTCGGAGATGCCGCGGCCGGATTCACTTTTTTCAAGTAACCGGAAGGGCCTTCATGTCTTGAGCTGAAAAAGACAGTAAAGGGAAATCGGAATAAACACAAAGTATGCCAACAATATACAAAACATGACCAAAAGAATAAGGAACATGGCAAATAAGGGACTCCTACAAGTAGAAGGGATTGGCCTAGATCCCTCCCCGGATATGAAAAAGGCTGCACTCTGGATGCCATACTTCTCCACGTAGGCATCCAACCTGGGGACGTGAGGAGCCATCTCGGGTAGGAGATCATCTTGCGAGATCTGGAAGGACGAGGGGTGGCTTTGTGGTGACTCTCCATCCAATATAAAGGGAAACGCCACACTACGTCGGCAGCCTCGACCCCCTTCAAAAACCAAGTTGGCCTACCAGGCACGGCGACAACCTTGAAAAACGCGTTCTTAAACCGCTTAAATGAATCGGAGAAGGGCTTCATGAGCTTCCGGTCGAGATTAACGCGGAGAGACACCAGCCCTTTTAACTTGTCACCTTCCTTAGGAGAGCCAGGGGTAAAGGGGCCGAAGTAGTAGAAGAAAAGATTGGTCGAAAGGGGAATTGGAACCGGTAGGAGCGACACGGTTGTTCGAACGCTACAAGATAAGCCCACCCGTTCGGATGAAGTTGAGACGAGGCGAGTCTCGGGTGCATCGGGGCAAGCATTTGGAAATGGGTGAAAGGGAAGCGGACACACCACCCGAGTAAGATAATCCTGGTAAAAATGAAAGAAATTGGGACGCCTACTTCCCGTTCAAGACAAACAGGCTCGTCGGCCTCGGGCGGTGTAGACGCACCCCTCCATGGCGGGTAGATCCAACCGGCAATGTCCGTATCCGACATAATGGACCGGGTCTTCAAGACCTCGTGGGACACCCGGGGGATACCTACGACACGGGCCTCGGGTGGACTAGAAGAGTCCGATGCCTCAGCCTCGGCCTTTTTCTTTGAAGGCAAAGATTTTGGAGCCATTAACCTATATGCAACATAAAATGAAATTAGCAGAGTTGGAAATACCTGGTAAAACAATGTTAGAAGACAAAACAGATGCCGGACTCGGACGAAAGGACACGCCAGAAGAGGGGCCCGAAGGACGCCGATGCCGGCAAGAACCAAGAACCGAGGTAGCTCTGGAGTTTTCGCCGCGCGCAATGTGGAATGAACCCTCGGCCAAGCAGTCCCAGCAGGGGCCGAGATAATCACAGGATAAGGATCCAAGCTCGCAGAGGGTGGACCCTCACAAAAGTTGAGCGGTTGGGCCAACAAGGCAGGAGACCGAAAGCCGGTAAAAGAGCCAACCCCGGCCTGAAAAGGTGATAAGGAAGGAACGTTGTATGCCGGAACTTGGACCGAGGAAGGCGACAGAACTCTAGCAGGTATGGGTTGGGGCCCGATTCATCCGGAAGAACCATTCCCACCTCGAAGTAAAGGCACTGACCTTTCTGCTTTCGGAAGCTCAGTTCCAAGAACCCAATAAGAAGCTCTCGGGTAACAAGTACGAAGAAACTCCTCTTCCTCAGGGGTGAGCGTTGATTTGGGTCTAAGGAAATGCCTATTTCTATCCATCAGAAAAGGAACTAGAACCTAAGAACTACAGGCTTTACGGCAAAAGAGAGGAGCGTATAGGTCAAAGGCAACAAAACCCAGAAACTGATCAACAAGAGATACTCAGAAAACCAGAGGAAGGGGAAAAGTAGATAAGAGACCAGAGGATATCTAAACGGTACGAAATATGCCGTAAAAGAGTAAAGAGAAGGACGGAAAATACCTCCGTGAGTACGAAGAAGGCGACTTGAACAAACGAAATGAGAACAATGGAGTTTTACAGAAGAAACTCGGAGCAAGTTCACAACAAAATGGTAGGCGGGAAATAATGAAAAACGCAAACACGAAGCAAATACTTCATATAAGAAGGAGAGGGAACGCCGGGGGCAGTTCGGTCTTTGAACACGGACACGATGGGAAATGCACAGCATGACGTAAGAGCATTAAATGTGCATGCAAATCGGCACTCGGAGGGGCGCGACGGCTGCAGACCCTTTCCAATCAGGACATGCCAGGTGTAAAGACGCAATGATGGCGCCTACGGAAAGAAGATCAAACGATTTACCCACGAGCGGGGACTAACCACGTAAATCCGAGGTTGCGCCCGGACGCCCGGCGAGCATGACCCGGGCACCACACAAACATCATCATAAGGATAAGCCGCGGCACAAGAAGCCAGGTTGGCTGAAGCACAGGCCCCGGTCACAAACCGGACCAGGAGAATCATACACCTTGGCCGCCCAGAAGCCTGAAGAGCCGAGCCGAGGGGGCAATCTGTTACGGACCGCCCAAAGCCCCCAAGTCCATAGCATGGCCCAAAGGCATAATCCGCTAATCATAGAGGAGATCCGGAAATCCCGGCTAGGCAGAATCCACCCCTATCAGATCGGCCTGTCGAGATACACGCCCCATTAATGACACGTCCCATTAATGGCACATCCCGGATATCCGCTCCATTAATGACACGTCCCATTAATGGCACATCCGGATATCCGCCCCATTAATGACACGTCCCATTAATGGGGTATCATCTAATATCCGCCCTATTAATGGCCCACCATTAATGACGTGCCCCGGATATCGCACCAGACACCTCTATAAATACAAAAGGCAGGTAACAAGGTGCACACATTCTAACCTAGACTATTTACATACAGTCTCACTGTACACACACACCACCCCTTTGTCGTGTACGGTGATCCTACGCTCTCCTGGTTATCTCCTCCATAGATATCCAGGCCAGCCTATCCATCCAAGATCAATCTACCAGCCCTCGGCTGGACATCTGTGTTCTATACCAGAACAACTTTTGTTCTTTTCCTTGAATTATGGCAGGTACAAGTGGTGAAGGTGTTCCTCCTCCTATAGGAGATAACAGATTACTAATTGAAGCCATTACAACTCAAATGCAAAGGATGATGAGGGAACACACAGAGGAGTTATATGAGAGAATAGAAAATCAAGGGAATCATGATGAAGATAGACAGAGAGGGAGGGATGAAAGAAGGAGAAGAAGAGATAATGAGAATGATGCTAAAGAGGATAGAATTAAGGGAGTGAAGCTTAATATACCATCTTTTAAAGGAAAAAGTGATCCGGAGGTCTATTTAGAGTGGGAAACTAAGATTGAGCACTTATTTGCATGTCACAATTATACTGAAGAGAAGAAAATGAAGGTGGAAGCCATGGAGTTTAGTGATTATGCTCTCATTTGGTGGGACCAATTGCAAAAGGAGAGGGTGAGATATGAAGAACCATTGGTGGATATTTGGGTGGAGATGAAAAGGCTAATGAGAAGAAGATTTGTTCCTTCCCATTATCATCGAGACCTTCACAATAAACTTCAAAGACTCAGACAAGGTAGCAAGAGTGTAGATGAGTATTATAAAAAGATGGAGGTGTCCTTGATTAGAGAAAATATTAGTGAAGAACGGGAGGCTACTATGACACGTTTCTTACATGGGCTGAATAGTGATATAAGGGATGTTGTGGAGTTGCAAAATTATGTGGAGTTGGAGAATTTAGTGCAACAAGCTAGTAAGGTAGAACAACAACTCAAGAGAAAGGGTGTCATGAGAAAAAACTCTTCAAATTTTAATTCTTCAAGCTGGAAGGATAGAAATAAGGAGGGAGGTTCTTCATCAAGCAATCCCACTACTACACCTCAAAGGACTCAAACTAAATCCAATGAGATCCCTAAAAAGACAAGGAGTAGTGAAATAAAATGCTTCAAGTGTTTGGGAAAAGGTCACATAACTTTAGAATGTCCAACTAAGAAGACTATGTTACTTAAAGAGGATGGAGAGCTTACTAGTAAGTCTTCTTCAGATTCTTCCTCACATGATGATGAAGATGAGTATATTGAAGAAATAATCCCATAAGGAGATTTGTTTATGGTAAGAAGGATGTTGGGTAGCCAAGCAAAAGACATAGATGATAGTCAAAGAGAGAACATCTTTCATACTAGATGCCTTATCCAAGGAAAGGTATATTCTTTAATTATTGATGAAGGGAGTTGTACCAATGTTGCAAGTGCTAGAATGGTGTCTAAATTGGGCATGGAAACCAAACCTCACCTGCTGCCATACAAGCTTCAATGGCTTAGTGAGGATGGTGAAGTGACCGTAAGCAAACAAGTGGAGGTGAACTTCTCCGTAGGAAAGTATGATGATAGAGTTTTATGTGATGTGGTTCCAATGGAGGCTTGTCATTTGCTTCTTGGGAGACCTTGGCAATATGATAAGAAAGTTATGCATGATGGTTACACCAACAAGTTCTCTTTTGTACATAAAGGACGCAAGACTACTCTTGCACCTTTAACACCAAGAGAAGTTAGTGAGGATAATTTAAAAATGAGAGAAAAAGGAAAGCAAGAGAGAAAAGAGAGTGGAAGAGAGCAAGAAAAAAAAAGATAAAAAGAGAGAAAAACACCAAACTTTTTTATAAAAGAAAAAGAGGTGAAAAATGCAATGCATTTGAAAAAGCCAATGCTCTTACTTTTGAGTAAAGAGAATAATTTTACAGATGTAAGTCCTACTAACTCTCTTCCAAATGAGGTTTCTAATTTGTTACAGGAATTTAAAGATGTTTTTCCTAAAGAGATACCTCACGGACTACCACCTCTAAGAGGCATAGAACATCAAATTGATCTCATTCCAAGAGCTACTCATTATTCTCCTTTTGAAATTGTTTATGGCTTAAACCCTCTCACTCCTCTTGATTTACTGCCTTTGCCTAACAACTCTGTTTTTCAGCATAAAGATGGTAAGAGTAAGGCTGAATATGTGCGGAAACTACATGAGAAGGTAAAGAAAAACATTGAAAAAAAGGTAGAGAGTTACGTCAAGCAAGCGAACAAAGGAATGAAAAAGGTAGTGTTTGACCCGTGGTGATTGGGTTTGCGTTCATTTGAGAAAAGAGAGGTTTCCGCCCAAAGGAAATCTAAGCTTCAACAAAGGGGAGATGGTCCTTTCCAAGTGCTATCCAAGATTAATGATAATGCCTATAAAATAGATCTCCCTGGTGAGTATGGTGTAAGGGCTACTTTTAATGTAGCTGATTTGTCCCTTTTTGATGTAGGAGAAGGGGATTATAATTTGAGGACAAATTCTTCTGAAGAAGGAGGGAATGATGAGGACATAGGAGGCAGCATGACCAAGGCAACAAACTTGGAGGACATAATGATACACTTAATTCAGATTGAAGACCTTGAAGAATAAGCCTCAATGGATATGCATGAAGGCTTCAATTTACTTGGCCCAAATTCTGCACTTAGTTTTATCTTTCTTACATTTAGTTAAACTTTTGTAATAAGGCTTATTGGGCTTTGTGTGTAAGCATATTTAGGTTAAACTTAATATGGATGTTGTCCACTATATAAGGGAACACCATAGCTTTTGGGACGGCAGATTTGAATTCAGAGTTAACCTTTTTGGTGAGAGACAAGCTTCTCTAGGGTTCTTTTGAGAATCTTTGAATTTATCAAGAGCATCAATCCTTGTGGCGTTCTTGGGCTTATCAATTCTTTGGAATTGTGGCGCCTACCTATAATCCATAAACTTCAGTTTTCGTTCTAAATTTCTTGGTTTTGTATCTCCAGTTTCCCTTATCCTTTTTCGGTGTTTCTTGAGCCAAAATCGTGCTTCAGAAAGCCATCTTTCACCTCATTTTGGAAGCGCTCGAATCCGAGGTCTGTAGCGTGAGATACGTTCCATTCTTATCAGGACGTGCTGGAGGCTGAATTTCCGATGCGAATTTCCATTCCTAGTTGATCCAATCATCCTTTCCTTTCGGGAATCATATCAAAGACTAAACGTGACTCTCATGGTAACTTGGAATGTTACAAGGCTAGACTAGTTGCAAAGGGATTTACTTAGAAAGATAGCATTATCTATAAAGAGACTTTTTCACTAGTTTCTAAGAAGGATTCTCTAAGAATCATTGTCATTAGTGGCTCATTATGATTTAGAGTTACACTAGATGGATGTGAAAACTGCCTAAGAAAAGGAAAGGAGCACTTGGTGTGCAAATTAAAGAAATCAATATACGGACTTAAACAAGCTTCAAGACAATGGTACCTTAAGTTCAATGATACTGTTTTTTCCTTTGGATTTAAAGAAGACACTGTTGATTGGTGTATATATCTGAAGGTCAGTGGAAGTAAGTTTATATTGCTGATTTTGTATGTTGATGATATCTTGCTTGCAACTAATGATCTTGGTCTTTTAAATGAGATTAAGAAGTTTCTCTCAGTATCTTTGAAATGAAAGATATGGGTGAGGCAACTTATGTGATTGGGATAGAAATATTCCATGATAGATCAAAAGGATTGTTGGGCTTGACTCAGAAAGCATATATTAATAAAGTTTTGGAGAGATTCAGAATGGAAAATTGCTCATCATCTCCATTTCCAATTCAGAAAGGAGATAGGTTTAATCTCATGCAATGTCCTAAAAATGAATTGAAATGAAAAGAAATGGAAGCAATTCCGTACGCATCACTAGTTGGGAGCTTAATGTATGCTCATACTTATATGAGACTATATATTGGTTTTGCAATGTTGGGAGATGCTAGAGTGATCCTGATATGGATCATTGGAAAACTACAAAGAAAGTTATGATATATGTCATTTCATGATTTAACAAAATATCAATAATTTTGCGCATGATCTTGGCTAAAAGATTTCATATATATTGGTTACATCATAAGTCATGGTTAAGGATGAAACTAATACGAGTTATGGCGATTATACATTAGTATATCGACATAGTCCCTTCCATGTACTACTTTATTAGTCTTTCTCCTTGACATGACACTTTAATTGAAGTAACTTTAATATCCATCAATAAAGTTTTCATAGCAGACAAATCCTGTTTTCCAACAACATCATTTATGCATGCATACATAAACTTGAAAACAAGAGAATCTCAGAAACAGATATATAGTAATGAGCTCAAAGTGTCAATGACCAATACATAACAATAATTTTAACATTCGCTAGCAGACATAATACCCGTACTATACACATGATCAGTGAATGTCTTGGGCGGTAATCCCTTTGTTAAGGGATTAGCTATCATAGGATTGGTGCTAATATGTTCTATTGACACTCTATGTTTCTAAACCTCTTCCTTAATGGCAAAGTATTTCCAATGGAAACGTTTTTTTTTTCTCATGAGCCAATTTCAAAATTTCCAAATACTTTCATTCGGCACACAGTAAACTCTAAATAATTCATAAAGCAAAAAATAAATGCAGTCATAGAAATTCCTATTTCAAACAAGAATCCCACAACAATAATATGTGTACTTTCAATTCAATAAATCAACATTACTTGTTTGAAATTCATTTCACTCATTTCACATACTTTTGAAGATTAATAAATTCATTCAAGAACAAATTCAAAAGTATCATTCATGTATCAATACAAGGTTCATAATTGGAAAACCATAAATTCTAAAACTAAAAGCTTTGATACCACATGTAAGTTTTCTATAATTTCATACTCAAACATCAAGTAATATGAACATGAATAAGGATCTTAAGAACTCATGATTTCCACAACACTACATGTTTAAGTCAAGATGCACTAACCTCTATCCATAATTGCCAAATCGATACTTTATAATATGTGGCTTGCAGTACGATAATTGAAACATTTATCATTCTCTTTACCCTTCATTATACGCTCTCTCTTCTCGATGAAAAACTAGAGGCGTCTCTTATGGTTAGAGAGAGAATGGACAAGTTCTATCCTTTAAATAACTTATGTATCCAAAAGACTGTACATCCTATGGATATAACTACTCCCATTAAGCAGTCAAGAAACCTCTTCTCAAAAGTCATTTATTAATAGTCATTTAGCCTATTCATTAATTATTAAATCATATACATTTATCACAACCACATGAGACATTTCTTACAGTTTGATCCCCAATGAAATATGTGAGATGTTGCTCACAAAAAATATGCTATACTACCTCCAATTACATCTATTAACTAAAAGGGATTAAGGAATGAAGATTTAACATTAGAACCAATTTACCTTAGCCTTATTTGCTGATTTTTTGATGGTGTTGAGGCCTTCAATGAATTTTCTGCCGTTAAAGTTCTTAGTAGCACGTAAACAATCTATCTTTAATTTTGCCTTTTTCAATAATTAAGAGATATAGAGGTAATTTAGCATAAATTCTAAATCCCTATTTGTGTTATATAACCTAGAGTAAAATACATCAACCTCCCCTCTATTTACTCTAAATTACAAAGACCTTCCTTCTATTTTGAAAACCTATATGAATCTCCCTTGAAATCAAAATATATGTTGCATAAACTCCCCTTCTAGTTCTGAGATTCAACTTGCATCCATCTAACCATTAGTTGACCATTAAATCACAACGTTGACTTATTATTTTGACCAAAATACCCCCTTTTAAAATAAATATTACTCAATAATCATGTAATCTTTGGAAAAAATAATCATTTAATCACATATCTTTATTCATGGTTTTAAAGAAGTTAGTATACATTTTTATATTTTTGTCATACTTTTAAATTGATCATATTATAAATTTAATTATTTTTTTCATTATAAATTTTAATTTCTAATAAATTTAAATGTTTAATCTCTTTTATTTATTAAACTTATCGTGTAATTTTTAAATACGCATGATGATGTTTTGCAATAATACATACATACATATATTTAATTAAGTTATATAATTATAAAATGATATTATTATGAATTTCGCATATTAATGTCTTATAATTTAAAATTTTTGAGAATATTTCATTAAACATATATTCTTAAAAATAATTACTCAAATTTTGAACAAGTTATTAATATTTACCACATAAACAGATTACTAAAAATTATTCTAAATTGAATGTAGTAAAAATATTAAATAGATCATTAATGAACATTAATATTAAAAGATAAATTAAGGAATTGGAATAATGAGGGGTAAATAAGTAAACAACATTTATTTTATTATGGTTTTTAATTTAAAAATATACTTGAAGAATCTAGTTAGAATATTCTTTAATGGTGTTAATGATTTAGACTCAAGTATTTTTTTTTAAATAGAGGGGATGTCCATGTAATTAAAGCAAAATAGAAGGGTGGTTAGAGTATTTTACTCTATAACCTAATTAATAATTTGTTAAATGTAGTAACCCAAATTAGAATTTGGGTATTTCAACCGTCTTTATATGGAATTCTCCTTTTTTTTTTTTAAATCCAAATAAAATTATTTAGGGAGAATTATAATAAAGGACCTAAGAAAAATAATATTTATTTAGAAGGACCATAAAAATGGTAATTATTTTGAAGGACCAAAAATTAAAACATTAATATAAAGAGACTAAATTGCCCTTGGTCAAATTTCCTATATTATCTCTAATTAAATTAGAATCGAAGTGATTGATTGAAAATGATAAATAGAGATCAAATCGAATCCTGGAATATGCAAGTTAGAGTCTCTATTGGTAACTTTTTATCTCTCTGTGAAGACTGAAGAAGAAATCGTAGGTTCTTTCATCCACAAAGATCTCTCAGGCGTCCTCCCCTCTGTTCCGTGATCTTCAAGTTCTTCTTCCTGATAATTTGTTATCTCATTTTCCTTTAGTTCGGTTCTTCTTGTTATAATCATTAAAATCTGATTAATCCTTGCCCCCGGCTTTGTTTGGGAGTTCCATTTTGGAGGGAAAGGGAAGGGAAGGGAGGGTTAATGGAACTCCCAAACAAAGCTTAGTATTGTATATTTTTCAAACTTTTGTTTTGAATCACCGAAACCAATTCGCATGGTCCATCATTTTTCTTTCTTTATGTGGAATGGAAGGTTGCCATATATTATTGTTCAAAAAAAAAAAAAAAAAAAAAAAGTTTCGCAAACATTGACCTGTAGGTTTTTTTTTTTTTTTTTTTTGGTTAATTAGATATTTCATTCCAAAAAAGGTTGCTATATATTATTGTTCCAAAATTTTTTTCTATTTCTCACCTTTATTCAAAAATTGTAGAACCAAAGACAATTTAATTTTTATATTAATGTTTTAATTTTTGGTCCCAAGTCCTTTATTATTCTCCCATTTATTTAATGTAATACAGATATATGGAATAAAAGAATATATAGAAATATGTACAAGAGCAGGACGGCCCACGAAGAAGAGGGAAACCAACGTGAACAAATTAACTACTTTACGACGTATCGTATCCACTCCTCAGTCACAGTTGATTGGTTCCTATTCCTAACGCCCTCACCCTCCTTATTGCCGAATTCACCACCACGAACATCATCAATCCACTGTATTCTCCTCGATTCTTTTGCCTTTGACCCTCCTCATTTCCATGTGAATTCAGTTTTTGGATCTTCTTCCTCTCCTCTGTAAATGGCTGATGTTATTCGATTACAGTATCAGCCACTTCGATTCTCTTCTCTCTTTCCTTCTTTTCCTTCGTCTTTCAGAAATTCACCTCCTGTTCAGTACTCAACTAAGAGGGTTTTCCCTCTTTCGTGTTCTTCTGTTGCTGCTGGTCTCGCCTCACTTGCTTTTACTCCCAGAAAGCGGCTTCTTTCCTTCAAGGTGCATTTTTTATTTTACCCTTTGATTTATCTTTCTTTTTCCTTTTTCCGGTGCCTCATTTATAATTTGGCTATTCTCTAAACGGAGTTGTTCTTGGAATGAAGTAATTTGATAGCCCTTGGTATTAAAATATTGTCTAAGTACGCCTTCGCCTATCTCGTTTGACGTGTGGATGCGGCTTCCACACCGAAATTCCTGGCTTTGCGTTGGCAAAGTGTGACCTTTGTTCCGCTGTCTGAAGCAAGGACCACCGGTTTTCGATTTTGGGGGTGGCATGTTGCTTTTTCAGTTGCGTTTTGCAATATTAGAACTGCAACTATGGTTGCCTAATAAAAATTAAGCCCTTGGAGTCATGACATTTGGATGATTATTCTCTAAATTAAGCGCATCAGGTGACATATTGTTCCAATGATTTAATAAGTGGGGAGAAAACACTACCTTAAATTATGGGATGTTTTATGTGACCTTTTGCTTTAGATTCAGGTATTAGTCAGAGTGATCGCTGTATAATTTTTGAAACAGCTCCCAGGGCAATGCTTGTTAGGGCTCTTGTATGCTCTAATGTACTCTTTTGGTTGTGATACTGTATAGTAAGAAGAACTCAATTATTATGTTCTCTCTTGATTGTGATATATAGTAAGTTGAACTCAGTTACATGTCTGTGGAGATCACCAGTGAACTATATGGTAAGTCAAACTCAACTACGCCATAGTCATTCTCAATTCATCTGTGACAGGTGATTGTAAAATTCCTGCCCTTAGCGCATCAGTTAGGCATGGATGATGTTATGTCCATTTGCTGCTTTTTGGGAGGCTGCTTTCAATTTGAGGTTTATCTGCACTTGGTTCATTCATTCTATTTAGTTGTCCTCATGAAGGAGCCCTGATGAAATGGCTTATTAAAACAGTTAAACTTGTAAATCAATGATAATTGCTTTATTATTCTGACCTTGCTTTTCCTCTTATTGATCAAGAATTTGTAAGTGTCTAAGTGATGTAAGTTGATTGTTTTGGATAATATTCCAGAGGGACCCTTTTAGTAGTGTAGACAAATGAATGTAAGTTCATCATTTGGGAAACCTGTTCATAAAAAACTCATGCCTAAAGTGAACAATTGAATATAGCTGTGATTGGGTTTTCTAAGTCGTTAGTTCAACTTTTTGCCTACAGTTTCTGAGTCAAATATATCATCTATGGGTTGCTTTATTCCCAATGTCCATTTCTAACTGCTTCTTATGTCTTTGTTCACACTTCATTTCAGGTATGTGCAACTGTTGCTGAAACTAATCAGCCAAAATGGTGGGAAAAGAATGCATCAAATATGGTTGACATTCACTCCACTCAAGAATTTTTGGATGCTTTAAGTCAAGCAGGAGATAGACTAGTCATTGTCGAATTTTATGGCACTTGGTGTGCTTCTTGTCGAGCATTATACCCAAAGGTACTCTTACTAGTTCTGCTCTTATCATTATAGCTTTTAGTTTCTGGTGAATAGTTATTTATTTAATTTTTTTAATATTTACTCTTATTTGCACCTTTGTAACTTGCGCTAAAGAATGTAAATGATTAAACTATCATCCCTCTGATACTCCTTATCATTCAAAAAATATATTGATTGTATTGCCTGATATCTGGTTAATTATAGTGAGTGAAATCCCAAGTGTTGTGGATGTTTCCTAAGCTCCAAACATTCTTAATAATTTATTCCATACTTGTATTATTTTTATCAGCATAGATTAAAATGAATTAGATTATAGAGTTCATGCTGATATGATAGTGTCTGAGCATCTTTATTAATACAGCCTGTAGGTATACCATAAATGTTGTCACTGTGATTTTGATAGTGCTCTAGGTCACTTCTACAGAGCTTTTTCCTTCTGTGAAAAATTGTTATTCTGGAAAAGGGATTAGTAACAAATATAAGCAAATGCTCAAGTTAAATTTCAAAAAAAAAAAAAAAAAAAAAAAAAAAAAAAAAAAAAAAAAGAACCCTTTATGGGTTGCCATAGTATACCTGGATTTTGGGGATCGTACTCATCTGCAAGTGTAATTATTATCCTGGAAAATCGAAGTCTTCAAATGATATAATGCATTTATTTATTGAAGATGTGGTTTCTTGCCTTGTGAAATTAGGGACTTCTTTAAGAGAAGATAACTCCTGACTCGAATGTTTTTTGTGTTGTCTTATTTTTTGACTAATAAGCTAAGCTTATTGACCTAGTGTTTAAATCATGTTACAGCTGTTTTGAATTTTGATATTTTTCTATAATGTGTATGTCAGCTCTGCAGAACAGCTGAAGAACATCCGGAAATTGTATTCCTAAAAGTAAATTTTGATGAGAACAAGCCAATGTGTAAAAGTATGAATGTAAAAGTACTTCCTTACTTCCACTTCTATCGAGGGGCTGATGGGCAGCTGGAGTCATTTTCATGTTCACTTGCCAAGGTAAGTCTGCTAACCTTGCTCTTTATAATAGAACAAATATTATTGGAGAGATGAAAGAGAAAGGTGCAAGAGGCAGATAAGTTTAGCTCATTGATTTGGTGTTGTTTCTTTCCTGAGAAATACCATGTAAATCCAACTATCCAATCCCAATTATTTGCATGGGAGAATTCCTTGAAGAAGCCATTGTTAGAGCCCTATAGAGAGCTCTAAAGTGAAGCTGTGAAACTAGCATATATTATTGTAGAAAATAGAGACAAATAATCTGAATTCCATACGTATTCATGTACACAAGAGGGATATATATACACAAGAGAGGGGTCTTAGAGTTAATAGGCCCATTATGACTAATTATGAATATTTCCTAACACTCCCTCAAGTTGGAGCATAGATGTTAATCAAGCCCAACTTGTTACAAAGATAGTCAACCTGAGTCCCATTTAAGGCCTTAGTCAAAAGGTCAGCCAATTGGTCACTAGACTGTACATGCCCCGTAGAAATAAAGTTGATCTTATCGCGTACAAAATGACAGTTAATCTCAATATGTTTCGTATGTTCATGAAACACAAAGTTGGAGGCTATGCGTAGAGCAGCTTTATTATCACACCACAACTTCGCTGGTAATGACGTGGCAAGACCAACCTCCTTCATTAACTAGTGAATCCACACAATTTCCTGTACTGATTGAGCCATAGCTCTATACTCAGCTTCTGCACTCGACTTAGAAACCACATCTTGCTTCTTACTCCTCCATGATACTAAATTTCCACCCACAAACACACAATATCCCGTGGTGGATCTTCTGGTAGCCTTTGACCCTGCATGATTTGCATCACAAAAACATTCAATCTTGTTGTGACCATGATTCGTATAGAGTACACCACGACCAGGTGAGCCCTTTAAATAATGTAAGACATGCTTCAAAGCTTCCCATTGAGCAACGGTTGGTGCAGTCATGAATTGATTAAGCACACTAACTGGAAAGGTCACATCGGGGCGCGTTACCATGAGATAGTTCAATTTCCCAATTAATCTACGGTATCTCTTAGGATAGGCAAACGGCTTGATTTTCTCAAGATCAACTTTCTTTCTTACATCCTCAGGTAGCTCATCAAACGGTATGTTGTCATCAATGTCTAAGAAGGGATTAGGAATCATGGGAAAGCTACTCGGTGTTGCTCTGAGTTTCCCGGTTTCTTTTAACAGATGAAGAACATATTTTCTTTGTGTCAAAAGGATGCCTTTCTTACTTCTCATAACCTCTATCCCAAGAAAGTATTTTAATGGACCCAAATCCTTTGTTTGAAAATGAGAATTAAGAAAGGCCTTAACTGATGAGATTCCTGAAGCATTGCTGCCCGTAATGACAATATCATCAACATATACACTAACAGAATCATGCCAACATCTGTCTGCTGATAAAACATAGAATGGTCACACTTACTCTGACTCAGGCCAAATTTCTTAACCACGGAGCTAATCCTGTCAAACCAAGCACGAGGGCTCTGCTTCAAGCCATACAAAGACTTCTAAAGATGGCATACCTTCCCTCGCTCCCCCTGAGCAACAAAACTAGGTGGTTGCTCCATGTATACTTCCTCAAGAAGATCACCATTCAAGAACACATTCTTAACATCCAACTGATGAAGATGCCAACCATATTGGCTGCCATAGAAATGCAGAGGCGAACAAAGGACAGTTTTGCCACAAGAGAGAAGGTTTCCGAACAGTCAACACCATAGGTCTGAGCATAACTCTTGGCAATCAATCGAACTTTCAAATGTTCCAAGGTGCCATCAACTTTTGTTTTGACCGTGAACACCCACTTACACCCGATAGCCTTCTGGTCAAGAGGAAAATCAACGAGATTCCAGGTACCGGCCTTATCAAGGGTCACCATTTCTTTGTCCATCGCAAGCACGCCAACCGGGAGGAGTCAAGGCTTGTTGGAGAGTAGTGGGAACAGTTAGAGAAGGTCTGATGAACAATCTCCTGTAACCATTGTAAGCCCAAGACAATATCGTAGGTGTTGATTTCCATCACCCGCAAGTCAAATGAAAATTCCTGATTCTGCATTGTCCACTGAAAATCCTTCCAAACCCCATAAATCTTCAGTCGAGCGCCTCCTGCCACCTCTACTTCACCTCCTGACTGTGGAGGCGCCTTCCACCCTAGTCTTCTTGCCAACTTATAGTCGAGATAGCCATGCGAGGCTCCGTTATCAATGAGAATCTGGATTGGTCGACGGCCTGCATGACCTTGAATTCTCATGGCAATAACTCCCGCACTTCCCTGCATGGCATGAAGAGATATTTGAAGGCACTCCTCCCTGTCTAGCGTTGGTTCCTCTTGTAGTGCCTCTTCGGTAGGCCCTGCTGCGTCATCCCCTGTTTCATCCATGTCAAGCTCAATTAATTGCAGTTGCAACCTTTGTCGTTGGGGGCATGTATGGCCTCGGAAGTAAGGCCTCTGACAATAAAAGCATAAATTCTTGGCACGTAATTCGTCCAATTCATCATTGTTAGCCGATGGATTGCCCCTTACATTAGATGCCCCTGCTCTCGCTGTAGAAATCATCGATGAACCCACAGTCGTCCCCGAGTTACCCCTATTCACGTAACCAGTGGGTCTGCTTCCCGTCGTCGGGTTGCTAAGAACCCCCGAGGACCCCGCCGGTACCGCTGGGCCCTTCGTATTTTGCCATTGAACTGATGGCGTTGAGACGCTATTGTTGGTCCATCATGGCCATGATTTCACATTCCCTTCACTGCCACGATTATACTCATAAATCTTGGCAATGCTTCTTGCGTCTTGTAATGACCTGGGTCGCTGAAGGCGTACTTGTCGACCACAATCTTCCCGGAGGCCCTCGATATAGGCCTGAACGACATGATCATCTTGGAGGCGCAACTTACAGCGGAGGACGTCGAACTCATCATTATAATCATCCAAGGAACCGGTTTGATATAGGCGTTTGAAGTCGCCCATGGGTGATTCATAAGGGGAGACAAATCGTGTTCGTATCGCGATCTTGTATTCCCGCCATGAGACAGGACGTCCATTTTCTTCCTCCATATACGCCTGGTGCCATATGTATCCCTTCTCGTCGAGATTGACGCTGGCTAGTTGGACCTTCCAATTCTCTAGCGTACCATCCAGATCAAAGTATCGGTCGCAATTATAGAGCCATCCCATAATATCTTGGCGTTGAAAACGTGGGAACTCCATCTTGGTCAACCTGGTCGGTGGCGCGTAGTCGTCGCCCTCCTGTCGATCCCTTTGTGCTCGCCGTTGGTCCTGACGTCGGTGTTCGTCGTGGTTTGGAGGATCCTCATTGGGTGGTCGCTGTTCTTGGTTAGCCGCTAACTCTGCAACTCGATCTGTCAGGGCCTGTATCGCCGCTGGGATTCTCGCTACCGCCTCTTCCAGTGCACGAACGCGTGTATCCATTGGGTCCGACATTGTTAGTCGCGAAATTTGTGCTCGTGTTTCAACCATCCAACACGTGATAATCGCGTCTCGGCGCCGGAACTGCAAGCTACGATCGGACTGACTGTGGTTAAGTCTGTAAATCGCCGGTGAGTTTGAAAGAATGAGTCTTGTCAGTCTTTTCACGTTCTTGAGACACTGGTTCTGTTTTCTTGGTTACGTCTGACTACCCGACTGAGTCGTAATGAAGGAAACGAACCCAGACGTGTTGCAGACTTGGTAGAATTGACAGCGGTGAGCCGAGGATGACTCCGCTCTGATACCACTGTTAAGGTAGTTGTAGAAGAATAGAGGAATTGGGAATAAGAAGTCGAGGAGTTGGGAAAAGAAGAGGGAAGAAGACGAGACACTCATGTCCGTTATTTTCATTCACACCGGTACAAAACGATTTACAATTCCTTAGGCTTATCTATTTATAGCGATATAACGGGAGTCATTCCCAAGATCTTATTTATTTATTTATATCCTAATCCTAACCATTAACAGGCCTCATAGCATTAGTGTCGTGCCTTTTAATCTGAACCATTAATCACTAATCTCTTATGTGGCCCCATAGCATTAGTTTCGTGCCTACTAAATCCCTAATTATCTAACCTAACTAATTATCTACACCCTACATAACAGAACTGATATCGGATCAGACATCGAAGCAGTCATTGGTGGGTCATGAACCTGGTCGATGACATTACTCGCCCTAGGGCGTTTCTAATAAAAATGATAGATAGGTAGTTTAACAGGTGCCAAGTCAGATGCTTGCACTGGTGGTAACTGAACCGTATAGACCAAGAGATCATCAAGACTGTCGGAAGTGTCATCGATAGAGACAGGAGATGGGGGTGGAGTAGAGACAAGAAAAAATGAAGTTGACTCATGGAATATGACATCTGTAGACACAAGATAACGCCGAAGAGTGGGAGAATAGCATTGATAACCCTTCTGAACCCTAGAATACCCAAGGAAGACACACTTAAGAGACTTGGGATCAAGTTTGGTAACAGTGGGACGAACATCACGAACAAAACAGAGACAACCAAAGATTCTAGGGTCAACAGGAAAGAGGGGTTTTGAAGGAAACAGGGTGGTGTATGGAGTGGCACCATTGAGGATAGGAGAGGACATACGATTAATAAGGAAGCACGCAGTAGACACGGTGTTAGCCCAAAAAGGCTTAGGAACATTCATTTGAAACATGAGAGCCTGAGCAACCTCTAATAAGTGTCGGTTCTTACGTTCTACAACACCATTTTGAGCCGGTGTATCTGGACAGGAGGACTGATGAAGCATGCCATGCTGGAGCATATAGATTTGAAATTGAGCAGAAAAATATTCTTTAGCATTGTCACTTTGTAAGATTTTTACAAAGACACCAAACTGAGTTTTGATTTTAGCACAGAAGTGGCAAAAGTGAGAACAACTCAGAACGAGTTTTCATGAAATAAAGCCCGGTGGTATGAGAGAAATCATCAACAAAAGTAACAAAGTATCGAAAGCTAGGCTTGGACTCAACATGACATGGACTCCAAACATCAGAATGGCCTAAATCGAAAGAAGACACAGCTTGTTTATTAACGCGAGGTGCCAAATGAACACGATGATGTTTAGCAAACTGACCTGACTCACATTCTAAAGACGACAAATGATGGAATTGAGGATACATTCTCTTCAAAGAAGACAAAGGCACATGACCTAAATGACAATGAATGTCAAAAGGGGACGAACCACCAGAGCAAGCATTTGAACGTGGTACCTGATCCTCAAGGAAGTAATGGCTGCCAGATTCATAGCTCCTACCAATAACTCGCTTCATCGTGAGATCCTAAATCAAACAATGGTCAGGAAAGAGAGCGATGAAACAGTTTGATTGTCGAGTGAGTTTGCTAGGAGACAAAAGATTAAATACAAGGTCAAGGACATTAAGGACATGGGATAAGGAAACAGATCGGGTAGGTTGGGCAGTGCCAGAGCCAAGTACACGAGGATACGAACCGTTGGCAATTGGTATACTAGAAGGAGTGGCATAAGACACATACAAAGAAAACAGATGGTGGTTACCTGTCATATGATCAGTAACACCATAATCGATGATCCACTTCGAGGAAGAAGTAGCAAAACTGGAGGCAATATTACTTGTACCAAGAGCAATTGAAGAACTAGATGTAAATGCAGCCATCGAGCCTCACTAGGAGAAAGTTGAGCAACACAACAAACAATGGAGGAAGTACCAAACAACAAATAATGAAGATGGCAACCAACACACACTATCCGAGCAAGAGCACCAACAGTGAGCAGAAAGCCTCACCAAAGAAGATAGTACCGAGAAACCAAAGAGAACAGCGACCAAACAATTCTCTGAACGTCTCACAAGATATTAACACCAAATGGCACAATGCTCCAAATGTCTCACAAGAGACCAAACGCCAACCGAAACACCTCACCGAAGGTAAAGAACGAACAAGTGACCACCAAATAAGAAGTGATTGTCAAACACCTCACACCAGAGGCAAAAAGAAGAGAACTCAACAAGAAGAAGCTGAAAAACGCACAAACCCAGACTTGAAACAACGGACCAGCAACAAGAAGAAGGAACCCAGATCTGCAAACCTCGTGGAATGAACACAAAACCACCCGAAAGGAATCGGGGTCAGTGATTCGACACGAACGGTGGAGGTCTTCGTCAAAAACGGTGTCACGCGCGCTCCCACGTGCCGGTGCGTGGAACTCCGGCGAATTTGGCGGTGGCGCGTGAGGACTACACGATGGTCGGATAATGGTGAATCTCCGGAAACGGGCTGAATTGACGACGGAGAATGCAACTGCATGGCGCGTGTGGACAAAATTGAGCCACCACTGAAGCCCTTAATACAACAGAAACAGAGGGGACAGGAACAGACGCAGATCTGACTGACAGAACGGTGAACAAGAAAAAATAATTTCAGAGAGCCTAAGCTCTGATACCATGTAGAAAATAGAGACAAATAATCTGAATTCCATACGTATTCATGTACACAAGAGAGATATATATACACAAGAGAGGGGCCTTAGAGTTAATAGGCCCATTATGACTAATTATGAATATTTCCTAACAATTATAACAACTGTAGGAACTAAGAAGCATACCTAAAAAATGAGAATTTCTACTTCTATTCTTGTCAACCGGAATTGCTCTGAACCAAAACGACTGATCTCAAGACAGTAATCATTTTATTCCATATAGTTGTGGCTGTTGAACGCTGTAAAATAGAGTGTAGATACTGCTGCCCAAATAGGAGACTTCTTCTAGGTAGCTTTGGATTTTGATAGCTATTCAAATATAGTATTAAAAGATGAAAAATCTAGCCAAAACATAAGTCTAAGCCAAATTTAGCTGCAAGTTTCTGGAAAATAGAAGAATAAAGCAAAAATCACAGCACACACACTCACTGTTTCACTAACATTTGAGAGGCTAGAGTCTCTCCCTCACAATATTCTCTGTCTATATGCCGCACACAGCCCCTTCCCCTTCCCTCTCTCTCTGACCGCACACGCTCTACATGGGCTGGCATTGGCCCAATAGATAAGAGCCCATTAGCTACTGGTCTATCATTACCTGGCCCTCCAAGCTTACATTAATCGTTAAGGTGAAAATTAGAATTAATTATTAGTAGCTTCCTCCCTTTCTGTACCCTAAGCTTTATGTTTTTTTTTTTTTTTTTGGAGTTTTTTTTTTTTTTTTTTTGGGGGCCGGGGGGGGGTGTTGTGGGCGTGCTTCTCCCTTCTTTACAAGGAAGGGCGAGGTTATGGGTAAAATTTTAGAATAACTGTCTTTTTTTCATATTATTTTTATTTAGTGACATAAAATTTTTTAAGATTACTTTTTTTCCCCATATGATTGTATTTTTGTTTATTTTACTAGTGTGCGAAAAAAATCATTCAGCCCTGTTTGCTTGTGTACACCAAGAGGAATAATTGAATTTCATATCGAACCTTTGATATAGATGGTTCAGTCTCTACAATGGATTCTGTAGAAATTATATCAACATAGGCATGAGACTCTTCATATACAACAAAATCAATTGTAGAAGCCCAATGTTCGATGAAACTAAGTTGAAAAGCAACTGTTACTTTGCTGAGAGCGACTCTTTCAATAGAAATTATTGGCAAGAATAATTGAACAGGCATAGATTTCCCAAGAAGACCGCTAATACTGATCAGTCCATCAATTCTGTCACTATGTTCCTCCTGTCCGAAACTATGAACCAGAAATAAAATTATAATAATCTAGATGGCTAGGGGTGCTTCAAAGTGTTCAAATGAAGAAGCCCAGTAATTTGCCTCAAACACCCACACTAATAATCTGCAGTCTCTCTAATTTCTCCTTTTCTTGGTATAGCTACATCATACGAGGTAGAAAACACACCTTGCTTGCTCAAACTACAAGCGGAACCAAAACCAGTCCCTTTCTATTAAATTCATTTTGCTCCAAGGAAGTCAGAACGCACAAGCAGTCCCTTCATATTCACTAATGCTCCGGGAAATTTTAAAGCACAATCAGTTCCTTCCTATTCATCCTCACATGGCCATAAAACCTTCTCGGCTCTTGTTTTCTTGTTTTATTTATCTCTAACAAGTATAAAAATGCGCACTTCTTTGCTATTCATGTGGTGTCGTCATTCAAAAGGCAATTAAATTCTCCTTGATGGCACAACACTGCAAGAGAGCTTGGACCAACTCACTTGGGGGAGTCTTTTGTCCCACGAGCAACCACCCAATCCTTGCTTAAGGATTCTCTTTTCCCTCTAGGTTTGAATAGCCTTGGGCCATTTCACAAATTGGGTCAAGTCTCTCTTAGAAGATAATGCCTCTCCTGTCCCAAATTGCTTTGGTTGCTTCTCAAATGGCGGGATGACAACCTTTTCCTACTTCTCTTTAGCAGCTGCAACTAAAGCTTTTTTCCATATCTTTTGGGAGCCTTAGCTGCTGGTTCACTGAACTTCAAATTTACAATGAATGAAGCCCTTGCCACTTGGAGCCTCTGTTTCCAAAGTCATCCTTGTCATACGAGTGGGTCTCGCCAGTGACAACACCTTTGTTGTCTTGGTGCTCATTTAGAATCACGATTCATAATCACGTTCATGGAAGCTTGGATAAAACTCCTATCACATACTTACCTTATACACCTTAAATTACACTTGAAAAGCTGTTTTGAAGGCTCAAGTTTCCATTCTAAACAAGCCCTTTGTCCTTGTCTCTCTTGCTCACGTTGCTGAGGAAAAAGAACACTTCATTTTAGCTTTGGTTTGGTAGGTTCACATGTTGGGTAGGGTCAAAAATAAATAAATTAAGCTGAGTTAATTGTGGGCCAAACTACTGCTATTGCTAGGAAATGTCAATATGGCCCCATATGTTTTTCTTCCCACCTGTATTTAGGGCTTCTGCCCCATCTGATCTGTTTGACTCGCTCAAGACCCATTTGTTTTCTGATAGGTTTGTTGTAGAAATTAGGAGAATTTGGGGAAGAAGGAAGAGAAGAGAGGAAGAACGAGGGACCAAAACAGAGGAACAGAACAGAGGGAAGGGAGACAGAATTGGGTAATACTCTTTATTTATCAATGAATCAGTCAACAAAAACACATTAGTCTAAAACTCCCATATATATAGGATACTGAACTTAGACTCCTTAGGGATTCCCTAATGGCTAGTTAATATGACTAACTTCTTAACTAACTAATTATCCCTTAAGTGTAATTACCTAAGTACTATATTTATAGGTTACATATCAATACTCCCCCCTTAAGAACCCTTGTCCTCAAGGGTCAACAATGACAAAAGAAGGGAATTGCTGTTGAAAATGATACACTAACATCCATGAAGCTTCCCCCTCTGGTAGCTGCTTCCATTTCACCAAAACTTCAGTAACAATTCTCCCCTTTCTTTTGCCAACCCTCTTCTGCAAAACCTGGTCTGGCTCTTTCGAAGCAAGAGGCTCGGGCCAATCAACAGGCAGATGCCTAGGCCTCATTGTCGGATCAGGACATAACTTTGACAAGGAGATGTGGAAAGTATCATGGATTCTAGTCTCATCAGGCAGATCAAGCTTGTAAGCCACATGACCTATCCTTTACTTGATCCTGTAACGACTAAAAGACCTGGGAGCTAATTTCTGATTGCTCCTATAAGCTGCCGAGACTTGTCTGTATGGTTGAAGCTTGAGAAAAACCCATTGGCCTTTGTGAACTCCCTATCTGTTTGGTGAGAGTCAACTTTTTGTTTCATCATATTAATAGCACGGCTCAAATAATGCTTAGCCACCAATAAAACTGCCTTGCATGCCGTAAACGACCTATCCACAGCATCCACCACATTCAGTATTATAAATAGGTTTTGCAAACACCTATTAAGAATCTCAGACTGACCATCCGTTTGAGGATGATAAGAGGAAGTCAACTTCTGCTCTATCTTTAAGACTATTGGAAATTCCTGCCAAAAATTACTGATGAGTTCCATAAGTGCCCCATGTAACTGATAGACCACATCTAAGAATTGTTAAGCAAGAGTGTATGCTGAAAAAGGGTGAGACAATGCAATAAAATGCCCATACTTGCTCAATCTGTCCATTACCACACAAATGGTGTCCTTGCCATTAGATTTTGGCAATCCCTCAATCAAGTTCATTGTCACACTCTCCATACCTTACTAGGAATAAGTAAAGGCTGAAGCAACCCTGGATATGGCACAGTCTTATACTTACATCGTGCACATACATTAGGATGTTTGATGAATTCCTTTACTTCAAACAGATGCTTCCACCAAATGACCCCTTTGAGAAGAAGAATGGAGCCATTTTAGAACTTTCTGTCTGTCTTTAGGTTCATTTCCACTACTAAATCATTGCCTCTGTGTAACAAGTCCCCATCTCAAGAAAATTTCCTTTTGTACCAGTACCTTGCTTGAGATGATCTATAAGAAGCTGAATCTCAGAATCTCTTGGCCAGCTGTCCCTAATTTCCAGCATCAAGTCATCTAAAGAAGAGGAAAGAGCAATCTGAAAAAGCTGCAATTTAGGTAGCTTAGATAGAGCATCAGCCATATTAATGTTGGTGCCCTTGTAATGTATTTCATATCATAGTCATAACCGATGAGTTTAGAGATCCAATACATCTGAAAGGAGGTTTTTAATTTCTGATCCAACAAGTATTTCAGGCTTTGCTGGTCAGTCCTTATCACAAAATGCCTTCCCTCTAAGTATTGATGCCAATGTTCAACTCCTTGCACCACAGCAAGCAATTCCTTCTCATATGTAGATAAACTATGGTGTCTGGGGCTAACCCTTTACTGAAAAACACCAATGGTTCCTTGCATTAAGACAGCACCTGTACCAGTCGAACATGCATCTGTTTCTACTACAAAAGGCTTAGAGAAAGCAGGTAGTGCCAAGACAGATGCTGAACTAAGAGTTTGCTGCAATTTCCTAAAAGCTGCTGCAGCTTCTTGGGACCATTTAAACTGATCTTTACGGAGTAGATTGGTAAAAGGCCTTGCAAACATTCTACAACCTTTGATAAACTTTCTACAGTGTCCTGCTAGACCAAGGAAGGAGCACTATTGTTTGACCGTGGCTGGTTCATGCCACTCAACTTCTGCCTTAATCTACTCTGGATCAGTAGAATCGAACCCATTCTGTATAATGCGCCCCAAATATTCAACTTTGGTGGCAGCAAAGGTACATTTGGATTCCTTGATAAAATAGTGATGTTTTCTTAGGATGTCAAGGACTATTCTCAAGTGCTCTAGATGAGAGAATATGCTGGAACCATACACAAGGATATCATCAAAGAAAACCAGCACAAACCTTCTCAAATGTTCTCTGAAAATGTTGTTCATATCTCCTTGAAATGTTACTGGTGCATTGGTAAGCCCCAAAGGCATGACCGAATGAGTCCTAAAAGCTGTTTTATAAGAATCACAAGGTTCCATTCTGATTTGATGCGAAGATCCAATTTACTAAACCACCTAGCACTTAATTCATCCAACAACTCATCTGCTAGTGGAATTGGGTATTTATTCTTCACATGAGCTTGTTTAATTCCCTATAATCAATACACAAACTCCAAGTGCCATCTTTCTTCTTGACTAAGACTATAGGAAAAGCAAATGGAGAAGAACTCTCCCGTATGACCCCCGTCTCTAATAAAGCCTTCACTTGCCTCTCAATTCTTCCTTTTGTATAGATGGATAATGATAGGGCATAATGATTTTGGTTCCCACGAAGTGGTGGCATTGAATTGGGTTCAGGGAAAACATCACCAAACTCCTTTAATAAGTTCTTAACACTACTAGTAGCTTCATCATTCCCATTCGTGAGAGTACAAGCCGTAATGTCATGCTCCTCTAGAGAATGTAGGAGAAAGAGTTGACTGCCTTCTGCCATAGAATCATTAAGTCTATTAACCACCTTGCAGTTGGATGGAGGGGTTGGTTTCAAGGTGCACATACATCCCTTATACAAAAGGTTAGACAAGTCATCATAATTCCAAGAGGCGTGATGAAGTACCTCTTTTAGCCTATGTAAGCCCAAAACAATGTCATAGGTCATGATTTCCATGATTCTCAAATCAAAAGTAAAGTCTTGGCCTTGCATTTTCCATTTAAAACCCTTCCAAACACCGAAGAGTTTCAATTGAGCACCCCCTGCCACTTCTACTTCACCTCTTGAAGTCGAGTTTCTCTTCCAACCAAGCTTGCAAGCTAGCTTATAATCCAAATAGCCATGAGATGCTCCATTATCAATTAATACTTGAACTGGACGTCTCCCCACATAACCTTGAATTCACATAGAAATGACACCAACACTTCCCTAAATTGCATGGGGAGAAATTTGAAGACATTCATTTATCTCAGGAGAAAATTCATCCTAGGGTGCATCGTCTTCGTCTGGTAGTGTCACAACCTCCCTATTCCATTTGGGTCCAGCTCAATTAAATGTATCTGCATCTTCTGGCGTTGAGGACACGTGTGGCCACGAGAGAACGACTTATGGCAGTAAAATCAAAGATTTTTGGTGTGAAGTTCATCCAGATCAGCTTGATTAAGTGTCGATGTCCACTTATTGTTATAGCCCCTATTCGAGCCTTTGAATTGACTGAAGACCTAGCACTAGTGTTGACGTTGCTTCGTCCCAAGTACATATTGGGTTAAATCGATAGTGTTGTTTTAGTTTTAGTCATCTGGACCCCGTCGAAAAGAAGGAATTCTTGGGAGTCTTCCACCGAGACTAAGGATTTGATACCTCGATTGCACTGCGTTGCGGGCTTGCGGCAAGGACTTATGGGAAAAATCTTCATGAGAATATACTCATAAATTTTGGCTATACTTCTGGCTTCCGACAATGATCGAGGACGTTAGAGTCAGACTTGCCTAGTGCAGTTGCTATGGAGTCCCTCAATGTAAGCTTGAAGGGCATGATCCCATGAAGGTGCAGCTTGCAACAAAGAATGTCAAACTCATCGTTGTCTGACGTAAATGTTTGAAATCACCCATTGGCGACTCATGGAGAATCGAAACGAGTTCGAAGAGCATGTTTGTATTCGAATCATGAAATCGCCCGACCTTCTTCTTCTTCCATGTATGCTTGGTGTCAAACATGCCCTTTCTCATCTAGATTGACATTGGCTAGACGCACCTTCCAGTTTTCTGGTGTACCATCAAGTTTGAAATAGCGCTCACAATTGTAAATCTAGCCAAGAATGTCAATACGTTGAAATCTTGTAAAGTCCATCTTTGTAAGTCTGGTTGGAGGAGTATATTCGCCATTCCCTGTTCTGGGTCAATGATAGCCTCTGCGATCATTGGGATGGTGATCGGCAGTTTCTTAAGTATCATCTGCTCGCCAATGAGATTCTTGATCCACTGTTAACAAAACCACTTGATCAGCGAGCTCCTGCATCGCTGCTTGGAGTCCCACAAATTGTTGCAACCTATATTTGATGGCCTGGAATCTAGTGTCAACAGAATCGGTCATGGCAGCAGCAGACTGTTGGCCTCGCGTGGTAACCATTCAAGAATGATGAAGATCGAACAAAAGCGAGCCGAGGATGGAGCAGCTCTAATACCATTGATAGGTTTGTTGTGGAAATTAGGAGAATTTAGGGAAGAAGGAAGAGAGGAAGAACAACGAGAGACCAAAACAGAGGAACAGAACAGAGGGAAGGGAGAGAGAACTGGCTAATACTCTTTATTCATCAATGAATCAATCAACGACACCACATTAGCCTAAGCCTCCCATATATATAGGATACTGAACTTTGACTCTTTAGGGATTCCCTAACGACTAGTTAATATAACTAATTTCCTAACTAAGTAATTATCCCCTAAGTGTGGCCTCATGGAATTAATCTTGTGCTATCACGATTTTCCCCAATTATTTACCCTAATTAGGTTATTACTAACCCTAACCCTAATTACCTAATTACTATATTTATGGTTTACATATCAATTTCCTTCACGTTGCTGCCATCATTGTTGTCTCTTTCTGCCATTCTTAGAGCTGTTGAAAGAACACATCTCTGTCCTTGTGCTCGTGTTCTTTTTCTATCATGATCACCTTTCGTATTAACCCTCATGGTTTGTTTGGCATTATATCGCAAGTCATGTTATCAAACAGGAGAATTACGAGGCCAACCCATGTTATCCAATGTAGATAACAATCAAAAAGGTTTTATAAGTGCAAAAAAAGTAAGCAATGCAGAAGCTTCTCCATAATTCTTTTTTCCAGAAAGCAAACAAGTGTCAATGTCATTAGAAAGCTAGAAAATTAGAAAAAATTTGGATGGAAACATCATGCAAAGAAAGCTATAGAAATGAAAATTCTGGTGATTTAGTTCTACTTATACTCATCAATTTGGTCTCAAACTAAAAAGGAGCAGCAACTATTGGTTCTTGTGCTGGACTACAAGTTATTGTCCATTCTGATCCAGGTGGAATGAAGCTAGTTTTTGGGCATCCTATAGTGACTATCTTGAAACTTGTATTTCCTTTTTGCCAAAAACTATTACTACCTCCAATCCAAAATATAAGAGTTGGATAAGGGGTTTATTTTGGTCTTAAATATAAGTCCTCAATCCAATTTGTCTCCCAAATTTATATGCCTCCTCACACCCACCCACCCCCCCCCCCCCCAAACCCCCCAAAAAAAAAAAAAAAAAAAAAAAAAAAAAAAAAAAAAAAAAAAAAAAAAAAAAAAAAAAAAAAAAAAAAAAAAAAAAAGGTATCCCTATTGATTTCACATATGAAGGAGGTTTCCATTAAAGGTAGTTCCAATTCATATGATTAAAGATGGCATTTTAGGGAAACTAACTCCCATTTGATACAAACTAACTAACTAAACTAATTTTCTTAATATTAGCAATTAGGTATCTACTTCTTATATTAAGGACCAAAGGTGGTATATAACTTGAGAAGAGTGGGATACGGTACATATTGGTTAATACTCCATTTTTTCACTCTGCATCTGTCGCTAGAGACTGGATTATATTTTCTTTATTTTTAATTTAATTTTCTTTCTTCTGGGCATCCATATATTGCAAGGGTTGAGATCTGAAAAGAATAACCGACTCTTTCAGTGTGCTTGGCTGCCTGAACTCAGAAGAGGGGTAAGCAAACACAAGAAAACATATGAAAACTAGCAAGGCTGTCTTGTTCTAGTTAATGACCATACTCACCTTTGAGTACACACACAAACACGCACAATTGTGATGCTGAATATTGACATATATATATATTGAACTCAATCACTTGGAGTATATCGATACACTTTTAATTGGGTAATCACCTTATGGGTCTCTTGGAATTTTCTTTTTCAGTTTCAAAAAATAAAGGATGCCATTGAGACACATAACACAGCTCGATGCAGCATTGGTCCGCCGAAAGGAATTGGTGATCTGAAAATTGCGCCTCCCTTTGCTTCAAAGGACATATCAGCTCAATCTACCAAAGAATAGCATAAACGAATTGCGGTGAATCTTGTGACCCGTTTGTTACTGCACAGAGAAACCCAAGAAAAAGTTGTGCCCCACAGAAACTTATGTCTTGAAAGATATCCTCTCTATTCTGTATATTTACTTTCTATTTATTAGAAGTTATTATCCCACTCCATTCTTTTCATATGATGAGTTGATACACCACATGGTTGAAAACTAGTGAACTTTTGGTGTTGTTTTGTGTTTTTTTTTTTTTTTGGGGGGGGGGGGGGGGGGGGGGGGCGTTGTTTGGGTAGTAGTTTATTTCAAAATGTATTCAACTGTAAGCTAAGCTCAATACTACTTGCTCTGGCTTAAATCTGACATGCAAATAGTATGGCAAAGTTATGAGATTTCGAAGTATATTAATTGATGGTTTACTCGTGTTATAGTGCGTTTGGTCCATGGAAAAGTTCTTTGAAGCAAAGGAAAAGGCAAGGGAACACACCTAATTTATTGTGTTTAGTAAGTGGCAAAGCGATTTCATTGGAATGATAGGCTTTTATAAAACATGAGAGAGCTTTCTCATTTGCTTTCCTATTTTATCCCAAACAGCCTCATAGCAGAATAGAACAACTGGTATAAAAATAAAAACAAAGATAATTTCCCCCTCTCTCAATGCCTGATTACCTTAGAACTAATGAATGATTGGTCTCAAGCAAACGCAAGTGATGCATTTTCTGACTGATCTTAAAATAAACCATTCAATTCACCAATTCTTTTCCTAAGTTAAAGTTACCGCATACCGCGTGAACAAAATGTTTTTCCTAACAATTTTTTGAATTGCGAGCTATATGATATAGAAAAAGTGCATGTTACAGCTTTTTTCATGTAACTCATGATAAGAATGTGAAATTGGCTCTCAACAAGATGAAATTGGACAGAGAGATCCGCAACTATTGGGTTCGTTGAAGAAGTTATAGCGTCGTCTCTGACATATCATGGCTTCAAATTTCAATCACAAAGGTCCACCAAATTGGGATTTTGCAGAAACAAATGAAAAGAAAAATCATGACCACTTATGGAACAACCCCATCATCATCATCATCAGAACCCTCAAAAAGGGTATTAGATTCAAGGGCTAAAGAACACATCCGAACAGGTCTTGGCACAAGAAGACCATGGAATGAAATTTTCCAACTCGATCATTTCAGATTCCCTTCCTCTCTTTTCCAATTCCTCCGAAGAATCAACACCAACACCGATTTGTTTCGTGCTAACTACGTAATTGCCATTCTTTTCGTTCTCTTCCTCAGTCTGCTGTGGCACCCCATTTCACTCATCATATTAGTAATTCTTTATGGCTGCTTGGCTCTTCTTGTATTTCCTATACCTTTGACCCTTTTTGGTTATGAGATCAACCAGCGATTTGTGGCTTCCTTTTTGCTGTTGGTTACAATTGGAATGCTTTTTCTTACCAATGTAACCAATAATATGATGGTGTCTCTGTGGGGTTAGGGGTTGCATTGGTTCATGCAATGATGAGAGACACAAAGCAAGGTTTTTCTGGGAATGGAGGAGAAGAAGAAGAAGCTTGTGTTGCTTCGGCGGATTCTTGAGACGTCGTTAAGCTTCCTGCTTCATCGTAATGTGATGATTATTTTCACTTTCCGTTCTCCATTCATTCATTAACTAAAGAAATTGAATAATCCCATATATCTAACTCACAAGTTCATTTGTATTTTTCTTTTAACAAAAGTTTTGATGAGTTGGATTTCAAGAATTCATCATGATCATTGAAATGGATTTCACAATTCACAGAAAACTTTCTCATGTCTAAGAGGTTCTATCAGATCAGATCATTGTAAGGATTTCTCCTATGGTATCCTTAATGTGTGAAATAATCAGCAAAATTTCTGTTATTTATATGAACAATTTGAATATGTACAGATCTTTGTATTGCTAATTGTTCTGACCTCTCAGTTCATAGATGTGGTTTATAGAGATACTTAGAGTATCATTCAACAAGAAGATCCCTATATTTCCAAAGAAATTAAACTCTTGTGGAAAATGGAACTTATCTAATTTATCAGACTAATTTTTGTGTGCTTCTTTTAGACATTACATGCGCATAAGCAAAAAATCACAAGTAGCCAATACATATTACCAGAAAATATTGGTGGAAAACTGAAAGATAAACTCAGTAACAGTTGATGATGAGGATCCAAAGCATTTTGTATTATTCATAGGGTTTAGGTGCATCCAGAAACCGGAATTATTTTTTCATGTGCATCTAATGCTCTAAAATATTGTGGTATATCCGGCATTCTGAAGCACTTTTTTTTATTAAATGCATTCATCACCTTAAAGTATTTTTTAGGTGCGTTTAGCACTTTAAATGATTTTTTTGGTTTATCCAACGTTCTGAAGTATTTTTCAAGTGCAAGAAAACTTTAGGGTGATGAATGTACCTAAAAAAAATACTCTAGAAATACTTTATGAAAGTGGATGCACCTCAAGTCTCAACCCTTCATAATATGCCAAAACTATTTTTTTTGCATTTTGCTTAGCGGTGAAGTGTTGTCCTACACTCCTACTTGCGCACTTACATGGGTAAAGCAAGTCTGAAGATAACCAAAAGCAAAGTTTGGCATAAAAGAAATGCTATCTTTTCCTTTTATGCTGCCACATTTTTTAAATTCTCACTTAGTCCCTATTCAACAAAATCCATATTATATCAATGTTCTTTACAACCTGTTGAGTTGCTTGAATGGCTAGGAAACGGAAAATACTTTTTGATGACTGTATTTCACCTTGGATGAAGATGCTCAGTTAAGAAAAGGAGGGTTTCTCTATTCTTCATACAAAGCTTGTAAATTCATTTTGGATATGTAAGAAGAAAAAGATGTATTCCATTTTAATAAGATGAGTTCAGTGCTCAAACTTCTCCACAAAACATGGTGGAATTTGACAGTGCATGATTTGAATATACACAAGTTATCATACCCCACAAGCACATTTTGCCTTATAGATCTATGTAAGCATGTATATATGAAAGTGGTGGATATGAGCTAGAAATATTTTAGTTGTGAATCTAAATTTCAATATTAGACCTTTTAGTTTTATTATGAAATAATTTAAAAAGGTTGATGTGTAGAAAGTTAAAGCTGAATTGCCACAGGCCACAAATTAGAGTGCAAAGGGACATGGTCAACCTTGAGAGTCTTGTAGCAGCCAATGATCTTGTCACGTAAAGTTATTGATCTTCCTTATTAGTAAAAGATCTCAAATTTAATTCTACTTATTACTTAATGCAAAGGGACATGGCACTTTTTCTTTTTTTCTTTTTCCAAAAAAGGGAAGAAAAAGGTTGAAGAGAACACTGAATGAAGTTATTAAGTGGAATCTTTTAATTAACAATCAAACAAGAATTTGATAGTTGATAGAGCACAACAACGTCATGTAATATTGGGGAAATGAGTGTGTAATATTGGGGAAATGGTTGTCAAATTCAAATTCGAGTTTAAGCAAACTCGTGATGAACATAAACCCGTATCGTGAACTCGAATCGTAAACTTGTAAGAGTTTACTTTTATTATTAAATAGATTTACTAGTGTATAATTAAATAATTAAAATATAAAAATGACAATAATTTGATTTAAATATATTTTTAATCCAAATAATTGAAATTAAATCCATCAATATTTATCATTTATCATATTTAAGAAAGAAATTTCTATATAAAGCTATTGAGCATGATCAAATCAAAAAAGTTAAGACGAGTTTAAGAGTAAGTTAACATAGTTTTGTAATCTAGAAACGTAAAAAACGGTAAAATCGGTATACAAACTCGTGAGTTTAACCAAGTTTACAACTAGCACGAGTTTACCATCGACTCGACTCGTTTTTGCAAGCTAGAAGCGTAAAAACGGCAAAATCGGTGTATAAACTCGTGAATTTAACCAAGTTTACAACTAGCACGAGTTTATCATTGACTCGACTTGTTTTTGCAAGCTAGAAGCGTAAAAATAGTAAACTCGGAGAGTCAACTTGCGAGTTTGACAACCATGTGCCCACTAACTTTTCTCTCCATTTAAATATCTTAACAATTGGATTATGTTTTAATGAGTGAGATTTAATGCTATGTAAGAAAATATTACTATAATATTACATATAATAAAAATATACAATTATAATATTGTTACCTAGCATTAAATCCCACCTATTAAAACATAATTCAATGGTTATAACATTAAGTTGAGAGAAAATAAAGGGAAGGGTAAATGGAGACACCTCTCCCTTAATATTGTAGCCAAACCTGCCTAGTGTTGTTGTGATTAATTACTTTAAGTGTGTAACTTCTCCTTGTCACTTATTTACCTTTTGATTTGATGACTTTGAATGTTTTATCAGATACTCCTTTCGGTCTTAATAATAATATACCAATTACAAAGTTTGTGGTGCCGGAGGTAATATTTTCTAAAGAAGTAATAAAAAATATACCCAAAAAAAAAATCACAAAGAAAAATGAAAAAATAAAATAAAATAAAGGATGCCCATCTCTTCTCTTCCTTTTGCCATATCATTTAAATATGAATATAAAGATCTCATGTGAACCATCTGTTAGTTCTCCATATGTTTTGATGATAACTGACAATTATAAACACAAGTTGAAGTTTGTTTTTAGTAAGTTGAAAAACTTAGTGTCAAAGACAAACTCAAGTTTTGGGTTGAAAACTCGAGTTTGGACTTGACAGAGAGTAGCTCAATTTTAATGAACTAAGAAAACTCCAGGTTGCATAGGCAAACTCGAGTTTATAAGACACAGAGAGCACCCCAAGTTTTTCACATTAAGACAAACTCGAGTTTAGGCTTACAAGCTCAAGTTTGCACCATACAGAGACCCTCCAATATTTTCTAAAGTAAACAAAACTCCAGTTTGCGATAGTAAACTCGAGTTTTGGGCATACAGAGAACCTCCAATGTTTTAAGCCTAAGAAAACTCTAGTTTTGATATGGAAACTCTAGTTTGCATTTAGCCAAAAGTTTTCTAAGTTTTCCAAAGTTTTGAGAAAACTCGAGTTTAGACTTGACAGAGCTTACATGTTTTAACCACTTTGAGAAAACTCCGCCACTTGCGTAGAGTTTTCAAAGGTTTTCGATTTAAAGAAAACTCGAGTTTAGTTTTGCTAACTTGAGTTTGTGTCAAGCCGAGAGCTTTGCTCATTTCAGTGATTTGAAAACTCAAGTTTACATTTGGAAACTCCAGTTTTGAGCTTTTGGATTTAAACATGTTTTCACTATAAAAGTCCAAAACTCGAGTTTGTCATTAATCAACTCGAGTTTTGATCTATGATTCAAAATGTGCTTTTAAACTCAAAACACGACATTCTTCTCTGGAAGAAGGAAACTCGAGTTTGTCTTTGTCTTCGAGCATAGTTATAAACTCCGCTTTGAATAAACAAACTTGAGTTTGTGTCGTTGGTTTTGAAATCAAATTGCTCGAATTTGTGAAATCTTCCCGTTTGATCTTATTACTTCTTATCATCACTCATTACTATTCCCAGCTATGTTTAATCAATTTGCTAATGAGTTTTAGATGGATTAGAGGACTTTAAATGAAGATTTGAGCAAAAGCAAAAAGTGATGTCAACACATTAAATGCAAATTTCAGAAAACTTGCATCCTTTTGGACAATCATTCTACACAAGTTGCAAAGGGATTAATGTTTCCTTTCCACATCCAGTAGCTTCTCTTCCAATGGATTAAAAGTTAAGAAGTCAGCCATAAACTTCTGTGCAACTGGATTAACCAAAGAGTACAGAGAGAAGAAGACCAAAGCTTAACTAAACCTTGCTTAATGAAGGCAACGGTCATATTGAAGATTACAACGGTCATTCAATGCTCTCTTTGTATAAATAGAGCTGCATTCAATTCTTCTCAATAACCAATCTGCTAAAAACGAAAATCATTCAAGTTTCCAACTACTCTTTGAGTTTTCTTGTATGAAGTATCTTTTGATACACTCTGTACTTCAGTATTCATTCTTATCCACTCTTAGAGAGAGTTCATTTATTGTAAATCATTTCGTTGTAAGAATCTCAAGTCGTGGGACTTGGAGATTAGGATATTGATTGCAACTTGTAAGGGGAAGTAAGTTCTAGTGAGAGAATTACTCTAGAGTTACAGAGTGTGTAACCAATTGAGATAGTGAAATCCCAGAGTGTCTGGGGACTGGACGTAGGTCAAGAGGTTGGACCGAACCAGTATAAATTCCTTGTGTCTTGTATTCCTTTCTCTTACTCTGCTCAGCTCTATTTTAGTGTTAAAAACAGAGTAATTAGAAAATGATTTTAAAATCCCCAATTCACCTCCTCTTGGTGATTAGCTCAACTTTCACCATCCATACTTTAAGTCCATACATCTGTATCATATCCCATGTCAACAATTACATTTTTTTTCTTTTATTTAGTGTATTGTCCAAGAGTTATCATATTACCTCCAAGATAAACGTAGCTATCCTTATAGTTTAATATATTTTTGTCTTTGAGATTGCTGCACCAACTCATTTTTTTCCCCGATTGATCAATAGATAACTTGAAAATCATCATTATTATTAATCGTCTGTGATCTGGTCAAACCTGCACACCTAAATGTGTATTATTATTAACCTTTGGCATAGCAGTAGCTTCTGGTAAACTTCACGTTGAATGGTCTCTATTATATTCACGCATTGGGACATTAACAGATGAAGTTATCTATAAACCTTATTATATTATACTCCCTTGGCTCCTATATATAAAATATAAATTTTTGAAGTGAACTAGATTTATTATATAAAATAGAAAGGATGTCTGAAATTTTAACTAATTTATTTATTTATTTTTTTGCCCACATTAATTTCATTCACTAACTCATCTCTTAGAGATGCTTTTCTGCTGTATATGCTTCGTATGCATTGCCTCAAAGATGAAGGGATTTTTCTTGTAGCTAAACAGACATTTAACACTTTGATGATTTTATTTCTTTGTTGTATCCGGCACCTTATTTTTATTTATGATGCTTACCAATTACATATTTATAAGAAATTTTAAAAATTGTGAAGTCGATCTTAGAACGGTTGACCTTCCCCCACCCCCAACAGGGGAGCAGAAAAATCAAATTTGAATTCACATTTATTAATTATTCAACAGATGCATCGTCACGAGTATTACTAAAAAATTATTGGCCATCAAGCTTGGAAACGAGAAACTCAAGCAGAATAACTGAATAAGAAACAAGAAGTAGCTCCAAAGTTCCAATAAACAAATAAAATAAAAGACTTGGTATCATTTAGATCCAAAAGAAGCGTAAAAGAGAAAGAAACGTCCAAATCACCTACAAATCTCTGTGCGAGAGATATTTTAGTTCTAAATCCAAATATGAACCAATGAGGTGGGTCCTGGTGGGAGATAACTTAGCCAACTTTGGTTACTGGGTACGGACAAAACTCTCGTTGGCACACCTCGAACCCTTCAAGTGGGATTCGTCGGGTGTAAAATCCTTTCCTTAAAACTCAATTATCACACTCTTAAATTATATCTCAGGATAATCACAATACCATGACGAAACAGAAAATATTTGAACCTAAGGTCTACCATTGTAGAAAACTTCTCATATTTACTTTACAATCACCAAATACTGTTATCAAAAGATTCTCCTTCAAATCAAAGCTAACCATGTTAGAAAAGAATTTAACTAACTGATTTGAAAATGCGGGGGAAAAAAAAGAAGGATTTAAACCACTTAATGAACTAATCCATGATAGATAAGAGACTGTTAGCTCCCAATGTTTTAATGATAACAAGGTTCTTAAAGAGTGTCCTGAGCAAAAAAAAAAAAAAAAAAAAAAGGTTCTTAAAGAATGTAAGATTTTGAATAAGAATTGACATATGTGCATCTTCGTGAGAAAATGATTCTCGAGAATGGATGGTCAATTCTCGAGAGCCCTGTAGCAATACTCGAGAACCATTCTTCTAATCTATTTGCTTTAAGTGTTCAGGTGTAAATTCTCGAGATTGGGTCCAGGATTCTCGAGAATGGGTGTGACAATTTCGCCATCGCAAGCTTTCTGTGTAAATGATTCTCGAGAACTAATAAAGGATTCTCAAGAACTTGTAAGTGATTCTCGAGAATGCCTCGACAGGATTACAATGAAATGATTTTTCTGATGTGATTCTCGAGAATTAGTAATCAATTCTTGAGAATGGTTCTCGAGAATGAGAAATCAATTCTCAAGAATTAACGATAAATACTCTGGTTATATTTCTCTTCAGTATTAACTTAAAATGTGATTCTCGAGTATGAGTGAAGAGATTCTCGAGAATGCTTAACTACTAATATTTGTGAAAATCTTTAAACGTATCATTCTCAAGAATCTAAAATGTAATTATCAAGTATCGTTAAGACATGCTTTCTGGAAAAACTTTTCTTCCATAATTCTCGAGAATAAGATGAACAATTCTCGAGAATACATATTGGCATTTGAAATCTCCGTTCTCGTAAACTGTAATTCATTGATTATGGCTTGGGTACTTCATATTATTAATTTATACTTCTCCTAACCAAGTTTAATTAGTTTGCTAGTAATTTTCAGATATGTTTAACATGTCTTGATCTTCAAAATTATCATAAAGCAAATATGTGTCAGACGCATTTAATGCAACTCAGAAAAGCAGAGTAACAATCGGAATTAGTCCTCGTAGCAGACAAAATCATTCCTTCGAGGCATACCTATTCCAGCTATTACTCTGAATCACTCTCAGCACAAGTACATCGACGGCAAACACAATTAATGAAGCAACGGTCAACTATTCACAAACAGAGTGCACCTATGCCTAACAGAAATACGAAGAGACTCAACGGCTAGTTTGTGAAGCTTCACAATGGCATTAATGGCGAACGCTATAAAAGCTCACTACATTCAATTATGCCACCTACCAAAACTCTGAGCATTCATTTCTGTATTATTACGATCAACTGTTTCATTAACCTCAGTTAATATCTTTGGATGTTCTTTATTCTTCAGTATTCATTTATTATCTACTCGTGAGGAGTTATTTAAACACTTATTCCATTTTTGGTTTAAATCTTAAGGTTGAGGAACCTTAAGTGTGAGTGTACGATTACAACTTGTAAGGGGGAGTGAGTCCTAGTGAGTTAGGATCATCTCGAGTACAGAGTGTGTGATTGTAACCATTTGTGATTAGTGAAATACCCAAAGGATTTGGGGACTGGATGTAGGTCGATGGATTAGACCAAACCAATATAATTTGCTTTGTGTCAAATTTACTTGCTTGTCTCTATTTAATTGTGTCTGTGTGTGATTACTCAAAATTTTTTTCTAATCACCTATTCACCCCCCTCTAGGTGATATTCCACCTTAAGAGACCAACTTAACACTTGAACATTTATCACGGATAATAAAACTCTACTCATAATTTTGCAAATTAAACCATAATTAATCAACAAACTTGAGCCTTGAGCTACTTTCTTATTAGCTAGCGACAATTCAGTCCAAATTATGCAGTTGAATTAGAGTATACAAAATGAGCCCCATGAGTGGCAATATACATCAATCTAAACACATAAATAAACAGTGGAGACTATACCAAGATAAGGAGATATCTAAGCCTCCAAAGTTATCCCAGATGTTCTCCCACAAGAACTATCATTTGAAAAATGTTAAGAGCGATGGACTGAGACAAAAGCCTCAATAATCAAAATTCCAACTCATTGTACAAACTTACATGTGCAAGTAAGGTGTCAAATGGGATAGTAAATAATAGTGCATATAATGTGTCATTCAATTATAATCTTATAATTATGCACATTAATTCATTCGAGTCTCTCCCAAAGGAGGTATACAAACACATAAGCCAAAAAAGTCTTTTAAGTGGGATAGAAAATATCAATACATATAATTTCATTCACATAATTTCATGATTATACACATTAACTCATTCGAGTCTCTCCCAAACGATATATGTGAACATAGAATCCTAAGAATCCCTATCCCCATTATTATGGAAATGCACAAAAAAGCCACAAGGCCTGTTCCTTTCTCTTAGGGACAAAAAGAGCTGCAAGTGCTTATCCTCTCTAGGACAAATAAGCCATATAAGCATATCCCAATAGGAACAAATAGCCAACCCCATGTGCCCACTAAGAGTTCTTAGCACATGATAGTCTTTTTCTCTCACGCATGCCACAATGGCCTATTCATTTATCTTAGGAACGAAAAGAGCTACAAGCTTGTTGTTACATTCCTACCGACCTCGCTCTTTCGGGTGGCAGGTTAGAGGGATCCCTTTTATTTGTTACCTTTCCATCATTACTTAGTCTGTTTAACTTATATTAGAGTGAGCGCAACAGAGCATTATACCAGTTTGGACTACCTACTGTACTAGTAAAAGTGTGATAAACAAAAAGTAAAAGTCTCTAAAGGGTTAAGGGTACAGTCATCCAAAAATAAAATACCAAAAATATAGATACAGTCAGCCCGAATATAAATACAAAATAAAATAGGGCATCTTCTATTCTTCAAACTGCAACGATATGCCCTACCTTTCCAAAAAAGATTCTTCTACCTCAAGCACGTCCACCTATATCTACAGAAGTGTCTGGAGTTCGGTAGTGAAACCCAGAGTAACTGTCAATGCTCACGTACTATATGTGTATAGTGTATGCATGCAACCATGACATATAAATCACAGATAAAATGCCAAATATACCATATATGCAAACAGAAACATACAGTAACCAAACATCAAGCATCGATGAGCTGCCTTACCAAGGCAAGCCTCGGATTTATCGGAATCATGACCTGTAGAGCCGCTTGCACCAGGCCAGCCTCAGACCTATCGACATGTCAAGGCCAGATTGGACCTATCGACTCGTAGAGCTGCCAATCAAGGTGAGCCCCAGACCTTTCCTCAGCGCTAGGAACACAATAGTTAGGGACTTGAACCCCAACATACTCTGTATGCATATTTGGCAAAAATACATACAAACACATAAAAGTACTTGAGTAAAACAGTTACTACTTGAGGGATATGTACCGCTTAAAAATTTTACAGTGCCTTATAGCTTCCCAAAATATGCTTTAACCCTAATAACATCAAAATACCTTATTTTTAGTATTTACAAAAATACCCTTACATTTTTCCAAAAATCCGAGCCCTAGTCAACTTTTCCAGAAAATCCAATGAATCTGGCCCAACTTCAAACATTTTTAATAAATTCCACAAAAATCTAGTTTGTATGAAATTAGTGGCATCTGAACCCTTAAGATGTCTACTTTTCAGTAACAATATTTTAAAAGTCCTAAAGTATTCATATTTTGGCATGTAGCCCAATCTTTATCCTCTGGTCAAAAAATTTTGTAGCTTCCAGAGCTCTTTTCAAAAATTAATTTCTCCTAGTTGAAAATTCAAAATTGTATCAAATTACATATCAAAATGAAGCTCAGGAAGCCTACTTTATGCCTGTAAAATTTCAGCTCAAACAGACTTCGTTACCCTGATGCTGGCAGCAAGCTCTTTCTTTGAGTTTTCAGTGTTTTTGAGTTCGTAAAGTTTAATCTTGACCTAACCCCATGCAAAATCACGTTTTAAACTCATTGCAACCCTTAAAAACACCAAAATCAAATCACACCACCAAGCCATAACAATTTGAACGATAACCCTAACTACATACTTCAAGAGTTCAGGTTTTCGGTGTTTACCTGAAATCAGAACTTCACTTTGTGATTTGGCTTCTTCTTCTTAGTGTGGGGACTTGGCTGAGATCTCTCCTCTCTGTTGCTGAACACACCTATGGGCAGCCAAAAATGAGAGATTGTTGCCTTTGTAAAATAGCTAAATTGATCTGGGTGCTCGGAATTATCTGGTGCATGCTTTTGTCCACTGGTTAATAATTTGGATCAGGCTTTTTAACTTAACCTCCAAGAAATTCCAGAGCATGGCCATGTGGTGCCTCCCTAGCCATAAGGGTCAGATTTTTACTTTTTAAAAGGGGTAAATTACCTATTTTGGCCCGAAACACCCTTTTGCCCAGTGGTTAAAAGCATGTATCCTAATTATTAGCTTATTTTCTCTCCAAAATTCTAGATAATTTCAGAGATCTTTCAGGGGAGTATGTGGCGCCTCCTGGGCCCCACACAATCTGATCTCTTGCTTATTATTTGCTTAATCCACTTTATCCAGTCCATCCTTTTATCCACTAGTCCTTATAGTACACCGCTAGCTAAAAGGGTGCTCCCTTTTGCACTCTTCTTCAACTTTTCAGATCTTTCCCCTGATTGGACCTACATATGTGGCACCATTTTATTCCCCAATATGGCCCTACATTTTTCTCATTTAATCCAAAAAGAAGCCCCTAATTGGTTCTTATCGGTCCCCTTTTTACCGGTTAACCTCTTGTGGGACTTGCACTTTATGTTTGGGCCTGAGTACAGATAAAATCATCTGATTTTCTTTCTCTCCTCATGTGGAAAAAATTCACCCCTTAAAGGGTAAAGAATTAACTTTTCTACCCTTACTTTTCTCTTTTAACCCTGTGGTGACACGTATCCCTATGTAATGATTACACTGACTTTTGCTTTTTGGCATATGTCTTTTTCAGTGTCTTTTCCTCTTCCCTGACCATAGGTGGCGCATACACACTGACCAGGGGTACGGATCCGTGCTCTGCTCATGTTCTTTGTCCCTACCTTATTGTACTGGCTCATCGCACACCGGTGTTTTTGCCTCAAGCCCATTCCTTTCCAAATTAGGGCACCATCATGGTCTCCTTTTCCCTGACTATACTAGGCAACATTTTTTCTCTTTTTAGACTTAATATCTTGTCTCCTAAAAGTCTCACGAGACCCTCCTTAATAATTATTTTATTATAAAATATTACAGAAAATAATAATAATAATTCAATTAAAATTCTCATCAATTCATCAGTGCGTACAAATACATTGTTTACAAAAGTAGGGGTGTTACATTTCTCTCCTTGTAAAATAAATTCCGTCCTCGAAATTTGATTACACATTGGCCATACTACGGGAGACAATCCTTTCCAGAGTACTTTAACAGAAGGAATGTTCTTTCACCGGAGTTGCTTTTCTTGATAATCAAGAATCTGCTCAGGTTCCACTATGAAGGTATGATTATTCTGAATTGTTGGGATCCGTACATGCAGCGGAATTAAAAAATTTTACGAATCCCATCCGAGGATCCATCAACGGCGTTTAAATCAAGTTCGTTAAAAACCGTACCTATGCGAATTAATAATCGCCTCATTCAATTTGATCTTGTGGGCTTCCTATGCGATCAACAGGAGTCGACTCTACGAATCCACTCCCTCTATCGGTATCCACACGAACGGCCTCCAACACCGACGGCAGCGTGCTAGCACCTTCAGTATTCTCGCGTCTCTTCTTTTTCTCGGGTTTCTCACGGCTTTTTTAATATGTCTGACAAAAAGTCCCATAGGTTTTTCAAAACCCGATAGGCGTATTATATTCAAAATTAATTCTTTTTAATTTTGAAATTTGAATTTAGATTAAAATAATATATTAATTAAATCTATCTAATAGATATAATCTAATCTATTTATTTAATCCGAATTAAAAAAGCCTTCTGATTTAATTTATCTCTATAAATTAAATCGAGAAATGATATCTATCTATTTAATTAAATCGAGATACTATATCTCAATTTAAATTAATTCAAATATATGATATCTTTATTCAAAAATTAAATATGAGATATAATATCTCTATTTGTTTTAGATATTTAATTTATCAAATAAATTAAATACAAAACAAATATTATATAATAATATTATAATCTCTATTAAAAATATCATTATTATTTAATTTTGAATTTATAATATATTATATTATATTATAATATATATATATATATATCCTAGATTAAAGTTGTATTCATTAAATCTTAGACATATCTAAGATTCAATGAATCTAGACACTATTGCTCGTGTTGGGCTATTCTTGTGTGCAACCCGGTAGACCCACATGAGATTGACAGTAGGCCAATACTGTACCAGCCCACAAGTTGCAAGTGGCCTCTAGCAAGACATTGCGACTGCCCAATTCATATGGAGATCGATGATACGATACAACCTATCATACAACCATGTCACGTCCCTTTTGTCATGCGATAGTTTGGTCAAGTATGAGGCATGAATAATGTTAACTTCCTGTTCTTGACCATTACTTTCTCGATTCTTGAGTAGTCTAATAATTGAAATGGAAACTCCTTTCCATCGTAGTATAGCCATACATTTCTCAGACTCACTCACCGAGGGGCCCAGTACTATCTCTCTACAAATGTGAGGGACAAATTCCATCTTGACCGTTCACATTCCTCTGCATGAAAACCACTGGTCCCGATTATAGCCTTTATCATCACCCGGTCAAAGGTGACTTTTGACTAGGTCAAAGATCAGCGACTCATCATGTAGGAATCCATGATGATCTCAGGTCAAAGGACGTTGTGACACGGTTATATATGAGATAAGCTTATGACTAAATCCATGCAGCTTTCTCATAGTGGGTCGGTCCAACACCTTGTACTCTTACAAGTGCTATGACTTTGATTCGTATCTCTATACCTCATCAAAGTCATACTTGTCTTATTTTATCTTCGCTCCCGCGTAGATGACCGACTAAGGACATTTAGGATAACCTATAAGATATATCCAAGGATACAGTTATCACTATAAACATGCAAATGAAATGATAACGAAATAGAGAATACTTTAAATGACATTAATGTTTAAAGTACAATGACTTGCCCCTAGGGCATAATTTCCAACAGAACATCCACGTCCTCATATTCTTAAATATGCTTTGGGTCTGACTGGTATTTCTTCAATATAGAGACATGGAAAACGTCATGCAACTTACTCAAGTTAGGTGGTAATGCCAATTGATATGCTAGTGGTTCTCGTTTAGCAAGGATCTCAAAGGGTCCAATATACCAAGGACTTAGCTTTCTATGCTTTATCGATGTTGACAATTCCTATAACAGGAGACATATTAGCATCTATGACAAGTGGAAAGTGGTTATCTCTGGCCAAGAAGGAAATATTACCACAATCAAGGCCTTATGCTCAACATCAATCAGTCAATCACAAATCAATCACAATTCAATCTACACAAACATCACCACACATTAGTTTACCAACTAATTGGGTAGTAGAAATAACAACTTTGGGACTTAATCCCCTCTAGAGTTTTTAATCCCACTCTAGGCCACACTTAATCATTTCAACATGACTTGAGGTTCAATTTATCTCAAACAACTCATCCAAAAAAAAAAAAAAAAAAAACCTCTAATTACTAAAATCATTCAAAAATCCGAATTTCATAACTTAAGGGCCCAAGCTCAAAATACCCATTTCATAAAATTTAAGTTTAGACAACAATTTAAATCAATTAAACCTCTAATCTAACTCATATTATCATAACCTAATAATCAAAACTTAATTTCAAACTTCACATTATCATAACTTAGCAAAAATCTATCTCTAGAGTCCTCGGCAAGTGAGTTACTCACCCCGGCAAGAGGCATAGAGAAAAAATGCCCAATTTAAAAAATTCATAACTAATTTCACACATCTTTAAAATCTACAAATTAGGCCTCTATAGAAATCTTAAGATGTCTACTTCCTAATGCAAACCTAATGCAAAAGGAATCACTAAAAAATATTATTGTTCGATTCTAAAAAATTCCTTAGTTCCAAAACTATTCTAAAAGTTTAAAAGATATAACTTCCGATCATTATTTGTAGTGTTGCTGAGCCTCAAACATCTCAATTCAACCACTTAATACATCCTTTCTCATTAATCAAATCATTAATGAAATCCAAACTTCAATATTAAAATTCGAGATATTATATTAGGTGGGGCCAGGTTAGTTGGATTTTCAAATATTTAGTATTATTATACGAAAAAGGGCTGGATATTGATAGATCCATCATAATAAAGTGTGGACAATTTGAGAGAGAAATATTATTTTGAATCTCTTAATCTCTAAATCAAAAAGAGTACATATGGGTCTTTATATAGGCAAACCTAGAGCTAACCCTAGAATATAATAAAATCTAATCAAATCAAAATGATTAAGATATCATATCGTAAAATATAATATATCTATATCTAATCCTAAGATATGATAAAATGTATCTATATCTAATATAATAATAAGATAATGACTAATCTAAATAATCCATAATAAATGCATAATATTCCCACACTCCCCTTCAAGTTGGATTATAGATGTTAATCATGTCTAACTTGTTTATACAACTTTCAAATGCAGGTTTGAGTAATCCTTTTGTAAAGGTAGAGGCTGTCGACAACATTGGGAGTTGGTTCGTTGGAGAGTAGTGGATACTCGACAATGTTGGTGTTAGTTCTCTATGTGTTTTGATGATAACTGACAATTGTAAACTAAATGAAGTTAACAGTTAAGTTAAAAATGTTCAAAACTTGTTCAAACTTAACCAGTAACTTATTGTCAAAGCTCTGTCGTTTGACTCGAGTTTGGAGTTGCAAAACTCGAGTTAACTCAAGACAGAGAGTTAGTCAAGACATTTGAACTTAACTTGACTCAAGTGTCTGAAAGCAAAACTCGAGTTTGTGTTTGGTCGAGAGTTTTTCAAAGCATTTAAATTCTAAATTGACTTGAGCATGTTATAGTTAACTTGAGTTAGTGCTTGGCCAAGAGCTTTCAAAGTTTTTAATTCTAAAAGTGACTCGAGTTAGTGCAAGGCTGAGAGTTTTTCAAACCATTTTGAACTTAAAGTGACTCGAGCTTGTTCTTTGAAACTCTAGTCAGATTTTGTGGACTTAAACTTATTTTCAAATTAAAGAAGTCCTTGGCTCGAGTTAGTCACTTAATGACTCGAGCTTGCACGGGTTCAAAACTTTTCAAAATGATATTTTGAAGTTTATTTCTGAAAAAAGAGCTTGACTCGAGGCAATCTTACTAAACTTAAGTCATGCACTGGAATTAAACATTTAAAACTCGAGCTTAAGTCATACAGAGACATCTTCATTCAAACTTCAAACTCTTTTCAAAGAAGATGATCTAGTGACTCGAGCCTAAAATGATAAACTCAAGTCATGCACTCCAGTTTTCTTAAATTAACTCGAGTATAATGCATCTCTGTTTTGAAATCACCGTATCCGGATTTGCAAAATCTTCATGAATGATCTATATACTTCATATTATCTCTCATCTAAATATATTTAATTGATTTGTTAGTGAGTTTCAGATGATCAAACAGATGTTAAACTGAAGATTAAGCTTAAAGCAAGTGATGATGTCAGAAGCATTAAATGCTGGGTCCAGAAAATGAAGCATGAATTTGGGAACTCATTCGTTGCACATTCCAAAGGTTTTAATGTTTTCTTTCTACATTTGGATGCCAGATCATCCAACAGAAATATCTCAAGGAATGTCAACAAAGAATGTCTAGCAACATTGGTTGAATAAAAGGCATCTGAGAAAATACTCCTGGTTCAACCTAACAACTAGTTATTACTATCAATGGTTGGATTGAATCTTACTAATGGTCATTAAATGCTTCCATGATATATAAGCTAAAGAATTCAATTCCTTCAACAACCTAGAACAACTAGAAATAGAAAACACTCAAAACGATCAAAGTGCATTTATTGTTTCTCCCATTTGTATAATATCTTTGGATATTTTAAACCTCAATGTTTATTCATCTGCTCTTTTAGAGAGTTTATTATTGATTATAAATCTTTGTAAGAATCTCAAAGTATTGGGACTTTGAGATTGGGTTATCAGTTTACAACTTGTAAGGGGGGTATCCTAGTAAGAGGATAACTTTCGAGTATAGAGTGTATAACTAATTAAAGTGATAGTGAAAATCCCAGAGAATCTGGGGACTGGACGTAAGTCAAGAGTTGAGATTGAACTAGTATAAATCTTCTGTGTCAAGTTTTCTCCCTGGTCTCTGTTATACCTTGTTCTGTGTGCCATTTCTGGGAATCTCAAAAAGATTTTTCAAATCCCCAATTCACCCCCTCTTGGTGATATTCTGTCATTTACAGTTGGCAGTCAACGGCTACAACAAAATCAATGAGCAATAGATACTCGACAATGTTGGGAGTTACTAGTTGCGACAAGATTGATAGGCAGCGCATACTCGACAACGTTGGGGTCACCGACTGGAAAAATCTCTCATTCTTAACAAGCGACTAGGTAGTGGCGATCACAAGGAACAAGGATTATTGCTTGACATTGTGATCGGACGGTGAGCGACAGATCGAAGATGATGTTCTCACAACTGCTTGGGTTCCAACAACACCATTCCTCTGGTTCTTATCTCATGAATTTGACAAATGACATTTTGGTTGGCAAATTGGACAAATGATAGTGTGATCTGCGAATTTGACAAATGATAGTTTGGTCTACGAATTTGTCAAACGACAGTTTGATCCCTGTCAAAACTACACCATTTTGATAGTATCCTTTTTGTTCTATTTCAGAATCAGAACCTAGAAGAAAATGATGAAGATGACGATGATTTTATGGACGGAGATCACAAACGAGATCATCGGATATGGGAAAGAACTAGAGGACACTGAGATTGTCAATGTCGGACAGAGACAGGTGCCACTAATTTGAGAAAGGTTGCAGACACGAGAAGCAGAAGATGCCGTCGAACGAGTTAAGGACGAAAATATGAAGACTTGGCTCTTTAGACGAGTGAAGACGCCAAACTTAATGAGAGGGATCAGCACAAAGAACTAGTTGGTGATGATGGGACTGGTTCAGAACTAAGAAGATACAGGTTGCAGAGACGATGTTGAGGATGACGACACTATGTGTGAGGTATAGAGATGAGGTCGACGATTTGCTAAGTTAACAACGATGGGACCAGTCTTTGGACGGGTTGTGAGGCACGATGACAGAGGAACTACTACTGACGATGACAGGCTTGACGACGATGACAACGTCAAAGAGGAAATGGGTCGTCGATGAAGAACTACAATACTGATAGAGAGACGGACGAGTTGAGGGTCTGTAGAGGCCGAGAAGGACCAGGAAGGATCTACATAGGAGACGAGGTCAAGTTTTAATAGGGATGAAGTAACCTATATGGTGAACCCTGACGGTGCTGACGATGCTGAGAAGGCGACAATTAACGGCACGAAAGAATGGATTTCTTCTTCTTCTTTTTCTTTTTCTTTTTCATTGGCTTCTTCTTCTTCTTTTTCATTATTAGCTTTGATACCATCTGGACAATTTGGGAGAGAAATATTATTTTTTAATCTCTAAATCAAAGAGAGTACCTACGAGTCATATAGGCAAACTTAAAGCTAACCCTATAATCTAATAAAATATAATCAAATCAAAATGATTAATATATAATATCCTAAAATATGATATAATATATCTAAATCTAATATAATAATAAGATAATGACTAATCTAAATAATCCATAATAAATGCATAATATTCCCACATAAAGAAAAAAGAAAAATCCAAAAATACATATTTGGTTTTCCCAAAAGTGCATCCAATACTTTTTTACACCAAAAAAAAAATACTTGATCACCTTGGGTGCACTTTTAGAAAAATACATATATATTTTAACACCTTAGCCCATTAACAATTAAAAAAGGCGTAGGCCACCAATTGGAGTGCAAACGGACGAGGTCCAAAAGAGTGTTGTCGCTTATTTGCCTTTTGATGTGATGACTCTGAAATGAATGATAAAATCAAATACTACTTCCTAAAGAAGCGAAAAAAAAAGTTTCACCCAAAACATTTAAAAAGGAATTGATACCTATTCTCTTCTCTACCTTTCACTTCATTAATCATCAGAAGATGAATATGAACTTGAACTGACATTTCACTCTCAACAGTTTGTCATAGTTGAATCCTTACATTCATGATTTGGACATAAAAAAGGAAGTGAGATTGTGCATCATATATCATACTAGTTACTTAGTCCACGTTTTTTTTAATTAAAAAAAAGGTCCTCTTAGGATATAATCAAAAACTAAATATGGACACTTTTGCAATAACAATTTGAATTTTAACTCGCCCCCAGTTAGGAAGGACTAAGTCTCCTACCACTAGAATTAATTCTCATGGTTGTGGAAAACTTTCTTTTAAAAAAGTAGAAGTGGAAAAAATCCCACTTCCTTAAACAACAATGCACTGGTTTTTTGTTTTTTTTTTTTTTTTTGGGGGGGGGGGTTTGTATTAGGAAAGCATTAATTCATTCTACTTTAGCAAACCTAAACATAACATCAGCAAATTCATCGCAATTCTGATTATTTCTCAAAATAAAAGGACTAATGTCTCATAAATAAATTGAATGGATGAAAAGGCACAAAAAAAAAAAAAAAAAAACTATAAAGACTGAAAACAAAACATAATTTAGATATATAGGCGTGTTGTGGTATTTTCACATAAAAAATAATTTCCTCACATTTTGTTTTTGCTTAAATTCAGTTTTCAATGGGAAAATTGGGGACAAGTCGTCTGTTAGAAATTTAATCACTTGATAAATTTTTATACACACATAATACTAGTACTCTCTGAATTTTGTAATTATAAATTATTAGTACTCTGATTTAGGTCTTTATCACCCATTAATTTTCTAAGGGAGGACTTTTTCCCAATTTTGCTGAGCCTGTGTTTCAGAACCTCTGACTTCTTAGTGTGCAGCAGAAAAATCAAATCAAATTCACATTCATTTATTATTCAACTGTTGCATCGTCACGTATGAATGTAAGCATTATTGGCCGCTTGGTACGTCCAGCTTGAAAATAAGAAGCAGAACAACTGAATAAGAAACAAGAATTGGTTCCAATGTGAACCAATATAAAAAAGACTTACTACCACTTTGCGCCAAAAGAAGGGTAAACCAGAAGAAAGAAAGAAAGAAACTCGCCAAATATGAACATTGGCACATGCTCATATAGTTTAAACACGAACAAATTAGAGACCACAATATATATAGTAAAGACATATCCACATACATACATCACAGAAGGACTGAGCTGTGTTATTAAATTTGGTTGAACCACAAAGGCACAAACAAATTGATGGATTATTGTACACCGTCCATGAGTCTCCACCTAACCTGACCACTTGAAAGCTCAAATGACTATACAAAATAGACCCCCTCCACCCTATTCTTGTCCTTATCTTCCCCCTGCAATCACCTTAGGTACACAATACACACACACATATATAATTTTAAAAGGGTCACATCAAACAAGCTGGTATTTTAGAGTTCAGCTTCCCTTCTGAGTTTTTGTCTCCCTCTAATACGAGAGATTCCAGTACTATGTATGACTCGGATATGGCAATATGAGAGAATACAATAACAGAGAAAAAGATCAAAAGAAAATTTGAACAATACACGTACTTTTGGATGTTGATTTTTGAATATGAATTTAATGAAGTTGAATACAGGGTACCGATACTATTATGGGTTTAATAATATCAATTCGTACATTTAACTCCAATAATTTCATATATCCTTAGCTAATTTAAGCATCTATGAAGTGCAAAAGAATGTCTTAAACTGACATTGTGATGATATTGACTGTAACAGCAGCTTCGCTGTTTGTTCCTGTTTCACCACTGCTCCTTCTTTCTCCACCAACACCGCACCAACGACTTTCTGGTAGTCGCCGCCGCCGCCAGCGACGTAGGACACCAAGGCCGCCTGCACTGGACCCATGCTCGGGTTATACGCCGCCGATTCCATGTACGATCCTTTGTATATCTTACCGTCGGAATCAATCAGAGCCACGCCAGAGGGGGATCCACTGTATGGTGCATGAGATTTATTTGCAGCCTCTAAAGCTGCATACTTCAATTTCTCATTAGGATGATACCCATTATTACAGATGCCGGTGGGCGAATTGTTGATTTCGCCGGAGAAATTTAAACAATTGTGACGTGGCTCTAAGAGCAGAGGAATATCGTTGGGGAGAAGATCGTGGGGTCCGAATCGGTGAGAGAGAAACTGGGACAAGGGAGTGAAATCTTGTTCCTCATCGGAGGTGATGAGGATTTTGACATCGGGAGCGCCGCGAATTTCTTGTAAGAATTGGCGGCAATGGCCGCAAGGGGCGGCGGAAACGGCGAGGCAATCGAGATTGGTCTCGCCATTGATGAAGAGATTAGTAACGAGGAACTGTTCGGCGTGAACGGAGTGGTGAAGCGGGAGACCAGGGAACTCGAGGTTGACCCCGAAGAAGATTCGGCCGGAGGGCCCGACGCCGACGGCTCCGACGTGGAAGTTGGAAATGGGGACTCGAGCAAGGGTCTGAGCGGACAGGACGAGGTTAGGAAGGAGCTGTTTCAGAGTGAAACCCGAGGATTTGGCCATGGATTCGGCCTCAGACACTTCGATCACGAATTTCGGATGGTCCATGTTTTGATTTGGGGGAGGGAATGAAGACGATTGCGGGAGGTAACAGAGACTTGGGGGGGGGGCGGGATTGAAGGATTTGTTGCAGAGGAAATGGGATTGTTTGAGAGGAAGACGACGATGAACGCACCAATTTATAGAGAAATAGAGATCACAGCGTTGGTGCTGGCAGTGTAAATTCCAATTTTAAACCTTTTTTTCCAGTATGGAAAAGGAGGATGAATACGAAAATGGATGCTCTGAATGTGATGTGTCAATTAAGTTTTTTTAAAATCAAAATGTGTTTGTTTTTTAAAGTTGAAAGGCCATATGACTATTTTATAAAATTAGACATCTTCTAAGGGATGATTATAAAAGTAAGCATCTCTATAAACTTTTTAATAATAATTAATTTGTTCCCATGTGTTTTTCTAAGAGCCTTTGATGGGATCTAAATCTAATGAATTCAGTCCAAATCTCACAAATAAGTATAGGACCCACTGCGCATATCATATACATACATAAATTATCTAATAAAATATGATTCAATCAACTTTTGCCATCAACATTTTGAAATTACAGAAATTTCAGAACCTAAATGATTGTATTATACTTATATAATTTATACAAATAAACACAATATAATTTAGGATTAAGGTTCAATTTTACCGCAAAAATTATCACAAATAAACAATGTTGTCCCTCAAAAGTATTAAAATAGGAGTAATGTTGTTCAGTATTAGCAATAATAAATTTTGACCATTAAATCTTATATTTAACCAATTTATGCATACATGGTAGCCACATGGCATCTCACTTCTCTACCTCTGGGTTCTTTCCTCTACCCCTTCCCATCCTTTTTCTTCATTTTCCTTTTTCTGCTATTGGATTAAAATCTTAACGGTTCAGATTTACCATTATGTTTTACCATCCTTTTCCATTATAATAATATTTTTATCATATGATAAATCTAGACCGTTAAGATCTTAGTTCAACAGTAGAAAAGGAAAAAGAAGAAAAAGGATGGGAATGGGTAGAGGAGAGAAGTCAGGTCCCATTATCTTCTTCTTCATCTTTCCCTCCTTCGTTAACAAAACCATGACCTCCAACGGTGAGCTTCCTCTATTGTCCTCCTTGGTTGGCTACAACACAAACCAAACCTAATAAAAGACCCAGCAAGACGAAAAGCAATCCACTAAATGAAATTAAAAAATGCGAGTCTTCCCTATTTTTAATATAAAAGATAGTTGATTTTTTTTTTTTTTTTTGACAAATCAATGGAGCTAAATAAATTACTCAATCATAAATGTGAGGTCGAGGGTTTGAGCCTCCTTGACGTGGTTTGGAAAAACCAGTCGTTGAAACTTGAATATCAATGACTGGTTTTCTGTAATCAAGAATTTTTAGATCAATCTACTGTGTAATTACAGTATTACTTCACTACTATAAATATGACAAAAAGGGTTTATTAATAATATTTAAAGATATCAATCTCTTTCCTTATACCCTATTGAATAGTGTGAAAATTTAAACTAAAAGGCATGATCCAATAATTATTGACAGGCATTATTCAATTTGAGACAATTCCTCACTATTACAAAAAGAGGCTTTTAGACTGCCATTTTTAAACCGGACATAGAGGAACAAGTTTAAAAAGTATGAACCGTGGTAGTTTCGTAAAAAATTTTAGACTGGTTCCTTTAATATGAAGTCTAAAAAATATTATTTAGAATGGTTTCCCAAACAACCGATCTAAAAAGTATGACCAGTGAAAATTTCATAAATATAAAAAACTTTTAAGACTGGATGTTTAAGAAGTCAAGTATAAAAATTCTACTTTTAAGATTGGATGTTTAAAAAGTCCGATCTAAAAAGTCTACTTTTAAGATCGATGCTTTAAAAGTCCGATCTAAAAGTAGACTTTTAAGATCTCATATTTTAAAAATCCGGTCTAAAAGATGAATCTTCTCTTTTCCTGCATCGAAAATTGAATTTCGTTCTCTGAACCTTTCTTCCTGTAGCGATAACCCTCATTCCACAGCTTCACTCTTTTCTAATCAGCGTCTCGCCCACTACCTCAATCTCTATCTATCTATCTCATGTCTCATTCATCCCTAGAAGATTCCAAATCTACAATCAGAAATCCACCTCACCTCTCATCTCACCTCTACAATCGGATCTACAATCAGGATCAGATCCGTTCTTGTTGAAGATTTTAGATCTGGTCCTTTTGCCCTATATATTACAAGGTAAAATATATGATGATTCTCATGTTGGAAATTATGCCCTAGGGTCAAGTCATTGTACTTTAAACACTTTATTATTTAAAGTATTTCTCCATTTAGTTATCATATTATTTGCATGTTTATTATGATAACTGTGTCCTTGGACATATCATTAAGATTGTCCTAAATGTCCTTAGTTGGTCATCTATGCGGGAGCAAATATGAAATAAGACTAGCATAATTTCAATGAGTATGGAGATACGAATCAAAGTCATAGGCACTTATAAGAGTACAAGGTGCTGGACCGACTTGTTAGATATGATTAGTTTTGATGATGTCTTATATAGATGTCATTCTTAAGAGCAAAAAGCTTGTATAATATATTTATCTCCTACATTGACTAACTACTATGTTTAATGTAGATTAGTCCAAGTTGAATTATGGAAAATAATCAAGAAGGAGATAAGACATTACATAAAGAAGAAATTGTAGAGAATGTCAAGGAAGCAAGAAGCTATCAAAGTATTTTGGGAATAATCAAGAAGAAGAGGAAATATTGAAGAAGGTAGAACTTGTAGAGAATAATGAGTCCAAGTTGAATGAGAGAGAATGATCAAGAGAAGAGAAGAAAGAAAGAATTGAATTGTGAAGAATGATCAAGAGAAGAGAAGAAAGAAAGAATTGGATTATGAAGAATGATCAAGATGAGAGATTAAAGAAGAAAGAACTTGCTGAATGGAATGAGAATATAATTATTCAAGTTCTTATATTGAACCTAAAGTCTCCAAGATCATATGGAAGTTGGAATGACTCAATTAGGAATTAAAGTCAGCAAAAATTAGCTTCAGGATGAGAAAACTCGAGTTTAGATCTAAAAACTCGAGTTTCCTACTTCGCCCCAATGATTTCCTCTTCTGGTACGAAAAAACTTGTGTTTAGGACCCCAAACTCGAGTTTTGATCACAAAATCAAGTTAACAATTGTATTCAGCATCTCTGGACTAGGAAAACTCGAGTTTCCAAATGTAAACTCGAGTTTACAGCGCGGATCAGCACCTCTGTTCTACTCTTTCACGTTCAGCACGAGCAACGTCTGGTAATTTGATGATATCTCCTAAACCAGAAATTGGATTGAGGTGAAACTAGTGGCATATGAAACTAGACTCCCAATACGTCATTTTGATATACAATTAAAGCCCAAAGGAGTTCATATCAAGGAGCTATAAATTGTTGAAGTTGACAGTGAAATCCACGCCACACAGCAAACCAAGCTTCAATGTTTTGAGTGTATCTCACAAACTAAAAATTCGATTAAGCTGAAATTGGGGCATATGAAATTAGACTCAAAAGGCTTTCCATCAAGATTTGAACGGACCAAAACGGAGTTCAGACCAAAGAGATATGGCCTTTGAAATTTGAAAGTCAGTTCAGGATATTGCAAAAACGCTGGTCAAGAACAGCCTTCATTCATCGGATCATAACGGACATAATACAATGAGTTTGGAGTTGAATCTTCTTGCATTGGATTCTTACCTAGAGCTTGGACATGTAAACTTGAGTTTGAGATTGGCCAAGAGTTTTCCAAGTTTTCCATGTTTTGAGAAAACTCGAGTTTGCGCTTGACAGAGAGTTTTCATGTTTTACTCAGATTTTGAAAACTTCAGTTTTCATGGAAAACTCCAGTTTTGATTTGGCATAAATTTCTTAAAGTTTTCATACTTAAATGAAAACTCAAGTTTTGCTTGGAAACTCGAGTTTTGGGCAAGCAGAGAGCGTTGCTCTTTTCAAGGTTTTGAAAACCGCCAGTTTTCATTGAAAACTCCAGTTTTGACTTGACATAAGTTTTCTCAAAGTTTTCATACCGAAATGGAAACTCGAGTTTTGTTTGGAAACTCGAGTTTTGACCAAGCTGAGAGCTTTGGTCTTTTTCAATGTTTTGAAACCTCCAGTTTTGGATGAAAACTCAAGTTTTGATGTTTTGGACTAAAATCGATTTAACATGTCAAAAGTCAAAAACTCGAGTTTTGGAAATGGAAACTCGAGTTTTGCTCCCATTCAAAAATATGTTCCGAGCTCAAATCACGACATTCCTCTCTAGAAGAAGAAAACTCTCAAGTTTCAGATGGAAACTCCAGTTTTGCTTTTGAGGAACAGTTACAAACTCCAGTTTTCATTTGGAAACTCTAGTTTTCAACGCTCATTTTGAAAATCAGCTTTTCCAGATTTGCAAAATCTTCATGTATTATCTAGATACTTCTTATTATCACTCATTACTATCCTTAATTATGTTTAATCAATTTGTTAGTGAGTTTCAAATGATTAAAATGAAGGATTAGAAGCAAATCTCAAAATGTCGATTTGTGTCGAACATCAATAGCAAAAAAGTTCTAACGACTAGTTCCAACTGACTTCTAATGGCTATATTTCTTTATCCAACGGTTATTGAATCTTCAAACGGTCATATATTGATCTCAGATTCAAGACAGAAGAAGCGAGAGACGCAAGCCTACATCTTTAAAATGCTCTTACTTTCGAGTATTGACCTTATTTCAATGTTAAGGTCCAAAGTCAAATCTCGATGATTCCTCTCTGGTAGAAGAATACTCAAGTATCAAAATGAATACTCAAGTATTGACTTAAGTGCACAGTGACAAACTCGAGTATTGATACACATACTCGAGTATTGAACGCTAAATTTGAAAATCAAATCTGATGAATTTGTGAAACCTTCTTGTTTGATCTTAATACTTCCTTTGATTAATCTCTAATCTTCCTAAACATGTTTAACGACTTTATTGCTGAGTTTCGCATGCATTAGAGAAGGTACATTGAAGGTTTAAAGCAAAAGCAAAGGTGTTGTCGAACATTAAATGCAAACCCGAAACTTACATACTTTTGGGTAATCCTTCGCACACGGTTGCAAAGCATTAAAGAATGATTTCTACAACAAGCAACTGCCTCTCCAAAGGACTAATTTGAAGAGAGTCAACTCTGATATTCTACCCAGCTGGATTAAGTGTAGATTAGAGAGAGAAGAAGACCTTACCTTGCCCAAAACTTTGGTTAATCAAGGAAACGGTAATAATAAAGATTACAACGGTAAATTAATGCTCTCTCGCATAAATAGAGATGCATTCATGTCTTCTCAACAACTACAACAACCGAAAACGAAATACATTCAAGTCTAGCATTTATTCTTTCGGTTTTCAACCGTATTGTATCTTTTGATACTTTGTACTTCAAATGATTATTCTTATTTACTCTTAGAGAGAGTTTCTACTTGAAAAACATTTATTGTAAAGAATCACAAGTCGGGGACTTGGTGATTTGGGAGTTCATTGATTACAACTTGTAAGGGGGAGTGAGTTCTAGAGAGAGAACTACTCTTTGAGTACAGTGTGTAATCTTTGTGATAGTGGAAAATCCCGAGAGAGTCCGGGACTGGATGTAGGTCAAGTTGTTAAGATCGAACCAGTATAAATCTCTGTGTCCAACTGCTCTTCCCTTTACTCTGTCCATCTCTCTTTTTGCTGTCTAAAAACAGAGCAGATTACAAATTTTTTTAAAATACCCAATTCAATCCCCTCTTGGGTATATAGCTCCACTTTCATCTTCATCTTTCTCTTGGTGCTTGACCAAAATTACCAAGCCTCCAAAGAGCACTCAATGTTTCAGCCAAGAACTCCCTAGGTTTTCCAACCTAGCCACAAAACATAAGACTAACAAAATGTCTTATATTTTTCACAACATAAAACCTACGGTTCATCAAGCTATCTCCAAAAAATAACAAGACCCTAATTATCTTACCATTTACACGGTTAAAACCCTAATTAGGGTTAAAAGAATAATGGCCCATTAATTGGTATTATCCAATCAATTAAGAAAATGGATTAAATCCATCTATTGAATTATTTCTTGAAATATTCAAGATAATGGATTATATAAATATCTTTAATTATTTCTTGAAATAAAAATTCAAGATAATAGATGATATCCATATCTTGAATTATTGCATCTTGAATTCGAAATTCAAGATCACCTTTTCATCCAATTTTTATTCAGTATTTATCCTTTATTTGTCGAATCTTTATTGGATATTTACACACACACACACACTCATAAATATATTAAGATAATTCAAAATTATCCTTATAAACTAATCTCTTGAATTTAAAATTCAAATTTAAATTATAAAATAAAATTTGAATTCTCAATTCAAATTGGAAGAAGACCTCATTTGGTCTTCTAACATATTTGGGCCTATTAGTGGAGAAACTAATTTTCCACTAAGAAACCATATATGATGCCATTTTGTATATTGAGCTTGGATTCCCACTCCAACCCAAATACACCTATTCTCTCGAAAAAAAACCCAATAACAATTATTGGTCCAAGCTTGTTAATTTTAAGCAATCAAGAATAATCTTTATGTGTGACCCATTACGCCCAGTTAGTGACTGACATAAATAATCTTGGACCATTCAAACTTCTTTAATGGGCCCAAGTTATCTAATGACCACATAAGACACTAGCAATGCTCTGTGGCCCCAAAATTAATTGAGTTGATCAAGTAATATACATTTTCTAATTTGGATACCGTGCCAGCATCATCCCTCCCATCGTCATTCACATTTAGTCAAGAGCAAAGATAGAGTATCATCTCTCTTGGTTAGCTAAAGATAGCTTTTCATGGAGCTAGGAATCTTCTTCTATTCACTCTAAGATAGACCAGGACTCTTCATGATTGCTTATTATGCATAGATTCTCGAGTCAACTAGAAGTCATCCAAGCCCTATTGGTTCTGTGAATGACTAATCTCTTGTAGGGGACTATGAATCCTTCCGGCATGTCCATCTACACTCATGTAATTGAGTCATACCCAAGAGTACATTGTTCTCCCCATTCTCAGGCAGATAGAGTTGTACAGTCTAATTATAATGCTAGGACATAACACTCAATAACATCCTCAAGTCTAAGACAATTCGCACTACCAAACGTTGAGAGACTTTACATATCAAATGATACTCTCTACAATGAATCTTTGTGGAGTATCTCAGTGTGTCAGTTTGGTGCTATCTATTCTCCATCAGATCCACCCACACATCAGCTAAGGCATCACCATGCTTGTATTCAGTGAGGTCCCCACCTTGCATCTCTATACAAGTAAACGATGTTGTACTAGCCTTATTAAGATTACTAATGCCTTTTCTTGCTAATTCAAGAATAGGAATAAGTTTCAGGCAATAGACATTTAGTGTTCTCGAGTCCTCATGATCATGATCCCTATCATAGATCCTCGAGTGAACACTTGTTCTATTCCTGTTAGTTCTCTTTGTGTTTTGATGATAACTGGCAATTGTAAACACAATGTGAAGTTTGTCTTTGGTAAGTTGAAAAACTTACTGTCAAAGGTAAACTCGAGTTTTGACTTGGCAGAGAGTAGCCCAGTTTTAATAAACTAAGTAAAACTCCAGTTTCCATTTGGAAACTCGAGTTTTGGTCTTACAGAGAGCACTCCAAGTTCTTCACATTTAGACAAACTCCAGTTTTCACCACACAGAGACTCTTCAATATTTTCCGAAGTCAAAACTCCAATCTATTTGGAAACTCGAGTTTTGGTCATATAGAGAGTCTCCAACATTCTAAGCTTATGAAAACTGCAGTTTTGATATGGAAACTCCAGTTTTCAGTTTGCCATGAGTTTTCTAAGTTTTCCTATGTTTTGAGAAAACTCGAGTTTTGGTTTGGAAACTCGAGTTTCGACCTGGCAGAGAGTTTTCAAGTTTTACTCAGTTTTCAAAACTGCCAGTTTTCATGGAAAACTCCAGTTTTGACTTGGCATAGATTTCTTAAAGTTTTCATACTTAAATGGAAACTCGAATTTTGTTTTGGAAACTCGAGTTTTGGCCAAGCCTGAGCTTTGCTCTTTTCAAGGTTTTTAAAACCGCCAGTTTTCATAGAAAACTCCAGTTTTGACTTGACATAGATTTCTCAAAGTTTTCATACTTAAATGAAAACTTGAGTTTTGTTTTGGAAACTTGAGTTTTGACCAAGCCGAGAGAGCTTTGGTCTTTTTCAATGTTTTGAAACCTCCAGTTTTGGATGAAAACTCCAGTTTTGACGTTTTGGACTAAAACTCATTTTACATGTCAAAAGTCCAAAACTCGAGTTTAGAATGGAAACTCGAGTTTTGAATTCTATTCAAGTTCAAAGCTCAAATCGCGATGTTCCTCTTTGGAAGAAGGAAACTCAAGTTTAGTTTTGGAAACTCGAGTTTTGCTATTAGTGCACAATGACAAACTCTAGTTTTGATGAACAAACTGGAGTTTGTGTCGCAGAGTTTGAATTTCGAATCTGATGAATTTGTGAAATCTTATTGTTTGATCTTAATACTTCCTATCATCACTCATTAATATTCCTAGCTATGTTTAACCACTTTGTTAGTGAGTTTCAGATCATTTAGAGGATATTAAATGAAGATCTGAACAAAAGCAAAAAGTGATGTCAGCACATTAAATACAAAGTTCAGAAAACTTGCATCCTTTTGGACAATCATTCTACACATGTTGCAAAGGGATTAATGTTTCCTTTCCACATCCAGTCACTACTCTTCCAACAAATTAAAAGTCAAGAAGTCAAGCACAAACATCTGTGCAATTGGATTAAGCAAAGTGTAGTGAGAGAAGAAGACCTAAGCTCACCCTAATCCTTGCTGAATGTCTCCAACGGTTACATTAGGGATTTCAACGGTCATTTAATGCTCTCTTTGTATAAACAGAGCTGCATTCATTTCTTCTCAACAACCAATCTGCCGAAAACGAATTGCATTCAAGTTTACCAACTACTCTTTTAGTTTTCACTTGTAAAGTATCTTTTGATACATTGATCTTCAATGTTCATCTTTATCTACTCTTAGAGAGAGTTTCTTTATTGAAAATCATTTATGGTAAGAATCTTAAGTCCGGGGACTTGGAGATTGGGTTATTGATTGCAACTTGTAAGGGGGAGTAAGTTGTAGTGAGAGAATTACTCTTGAGTTATAGAGTGTGTAATCAATTGATATAGTGAAATCCTAGAGTGTCTGGGGACTGGACATAGGTCAAGTGGTTGGACTGAACCAGTATAAATTCCTTGTATCTTTCTCTTCTTCCCTTCTCTATTATACCCTTTTTTCTGTATACTAAAACAGAGTTTCACAAAAGAATTTTAAAATCCCCAATTCACCCCTCTTGGTGATTTGCTCCACTTTCAATTCCTATTGTTTTTTTTATCTTTAAACACATATTAACCTTAACATAAAGGCGAGACATAAATATGATAAAGATAAAATGTGTTTAAATACATAAATCAATAAAAATCATAAAATACTAAATAGAAAAAGTGTTCCTCTGTCAAAGCAGATTGTCTCTAGGACACTTATTTACTAATAGTGGGAAGGGGGATATTTTTTGTTCTGTTTTTGAAAACTTACCTTTAAGACCAAATGTTCAAAAAAAAACCCGGTCTAAAAAGTCTACTTTTAAGACTGGATTGTCATATTCTTGGACTAGACCTCCCAAACATCGTGCCAACCTTAGTTTGAACACCCCTCCTGATCTTGGCTAAGTCAGTCAAACCTTCACAAGTAGGCAAAGAAAGCAAAGACTAAGAGAACTTTAGAGAGAGAAGTAGAACTCTAGAGAGACAAGCTCTTGAATGTGAATTGCTTGAATTTCTTTTGATGGTTTACAAATAAGGTGATCTACCCTATTTATAGCTACTTAAAACATCCTACGGTTGAGAATGGTGATCCAAAATCTTCTCCTAAAATATCTAGATATTTGTTTTACATAAGACACAGGTACAAAAAAGGGTTTTAAGACCGGACCAAAGAGGCATCGTAAGACCGGATCAGCGGCCAGTCTTGTTCCAGGCGGTCTTAAAAGTCTGTAACTTGTAAGACCAGATTCGAACCAATCTTAAAGAAACTATTTTAGACCAAACATTTAAAATATTAGGTCTTAAAAATCATTCAATATAGACCTGATAAATTTTTATTCGGTCTTAAAACAAATATTTTAAGAGCGGACAACTAAAAAGGCCGGTCTTAAAATTATGACTTTAAGACCAAACAATTAAATACACCAGTCTGAAAAAACCAAAATTTAAGACCTTACTTTTACATACACCGGTCTAAAAGTACCGACCTTTAAGACCGGATTAATGATACATCCGCTCTTAAAAGTAGCATGACATGTCTTTTAAGACCGGAGAAATAACGTCTGGTTTAAATAGTTTGACTTTTAAGATCGGGTGAAAAAATACACCGGTCTTAAAAAATCCTCATCTGAGACCAGTATTATTAAATACACCGGTCTTAAAAGTCAAATTTTCCCCTATTCTATTCTTCCTGATCATACACATCCAGCACCTAAAAGACAGTACTTTAAGCTGCAAGCTATGAACAATCTATTATGAATTACAAATTGAATTGGAAATGGATACAAATATTATTCACCATGAGTTATGTGGTCTTTTAATGAATATATTATTACAGTACAACATCTTAATGAATATATACAATAAGATAAGTTACAAAGACACAACACCTAGCTAATTAATTAAATGAACATATAAATGCCCAAATCACCATGTCTTCATCAGATTTCCACCCAACAACATAACATTCCTTTTTTGTAACAAGCCCCTATCAATCGGATCCTACCACAAAAATAAAAACAAGAACAAAAGCTTCACAGTCAATGACATTGTTTAAGAATATAAGAAGGAATATAGTTAAAACCTTATAGTTTTCAAAGAATTCTGCATATGAATATTACCTTATGAATTGTCTCTTTTATAAAGGGATATCATCCCATATCCCTTCTTGATGGTCATTTATGATGCCGGGTTCATCATCCGCTTCATCTTCTTTGTTCATGTCTGGGAGACCCATTGAAAAAGGAGTACTCTCAGGAAAACTATAATTTGAATGAATTTCCTCATCAATATCAATGACCCTTTTTCCTTGGAGAGCTACAGACCACATTTTATTTTCCTGATCGGTGATATAGAACACTTGTTTCTTCTGGTCTGCCATAATGAAAGGTTCATCTCAAAAACTTCTACTATTGATACCGACTAATGTAAATCCTAGCTGATCAATCTGAACACCATTATTGACGTTAACCCAATTGCATTTGAAAATGGGGAATTTAATTTTGACATAGTCCACCTCCCAAATCTCGTCAATAACCCCATAATAAGGCATGACTGCCAATTTAGGCCTCTTGTCTTTCGAACTAGAGAAGAAGATAGTTACTTTATAAACATGAGAATTTTTGAGGCCTTATTCATTATTGACAGGCCATGACTTAAGATCAAATTTTTTATTGACTACCTGAAGGATAATTTTGTCTTTGGCACTCAACTTAACCGTGTCAACAACTTCAGGAGGGGTTGGAGCTTCAGGAGGAGTAGAAACATGTACAAGATTCACTGGCCACGAGATGAAGGTTCCCTTGACATCACTCACAAGAATGAAAGCTAATCAGTTGGGAGAGGGAGAGGTGCATCAATGATCTCCTTTTCAACTGACACTCTGACTTCATCATTAGCCATTTGTTGGTGGTGTACAGTTGATCCCAAGTTGTGGGCAGTCCCTTTTGCAACTAATAGTCTATTAGGATCCTCCACATAAAGGTCACAAGGTTCCTCTGACCGTCCAACAATACAATCCCTTTAGTGCTCTATTGCATAGGTGCAGGTGAATGTGGGAAGGGAACACTAGTCTTTGCACGAGAGCTCATAAGCAGCTTCATTTCATTCATTTCCTCCTTCATCTGGCTCAGCTAGGATTGAAACATTACAGTAAATGATTCTTCTTGAGCCGCTCTTTGGCCACTGCTTCCTCATTTATTTTGGCCACCGTGTGTTCCATCTCCTCCCGGGTAACCATACTTTGTTTATTGCATTTGCAACTACCAAAGTATTGCTTCAGGCCTACCCATCCTCCAATCCCCCTTACACGCCCCGCATGATCCGATTTTTCAGTCGCAACAGTCAAAATATCATTCCTCCCGTCTGACACAAAAGATCCCTTTGCTTCTTTCTTTTTAAGATCTTCCTATAAGATACAGATAATGAGAAGCTTAGTAATGAAACAAGTTTAGTAACTAAAAAATAACAATAATGATCTTTACAATTCTTTCAGCAACTATACGAGTTTGTTCACTCGTGTAAGCCCCGCTTCACTTTTGGCGAATATACAACCACAACTCCTTGTGACGTATTGGAGATGGTGGATCACATATTGTAGAAGGATTAGATTCAACTTGATCTTCCAATCTTTTCCGCTTGGCTACCATCAACTCTTTTTTGGCCTTTTCATATCTGCCATGAGAAGCTCTATGCGAGCAATCATTCTTTCTCTCGATCGCTTGTTCTTGTTCCCTTCTTTTCTATGAATCATAATTGAAAACAACTATTAAGGAAGATGTAGAATTGTAGAAGAAATTAGGAGAAACATAGGAAAGAGAGTTGCAGAACTGCTGCCAACTCAGTCAATTCATTCATTCATTCATCATAACTGGTTCCTACACATATTAGTCTAACCTCTTATATATAGTTAGAGGCTTGAATCTTAAGGCCCAATAACAGCTTGCACCGAAACTATTACACAGTTAACATACTAACTAACTAACAACAATGTCTATCCACTATCTACTATAATAGAATACCTTCCCAACTGACAAACGGCCACATAGGAGATATTATGCCATTATTATTTCCCTAATTACCTCTTAATATTTTACCTTTTCACGGTTTACATATCAGACTTGTATAGAACAATAACGAACTTTTACTGTATTACTCCATCTACAGTCACATTCACATAAGAACTAATACATGCTCCTCTAATGCAAGACAAAGGATGGAAATGTATATTTCTATTCACACACCAAACCATCTAAATAATAGGATTAGATGAACACAATAATTTTCACATATCCACACAGGTTAATAAGCAAACAAAAAAGGGCAAAAAGAACTAAATATAAACTCACCAAAGCCTCAGGAGTAGTCTGCATCTGAACAAACTTTTGCCAAGTTTGTTAATCAAGAAATGTGCAATTGTCACAAGGACTAGGGCGAGGCTCACCAACTAGAACCTCGGCAAAAATATAGTTGTTAGCTAGATAGGTCTTAAAGTTCCTCTAACGATCAACACAATAAGACAATGTCGAGTCCTTCAACTCCTTACTGTCACGAACAGTGTATGTAAGTTAGATAGTTTCCCAAAGAGGATCCTTTATTGTGTTATCGTTGACATTTTTCTACTCATCTATCAAGATGCTAACCTTGCTATGTGCTAGTGACCCAACAAAACTATTATAGTTGTTTTTATTAGGACTGCAAGGAGCCAAACTTTTATCAAACTAAATCTCGAGCTTATCCGTGGGAGTCCGACTAAGGGAAAGCTCTTCCAACCGTGTTCCTCTTCTACCACAGCGTGCATGGCAGTTACGAGGCTGACTGTGAGATGAACAGGGTTCGCTTTGGCTCACACCAGTAACTAGTGTTCCAGGAACAGGACTAGAGTCATTTTCTCCATTCATCTTCTAAACAGGAAGAGACAAATGCCTGAACAAATGAGAGAGTAACAGAGGCTAATGGTTGTGGGTGAGGGAGAGAGGTAATGCAACAGGAAGGGTTTTGGAACGGGAACAGAGGTTTTTCTGAGAGAGTAACGAAAGGTTTCGCGTGAAGAAAAATATATTTGGCGCTTTACTTTTAAGACCGGATATGAAAAAAGACGGTCTTAAAATTTAACATTTGAGACCAGTCATATTAAACTCGGTCTTAAAAGTAATTAATTATTTGTTTAATTTTCTTCAATATTTTTGTACCAACCACAGTTTGAGTCCCATTTAAAATCTTTAATTTTAAGACCAGACATTTTAAAAAGATGGTCTTAAAAGTTAACCTTTAAGACTGGTCAATCTAATACTCTAGTCTTAAAAATAATTCATTTTTTGTTTAATATTTTTCTATATTTTGTACCGGCCTCGTTGATGTCTGGTCTTAAGAGTATAACTGTTAAGACTGGCTATTAAATATATGCAGTTTTAAAATTTTTAGACCTTTATATTTAAATTTTCCCTTATTATTTTGGACCACAGAAAATATAAGTCCGGTTGTATAAGATTTCTCTATAAAGTAATTGATATTTCAATTTTTTTAATAACATTTTAAAGACTGGTTGTTGTGTTAACCGATCTGAATAATATATTTAAGACTTATAATAAACGATCTGTCCAAGAAGTTTTTTATATTTACAAAATTGCTACCGGTCATACCTTTAAGACCGGGGTGTCGATATTCCGGTCTAAGTGAGGCGGTCTTAAAACTCATTTTTGCACTAGTGAGAGGGTCTTTAAAATTCTCTATACAATTCTTGCTCTATGTAGACATATGTACAAGATTGTGGAAATTTCTATACTAAAGTCTAAACCTCCATAATAGTGTCTTGCACATCAAATGTATAGCATTCCTTGCAGTGCATGACATGATGTTTAAAAAGTTTGGTCTAAAAAGTCTACTTTTAAGACAAGTAGCTAAACTGGTCTTAAAAGTAACATACTTTTTAGACTGCTTGTATCGAAACCGGTTCTAGATCCAGTCTAAAAAGCATTTTTTATCCAATCTAAAAAGTCTTTTTTGTAGTAGTGCCTCCTTAATACAAGAGTTGATAAAAAAGTTAGTTCTGATAATATAATATAAGATTTTAATTCATTTTATTGCCTAAATTAAACATAACTTTTTGCATTCTTACTAATAATTGCATATACATTACATATGTAGAGGGATCCAGATTAAGCTGATGTCTTGGCACGGTTGGCGTGAGCCTTTGCCAAGTAAGTATTCTTGACGTCAAGGGTTTGAGCCTCCTTGACTTCGTATCATTCTTTTTTCTTTTCATTTACAACGACTTGTTATTTAGGATGTTTTCATAATACAAGAGTATATTTTTAAGTATTAGAAATATATTATTTGAAAATAAACTTAAAATTTTTAAATGAAATAATAGAAAGCAAAAATAAACGTGCAGTTTATAAGTAAGACAAATTAATTTGGAAAAAAAATGATAAATATCAATAATTTAATGCATTTTATTTAACCTTAATTTCTCCAAAAAAAAAAAAAAATCAGTTATCTCTTATATTAAAGACTATAGTAGTATTTAATTTAATACATTATGGGGACACCAATCGAAGTCATTCTCCCTCTTCCATTATCATGATATTTAATTTCAATCATACTCTTCTGTTAAGGGTACACTTTTGTTAAGTTTCTTTATCCCTTCAAATAAGGCAGGAAATGGCTAATAATTGCAGACTTTTAGCTACTCTTCCTATTTTAGATGGATTCTACACATGAAATTGTGTGGGAATAAGTTATGATCACGAACTTAGAAGAATTAGGTTGAAAACCCAAAGATCAAAGATAAAGAAACAGTGCTGCCATATTTCATTTTATGGAGGTAGTTTGTGTGTTTTGTGTATTTCATCGACCAAATGGTGTATAATGACCCTGAAACTTCCTAGAATCATAGTAGACATCCCAAACTTTAATTTGATATATGATATGTGCCATTTGGGTTAGGGATATGAATTATTAAAGTTCTGGCACTGCAACTAGGATGGATTTTGGAACAGTTTGGCGGATGGAGGATTTTTAGAATGCTGTAGCACGTGGAAGCTTCAACACACATAAGTAGTGGATAAGCTGCGTAGCCTTGCTATAGCATAGCTTTGCTGTAGCATTGAAATAGCAAACTAGGAGCCAAAGTGTGGAATGGTAAAGTGTCCAGTTGGTAACTTTTCTCTCACATTCTATGTGTGGCTTTGTATGCATATGTGAATCATGTTGTGTCATGTGTCAAAGACACGCGATAGGTAGTAAGGCCTAGTGGATCGGTGGTGCTTGGGTCTTGAAACGTAGTTGGCCTTCAAATATTATGGGTCAACACCTAGTTGAATGCCAAACACTGAGGTAACGTTTCAGTCAGATCCTTTGGTTGCAATTGATGCCATATGTGATCTTTTTATGCACTTGGTATTGTTTATGTTATGTGCTTTGTAATTGTTCAATGGTTTTTTTTAATGGTTCTCTAACATGTACTGTGCATGCATATTATGTGAGATTAACCCTGGGATTCTTCAGGATGCTAGATCTTGTCATTATTGGTGATATGAACAGTGCACTAGACGCGGCTCCCAAGGCAAGATGGCGGATGTTGGACCCATTCTGACTTGGTCATTGCTTATTAGGAGTGGACTTTTGTAATTATTTTCTTAGAATTTGTGAATATTTCATATGTACCCTGATAAGTCATATTTCTGTCATATATTTCTATGTTATAATTGCGTTGTGTGGTAATTCTGAGCTTTAACGTATGCTATTCGACGAAAAATTCATGCACTTAGCGCATAGATGTATTTTGAACACTATCTTGCATATAGGTAGAAGAAAAGGTTGCATTTTAATGCATTTTGAGATCGCATAACAGAACTGATGTAATGCTACAACATTATGGATCTTTATTCTGAACCAGCACCATAATGTCACTATAATGCTATAGTATTATAAGTGATGATATGTTACATTGATTTTCTTGAGTTAATTCAAGAAATAAATATAGGTTATTGAGTTGGACATTAAGATGACAATTTATTTGATCGAGACAGAAATATAAGATGCGAAGAATCGAATATAAGTGTCACAATATTGGCATTTTGACAGTGAAGGAATAAACTCTTGTCATTGGCTTTGTCGATGTTTGTCGCTCAATCTTTCTGTCTTGAATGAGTCTCTATTTATAGTCGATGAGTATCATATGGCCGTTGCTTAGAATATGACTGTTGGAAGTAGCCGTTGAAGCTTTTTGCTTTCCCTCATTTTGTCTACCATTTAACTTCGTTAAATGTCCGTTGTGATATTCAAATTTGTCGTTAGAAATAGATTGGAGTTCTTGATAAAATTTGAGGTCTAGTCGTTTTTGCTTTACAACAACGTATCTCTACATGACATCCCTTTGGTCAACTCTGGGATTGCTAAGGTCAGGTATCTTTTGCTTTTCCATAATTGCCGCTTCAGACACTACACATTGACTTGCTTTGTGTTTTCTTGCGTATGCTTTGTTTGCATTAATGTTTCTGACACATATCTGACATTTTTAGAGTTTGTAAGTAATTCTTCGTTTAATCATCTAAAACTTATTAATAAACATGTTTAAAAGTATTGGGAAATCTCGTGTAATTAAAAGGATCAATCAACTGAATCTTGGGAGTCGATCCTAATGGAATAGTAAAGCCCAGCTTATTGGACGTGTGGCACAAAGGACTTGGTTATAATAGGAAGAAATGGTTAGACCTAAAAGGATCGTGGAGTCGTAAATGGTCAGAGAGTTGAGAATATAGAGTACAGATTTGATACGACATGACTCATGTTAAGAGATCGGGATTCATAGAGAGAGAGCTATAGAAAAGACTTAATCTGTTTTAGAAGTTAGATGGAGCCGTAGAAGACATAGAGACTGTTGGAAATTATGCCCTAGGGGCATATCATTGTACTTTAAACGTTATTATTATTTAAAGTATTTCTCCATTTAGTTATCATATTGTTTGCATGTTTATTATGATAACTATGTCTTTGGATGTATGATAAAGATTGTCCTAAATGTCCTAGTCGGTCATCTATGCGAGAGCAAAGATGAAACAAGGTGTAAGACCGACCCACTATGAGAAAGCTGCATGGATTAAGTCATAAGCTTATCTAATGTATAACCGCATCACAATGCCCTTTGACCTGAGACCATCATGGATTCCTACATGAGAGTCGCTGATCTTTGACCTAGTCAAAAGTCACCTTTGACCGGGTGATGATAAAGGCTTCGATCGGGATTAGTGGTTTTCATGCAGAGGAATGTGAATGGTCAAGATGGAATTTGTGCCGCACATTTGTAGAGAGATAATACTGGGCCCCTTGATGAGTGAGTCTGAGAAATGTATGACCATACTACGGTGGAAAGGAGTTTCCATTTCAATTGTTGGACTACTCAAGAATAGAGAAAGTAATGGTCAAGAACAGGAGGATGACATTATCCATACTTCATCCTTGACCAAATTATCACGTGACAAAAGGGACGTGGCATGGTTGTATGATAGGTTGTATCGTATTGACGATCCTCATATGAATTGGGAGTCCTAATGTGTTGCTAGAGGCCGCTTGCAACTTGTGGGCTAGTACAGTATTGGTCCACTGCCAATCTCATGTGGGCCTGCAGGGTCACACACAAAAATAGCTCAACACGAGCAATAATGTCCAGATTCATTGAATCTTAGATATGTCTAAGATTTAATGAATACAACATTTAATCTAGGATAGATATATATATAATATTAATTCAAAAATAATAATATTATTATTTATATAGATAATAATATTATTATATAGTATTTAATTTATTTGATAAATTAAATAACTAAAATAAATAGAGATATGGTATCTCAGATTTAATTTTTGAATAGAGATATCGTATCTTAGGTTTAATTTGAATTGAGATATAGTATCTCAGATTTAAATAAATAGATTAGATTAGATCTGTTGGACAGATCTGTTAGATTACTCTTAACATGAGTCATGACGAGCCACAAAAGAAAACCCTAGAGAAAAAAAGAGATGTAAGATGTTAAAGGTGCTAGCACGCTGCCGTCGGTGTTGGAGTCTATTTGGTGTGGATACCGGTAGAGGGAGTGGATTCGCTGAGTCGGCTCATGGTGATCGTATCGAACAAGACACTCACGAATATAAAGGTACAGTTCTGACTAACCCAATTTAAACGTCGTTGATAGATCCTCCTATGGGATTTGTAAGATTTTAATGGATGAATTCCTTCCGCTACATGTACAATCCCAATAGAGACATCGTGTGATAGGATGTTTCCTACGTTGTTGACTACTCTGATGACCTTCTCTATTTTACTTTCCTTTCTTAATCTTTCCATGGGTTGCTCTACTGTAATCTTGATTTTCTTTCCCTCATCAGTCATGAACTGATTTCCATTGTGAGGATGAACTCTTAACTTGTAGTATGAACCCAGTTTGCTAAGTTTTCAATTCAATAAATTCAATTTGTTTAATGTGATTTATCATCTAGTCTATTAGTTGGCCGCTAGTAGGCTAGATCAGTGGCCTTGGTTTACTGTAAGGGAGTTAAGGCTAGACCTCTGTTGAATAGTGTGTGTTGGGCGAGCTTGTGCAAGGCTTGATCTAAATTGTAAGCTACAGGAATGGGTTTGCCTCAAATAGCCAATACACCTAGATTAAATTGACTTTCTAAGCTGGAAAATAGCCATAGGAATATGGGAGAAGAAGAGAAAGGGGTGTACTTACCCGATGTGGACGCTTCTGTATAATTTAGTGGTGGGTTAACTGAATAACATTGTGATATGCATTTTGCGGTAGCATTGCAGAAGCTGTGGGGTGAAACGTTGTAGCAATGCTTCAAATGTAAACTGAGGGATTAAGGCGACTTAGGATGAAATCTGAGTTCTGCCTAGTTTGACTCTGATTTCTCTCAACTAAACTCTAGATCATTTATCTCTTTTATTTGTTAGTAACAATAGTCAAAACAATCACCAAAACTATTCCCATCATGTAACTTTCAAAAGGAAATTGGTTACGTAATTGGTATTAACAGTCTTTGTGGGAATCACTCTACTTATTCTTTATTACTTGTTTGACTGATTTGCTTGCAAAGAGAAGGTTTCGACCAACAAGCTTTTGGCATCGTTGCCGAGGATTGAAAATACCTTTTATGCATGTAAGTTTCTGATGAGCATAATTTATGCCATGTTTTCCTTATACTTTATGACTGAATTGTGTGGTAAATATAAGCTTAACCACAATCAATCTAAGCAAAAAGGCATCAATTCATGAATGTAGGGAACTGAAGGATGAAAACCATTTACATCCTAAACATGTACTAAGAAGAGGACAAAGTACGAGGTTTTATGAGAAAGACGTACGGCAACGCTGATACTATGCTATAGCATTCTAACAGCATATCAAAGTGCAATACAAAGCATCTCTGAGCTATAGCAAAGTAAAGGACGCGATGCCATGCGGAATATGTTCCAATCTTTTATCAAGTTATTTCAGGAGATAGTGCGAAGGTCGAGGAAAGACAGGTAGATTGCTAACGTAGCGGAATAGAAGATGCGAAGGATCAAAACTGAAAGATATGAAGAATCCCACAGGATTAGCAGAATCAATCTACCAAGATTGGAAAGAAAGATACGATGGATCTCGACAGATTAGGAAAGGCCCAGCTCGTTGGAACTTACGCCGCAAGAAATTCGATTATATAAGGAAATAGCAGCCAACCCTAAGAGGAGGTCGAGTCGTAGAGAGTCTAATCCAACTCATATCGCCCGGACTCGAAAGAAGAGAGAGAGAGACTTCACAAAGCATGAGAACTCCAGGATAACCCAGCATCCTTCCTTGCAGTAAGACGGAGAGAAGAGGACGTGGAGTGGTGACGTGACAGGGCTTCTTCCACGCCATCGGAACTTTGTCAAGCTTTCTGTTTTGTTTAATCTTTTGATCATGGGTCATGCTGTTATTATTTGTTTTGTGTTTCCCTCGTCAGTCATGAACCGATTTTCATATGGCTGAATAAGGATGATTTCTTAAGTGTTAAATGAACCGAGTTCAAGTTCTTAATTCAATAAATTCAATTTGCTTATCAGTGCATTAATTACTAGTCGATTAGCGGAAGTTAAGGGCTAGATTTGTGGCCTCGGCTTACTGGTAAGGAGTCGGGGTTAGACCTCTGAGAAACAGTGATTGCTAGGCAGGCTGGTGAAAGGCTTGACCTATTATTGTAGGCTTCAGGAATGGGTCTACCGCTCCTAACCATAACACCTTGCTTTGTAGCGCAGATCTAACTAGAAAATTGCTATAGGCATATGGAAGGAGTAAAGTTTGTTTCATATGTATCGGACGCGAAAGCTTCGATAGATTATAGTGGTGGGTTAACTGAATAGCGCTTAGTTAGTAGCTATGCTGTAGCATTACGGAAGCTGTGCAGTGTAGATGCTATAGCAATGAGTAGGGAACTGGGGGAATGATATGCTTAAGGATGATTCTGAGTTTAGCCTAATCTTCTACTGATATCTTCTTACATTTACGATACTCTGTTTACTTTCTCGTTTATTAGTGTAGCTATAAACTCACAACTCAAATCAAACTTATTCTCTTTTGCAATCATAACTACTCTGCAAATCGGTGTCCTCATTTGGTATCCAGTCTCTGTGAGACAATACTCTACTTACTCTTTATTACTTGTTCGACTGGTTCACTTGCCATCAAGGAAATCGACCAACAGTTTCATTTTGACCAGTTGCATTTAAACTCAACAACTCACTCTGCATTTTGATTTTCAGGTACCTTTTGTAATGTATGCGTAGCTTGTCATCTATTGATCTTGAGATGTACAATCCTGAGAATGAACAAACCTATAAATAAAAGTGCAAAAGGCAGGGACCAGGAGTCACCTTAGTGACTCTGCACACATGGTAGAAGCATAAGGGAATCTGAATTTAGATTGAGAGGAGCAACCCCTTATCCATAGGGATAACCACATTCCACAATCACCACCACCACTGAATAGCAACAATGCTAACTTGAATTGAGCCATCATGGAATTTGGAATTCTTGACCCAAATAGGTTCAACTCAACCATCACTCTACCAAATATTACTGCAGGCCAGTTTGAACTAAGAACTGTCATGTTCCAGATGCTAGATGTGTCAGCAGTTTAGGGGACTCCCATCTGAAGATCCTCACCTTCATCTCAAAATGTTTCTGGAGGTCTTTGATGCTTTTGTCATCCATGAAGTAATCATTGACACCCTTAGAATCAAATTGTTCCTATTCTTAGTCCAAGATAAGGCTAAAATGGGGGTTAAACACTCTACCATCCCACTCAATCTCATATTGGAATGACTTGGGTGGAAAATTCCTACTAAAGTTCTTTCACCCAACTAAGAACGCCCAGTTGAGAGAAGACATCACTAGTTTCCAACAAAGAGCTAGCGAGTCCACCTACGAGGCTTGGGAACGATTCAAGGATTTTCTACGGAAGTGTCCACAGCACAGATTAGTATAATGGGTACAACTGGAGACATTTTACAAAGGTCTAGATGCTCAAATACGGTCCATAGTCAATGCCTCTACAAGAGGATCTATAATAATGAGTCTTGCAACGAGGCATATGAACTGCTAGAACGAATGGCCATAAGTAGTCACCAATGGCTGGATGGTTGACTTCCTCCCACCAGAACGGTAGCTAGAGTTCATGAACTTGATGCTATGACAACCTTCACTACTCAAGTGTTTTCACTGACTAATATGATCAAGTCAATAAGCCTCCCCGCCAACACCTTATCGATGCAACCTACACTTGTAGCCTGTGCATATTGTGGAGGAGAACATCCTTACTCTTAGTGTTCTACTAATCCTGAATCTCTCAATTATGGGAACAATTACAATAGGGATAGTAACACCAACAACCCGTGCTCAAACACGTACAATCCAAGGTGGTGACAACACCCAAAGTTTTCTTTGAATCTATAAGGACTTCAATATGGAGATCCTTCAGCAGGCCCCTCGTACTCCAATAGACCATTCAACTCCCTGGGTTCAATCAGCAATCAAGGCAGCAGGGTATTGATCCAACGCCTCAATCCTCCATGGAAAGCTTACTTAAGGAGTATATGGCTAAAAATGATGCAATCAGATAGAGCCAGCAAGTGTCCCTTCAGAATCGTAAAAATAAAGTTGGGCAGCTTGCTACAGTACTCAACAATAGCCCATTAGGCTCCCTACCTAGCGACACTGAAGTCCCTAAAAGCCATGGAAAGGAATAGGTCAAGGCAATAAAATTAAGGAGCAACAAAAATGTTGAGCCACCGAAGGTCACAAAAGACCCATTGAGGATGCCGAACCAGCATTGGGGTAGACTAATAAAGGAGAGAAGCCACTGAGGACATTCAAGACACAGAACGGTGCACCGTATGCTGCAGCAAAGTGCTAGTGAGACCAATTCTACAGCATTTCCCCAACTTATATAAATTGTGGCATTCACATCATTATGTTGCACATATGCATAAGAATAAGGCTACTTTATGGTTTACTATGAAAGTTTCTAACAAAGCAGATATAATGCTACAACATATGGTATCTTTCCTTCTGTGCTAGCAATTCGATACGACCACCATGCTGTAGCATCATAAGTGTTACATCACTACCGGCCTCGCACTTTCGGGTGGCAAGTTAGAGGGATCCCTTTTATTTATTTACTTTCCTTTATTAATTAGTCTATTTAACATTCAACAAAGTGAATGCAGTAGAGCACGGTTCTTGGTTTGAACAAGTCTAATGTACTGAGAAACATACATAATCCACACAGTAAGTAAGTCCCCGAAGGGTTAGATACAGTAATCCATAACCAAGCAACAGACATCAAAAATATAATAGTACAAAAAGCGATAGGGCATCCCCTATTTCTTCAATTCTCCGCATCATTGTTGGAAATTATGCCCTAGGGCAAGTCATTGTTATCCATTTAGTTATCATTTCATTCGCATGTTTACATTGATAACTGTATCCCTGGATATATCTTTTATAGATTATCCTAAATGTCTCTGGTCGGTCATCTACACGTGAGCGAAGATGAGATAAGATCAGTATGACTTTGATGAGATATGGAGACACGAATCAAAGTCATAGGCACTTGTAAGAGTACAAGGTGCTGGACCGACCCACTATGAGAAAGCTACATGGATCTAGTCATAAGCTTATCTCATGTATAACCGTGTCATGACGCCCTATGACTTGAGATCATTATGGATTCCTACATGATGAGTCACTGGTCTTTGACCTAGTCAAAAGTCACCTTTGACCGGGTGATGATAAAGGCTTGGATTGAGATCAGTAGTTTTCATGCGGAGGAACATGAGTCATCAAGATGGAATTTATCCCTCACATTTGTATAGAGATAATACTGGGCCACTTGATGAGTGAGTCTAAGAAATGTATGGCCATACTATGATGGAAAGGATTTTCCATTTCAATTATTAGACTACTTGAGAATCGAGAAAGTACTGGTCATGAAAAGGAAGTTGACATTTTCCATGCCTCATCCTTGACCAAATTATCGCGTGACAAAAGGGATGTGACATGGTTGTACGATAGGTTGTATCTTGTCATCGATCCCCATGTGAATTGGGTAGTCGCAATGTCTTGCTAGAGGCCGCTTGTGACTTGTGGGCTGGTACAGTATTGGCCCACTGCCAATCTCATATGGGCCTGCAGGGTCGCACACAAGAATAATCCAATACAAGCAAAAGTGTCCAGATTCATTTAATCTCAGATTACAGATTAATCTGAGATTAAATGAATACTGAATTTAATCTAGGATATATATATATATATATATATATATTATATATTATATATAATATTTGTTTTGTATTTAATTTATTTGATAAATTAAATATCTAAAACAAATAGAGATATTTTATCTCATTTAATTTTTGAATAAAGATATCATATATATCTTTTAATTTAAATTGAGATATAGTATCTCGATTTAATTAAATAGATAGATATTATTTCTCGGATTTAATTTATAGAGATAAATTAAATCGAGAAGGCTTTTAATTTAGATTAAATAAATACATTAGATTAGATCTATCGAGATAGATTTAATTAATATATTTTTTAATTCAAATTCAAAATTTAAATTTCAAATCTGACTTTTAATTGGATTAAATAAATACGTTATATTAGATCTAACAGATAGATTTAATTAATATATTTTTAATCCATATTTGAAATTTGAAATTCAAAATTAATGAGGATTAATTTTGAATATAATACGCCGACAGTTTAGAAAAATCTACGGGATTTTTTTGTCGAGCGTATTAGAGAAAGCCATGAGAAAACCCTAGAGTGAAAATTGAGAGAGACGTACAAATCAAAAGGCGCTAGCACGCTAACGTAGCCGTGTTCGGGGATTGTTCGTGTGGATACCGGTAGAGGAAGCCGATTCTAAGAGTCATCTTCTGCTGATCGAGGAGGTAGCCCATCAATTAAAATCGAACCAGAAGCATTCCGATTCGGCACATAGGTATGATTCAGACTCTTCAACCTTGATTTAAACACGGTTGAGCGATCCTTAGGAAGGGATTCATAAAGACTTTAAATCCGCTGTGCGTACGGATCCCAACAGTGGCATCAGAGCCAACTCAACCATGCGTTTAGATTGGGTTTTCTATATGCGTATATATGTGGTATATATGTTTAAACTGAATCCTATATGCTTTAAAACATAATTTCGTGTTAGGGTTTCTACGGAATGCTAGTCGGATATTGCGGCCATCTCTGAATTGTTCAGATCGCATGATGTTCGGAATCAACAGTCACGTTTGCGCGCATCGGAGACGTTTTGAATTGTTTGGAACCTTCGATCATGACGGATGCGTTATGTTATATGTATTATATAATATAATATAAATTAGAGAATTTAAATCATGATAATATATTATATATATTACATAATATATATTATTATATAATATATTATATATATTTTATATTATATATATATTATATAATATAATATAAATTAGAGAATTTAAATCATGATATCATATTTTAATTATGATTAGATTAGATCACTCATAATTAATTTGGAATTTTAATTATGATTAGATCAGATCACTCATAATTAATTTAGAGTTTTAATTATGATTAGATCAGATCACTCATAATTAATTTAGAGTTTTAATTATGATTAGATCATATCACTCATAATTAATTTAGAATTTTAATTATGATTAGATCAGATCACTCATAATTAATTTAGAATTTTAATTATGATTTGATTAGATCACTCATAATTAATTTAGAATTTTAATTATGATTTGATTAGATCACTCATAATTAATTTAGAATTTTAATTATGATTTGATTAGATCACTTCTGATTAATTTAGAGATTGTATGAGATACAATTTTGAGTGCATTCATATAAGTAGAATTAATAGGATTAATTAGATTATATCTAATAATACCCTCTAAATAAAATCTTAAGTCATAATGCTGTCAATAAATGAATACTTGTCAAAACATCGATCACCCATTTGTATGTTCCACCAAAGTGGATGCATTTGAGTTATCTTGGTGAGACAAGAGTGAGTAATGGTGATACTCAGCATTCATTGTTGTCTTGACTTAATTTAGATCATCAAAACGGTTTTGGATCTCAAGGCATTAGATGAGATTAAACATGCTAGGTCATATGATGATCGAATCCCATAAAGATCTAAGAGTTACATGTGATGTAATTGAAAAAGAGGTTGCCTACCTAAATAACTTGATTTTAAGCGTCCTGCCAAAGCGGACTTAAGATTAAGCCAAATATGGATCTTAGCCCACTAATTATAATGAGGGTTATTAATTCAATGGGAGGTTATTGATTAAACTTTGCATATCTTTTAAATTGTAGAATCATGTCGAATAGTAACACCGCAACACCATGAATGTGATCGGTCCTTGAGAAGGACGAACTCGATGAGACAAACTTTCTTGACATGTTTGGGAACTTAAGCGTTGATCCTAAACACGAAAGAAAGAAGTATCTCACCGATCAACCCATTCCTGATGAGCCTGCAGCTGATGATCCAAGAGCTCAGATTGATGCTTATATGAAGCATCAGATGACTCTATGGATACAGGATGCCTGATGCCTACCACTATGGTTCCAGACCTCGATGGAGATCTAGAACATATGGACGTCTCTGAGATGATTGATCATCCTATGGAAATGTTCCAGCAACAGGCAACGCAAGAGAGGTATGAGACCACAAAGGCCTTATTTTCTTGTAAGATGGCTGAAGGTGAATCAGTTAGTCCTCATTTGTTGAAAATGAAAGGCTACATTGATCACCTTGAAAGGCTTGGATTCCCCATCTCCTAGGAGTTAGCTACAGATGTGATCTTGAGCTCACTCTCAAGAAGTTACGAACATTTTGTTATGGATTACTGATGAGCACAAATCATGTTGGAAATTATGCCCTAGGGGCAAGTCATTGTTCTCCATTAAGTTATCACTTCATACGCATGTTTATGGTGATAACTATATCCCCGGATACATCTTATAGATTATCCTAAATGTCCTCGTCGGTCATCTACGCCGGAGCGAAGATGAGTTAAGACCGATATGACTTTGATAAGGTATGGAGATACGAATCAAAGTCATGGGCACTTGTAAGAGTACAAGGTCTTGGACCGACCCACTATGAGAAAGCCGCATGGATTAAGTCATAAGCTTATCTCATGTATAACCGCGTCACAACGCCCTATGACTGAGATCATCATGGATTCCTACATGATGAATCACGGTCTTTGACCTAGTCAAAAGTCACCTTTGACCGGGTGATGATAAAGGCCGGATCGGGATCGGTGGTTTTCATGCGGAGGGACGTGAATGGTCAAGATGGAATTTGTCCCTCACATTCGTAGAGAGATAATCGAGCCCCTCGATGAGTGAGTCTAAGAAATGTATGGCCATACTTGTGATGGAAAGGAGTTTCCATTTCACTTATTAGACTACTCGAGAATCGAGAAAGTAATGGTCAAGAAAAGGAAGTTGACATTATCCATGCCTCATCCTTGACCAAATTATCGCGTGACAAAAGGGACGTGACATGGTTGTACGATAGGTGTATCGTGTCATCGATCCCCATGTGAGTTGGGTAGTCGCAATGTCTTGCTAGAGGCCGCTTGCGATTTGTGGGTGACACGGTGTTGGCCCACCGCCAATCTCACATGGGCTGCGAGGTCGCACATAAGAATAATCCAACACGGGTAAAAGTGTCCAGGATTCATTGAATCTCGATTAATCTGAGATTAATGAATACGAGTTTAATCAGGGTAAATATATATATATATATATATATATATTTAAATTTGAAAATAATATAATGATATTATTTAATTGAGATTAAAATATTATTATTATATTATTTGTTTTATGTTTAATTTATTTGATAAATTAAATATCTAAAACAAACAGAGATATTGTATCTCATTTAATTTTCGAATAAAGATATTATTGTCTATTTAATTTAAATTGAGATATTGGTATCTCGATTTAAATAAATAGATAGATATCATTTCTCCGATTTAATTTATTGAGATAAATTAAATCGAAGGCTTTTAAATTTGGATTAAATAAATAGGTTGGATTAAATCTATCGATAGATTTAATTAATTATTTTTTTAATCTAGATTCTAATTCGAAATTTCAGATCTGGCTTTTAATTCGATTAAATAAATATTATTATATTAGATCTATCGGATATATTTAATTAATATATATTTAATCCAGATCTAAAGTTTGAATTCAAAAATTAATACGATTAATTTTGCATTAAATACGTTGAACAGGGTTTTAGAAAACCTATGGGACTTTCGAGCGTATTCTGAAAAAGCCGCGAGAAACCCTAGAGTGAAAATTGAGAGAGACGCACAAGAGAGGCGCTAGCACGCTGCGTAGCCGTGTACGAGGATTGTTCGTGTGGATACCGAGAGAGGAAGAGGATTCTAAGAGTCGTCTTCACGATCGAGGAGGTAGCCCACCTGTTCAAGGAAGAACGAGACGCGGACGAATTCTTAAAAGGTAATATCCGGATTCCTTAGCCTTGATTTAAACGCACCTGAGTGATCCTCGGGACGGATTCGTAGAAATTTTTAATCCGCTGCGTTGTACGGACACCAACAGTGGTATCAAAGCCAACTCAACGTGTGTTTAAATTAGGCTTCTTCGTGTTTGATTATATATATGATATATGAATGAAAAACGAATCCTGGATATTTGTATGCAAGAAACCGAATCTTTGTATGAAAGAAACCGAATCTTTGTATGAAAGAAACGGAATCTTTGTTGCAAGAAATCGAATCTTGAATGCTTTAATTTGATAATTCGCGTTAGGGTTTGAACAATGGTCAGAATCATCGACACGTTTGATGTTGATCGAACGTTGGTGATTCTCGACGGCTGTTGTTCGCGTGATGATCGGATTCTGAAACGTTCAGAGACGATGATCATACGCGACGTGGGTTGAAGGCTGAGTCGAACACGTCTGGATTCGCGAGGATGTTAGGGTTCATCCTTCAACGTAGTTTTCTGGGCTGTTCAGATTTAACGATAGTCATGTTAGACATGGCTGCGTTCGGACGTTCAGATAAACAGCGTTGGGGGACCGCCTGATTGTTCGTAACGCGATTAATTAAATCATGGCATATTATATATGTATCATGTAATATAAAATAAAATTAGAGAATTTTATCATGAATTAATGTACATTATAATTTACCTTTCAAAGTGTTGTTTGGGTATGGTGAATAACATGGCTCTAGGGTTGTAAATTTTGTATATGGCCTGCGTGCCATGCCTCTCTCTAAATAATCTTGATGTACATTCTTTTCTCATCTCACTCCCCTCGTATGTAAAACGAGTTTCCTAACTATGTACTTCCTTTTATTATTTAGAGAAGTTCCCTCATTGGCTTGAGAGGACTCTAGGTTAAATGAGCCATGTGCTTGTCACCACGAGTTTCTTAATTATGTTTGATGTGATCATAGCATAATTAATTTACACATTATATGATATACAATAAGGATTGCATTCATATAGGTAGAATTAATAAGATTAATTAATTAATATAAAAATACCCTCTAAATACAATCTTAAGTCACAATGCCGTCAATAAATGAATACTTGTCAAAACCTCGATCACCCATTTGTATGTTCCACCAAAGTGGATGCATTTGAGTTATCTTGGTGAGGCAAGAGAGAGTAATGGTGATACTCTATATTCATTATTGTCTTGACTTAATTGAGATTATCAAAACGGTTTTGGATCTCAAGGCATTGGATGGGATTAAACATGCTAGGTCATATGATGATCGAATCCCATAAAGATCTAAGAGTTACATGTGATGTAATTGGCAAAGTGGATTGCCTACCTAAATAACTTGGTTTTAAGCGTCCCGCCAAAGCGGACTTAAGATCAAGCCAAATATGGATCTTAGCCCCCGATTAGAATGAGGGTTGTTAATTCAAATGGGAGGTTACTTGATTAAACTTTGCATATCTTTTAAATTGTAGAATCATGTCAAATAGTAACACTATAACACCATCAATGCGATCGGTCCTTGAGAAGGACGAACTCGATGAGACAAAGTTTCCTGACATGTTTGAGGATTTAAGCGTTGATCCTAAACACGGAAGAAAGGAGTATCTCATCGATCAACCCATTCCTAATGAGCTGCGAGCTAATGATCCAAGAGATCAAACGATGCTTACATGAAGCATCAAAATGACTCTATGGATACGATGCTGATGCTCGCCACCATGATTCCAGATCTCGATAAAGATCTCGGAACATATGGAGGACTCGAGATGATTGATCATCCTTTGGAAATGTTCCGGCCAGAACGCGGAAGAGAGGTATGAGGCCATAAAGGCCTTACTCTCTTGCAAGATGGTGAAGGTGAATCGCTTAGTCCCCATTTTTGAAAATGAAAGGCTACATTGATCACCTTGAGAGGCTTAGATTCCCCATCTCCAAGGAGTTAGCTACGATGTGATCTTGAGCTCACTCCCGTGAAGTTATGAACACGTTGTCATGAATTACGTCATGAACAACATGAGGGAATCAATTTCTGAACTGCATGAGATGCTCAAAACTGCTGAGCAAAGTCTTGAGAAGAGACCCAATTTTGTTTTGTCTGTTCAAAGAGGAAGGGGTATGAAACGGAAAGCCAAGAAGGCAAAACCTCCAAAGGATGGAGTCTGCTTCTTCTGCAATGAAATCGGTCATTGGAAGAGGAACTGCAAGCTCTATCAAGAAGATCGGAAAATAACAAGAAGGATAGCGGGGCTATCGCTTCAGTATCTATGTCATAGATATTCACTTTTCTACTTCCTCTACATGGGTATTAGATACTATATGTGGATCTCACATTTGTACAAATGTGCGGGTCTCAAGGACAGTAGAAAATTGAAGAAGGGTAAAGTTGACCTACGAGCCGGAAATCAAGCAAGAGTTCTTTTTTAGCCGTAGGCACTTATGAAATAGTTCTACCCGGTGGGCTTTTGTTTAATTTTGAACAATTGCTTTTATTTTCATGCTTTAAGCAAACATTATTTTACTTCCATTGCTAGGAACCGCAAATGTTCAATTTATCTTAATGACAATTTTATGCTCATGGTGATTTGCATTCTGGTCATTGTATGATTAATTAAGAACATCCTAAAATGGAAGAATCTATGACATAACAACAAAATGGATGAAGTCAAAAGACTTGAATCCGACCTACCTATGGCATTGTCATCTAGGCCATATAAATGAGAAACGCATTTCGAAACTCCATCACGAGATGGATTTTTGAATTCATTTGATTTTGAATCATTTGATACATGTGAGTCTTGTTTATTGGGAAAGATGACAAAGGCGCTCTTACTAGACACAATGAGAGGGTCGCGATTTATTGGGCCTCATACATACGGATGTGTGTGGACCAATCAATACATTTGCTAGAGGAAGTCATTTGCACTTTATTACTTTTATAGACGATTTTAGTAGATATGGGTATATATCTACCTAATCAAATATAAAATTGAATCTTTTGAAATGTTCAAAATATTCCAAAATGAAGTGCAAAACCAACTTGGCAAAACAATTAAGGCACTTCGATCTGGTCGAGGTGGCGAATATTTGAGCCAAGAGTTATTTGACCATCTTAGGAGTTGTGGGATCTTCTCACAACTTACTCCTCCATAACACCTCAATGGAATGGTGTTTCTGAACGGAGGAATCGAACTTTATTTGATATGGTTTGATCTATGATGAGTCAAACAGATCTTCCACCTTCCTTTTTGGGGTCATGCCCTAGAAATAGCTGCGTTCACACTAAATCTTGTTCCGTCAAAAGGCAGTTGAAAAGACACCATATGAGATATGGACCGGGAAGAAACCCGGTTTGTCATTTCTCAAGATTTGGGGATGTGAGGTTTATGTTAAACAACAAGCCTCCGATAAATTATCATCCGATCTTCAAAATGCCTTTTTGTGGGGTATCCTAAGGAAACTAAAGGATACTATGTCTACAATCCCACCGATCACAAAGTGTTTGTTATTCGGAATGGTATCTTTTTGGAAAAAGAGTTTATCTCTAAAAGAACCAATGGGAGTAAGGTGAACCTCGAAGAAGTTCGAGAGTCACAGGACAATGTAGAACAACAGATGGAAACCGGAGAAGACTCACAACAAGAAGTTGTTGAGCCTGCTCAAGTAACACAAGGCCCACGAAGGTCCGATAGATCACGGCTACAGCCTCAGAGATATGGATTTCTGATTACTGGAAGTCGTGATGTTTTGCTCATTGAACAGAATGAGCCAACCACCTATCGAGAGGCCATGGTGGGGCCAGACTCTGAAAAATGGCTTGATGCCATGAAGTCTGAAATGCAATCCATGTACGACAATAAGGTTTGGACCTTAGTCGATCCACCTGAAGGTTTAAAAACCATTGGGTGCAAGTGGATTTTCAAAGAGAAAACTGACATGGATAGCAAAGTAAATGTCTTCAAGGCACGGCTGGTTGCAAAAGGATTCACTCAAACTCATGGTGTGGACTATGATGAAACCTTTTCCCCGGTTGCAATGGCCAAATCAATCAGAATCCTTCTTGCCATTGCATCATATTATGACTATGAGATATGGCAGATGGACGTCAAAACAGCCTTCCTTAACGGAAAGCTGCTTGAGGATGTGTACATGACACAACCTGAGGGTTTTGTGCGTCCGTAGGACTCGAAAGTATGTAAGCTTCAAAGATCCATTTATGGATTGAAGCGGGCATCTCGAAGTGGAATCATCGTTTTGATGAAGTAGTCAAAGACTTTGGATTCATTCAAAACATCAATGAACCTTGTGTTTACAAGAAGGTTAGTGGGAGCACAGTTGTATTTCTAGTACTTTATGTTGATGACATCCTACTCATTAGGAATGACATTCCTACCTTGCAGAGTGTCAAGTCTTGGTTAGGAAAGTCTTTCTCAATGAAAGATTTAGGCGAAGCCTCTTATATCCTAGGGATCAGGATCTATAGAGATAGATCCAAGAGGCCGATAGGCCTAAGTCGAGCACATATATAAACAAGATACGCATAGGTTCGGTATGCGGATTCTAAAAGGGGTAACATGCCCATGTCTCATGGTATTCGTCTCAGTAAGGATCTGTGTCCTAGTACACAAGATCAAAGAGACCGCATGAGTAAGATTCCATATGCCTCCGCCATTGGGTCTATCATGTATGCCATGTTATGTACTCGACCGGATGTGTCATTTGCCTTAAGTATGACCAGCAGATATCAACAAGATCCCGGTGAGGATCATTGGACTCGCCATGTCAAGAATATCCTTAAGTACTTAAGAAGGACTAAGGACTTATTCTTGGTATATGGTAGTTTAGAGGATGAGCTCTGTGTGACTGGTTACACAGATGCGAGTTTCGAAACTGACCAAGATGATTCAAGATCGCAGTCAGGATATGTATTCCTGTTGAATGGTGGTGCGGTAAGCTGGAAGAGCTCTAAGCAGAGCACTGTAGCTGATTCTGCAACGGAAGCTGAGTATATAGCAGCATCAGATGCAGCTAAGGAAGCAGTTTGGATCAGAAAGTTCATCACTGAACTGGGGGTGGTTCCTACCATCTCAGATCCAATAACTTTGTTCTCGTGACAATAACGGTGCTATTGCACGTAGACAAAGGAGCCTAGGTCACATCAAAGGACCAAGCACATACTCAGGCGATTTCATCTCATCAGAGAAATCAATGAGGGAGGAGATACTAGCATATGCAAAGTACCAGGAGAAGACAATGTAATTAATCCTCTTACAAAGCCGCTTGCACAAGCAACACATGAGCGTCATGTTAGGGCAATGAGAATTAGAGTAATTAATGATTGCGCCTAGTGCAAGTGGGAGTCTGTTGGAAATTATGCCCTAGGGGCAAGTCATTGTTCTCCATTAAGTTATCACTTCATACGCATGTTTATGGTGATAACTATGTCCCTGGATACATCTTATAGATTATCCTAAATGTCCCTGGTCGGTCATCTACGCCGGAGCGAAGATGAGTTAAGACCAGTATGACTTTGATAAGGTATGGAGATACGAATCAAAGTCATGGGCACTTGTAAGAGTACAAGGTGCTTGACCGACCCACTATGAGAAAGCTGCATGGATTAAGTCATAAGCTTATCTCATGTATAACCGCGTCACAACGCCCTATGACCTGAGATCATCATGGATTCCTACATGATGAATCACTGGTCTTTGACCTAGTCAAAAGTCACCTTTGACCGGGTGATGATAAAGGCTGGATCGGGATCAGTGGTTTTCATGCGGAGGACGTGAATGGTCAAGATGGAATTTGTCCCTCACATTCATAGAGAGATAATACTTGGGCCCTCGATGAGCGAGTCTAAGAAATGTATGGCCATACCGTGATGGAAAGGAGTTTCCATTTCACTTATTAGACTACTCGAGAATCGAGAAAGTAATGGTCAAGAAAAGGAAGTTGACATTATCCATGCCTCATCCTTGACCAAATTATCGCGTGACAAAAGGGACGTGACATGGTTGTACGATAGGTGTATCGTGTCATCGATCCCCATGTGAGTTGGGTAGTCGCAATGTCTTGCTAGAGGCCGCTTGCGATTTGTGGGCTGACACAGTGTTGGCCCACTGCCAATCTCACATGGGCCTGCAGGGTCACACACAAGAATAATCCAACACGGGTAAAAGTGTCCAGATTCATTGAATCTCAGATTAATCTGAGATTAATGAATACCGAGTTTAATCTAGGGTAAATATATATATATATATATATATATATTTAAATTCGAAAATAATATAATGATATTATTTAATTGAGATTAAAATATGATTATTATATTATTTGTTTTATGTTTAATTTATTTGATAAATTAAATATCTAAAACAAACAGAGATATTGTATCTCATTTAATTTTCAAATAAAGATATTATTGTCTATTTAATTTAAATTGAGATATTGGTATCTCGATTTAAATAAATAGATAGATATCATTTCTCCGATTTAATTTATTGAGATAAATTAAATCAGAAGGCTTTTAAATTTGGATTAAATAAATAGGTTGGATTAAATCTATCAGATAGATTTAATTAATTATTTTTTTTAATCTAGATTCTAATTCGAAATTTCAGATCTGGCTTTTAATTCGATTAAATAAATATTATTATATTAGATCTATCGGATAGATTTAATTAATATATATTTAATCCAGATCTAAAGTTTGAATTCAAAATTAATACGATTAATTTTGCATTAAATACGCTGAATAGGTTTTAGAAAACCTACGGGACTTTCAGTCGAGCGTATTCTGAAAAGCCGCGAGAAACCCTAGAGTGAAAATTGAGAGAGACGCACAAGAGGCGCTAGCACGCTGCCGTAGCCGTGTACGAGGATTGTTCGTGTGGATACCAGTAGAGGAAGAGGATTCTAAGAGTCGTCTTCTCGATCGAGGAGGTAGCCCACCTATTCAAGGAAGAACGAGACGCGGACGAATTCTTAAAAGGTAATATCCGGATTCCTTAGCCTTGATTTAAACGCACCGAGTGATCCTCGGGGACATTCGTAGAAATTTTTAATCCGCTGCGTTGTACGGACACCAACAAATCATACCATGTTTTCCCTATACTTTATGATTGAATTGAATGTTAAACTGCAGATAATCTAAGTAAAAAGGCATACATTCATGATATAGGGAATCAAGAATAGAAATCATTGCATATGCTAAGAATGGAACAATTTACATGGTTTTTAAAGAAGAACGTATAGCAGAGCTGATACGATGCTATAACATTCGATGAGTCGAAGTGCAATACAAAGTCACGAATGCAATAGCAAAGTAAAGGATGCAAATGCTATGCGGCATGTTTTCCGACCTTTTTACCCAGATGATTTCAGGAATAAAAGAAAAGGGCGCTGCTGACAGTTAGGTTGCTGATATAACGGAATAGAAGATGCAGAGGATCGGAACTAACAGATTTGAAGAATCCCGCAGAATCAACAGAAGCAATCTACTCGGATCTAGAGATACAATAAATCCAGACGGATTAGGAAATGCCCATCTCGCTGTAACTTACGACGCAAGAAAAGCCTGAATATAAAAGGAACAGCGGAGCCAACCCTAGGAGAGTCGGAGAGCCCTAGAACAAGATTCTATCTTTCATTAGACTCAAGAGAATAGTGAGAGATTTCACTAGAGCACGAGATTTCCAGGACAACCCAGCATCCTTCCCTGCAGTACAACATAACAAAGAAGACGTGAAGTGGTGACGTGACAGGACCTCGACCATGCCGTTGGAAATTCCGTTAAAGCTTTATGTTTCCCTTTTTATCTTTGTTTTCTCAATCATGGGTCATTCTGCTAGTGTCTGTTTTATGTGTTCCTCGTTAGTCATGAACTGATTTTCATATGGCTGGACGAGGATGAGTCTTTAAGTTGTTAAATGAACCCAGTTGCAAGTTCTTAATTCAATAAATTTGGTTTGCTTATCAGTGTTTTAATTACTAGTTGGTTAACAGAAGTTAACGGCTAGATTTGTGGCCTCAGCTTACTAGTAAGGAGTTGAGGTTAGACCTCTGAGAAACAGTGTTTTCTAGGTAGCCCGTGCATGGCTTAACCTATTATTGTAGGCTTCAAGAATGGGTCTACCTCTCATAACCATAACACCCTGAGCGTAGCGCAGATCTGACTAGAAAGTTGCCATAGGAATTGGAAGGAGTATAGTTAGCATCATATGTATCGAACGTGGAAGCTTCGGTAGACTATAGAGGTGGGTTAACCAAATAACTTCGTAAGTAGTAGCTATGCTGTAGCAATTGTGGAAGCTCTATGCAGTATAGATGCTATAGCATTGGGTAGAGCAACTGGGGATTGATGCACTTAAGGGTGATTTTGAGTCCAGCCTAACCTCCTACTGATATCTTCTCAAGTTTAAAGTCATTTTGTTTACTTTTGCTAGTAGCATAATCACAACAACCTCTCATCCCAATATATTTACTTTCGCTTGCACAACTATCATAGCAATCGCGCGTCACTCTTTGGTATCTCAGTCTCTGTGGGACGATACTCTACTTACACTTTATTACTTGTTCGACTGGTTCACTTATCATCAAGGAAATCGACCAACAATTACAACATGAACAACATGGAGGATTCAATTTCTAAACTGCATGGGATGCTCAAAACTGCTAAACAAAGCCTTGAGAAGAGGCCCAACACTGTTTTGTCCGTTCAGAGAGGAAGGGGTATGAAATGGAAAGCCAAGAAGGCAAAACCTTCAAAGGATGGGGTCTGCTTCTTTTGCAATGAAATTGGTCTTGGAAGAGGAATGCAAGCTCTACCAAGAAGATCTGGAAAAGGACAAGAAGGATAGCGGGGCTATCGCTTTAGGTATCTATGTCATAGATATTCACTTTTCTACTTCCTCTACATGGGTATTAGATACTACATGTGGATCTCACATTTGTACAAATGTGCAGGGTCTCAAGGACAGTAGAAAATTGAAGAAGGGCAAAGTTGACCTATGAGCTGCAAATCGAGCAACAGTTTCTGATTTAGCCATAGGCATTATGAAATAGTTCTGCCCAATAGGCTTTTGTTTATTTTTGAACAATTGCTTTTATGTTCCTGCTTTGAGTAGTAACATTATTTTACGTTCTTATTTAGGAATCGTAAATGTTTAAATTTTCCATAATGACAATTTTATGCTCATGGTGATTTGCATTCTGGTCATTGTGTGCTTAATTAAGAACATCCTAATAATGGATGAATCTATGACATAACTACTAAAAGGTTCAAGTCAAATGATTTGAATCTGACCTACCTATGACATTGTCGTCTAGGCCATATAAATGAGAATTGTATTTCGAAACTCCATCAAGATGGATTTCTGAATTCATTTGATTTTGAATCATTTGATACATGTGAATCTTGTTTATTGGGAAAGATGACAAAGGCACCTTTTACTGGGCACAGTGAGAGGGCCACCGATTTATTGGGCCCATACATACTGATGTGTGTGGACCAATGAACACATCTGCCAGAGGAGGTCATTTGTACTTCATTACATTTATAGATGATTTTAGTAGATATGGGTATATCTATCTAATGAAACACAAGTCTGAATCTTTTGAAATGTTCAAAATATTTCAAAATGAAGTGCAAAACCAAATTGGCAAAACAATTAAGGCACTTCGATCTGATCGAGGTGGTGAATATTTGAGCCAAGAGTTCATTGACCATCTTAGGAGTTGTGGGATCATCTCACAACTTACTCCTCCAGGAACTCCTCAATGGAATGGCGTTTCTGAGCTGAGGAATCGAACTCTATAAGATATGGTTCGATCTATGATAAGTCAAATAGATCTTCCATCTTCCTTTTGGGGCCATGCCCTAGAAACAGCTGCGTTCACACTAAATTGTGTTCCGTCAAAGGCATTGAAAAGACACCATATGAGATATGGACTGGGAAGAAACCCAATTTGTCATTTCTTAAGATTTGGGGATGTGAGGTTTATGTTAAACAACAAGCCTATGATGAATAATCATCCAGATCCTCAAAATGCCCTTTTGTGAGGTATCCTAGGAAACTAAAGGATACTATGTCTACAATCCCTCCGATCACAAAGTGTTTGTTATTCGAAATGGTATCTTTTTGGAAAAAGAGTTTATCTTTAAAAGAACCAGTGGGAGTAAGGTGAACCTCGAAGAAGTTCGAGAGTCACAGGACAATGTAGAACCACAGATGGAAACCGGAGAGGACTCACAACAAGAAGTTGTTGAGCCTGCTCAAGTAACACAAGGCCCACAAACATCCGATAGATCACGGCTACAGCCTCAGAGATATGGATTTCTGATTACTGGAAGACGTGATGTTTTGCTCATTGAACAGAATGAGCCAACCACCTATCGAGAGGCCATGGTGGGACCAAACTCCAAAAGATGGCTTGATGCCATGAAGTCTGAAATGCAATCCATGTACGACAATAAGGTATGGACCTTAGTCGATCCACCTGAAGGTGTAAAAACCATTGGCTGCAAGTGGGTTTTCAAAGAGAAAACTGACATGGATGGAAAAGTAATTGTCTTCAAGGCACGACTGGTTGTAAAAAGGATTCACTCAAACTCATGGTGTGGACTATGATGAAACCTTTTCCCCAGTTGCAATGCCAAATCAATCAGATCCTTCTTGTCATTGCATCATAGTCTCTGAGAGGCTTTCTATCTCTCAAACATCTTGGGACTCTTCCCAAATCGGGCTTAGTCATTTGCTTTAATTTAGGATTATCCTCAAGTCTCTAAGTCCAAAATTCAGGAAATTACATTATTCTTCAAACTTTTTACGATGTCAAATAGGGGAGAGAATGACAAGAAAAATATGTTGCTCCTAATATGTTTTCATTCTCATACATATTATTCTTAAAGGATTTGTCATCATCAAAAAAGGGACAATGTTAAATTTGCTTATTTTTTATAATGTCAAATATATATATATCAATATTAAGAGGAAAAAGTTTGTATCATATAAATTGACTAATTGCTATATTTAATGTAAATTAGGTCCAAATTGAATTGTGGAGAGTGATTAAGAGAACAGAAGAAAGAAAGAGAAACTTGTAAAATAGAATGAGAATATCAATATTCAACCTCTTAGATTGATATTAGAAGTCTCTACGATCAAATAGGTGATCTAGGTTTTGACAAGTATTCATTAATTGACGGCATTGTGACTTAAGATTTTATTTAGAGGGTATTATTTGATATTATCTAATTAATCCTATTAATTATACCTATATGAATGCAATCATTATTGTATCTCATATAGTGTCTAACTTAATCATGCACTGATCATATAAAAAACATAATTAAAATTCGTGACACAACATGGCTCACCTAACCTAAAGTCCTCTCAAGCCAATGAGGGGACTTCTCTAAATAATAAAAGAAAATACATAAGGAGAAACCTCGTTAACATTCGAGGGGAGTGAGATGAGAAGAGAATGTACATCAAGATTATTTAGAGAGAGAGGCATGCCTCGCAGGCCATATTTAAATTTACAACAATTGTAAAATCTGAGCCATGTTGTTCACTATACCCAAACAAAACTTTGAAAGGTAAATTAGAACATATTTTAATTCATACAATTATGAGATAAAATATTATTCATGATTAAAAATTCACTAATTTATATTATATTATATAATACATATAATATAATAAATTCTCCAATTTATATTATATTATAGAATTATATAATATAGTATCATGTTTTAAATTCTCTAATTTATATTATATTATATTATATAATACATATAATGTAATAAATTCTCCAATTTATATTATATTATATAATTATATAATATAGTATCATGTTTTAAATTCTCTAATTTATATTATATTATATAATACATATAATATAATAAATTCTCCAATTTATATTATATTATATAAGTATATAATATAGTATCATGTTTTAAATTCTCTAATTTATATTATGTTATATAATACATATAATATAATAAATTCTCCAATTTATATTATATTATATAAGTATATAATATAGTATCATGTTTTAAATTCTCTAATTTATATTATGTTATATAATACATATAATATAATAAATTCTCCAATTTATATTATATTATATAATTATATAACATATCATGATTTCAATTCTTCGCTTACGAGCAATGTCGGTCCCTATGCGAACGTTTCAGAATCTGATCTATACGTGAACGTAACAGGTCGTCCGAGAATCACCGACGTTCGATCATCATCCAGTGTGTCCGACGATTCCGACCCCAACGTCCCCAGCGTCTGACGTTCTGAACAATTCAGAACCGTACGAAGCGGCCGCGGCACCGTTCTAGAGATCTGACCAAAACCCTAACACGAACTTAGACACAAAGCATAAGGATTCGATTTTTCATATATATCAAACATATATATAATCACACGAAAAAGCCTAATTTAAATGCACGTTGAGTTGGCTCTGATGCCACTGTTGGGATCCGTACACGCAGCGGATTAAAAAATTTATGGATCCCGGGCAAGGATCACTCAATAGCGTTTAGATTAAGGCTAAGGGAATCCGAAAATTGAAAGTGGAGCTTAATCACCAAGAGGGGGTGAATTGGAGATTTTAAAATCTTTTTAAAACTGCTCTGTTTATGACAACAAAAATAGAGATGAACAGAGTGAAAGAGAGAAGAGCAAGACACACGAATTTATACTAGTTCGGTCCAACCTCTTGACCTACGTCCAGTCCCCAGACTCTCTGGGATTTCCACTATATCAAATGATTACACACTCGTACTCAAGAGTAATTCTCTCACTAGAACTTACTCCCCTTACAAGTTGTAATCAATGAACCCAATCACCAAGTCCCCGGACTTGTGATTCTTTACAATAAATGATTTACAGATAAAAACTCTCTCTAAGAGTGGATAATGATAAACATTGAAGCTTTTAGTGTCACAAGATAAAATACAACAGAAGAACAGAAAGGTAGTTGAAGAACTTTGAATGCAATTCATTTTCAGTAGTTGTGTTGTTTTTGAAGACTTGAATGCTACTCTATTTATACCAAGAGAGCATTAAATGACCGTTGTAATCTTCAATATAACCATTGCCTTCATTAGACAAAGTTTTGGGTAAGTTTAGGTCTTCTTTTCTCACTAATCTTCTCTTAATCCAGATGTGTAGAAGTTCAAAGTTGACACTCTGCAAATTAATCCGTTGGAGTAGCAGCTGCTGGATGTGGAAAACATTCTTTAATGCTTTGCAAACGTATACAGATGGATTACCTAAAAGTATGCAACTTTCTGGGTTTTGCATTTAATGTGCTGACATCACTTTTTGCTTTTCCTTTAAACCTTCAATAAACATTCTCTAATATGTCTGAAACTCCCTAACAAAGTGGTTAAACATATCTAGGGACATTAGAGAATAATCATAGGAAGTATTAAGATCAAACAAGAAGGTATTGCAAATTCAACAAATTTGAATTTTAGACTCTGCGATGTAAACTCGAGTTTGTTCATGTAAACTCGAGTTTTCAACTGTGTATTTAAGTCAAAACTCGATTTTCAATATCAAGACTCGAGTTTCCTCCATCCAGAGAGGAAAGTCACGTTTTGAGCTCTGGGGCACATTTTTGAAAGAAACTCAAAACTCGAGTTTTGAACTTTTAATGAAAATAGTGAGTTTAAGCCGAAAACATCAAAACTTGAGTTTTCATTCAAAACTAGAGTTTTCAAAACATTGAAAATGTTCAAAGCTCTCGCGTTGGCCAAAACTCGAGTTTCCAAAACAAAACTCGAGTTTTCATTTAAGTATGAAAACATTAAGATATCTGATCCAAATCAAAACTTGAGTTTCTAAGGGGAAACTTGAGTTTTCAAAACCTTGAAAAGTGACATTGCTCTCGGCTTGGCCAAAACTCAAGTTTTGGAAGCAAAACTCGAGTTTTCATATAATTATGAAAACCTTGAGAAAAACGTGCCAAGTCAAAACTGGAGTTTTCTGTGAAGACTCGAGTTTTCAAAATCTGAGTGAAAACTTGAAAACTCTCTCGTCAAGTCAAAACTCGAGTTTTCTCTTAAATTAGAGAAAACTTATAGAACTCAAAGCAAATCAAAATCCTGGAGTTTTAGCGCGAAACTAAGTTGACATATGTTCAAAAGATTAACACTCTCTGTACAAGGCAAAACTCGAGTTTTCTGGTCAAAACTCGAGTTTGTCTTTAAGTGTAAAACTGAGTGCTCTCTGTAAGTCCCAAAACTCGAGTTTTTATTTGAAAACTCAAGTTTTGCTTTGATCACTGAAAATGAGCAACTCTCTGCCAACGCCAAAACTTGAGTTTTGGCAAACCAAAACTCGAGTTTTGTCTTGACAAAGATAAGTTTTTCAACTTACCAAAGACAAAACTATAACTTATGTTTACAATTGTCGCTTATCATCAAAACACAGAGAACTAACATTCTCCCCCTTTTTGATGATGACAACACTTGTAAACCAAACTTCCAAGAATTTGAGAGATTGTGCATTTTGAAATGAAATTGTTCAAAAACTCAGTGGCAGAATTTCAAGATTTTGACAGAGGTACCATTTTGAAATTCTCTATTGTTTTGCATACGTGATAAGGCATAATACATAGGAAAATCAGAGACATGCAACAGAAGCATTAACCAAGTAGACAATTTTACTTATAAAATGCAAAGTATTACAATAGTTCAAAGGAAAATGCTACAACTAGAAAAGCTACAAACACTACAGAATCAGACACCACAGAACCAGACATTACAAAAACCTCAAAACTCAAATTCTATCTAGTCCAATTTCTCTCCCCCTTTGTCATCTTCAAATTGGGGAGGAGCTGAGACCAAAGATTCATGGAGAGGGTCAATGAGTAGTGGTGTAGGAGGAGGTGAATCATGATGAAAGACCTTTGTGGAGGGTGAGTGAGGGAGGTTGAGAACCTCAGTAGAGGGAGTTACTAGAGAAGAAAATGGGAGGACAACTGTGGGAGGAGTGGATGAGGGAATTGGTGAAGGGAAAATGGGAGTAGAGGGATGAGGTAAAGAGACAGGGATCTGAGGGCTAGAGAATGTGAAAGAAGGTGAAGAAGAAGGTTCAGGGTCAGGCTTTGGGTGTGAGGAACTTGGACCAGCACTAGACCCAAATGCAGAAGCAGAGCCAATCCCAAGGTGCTTTAAAATTTTCTCAACCTTGTCACCCAAGCTAATGTTTGAAACCAATTGAGTTGACATCTTGGCCTCAAGATCCATGACCTGATCAGACAGCTCACTGTGGGACTTTTCAGATTGTTCCTTCAGCCAATCAATCTGAACCTTCATTGCTTCCTGAGCATCTACATTCTCATGATTACCAACTGTGACCTCAGCAACCAGCTTTCCAATCTTATATTCAAGTCCTGATTGAAAGTTGAGCAACTGCACGCTCCACAATATCCTTGATCCGAGTCTCAAAGTCAGAAGGCAATGAGGACTGAGTTGGAGAAGATTGGGCCTCTTGAACTCTGGATTGAGAGCCTCTTGCCTGAGATTGTGAAGGAGCCCGAGACTGACCTGAGCCTTCTCCCTCAACAGTGATCTTCATGTAATTAAGCTGGTTCTTTCCAAAAGCAACTGGCTTCTTGATGGAATCTGGAGGACCCAGATACCAAATTTTGTGGTAAAATAAGATCACAGAAACCAGAGATGGGTAAGGAATGTGAGAGGGTCGCCTGGATGAAAACTTAACCTTGATCATCTCTTTGAAAATCCAATGACCAAGATCAAAAGGGGTTTGCCTCACAAAAGCTGCAAACACAGGATAGTCCTTCTGAGTGAAGTGGGTAAAGTTCCCACCTTTCTGGATAAAATTCCTGGAGTAAATGTACCAGAGAATTCTGTTGATATTGGATATATCCCTAGTTTGAAAGAGAGGGTGTGAGACTGATTGGCAGGGAAGGGCTTGTTGGGACAAAGAGTATTGAAGATCTCACGGTTGCTCAAGCTGATGTTAGGAACAGGAGGTGGATTGGCAATCTTCAAAATTGTGTTAATGATAGAAGTAGATATGGTGAATTTAACACCTTTAACACAAGTGATCACTCTCTCCTCAATCAGATTTCCCTCAGAGTCCAAAACGTTATCAAAAACCATGTTAAAATAGAAAATTTTAACAATATTTGGGGTATAGGGGACAGAAATCGAAATAAAAGACTCATAGTCTTTCAACCAGGGTGAGAGGTCCAGATTATGATCTTCCCTTAACTTAGCCAAATTCACAGAAACAGAGGGACAAAAAGCTTTATTCATGCAGAATTCCTTAAACCTGTCTGCTTCTTCTTTTGACATTTGAGTGGCGGCAGAGGTAAAGCCTTCTGGAGCAGAATCGTGGTTGTAGATTTCTGTGATTGCATCTTCCGCAAACTCAGTGACTTCAGGAATAGGTGCTTTAGGAGTAGGGTCAGGCACTGAAGAAGCTTGCCCCTTTTCAGGAGTAGAAGGAACCTTCGACCTTTTGGCCTTAAGAGGCTTGGGAATTTCTGGAGCATTCGATTTCGCCCTGCCATCAGGTGATGGAACTCGCTCAAGGCGCTTCTTGGAGCGGATTTCTGGGGTTTTAGTGGAAGAGTCCTCTTTTTCTTTAGACGAAGAGGCAGCAGCTTTCTTCTTGTTTCTTGACCGTGGAGAATCCTTGCAAACTCCATGGTGATAGCGATTGGGAAGAGTTTTCAATCTCAAGGGCCTTCAGGAGGAGTAATAGTTGGATTAGGTTCCCTTTTAGGGTTAGCAGCATCGTGGGTAGGCACATGAGGAGTAGACGAAGACATCTCTAGGGTTTGAGAAGAGGATTTGAACGAGAAAGGAAGAAATCAGATATTTGGAGAAGAAGAGGGCGAGAGAGAAAAAGAGGCGCTAGGGAAAAACTTGAGTTTTGAAGCGAGTTTTGAAGAAATTAAATCGTAACTCATTTAATAGACACGACTAAAACTTGAGTTTTGATGAATGGTTACTAACCTAGACGTCAAAGGTGTAAGGTGAACCTTTGAACTTCTGCGAACAAAACTCGAGTTTCAGTATGAAAACTCGAGTTTTCACCACTCTTCAAAACGTGGTTGCTCTCTGTTTGATGGAAACTCGAGTTTTCAACTTCCTAAAAAATCTGAAGTTTTTCTCTCTCCCCGATAGTCACTTTCAAAACTCAAGTTTTGCTCCCAAAACTCGAGTTTTCATTCCTAGACAGCAAACATCACAATTTCAGGTGTCCTGCATAAAACCCAACTAAACACTCCGATGCCTAAGTTAGGTTCATTCAATCATCAAAACCATAACTAACAATAAAGTGAGTGAGAAATGCTTACAATTCATTGGGATTTACCATTCCCAATTCTCTTCTTATGAAATTGAATTGCTCCTTAGCCAATGGTTTGGTGAAGATATCAGCAAGTTGAAGATGTGTTGGGATGAACATGACTTTGACATCCTTCTTCTGAACATGATCCCTTATTAAGTGATGCCTCACATCAATATGCTTGGTCCGAGTATGTTGGACTGGATTCTTTGCCAAGCTTATTGTGCTAGTGTTGTCACACAATATTGGGATCTCCTTCAAATTGATTCCCAAGTCTGATAGTTGCTGCTTGAGCCATAAAACTTGAGCACAGCAACTTGAGGCAGCTACATATTCAGCTTCTGTAGAAGACACAGCCACACTTGTTTGTTTCTTGTTGAACCATGACACAAGTGAGCCACCAAGAAATTCAGATTGGCCACTTGTGCTCTTCCTATCAGTCTTGTATCCAGCATGATCTGAATTTGAATATGCCACCAAATGTTCAGGTTGACCTTTGGGAAACCACAATCCTAGTGTCTTTGTGTCAGCAAGGTATCTGAATATTCTCTTCACATGTTCAACATGAGACTCATTGGGAGCTGACTGGAACCTTACACACATTCCTACACTGAATTGGATGTCTGGACGACTTGCAGTCAAATAGAGCAATGATCCAATCATTCCTCTATATCTGGTGATGTTGAAGTCCTTGCATTCTTCATCAGCATACAATGAAGCGGTTGAACTCATTGGAGTGTCAGCACCATTGCATTGGTCCATCCCAAACTTCTTCAGCAGATCATTGAGATACTTGGTCTGAGATATGAAGATTCCATTCTTCCTTTGCTTGATTTGTAGACCAAGGAAATAGTTGAGCTCTCCCATCATGGACATCTCAAACTCTCCCTGCATATTCTTAGCAAATTCTTCACACAAAGCATCATTAGAAGAACCAAATATAATATCATCAACATATATTTGGACAATCAAAATTTCACCAAGCTTATTACTCTTTATGAAGAGGGTTGTATATGCTTTTCCTCTAATAAAACCTTGATCAAGAAGGAATTTGCTTAATCGCTCATACCAAGCTCTAGGGGCTTGTTTAAGGCCATAAAGGCTTTCTTAAGACGATAAACATGATCTGGATGATGATGTTCATTTTGAAAACCGGGAGGTTGTTCTACATAAACTTCCTCTTGAATAAAACCATTTAGGAAAGCACTTTTTACATCCATTTGATAGAGCTTGAATTGCTTAACATAAGCAAAGGCTAGAAGAACTCTTATAGCCTCCAATCTTGCCACTGGAGCATAAGTTTCTTCATAATCAATTCCTTCTTCTTGATTATAGCCTTTAGCAACCAATCTTGCCTTGTTCCGGACAATGATTGCTGACTCATCTCGTTTGTTCTTGAATACCCATTTAGTGCCAATGACCGGATGGTCCTTAGGCCTAGGTACCAAATCCCAAACTTGATTTCTATCAAATTGATGTGATTCCTCTTGCATTTCTATCACCCAATCATTGTCTGAAAGAGCTTCATCAATCTTAGAGGGTTCAATATGAGAAATAAATGCAGAAAAGGTTACTTCATTCAAAGTACTATTTCTTGTTCTTACTCCTTGATTTACATCACCTATAACTTGGTCCAAAGGATGATTCCTAATGAACTTCCAAGCTCTAGGCTGAGACTGATCAGGATTTTCAAGATTATTTTGTGGATCAGCCTTGAAAACATTTTCAGGATTTTCAATAGATGCAGGAGTAGTTTTGGAAAAGAATTGATTTTTGAAAACATTCCCTTCATCATCATCCAAAGGTTTATCAGATTTGAATTCACAGAATACAACATGCATAGATTCTTCAACAATACGAGTATGAGTATTAAAGACTCTATAAGCTTTACTCCTATTTGAATAACCCAAAAATATACCTTCATCGGCCTTGGGATCAAACTTTCCCAAGTTATCCTTACCATTGTTGTGGATGAAACACTTACATCCATACACATGCATATGAGCTAGATTTGGTTTCCTTCCTTTGTACAGCTCATAGGGAGTCTTGTTCAACTTCTTCCGGAGGTATGCCCGATTTGAGATGTAGCAAGAGGTGCTCATTGCATCAGCCCAAAACACTTGAGAAGTGTTGTTTTCATTCAGAATGGCTCTTGCCATCTCGATGAGGACCCGATTTTTCCTTTCCACAACACCATTTTGTTGAGGAGTGCTTGGGGCTGAGAAGTTGTGGTCTAGCCCCATGCTGTCACAAAACTCAGAAAATGCATTGTTTTTGAATTCTCCTCCATGATCAGTTATGATTCCTGAAATAGAGAAACCTTTCTCATTTTGGACCTTCTTGGCAAAAACAACAAACTGATCAAATGTTTCATCTTTAGAAGACAAAAATATAGTCCATGCAAATCTTGAGAAATCATCATCTATGACCAAAGTGTAAAGTTGCCACCAAGGCTTTTTACTCTAGCTGGACCAACTAGATCCATATGAAGCAATTGAAGAGGTCTATTAGTTGAAATCTCATTTTTAGATTTGAAAGATGATTTGGTTTGTTTTCCCTTTTGACAAGCATCACAAATCATGTCATTTTTTAAATGAAGTTTGGGAACACCAATTATCAAATCCTTTTTAAGCAATTTTTCAAGTTGAATCATATTGACATGAGCTAAGCGCTTGTGCCATAGCCAACTCTCATCCAAATTGCTAACAAAACATTTTTCAAAAACAGTACCATTATTAGAGAGGTTAAGTTTATAACAATTGTCATCTCTAGGGGCTCTAAATAAAGCTTTTGGTTTTATGTTTTCTAAAGGGAGAATATCCTTGCTCACAATCAAGCATTCCTCAGAATCGAAGATAACTAAGTTACCTTTATCAGTGCTTTGACTCACATTGAGGAGATTGTGGCAAAGTCCTTCCACAAGGTAGACATCTTTGATGAGTGGTCCTTCATTATTGCCAATTTCACCAATTCCAGCAATCTTTCCAGATTGATCTCCACCAAAGGTCACCTTGCCACCATCCTTGGGCTTGATTGAGGCAAATTTGGATTGGTCTCCCGTCATGTGCCTAGAGCATCCACTATCAATGTACCATTTGTTGGATTTTAATGCTCTTAGACAAACCTGCAAGACACAACAAATCAGGGCTTAGGAACTGTAATATCCCGAATTTTGGACCCTGAGAATTGAGAATAAGCCTAAAATAGGTGGACGACTAGGCCCAGTTCGGGAAGAATCCCAAGAAGGTCAAGGAAAAGGAAGCCTCTCTGGGACTAAGTAACTCGGCCATACGGGCCGGTAGACTTAGTACGTACAAGTCATAGGATTAAGGTGCTGATGTAAAATGCACGCAGAAGATGTATACGGTGTAAGTCTGGTCAGAAAAGAGGCCGCCCAACTATGTCCTGAGGTATAGGATACTTAGTTGAGCGAAAATATGCCAATACAGGCAAGTATACGGCATTTTCAGGGCGGTCATAGGAGCCCTACATTTTTGAAGGCAACAAGAAGGGAAGAGAGAGAGAAAGTGTGTATTTGGACCCATTATAGAAGGAAAAGTCAATGGTAGTAGTGCTACGTCGGACACGTGGCATTTTGGGGCCAGAAGTTGGATTATTGGGCAACATGCATTACGAGGTGGATCTGGGGTGCTGGAATAAAGGTTTCTTGATCCCCAAGGTAGTATGCCCCGTCCACTGGTGGTCTGGGAAAAGTTACTGATGATTCGGCCCACACAAGTCCGGTGGAAGGGCACGCATCACAAGTTAAGGTGGGACCGGCAACCGAGAGCTGAGCGGGGCCGGAAAGGATTTCCCGGAGTCAGGCCCAGGCCCAGGACACTGGTAGGGGGAAAATTTCAATGGGCCTAGAAGAGAGAGAAAATATCTTGCTATGTAATTATGAAGAGAGAGATTGTCACATCAAGCCATAATGAAGAGAGAGAATGAATAAAATAACCCGGTTAAATCTGGATCACGCAATTTAAACCTGATATGACATCAAAGTGACATGTAATTATGACTTGAAAAGGGCAATTATGGCACATCTTGGTTCAGATTTCGTGGACCCCACTGCCTTGGAAGAAGAACGGCGCAAAATGACCATTTTGCCCCTACACCTTAAATCTACGACTAAGACCACCAGGGGCAAAACTGGAACCCCATTTTAAGCCTTGGAATGCGCCATTTTCTGCCCATGGAAGTCCCTAGAAGGCTTCTAGAAGATCTGATTTCATGGGCCCCTTGGTTTGGAAAATGAACGGGGCAAAATGACCATTTTACCCCTAACCCTAAAACCCACAACTAAGACTACCTAGGGGCAAAATTTGGAACTTGGGGCCTATAAATAGGACACTCCTCCTCCATTTGGATCAGCCTATTTCATGCTCAAGGTGAGGGAGAGGAAGGTCCAGCTGAAGGTCTTGCTCCAAGGAAGAGGAAGGCACTCGCAACTGACATCCGGAAGTAAGTCCCCAAACCGGCAACTAAGCTATCTTCATCTCTGCCCTATGGTGATTTTCATGGATTTGCTGTAGTATTTTGGTATCTTTGAGGTCTCCATTGAGTCCAGAATGTGTTTTTGTGTGGGGACATGTTGGATCACCTTTTTCCAAACCCTAAAAGCCTAAGTCTTTGTTATACGAAAATCTGTCAGTTCTTTCGGTATTTGGGCAGCGAAGCTTAATCGGTAGTTTTGGAATGGTAAATGAATTCCATTTGCTCTGAAATTTTACATGGTGAAATTATACATATTGAGGATGATTTTGATATAATATTTTGTGTCATTTGGAGTTTCCAACAGAGAGATATTTTAAGTTGAAAATGACCTAAAAACCTGGATTTGGTCTCGGACCAGTGGCTAACTTTTGAGAATCTGAGAAGGATTTGAACCCATATGACTTTGGGGATTATTTTTATGGTAAAATAGACATCCTAAGGGTTCTAAGGCCACTGATTTCATGTCAATACGAGTTTTCTAGAATTTATTAAAAATCAGCAAATTTGGGTCAGCGTTTCTGGAAAATTCTGGAGTTGGGTGAAATTTATGGAACATGAAGTGAAGCTTGTATATATGACTTAAAGCATGATGTTCTTGCTGTATCTAGGGTGTTTGCACATGTGGATCATATTTTCAAACGTCAAGGGAAGAGTTCATTATTTTGCAAGGCGTGCCAGGTAGTAACTGTAAACTTGCATACCCTATGTGGCTCTTGTATGTTCTGTGTTATCATGATTGTGGATGTAGGGTAGGTAGCATCTATGGGACTCCGTGTTCTATGGTTGCTACTGAGGCCCGAGGTATGAAGGGTAGGTAGTACCTGTGTAGGTGCTGCTGAGTGATAATTGAATATTTTATACACTACTTTTTGTCTCTTGATTTATAATTTAGGACTCTTTAGCTAATAAATAATGGCTTTTATACTTATTTGTTCTTTGGGCCTTTTATTATATTTTAGCCATTATTTAATAATAAATTCCAATTTTACATTGCTTCATCATTTTTACCATAACTCTTGAACCGACATCGGATTTGCCTCATTTTTTTTCTCATATTTTAGATGATTCAGAGAGCTACAATTGTTATGAAGACATGAAGAGCAAATTTGGACAAGAGGGCGGTCGATTTTGGAGCCGAAGTCATATGTATTTTTGGGCTCAAATTTTGTAATTAAAGCCCATTTTATTTTATTTTCCATTTTGGGCCTGAATTGTGGATTGGAGCCCCATTTCGTTTTGCCATTTTAGGTTAAGTGAGGCAGCAGCCACAAACTCATTCTCATTCATGTTTTTAGATTTCAGTGGATCAAAATAGTAGTTTTCAAATTCTCTGCAATGTTCTTCGTGTTCTTCGCGTTCTTCATCTGTTTTTCGTCTTTCTTAATTATGTTCGGCTAAATTTCTGCGATTAACCGAACGATGAGGATTCCATCCACTATCCAGAGGACTCGCGCTTAATCGGTAACCGTCTAACTCGTTTCTGCATTGTTTAATCGGATTCGATTTTTGGATTTGGATTGGGTTTTTGATTAAAAATCCAGATCGACATTTCCCAAGGACATAGTTCGGACTAGGTTAAAGTATCACTGTGCGATCGTACAGAGGTGCGCCACTGATTCGAACAAATTCTGAATGATTGTTCAGTTGAGGGAATTTCTGGACAAACGCAGAGATTTCGGTTTGTCCAGAGTCGATCACGAGTTCGGTTGTAAATCTGTTTTCGTCTGAGGAAGGGAAGTGGTGGAATCCGAATCCTGGGTTAATCCTTTAATCCTCTCGTTTTCTTTTAATATGTGTTATTTCATTTTGTTTCTCGCATATTTCCGTTTTCAATCTCTTCCGAATCAAAAACCCCGATTTTATCTTGTTTTTGCTTTTATTGCTTTGTTCAAATTAAACCGATTTAATTCGTTGGGAAACGACCCAAGTTACATTATACTGCAAATCCTTTTCTAATCTGGTTATTTTGGGAGATTACGGCAAAATCTCTGTCACGAGGCCCGAGGCATGATGGGTAGGTAGTATCTCTTTTGGGGTGCTACTGAGGCCCTTGGCATGTAGGGTAAGTGGAGCCTATGTGACTGTGTGCTCATAGGTGTCTACTGAGGCCCTAGGTATATGGGGTAGGTGGAGCCTATATGACTATGTGTTTATAGGTGTCCACTGAGGCCCTAGGGTAGGTAGTTAGGGTCGGCCACCTAGCTACTAAGGCCCTTTGCACGCTGAGTCCGGGGGCTTGTCTTGACCAGGCGGTCCTGCGGAGTACATGCCATGTTTATGGTGTTCTTGATTGTGATTTACATTACATGCATTGCATACATATTGTATATGAGTTTTAACAGTTACTCTGGGGGTTCAACTTTGAACTCCAGTCTGGATCAAAAGGATACAGGTGTAAGGTAGTAGCGGCTGGATGGCTTGAAGAAGGTAGGGCTTGGTGCAGAAAGACGAAGTAGCAGAGGATGCCCAGTTGCTTCTCGTACCTCTATAATTGGGATGACTGTACGAGTCGTACTCTCTATCTTGTATTTGTTTTGGACGATTGTACTCTTAACCCTATGGGGATAATTTTATGTAACTGTTTGTATCTTTACCGATATTGGGAGTTGTCCAAACCGATCCAATGCTCTGCCACGCATACTCTGAGATATATTTTAAGCGATAAATTAACAAAGGAAAGATAATAAGCGATGAGGATCCCTCTAACCCGCCACTTGAAAGGGCGAGGCCGATAGGGGTGTAACAGTTTGGTATCAGAGCATGGTTTGGATGGTACTGGTAAATGGTACATGGTTAAGGGTACAGATGGGCAAATGGAGCATCAAGGATAAATACCCTAAGGAAGAGGGTTGAGCTCCGGTAAGATAAGACCCTAGTGATAGAGAGGTAGCACAAAATATGAGTTCTGGTGCTAACCTTGGGTCCTCTGATATGGAAATCAGGGACCAATTCCCACAGCAAAATTAGAAGGGAAGTGTATGAAGAAGCTGATATCTGGCTTCTAAAAACGCAAACGGCTGGTACTAGCATGAGTACCCCCGAGCAAGAAGGGCACCCGGAAGTTAAGTGTGCTTGCACGAGAGAAATCTCAGGATGGGTGACCCCCTTGGGAGTATTATAGGACTTTAAGATTCCTTTGCTTGAGGCTTTAGTACCTTAAGTTTTGTCTTATAGTGATCCCTAGAGATGTTGTGAGGGTATTAGGATGTGATTGAGACTAGGCTTGAATCTGATCTTAAATATGAATGAGGTTGAACTGAGGTTCTAGTACCTGAGAGTAGGAATCCTAGGATTATTGATTGATACTGAACTATTTGGGTATGATTGAGGATTGATGAGTAACCCTTGAGGTAATAGAACAATATTAGGATATACCCCTATGATATTGATGGAATGTCTTGAGGTTTAGACTAGGAAGATGAATTATGATCCTAGTTGTATTTTGGGTATTGAGATTCCTTAGCCTATTGATGTTGAGGTTTTAGAAGTCGATTGCGGATCTGACAATTATTGATTGGAGGTTATTTGAGGATAGTGATTAAATAGGCTATGAATCATGATGATCATAGCATGATTATTGGGTTTGTTCGAGGTTTTAGAATTAGGTTGATGAACCTAATGATCTGATTTGATAATGAGTTTTCTTTAGGCATTTGATTGATTTGGATGGATTAAGGCATAGTACCCATATGTATGAGGTGTTTTGATGTTACTAGCTACTAGGCAATGATTTAATCTTATGATATTCCCCTAGAAAGAATGATCGAGAGTAGAACCCTTGATGATATTGATTGACATTATGTTATTTGAGGTACGTTTGAGGTCAACACCTACGTGATATGGGATACTTTGAGGTTGATAGTTGCTGTAGCAGCATAGGGAAAGATCTTGAATATCGAATGTTCCTTGAGGAAGTGTGATTGAGAAATAGTACCTTGATGGAATTGATTGATAACTAGAACCTCAATAGCCACAGGTTTCGGTCTTATGATTAGGATCGATAGCTATAGATGATAGTGGCTAGTGGTTTCCCGGAAAGGTATGGATTAAATTCCTGTTAGGGGAAGTTGAATCCGTGGTCGTGCCTGGAGCTAGATTGATATCGGAAGATCATATTCAGAATAACCCCAAATAAGGATTATCCGATGCGATATCAAGGTATTGGCATGGGGTGCTCTAGCGTTATGTGTATCATGTGAAGAAACTATGATACAAGCTTACAATGGGCAATAAGATTTACCAAATCAGTATGACTTTAGGTCATTGAATTGGATATATGATTTTGGGTTGGAATTTGGATATATGGTCAATAAGAAGCTCTAAGTCCCATGTGACGGGTGTGATCATAGGCTGGCAGAAGGCCACAGCTATCAGACCATAAATATCGGATAAGTACAGAAGAAGTTGTAAGCCTGAGGATTACAGGCATTGTATCTAGAGCGACTTGATAAATGAAGTGAAATGGACTGAGTAGCCTGTGGATGGCTTGAGTAGCCAAGCGTGAGCCTGAGACATAAGTTAAAGTTGATGACCTTCTATATCAGTTGTCTGGTTCCTGGTATGTTCGAAAATTGAGCTTTGAACTTGCCAATGCACCTGCTGTATTTGAAATTTTTCGAAATTGATTTTTTCTGAACTGAATTTTTCGACTGAAATGTCTTCAACAGAATTTGGAAACCAGTTTGAAATGATTGTTTTCAAAATAATCTTGTCTCATAAAAAGGGTTTGGTAGAACCTCGAATTTGAAATTGAGGATGAACCATGATTGTGGTGGAAGCAGTACGAAACCATGTTTTAAAACTGTTTTGAAATCGCTGGCCATCGTTGAAAGTTCATTTGAGGGGATTTGTTTTGAAAAGCTAATACTCACACCAGCGGTTTGTGCACCCAATCTAAGCAGTTTCGCCTTGTAAGGGAGTGTGTTTTGCTTTGTCTGGCCGGCACCCACGCAGGCGGTTGGAGCGAGGCTCCTGGACAGAGGTCCTTTGTCCCGGTTATGGGATTCTGGTGGGTGGCCTGTTATGGTATGTGCCAGTGCGAACACTGGGTCCTGGTAGGGACGAAAACTCTCCCATATTGGCTGACAAGTGCGTTGCCACTTCGGTGGTTGGTATTGGAAGGATTGGGGTGTGCCGCTGTACCGAAAGGTTGAGGTGGTGGCGAGGGCTTTCAAATGTTGAATTTGTGAAACGAATAATCCCGCTCAGGAATGTGTGCCAGTAGTAAATGTTTTCTGAAAAGTAGACCGGCAAAGAATTGTTTTCTTGAAAATTGAGCTGGCAGCGGTTGAATTTGAAAATGTGAAAACACTGTTTGTGAAAATGTACTGCGACCACAGGGATTTTCAAATGTGTAAAGATTTGAATTTTTAAGTATGAGACAACAAGTAAGCGGTGACATGATTGTCGTCACTGTTGTATTGAAATGGAAGCGGTGCAGTTGGTAATTGTGTTGTATAGGAACAGAAACTGATAGAATGGTCTAGAAACTCGAATCGGTTAAGTCAGATGCCAGTTACCGTGCTAAGCAAGAGGAAAATGGTTCAACAGCTTGAAATTGAGGAAGCTCAGATAAAATAAGTGAGCAGAGGCTCGGGCTATAAAGCCCGGTATGCAGGCTTGCTCGAGGCGGTGTCCCTATGCTGTAAGACCTGTGATGCTTAGCACTGTGTGGAATACCTACTGGCATGGTGACTTTGGACTAGTGCGTCTAGAGTCCATTTGGAGGCTGGCAAAAATATATGATCTGGACGAGGTTGAAGAATGCCTAAGGCTGAGGGTGATTCCTTGGTCGAAAAGGCAAGAAAACCCAGCGTTATGGTAGTAGAATGAGCCGAAAGGTTAGTATGTGATAATCCGAGAGGCAGAATGAGTAAGGCAGTAAGACTTGCATGACCATATGCTGTAAGAATGGATCAGTTGATCTTGGATGGTTAAGTATCACGCCTGAGTATAGAACGGATAAGAAGGTGGTATGACAAATGGTGTGCAAGTAGCACCCATAATGTTAGTAGAGCAGAAGTTGATCGAGGATTTTAAAGACTTGGATCGATCATGACGAGTGGCGGCAAGTAAGAGTAAATTCCCTGGAGTTTACATTGCTAATCTCCTTGTCAGTCGTAAGGAGAACAGGTTGAGATTGGAAATCATAGAAGCACAGGAGCAAGATGAGCTGGCGAAGTCCATTCGAGAAAAGATATCTTGTGATGAATCGACGAATTATGACCTCTCTGGACTAGTATGATATAAAAAGAGGATCTATGTGCCATCTGTGGAGGAATTGGGACGAAAGGTATTGGATGAGGCATATAGAAGTAAGTACACCCACGAACAGTGAAGATTTAGCAGAATCCGAAAACAAAATTTTGGAGGCCGGGTATAAAGAAAGACATAGCAAGTTATATTGCCAAGTGTTTAACTTGCCAAAAGTTAGGATCGAACATCAGCAACCGGGAGGTATATTACAAAGGATGGGGATTCCTAGATGGAAATGGGAAGACGTTACCATGGATCTAGTAGTAGGCCTTCCTAAGATAAGGCACTACGATACTATTTGGGTAATTGCTGATCGATTGGCAAGATTGGCACACTTCATCCCTCTAAGTGTAAGTTATTCTCCGGAAAAGTTAGTGGAGATTTATATCAAAGAGATTATATGGCTCCATGGTACACTAAAGAGCGTCATCTCGGACAGAGATCCCCGATTTACTTCCCGATTCTGGCAAGCAACGAGGACGAAGCTGAAGTTCAGCAAGCTTATCACCCCCGGATTGACGGCCAATCAGAAAGGACTATCCAAACAATAGAGGATATGTTGCGAGCCTGCGTTTGGACTTCAAGGGTAGTTGGGATCGGTACCTGCCCTTAGGAGAGTTCGCTTACAATAATAACTACCACTCCAGTATACAGATGGATCCCTATAAAGGAAGTGCAAATAACCTCTGGGATGGACTAAGTTAGCATAAAGGAAGCTGTTCGGACCAAAGATGGTTGATGAGATGTCAGAGCAGACTAGTTTGATTCAAGAGAAGCTCTACTCTGTGGATGACAGAAGGAGGCCTTTGGAATTTGAAGTTGGTAGTCATGTATTCCCAAAGATATCTCCTGTTACTGGAATTGGCAGAGAGATAAAGCAAAGAAAACTGAGTCCTCGTTACATTAGACCTTTGAGATAGTAGAGAAGCGAGGACCGGTGTGATAAGGACATAGGAGGCGGCATGACCAAGGCAACAAACTTGGAGGACATACAAGGTATTGGAGGCCCAATGACAAGAGCAAAAGCTAGAAAGGCTAAAGAGGCCCTAAATCTCCTGATGACCACCTTACTTGAGACAAGCCCAAGTCTAAAGGAAGAAGAGGCCGAAATGATACACTTAATTCATATTGAAGACCTTGAAGAATAAGCCTCAATGGATATGCATGAAGGCTTCAATTTACTTGGCTCAAATTCTGCACTTAGTTTTATCTTTCTTACATTTAGTTAAACTTTTATAATAAGGCCTATTGGTCTCACTTATTGGGCTTTGTGTGTAAGCATATTTAGGTTAAACTTAATATGGATGTTGTCCACTATATAAGGGAACACCATAGCTTTTGGGACGGCAGATTTGAATTCAGAGTTAACCTTTTTAGTGAGAGACAAGCTTCTCTAGGGTTCTTTTAAGAATATCTGAACTTATCAAGGGCATCAATCCTTGTGGCGTTCTTGGGCTTATCAATTCTTTGGAATTGTGGCGCCTACCTATAATCCATAAACTTCAGTTTTGGTTCTAAATTTCTTGGTTTCGTATCTCCAGTTTCCCTTATCCTTTTTCGGTGTTTCTTGAGCCAAAATCGTGTTTCAGAAAGCCATCTTTCACCTTATTTTGGAAGTGCTTGAATCCGAGATCTGTAGTGTTAGATACGTTCTGTTCTTTCAGGACGCGCTGGAAGCTGAATTTCTGGTGCGAAATTCCTTTCCTAGTTGATCCAATCATCCTTTTCTTTCGGGGATCATATCATCTAGTAGAGCAAAGGTTCTAGGATTGGAATTGGGTTACCTTTTCTCCATTGTTTACATCCAATCTGGTCACACATTTGGTAACCCTAGTCCCTAAAGTTTGTGTTTTTGATTTTTGAATAGTGTAATTCTGTTTTAGCCGTTGTTGTTTGTTCCTAATTTGTTCTTTGAATTTTCTGGTTGTTGTTTCTTTCAATTTCTTGTTCAGTTCACATATTTCTGCACTTAGTTCTTGGTGTTCATCCCTTGTTCATCATTGTTCTTGAATTGTAATCCTTTCAATTCATGTTTCTTGAGTAGTGTGTTAAGCAATAGCTCAGTTTGTGGGGAATTCTATCTAATTTAGTTCTAAATTAGTAAAATTTCAAAGTTTGATTCCAAAATCACAAATTCCTTGTGTTGAAGAATAGAGTGTTATAAAAAAAAAGGAGCAAAAAAAAAGGAAAAAAAAAACTATACAGCACCTTGCTATTCCATTACACACACTACTCTACTTGTGAATCAAGTCCAAAGTGTCTTCCTTGAATAATTCCTTCAAATTGTTTTGGGTTTTCTTTGTCTTGTTTTCTTTGTCTTGTCTTCTTTGACATCTTTTCCAATTTGTATTGTGAGTCACCACCAATTCTTGAGCTTGGGATTGTACTCTTGAGTGTTCTTGGAGATTCTGTTAAGAACTTAAAGAGAGCTACTGAGCGGAAAGGGGAGATGGTCCTTTCCAAGTGCTATCCAAGATTAATGATGATGCCTATAAAATAGATCCCCCTGGTGAGTATGGTGTAAGCGCTACTTTTAATGTGGCTAATTTGTCCCTTTTTGATGCAGGAGAAGGGGATTATAATTTGAGGACAAATTCTTCTGAAGAAGGAGGGAATGATGAGGACATAGGAGGCGGCATGACCAAAGCAACAAACTTGGAGGACATACAATGTCTTGGAGGCCCAATGACAAGCAAAAGTTAAAAAGGCTAAAGAGGCCCTAAATCTCCTGGTGACCATCTTACTTGAGACAAGCCCAAGTCTAAAGGAAGAAGAGGCCGAAATGATACACTTAATTCAGATTGAAGACCTTGAAGAATAAGCCTAAATGGATATGCATGAAGGCTTCAATTTACTTGGCCCAAATTCTGCACTTAGTTTTATCTTTCTTACATTTAGTTAAACTTTTGTAATAAGGCCTATTGGGCTCACTTATTGGGCTTTGTGTGTAAGCATATTTAGGTTAAACTTAATATGGATGTTGTCCACTATATAAGGGAACACCATAGCTTTTGGGACGGCAGATTTGAATTCAGAGTTAACCTTTTTGGTGAGAGACAAGCTTCTCCAGGGTTCTTTTGAGAATTTCTGAACTTATCAAGGGCATCAATCCTTGTGGCGTTCTTGGGCTTATCAATTCTTTGGAATTGTGGCACCTACCTATAATCCATAAACTTTAGTTTTGGTTCTAAATTTCTTGGTTTCGTATCTCCAGTTTCCCTTATCCTTTTTCGGTGTTTCTTGAGCCAAAATCGTGTTTCAGAAAGCCATCTTTCACTTCGTTTTGGAAGTGCTCGAATCCAAGGTCTGTAGTGTTAGATACGTTCTGTTCTTTCGGGGATCATATCACGGTGGCATGTTAGTTGGCATTGCCACCAAACCTTAGTAGGGTACATGACGTCTTCCATTTTCCCAAGTGAAGGAATATCAGTCGGCCCCGGAGCATGTGTTGGAATATGAGGATGTTGATGTCCAAGATAATCACACCTTTGTGGTATAATCTGAGTGAATTACGGGTCATCAAGAGAAGCAGCGCTGGTGGAAGAGTATTCCTTCTGATAAGGTAGTTTGGAAAGGGCTATTCCCCAAGGAAGCGACATGGGAAACAGTTGAGGATATGAAGAAGTGTATCCAGATTTTATGTCTAAAGGTATGACTGAAGTATAGCCAAATTTCGAGGATGAAATTTATTTAACAGGGGGAGAAATGTAAGATCCCGAATTTTGGACCTTGAGAATTGAGAATAAGCCTAAAATAGGCGAACGACTAGGCCCAGTTCAGGAAGAATCCCAAGAAGGTCAAGGCAAAGGAAGCCTCTCTGGGACTAAGTAACTCGGCCATACGGGCCGGTAGACTTAGTACATACAAGTCATAGGATTAAGGTGCTGATGTAAAATGGGCGCAGAAGACGTATACGATGTAAGTCTGGTCAGAAAAGAGGCCGCCCAACTATGTCCTGAGGTATAGGACACTTAGTTGAGCGAAAATATGCCAATACAGGCAAGTATACGGCATTTTCAGGGTGGTCATAGGAGCCTTGCGTTTTTGAAGGCAACAAGAAGGGAAGAGAGAGAAAGTGTGTATTTGGACCCATTATAGAAGGAAAAGTCAATGGTAGTAGTGCTACGTCGGACACGTGGCATTTCGGGGCCAGAAGTTGGATTATTGGGCAACATGCATTACAAGGTGGATCTGGGGTGCTGGAATAAAGGTTTCTTGATCCCCAAGGTAGTATGCCCCGTCCACTGGTGGTCTGGGAAAAGTTACTCATGATTCCTAATCGTTTTCACCGAGGAGCAGATCGAGCAATCTGAGGTTTCAACAACAACATTCCCTATTCTAATTCGCCTTCATTAAAGAATAAAAAGAGGGCTCCTGCTGCTTCCCCTAAATCAAAGGGGTTTTCGTTCTAGGAACAAGCCGTATCTTCATCCAAGAAGAGAAAGGACCCAGAGCCCAAAAGGAAAGGGAAGGAGAAAGGCACTAAGACTTCAAAATGAGCAAGGACGAAGAGAGCCTTTGTGTCTAGGCCTCAACAAACTTCTTCCAAGGCTCCTTCATTGTCTCAGCATCAACAACAACAAGAAGCTTCTCCAATCATGGCCAATGCAATATCAGATATCTATCGCCATCCTTCTCCACCCCAAGGTTTTACTATCTCTTCTACCACTCTTACTCAAGAAGAGAATGAGAAATTTAGGGAAGCTTACATGCAAAGAGAATTATGTCCTGTGGTAGCTATAATCTTAGAGGATTTTCTAAAAGAATGCCACTTTGACTTATAACCCTGGTTACACTTCTATGAGTCCTTTGTTTTCATTTCTACTCCTTACACTCCGAACCTTGTTAGACTCTTCTATTACAATATGCAGATTGATAATGTGCTGAGTCCAAGTGGTGAGTTAGTTGAGGAACGAGTCACCACTTCAGTTAAAGGTGTCAAATTCACCTTGTCTGCTTCTATTTTGAACCAAATTTTGAAAATAGATAATCCTCCTCCTATTCCACTTTCAATTACAAAAATCAGGAGATTTTTGAAACTCTCAGACCCAATGAGCCTTTTCCTCAAAACCAGCATCATATGCTTTCTTTTAATCTTGGCTCTATGTCTAATGAGAATAGAGTTTTGTGGTATGTCTATTCTCGTAATTTCATCTAGAAGGGTGGTAATTACACCCACTTTGCTCAAAAAGACTACCTACTCTTTACTGCTTTTGTGAAAAAGGTGCCTTTTAATCTTGGTCACTAGATCTTCCATGAGATGATCAAGTTCAAAATCTCTCATAGAAAACTTTCACACATGCCTTTTCCCTCTTTGATTTCTGTGATTCTCTTCTATCATAAAATCTAGTATGTGGGTGCTGCTGACTCTCTCAAATACCCTCCATTATTTGGGAAAGCACAATTGAATCTGATGAGGATCACTTTTGGGGCAGAAGGTTCTGGACAGTCTCGGGCACCTTCAAGGTCCTAGCCAAGAGCATCTCAAGCTCGAGCCCAATCTCAGGCTCAGGAAGCTCAGTCAGCTCTTCCACCTCTTCAGACAACATTGCCAGCTGACTTTGAGTCAAGGGTAAAGAACATTGTGGATATGGCAATTGCTTCTTTATCTATTCGGTTGGAGTTTGAAATTGGGAAGTTGGTGAATGAGTTAACCCGAGGCAATAATCTTATGGTGGATGCTTAGGATGCAATGAAGGAGCATATTGAAGGAGTTTCTGCACAGACAACTAACATTAAGGAAAAAGTTGAGGATTTGGATGCCAAGCTTTCCACTCAGATAATCTAAAATCTAGATCTCAGTGACAAAGTGGACAAAATCTTGAAGCATTTGAATCTTCAGTCCTTGCCGGTTCGAGTGGCTCTGGTCCTGCTTCTGGTTCCTCATCCCCTTCCTTCACCTTCACGAGCCCTCAGATTCCTACCTCTTCACCTCATCCATCCACTCCTATTTTTCCCTCACCTGTTTCTCAACCCACTCCTTCCACTGAAATCCTACCATCACCAACTACCCCAGCCACAGTGATTCTGCATCACTTGTCACTCCCACTACTGAGATCCTTCATCATGGCTCTCCTCCTCTACACCTTTGGTCAACCTTAATTTTGAAGATGACAAAGGGGGAGAGAAAAGCAAGGATTAGAATTTGAGAGTTTGAGTTTTGGAGAATTTTTTTTTCGTGTAATGCCATTTCATCTTGTATTTCATTTTGTTCATGTACTGACTTATCCTTACTGATATGAAATACAACTTGTGATTTTTGTGCTCAATTAAGCTTTTGTTGCTCATCTCTGACATTTTTTTGCTTACTCAAATTGTGTCATTTGCAAACTTGTATTTCAAAATGCCCAAGTTTCTCAAAATGCAATTTTTACAACACTGTCAACTGCAAAGTTTGTTTCAAGATGAAAACACTCTCAAATTCTCAAAGATGTTTGTTTACAAGTGTTGTCATCATCAAAAAGGGGAAGAATGTTAGTTCTCTAAGGGTTTTGATGATTACCAACATTTGCAAACAAAGTATGAAGTTTTTCTTTGACAAGTTGAAAAACTTGCTGTCAAAGGAAAACTAGAGTTTTGGTTTCAAAACTCGAGTTTTTCCTTTACAGAGTAACCGCCATTTTTTAAGAGAAAACTCAAGTTTTTATCACACAGAGACTTCTCAATATCTTCTGAAAAATGAAAAACTCGAGGTTTAGTTTGAAAACTCGAGAAAACTCGAGTTTTGAATTGACAGAGAGGATTCGTGCTTTAACCAGTTTTCAAAACTACCGGTTTTAGAGAAAACCTCCAGTTTCGGTCTTGCACAATTTTTCTCAAATTTTTCATTATAAAATGAAAACTCGAGTTTTGATGCTCAGGCAGAGCCCTCATGTTTTCTCAAATTTGGAAAATTGTCAGTTTTCAGGAAAACCTCCAGTTTTGAGTTGGCACAAAATCTTCAAGTTTTCACATTTAAATGAAACTTGAGTTTTGATTTGGAAACTCGAGTTTTGGCCAACCAGAGCATTGCAGTTTTTCAATGTTTGAAAACCGCCGCTTTTGGATGAAAACTCAAGTTTTGATGTTTTGGACTGAAATCAACTTAACATTGAAAAAATTCCAAAACTCGAGTTTTGGAATAAAAACTAAGTTTTCATCGTGAAGTTTGAAATTCGAATATGACGAATTTGTGAAACCTTCTTGTTTGATCTTAATACTTCCCATTATCATTCTCTAATATTCCTAGCTATGTTTAACCACTTTGTTAGTGAGTTTCAGATGTTTTAGAGAATGTTTATTGAAGGTTTAAAGCAAAAGCAAAAAGTAACGTCAGCACATTAAATGCAAAACCTAGAAAGTTGCATACTTTTGGGTAATCCTTCTGCACACGTCTACAAAGAATTAAAGAATATTTTCCACATCCAGAAGCTGCTACTCCAACGGATTAATTTGCAGGAAGTCAACTCTGAACTTCTGCACAGCTGGATTAAGTGAAGATTAGTGAGAGAAGAAGACCAAAGCTTAACCAAAACTTTGTCTAATGAAGGCAACAATTATATTGAAGATTACAACGGTCATTTAATGCCCTCTTGGTATAAAGAGAGCTGTATTCAATTCTTCTCCACCAACACATCTGCTGAAAACAAATTGCATTCAAAGTTCTTCAATTACTTTCAGTTTTCACTTGTAAAGTATCTTCTGATACATTAAGCTTCAGTGTTTATCATTATCCACTCTTAGAGAGAGTCTTTTATTGTAAATCATTTATTGTAAATAATTATAAGTCAGGGGACTTGGTGATTGGGTTCATTGATTGCAACTTGTAAGGGGGAGTAAATTCTAGTGAGAGAATTACTCTTGAGTACAGAGTGTGTAATCAATTGAGATAGTGGAAATCCCAGAGAGTCTGGGGACCGGACGTAGGTCAAGAAGTTGGACCGAACCAGTATAAATCTTTGTGTTTTGCTCTTCTTCCCTACACTTTATTCACCTCTGTTTTAGTGTTCAAAAATAGAGGAGTGTCGAAAAGTTTTTGAAATCCCCAATTCACCCCCTCTTGGTGATTTAGCTCCACTTTCAACCTTCACCATATATAAGCTGAAGCATTCAATTCGTTCACCTACCAGAAACAAAGAACGCAAAAAATGATCATTACGCATCTACTATTTATGACGCCTGTGTGATATCTTCGGATATACAAAACTTCAGTGTTTATCTATCTGCTCTTTTAGAGAGTTCATTTCTGATTATAAATCATTGTAAGTATCTCAAAGTATTAGGACTTTGAGATTGGGTTATTTGATTACAACTTGTAAGGGAGAGTGAATCCAAGAGAAATGATTACTTTCGAGTGCAAAGTGTGTAATTGATTGAAGTGATAGTGAAAATTTTAGAGAATCTGGGGACTAGACGTAGGTCAGAGAGTTAAGACCAAACCAGTATAAATATTTTTTGTTCATCTTTCTCTTACTTTCACTGTTAGTCTTTGTTTATGTGTGTGAAGTTTAAGGGTATTTGAAAAGAATTTTAAATCACTCAATTCACACCCTCTTAGTGATATTCTGCCATTTACATAGGTTAGCAAGTTTTATATTAAAAACTCGAGTTATTTAGTAAAAACTTGAGTTTCGTCGATTGATATATATATATATATATATCTGTAAAATCATTTTCTCTTCACTCTCTCAAAACCCTTGAGTTTTCTCTTAAATTCTCTCATCTCCAAACCCTAACTCGAGTGAAAAATGAGGACAAAAAATATCAGCAAACGTCTCGATTCACCAAATGCTTCTTTGTCCGATCTGAATTTAACCCTTTCCTCGTCTCCACCAACCTCCAAAAGACTTAGATGAGATAAAGAACCTCCTAAGCGCTATCAACCGAAGGTTGTGAAGGATATTGGGCCTCCTCTTCCAAAATCCAAAGCTCGTGGGGTTGTGATCAAGGAACCCTTGTAACAATCCCCTCAGACTCGGTCTAAATCTCGAACTACTTCTACTCGTAAACAAAAAGACAAAGAGCCTCTGAAGCCTGTTGAGAAAGAAGTCAGACAAACTCATGTGGCTTCTCCATCTGCTAAGGGTCAATCCTTCAAGGAATCTGGGACTCCCCCTCTTGTAGCTATATATCTCAATTTCCTATTCCACCCCTTGGTTTTATTTGCAATCCCATTTCTTATCCACAGTTTGACTTAGCATCCTTTAGAGAACATTATGAGACTCATGGTTTATGTCCTACCATTTATGTTGACCTTCATCAGTTAAGGGATGAATGTAATCTTGATTTTTCTCCCTGGCTTCAACCTTTTCAAACTCTTTTAGCCTTACGCACCCCTTACAGTGTTGGGATCCGTACACGCAGCGGAATTATAAAAAATTTTACGAATCTCATTGGAGGATCTATCAACGGTGTTTAAATCAAGGTTCGTTAGAGAAACCATACCTATGCGAAGGGTTGAGAGTTCCATTCAATATGGTCTGATGTGCCTCTCCCTCTTCGTTCATCTCGGCCGTCGTACGTCTTGAACGTGGTGCCATCTCGTTCGATCAAACAGGAGCAGTACGTTTGAATCTCCTCCCTCTACTGGTATCCACACGAACAGCACTGGAACACGGGCAGCAGCGTGCTAGCGCCTTCAAAACATTGCGTCTCTCTCTTTCTCTCTAGGGTTTCTTGCGGCTTCTCTAATTCATCCGTCTGTTCAATACGACTAGATCAATATCAAAAACCCAAATGAGTCGTATTAAAATATTCAAAATTAATCTAATTAATCTTGAATTTGAATCTGAATTAAATCAATACATTAATTAAAATCTGTTCAACAGATCTAATCAAATATATTTATTTAATTCAAATTATGAGCCTACAGATTTAATTGATCTTCATGAATTAAATCTGAGATATGATATCTTTCTATTCAATTAAATCTGAGATACTCTATCTTTATTCGAAAATTAAATCTGAGATACAATATCTCAATTTATTATAGTTATTTAATTTATCAAATAAATTAAATACTATTCATAATAATATTATTATCTATAAATAATATCATTATTATTTTCAAATTTATATTATATGACATATATATATATATATATCAACCCTAGATTAAACGTATTCATTAAATCTTAGACATTTCTAAGATTCAATGAATCTGGACACTATTGCTCGTGTTGGGCTATTCTTGTGTGTGACCCTGCAGGCCCATATGAGATTGGCAGCGGGCCAATACTATATCAGCCCACAAGTCGCAAGCGGGCTCTAGCAAGACATTGCAACTACCCAATTCATATGGGGATCGATGATACGATGCTACTTATGATACAACCATGTCACGTCCCTTTTGTCACGCGATAATTGGTCAAGGATGAGGCATGGATAATGTCAACTTCCTCTTCTTGACCATTACTTTCTCGATTCTCGAGTAGTCTAATAATGGAAACTCCTTTCTTTCATAGTATGGTCATACATTTCTCAGACTCACTATCGAGGGGCCCAATCTTATCTCTCTACAAATGTGAGGGATAAATTCCATCTTGACCATTCACATTCCTCTGCATGAAAACCACTGATCCTGATCATAGCTTTTATCGTCACCCAGTCAAAGGTGACTTTTGACTAAGTCAAAGATCAATGACTCATCATCTAGGAATCCATGATGATCTCAGGTCAAAGGGCGTTGTGACGTGATTATACATGAGATAAGCTTATGACTAAATCCATGCAGCTTTCTCATAGTGGGTCAATCCAGCACCTTGTACTCTTATAAGTGCCTATGACTTTGATTCGTATCTCCATATCTCGTCAAAATCATACTAATCCTATTTCATCTTTGCTCCTGCGTAGATGATTGACTAGGGACATTTAGGATAATCTATAAGATATATCCAGGGATACAGTTATCACTATAAACATGCAAATGAAATGATAACAAAAGGAGAATACTTTAAATAAATAAATATTTAAGGTACAATGACTTGCCCCTAAGGCATAATTTCCAACATACAGTCCTCCTGTTGTTAAGGCATTCTACTTTTACATGAGAATTGTCAATAGTTTTGATGAAACTAGTGAACTAATATGATATGATCCCCGAAAGAAAAGGATGATTGGATCAACTAGGAAAGGAATTTCGCACCTCATGTTACAGACCTCAGAATTGAATTGTTCCAAAACGAGGTGAAAGTTCGCTTTCTGAAACACGATTTTGCCTCAAAAAACACCGAAAAAGGATAAAAGAAGCCAGAGATACAAAACTAAGAAATTTAGAACGAAAACTGTAGGCGCCACAATTCCAAGGAATTGATAAGCCAAGAACGCCACAAGGATTGATGCCCTTGATAAGTTCAGAGATTCTCAAAAGAACCCTAAAGAAGCTTGTCTCTCAACCAAAAAGGTTAACTCTGAATTCAAATCTGCCGTCCCAAAAGCTATGGTGTTCCCTTATATAGTGGACAACACCCATATTAAGTTTAACCTAAATCTGCTTACACACAAAGCCCAATAAGCGAACCCAATAAGCCTTATTACAAAAGTTTAACTAATGACTGAAAGATAAAACTAAGTGCAGAATTTGGACCAAGTAAATTGAAGCCTTCATGCATATCCATTGAGGCTTATTCTTCTTCGGCCTCTTCTTCCTTTAGACTTGGGCTTGTCTCAAGTAAGGTGGTCACCGGAGATTTAGGGCCTCTTTAGCCTTTTTAGCTTTTGCTCTTGTCATTGGGCCTCCAAGACCTCGTATGTCCTCCAAGTTTGTTGCCTTGGTCATGCCGCCTCCCATGTGCTCATCATTCCCTCCTTCTTCAGAAGAATTTGTCCTCAAATTATAATCCTCTTCTCCTGCATCAAAAAGGGACAAATCAGCCACATTAAAAGTAGCGCTTACACCATACTCACCAGGGAGATCTATTTTATACTTGGATAGCACTTAGAAAGGACCATCTCCCCTTTGTTGAAGCTTAGATTTCCTTTGGGCAGGAAACCTCTCTTTTCTCAAATGAACCCAAACCCAATCACCTGGGTCAAATACTACCTTTTTCCTTCCTTTGTTCGTTGGCCTGACGTAACTCTCTACCTTTTTTTCAATGTTTTCCTTTACCTTCTCTTGTAGTTTCCGCACATATTCAGCCTTACTCTTACCATCTTTATGCTGAAAAACAGAGTTGTTAGGCAAAGGCATTGATATGATCCCCGAAAGAAAAGGATGATTGGATCAACTAGGAAAGGAATTTCGCACCAGAAATTCAGCCTGCAACGCGTCTGAGATTAACCGAACATATCTCATGCTACAGACCTCGGAATTGGGTTGTTCCAAAACGAGGTGAAAGATGGATTTCTGAAACACGATTCTGACTCAAGAAACACTGAAAAAGGATAAGGGAATATAGAGATAGGAAACCAAGAAATTTTGAACAAAAACTGGTAGGCGCCACAATTCCAAAGAATTGATAAGCCCAAGAACGCCACAAGGATTGATGCCCTTGATAAGTTCAGAGATTCTCAAAAGAACCCTAGAGAAGCTTGTCTCTCAACCAAAAAGGTTAACTCTGAATTCAAATCTACCGTCCCAAAAGCTATGGTGTTCCCTTATATAGTTGTCAACACCCATATTAAGTTTAACCTAAATTTGCTTACATACAAAGCCCAATAAGCGAGCCCAATAAGCCTTATTACAAAAGTTTAACTAAATGACTGAAAGATAAAACTAAGTGCAGAATTTGGGCCAAGTTGTTACACCCCTACCGGCCTCGCCCTTCCGGGTGGCGGGTTAGAGGGATCCTTTCCGCTTGTTATATTTTCCTTAGATAATTTTTCACTTTAAACATATATCAGAGTACGCACGGCAGAGCATTGGATCGGTTTGGACAACTTACATTATACTGGTAAAGGTTCAAACAATTACATAAACTAATCCCCGTAGGGTTAAGAGTACAACAGTCCAACATATGTACTGGGCAATAAGTAAGCTCATACAGTCATAGGAATATACAAAGTGAGATAAGGACTTCGATACGTCTTCAATCTTCATCTTTATTGCTCGTACCCGTATCCCTTTCCACAGTCCAACCGGCTTACTGCCTTACACACCCGTATCTTTCAAGCCCGAGTTCAAGGTTGAACCCCGTAGTAACCGTTAAACTCATATACAATATGTATGCAATGCATGTAATGTAAATCACAATCAGGAACTCAAACATAAACATGGCATGTACTCCGCAGGACCGCCTGGTCAAGACAAGCCCCCAGACTCAGCGCGCAAAGGGCCTCAGAAGTTAGGGCTGGCCAACCCTAACCACCTATCCTGAGGCCTCACCGGACACCTATAAACACACAGTCATATAGGTTCCACCTAGCCTCATATACATTGGGCCTCACCTTCACCTCGTGAACACACATCACACAGATCCACCTAGCCCACATGCCACGGGCCTCACCTTCACCTGTGAACACACAGTCACACAGGATCCACCTAGTCCATATGCTACGGCCTCAGTAGTGCCTCTACCGCTACTACCTAGTCGGCATACCTCAGGCCTCAGTAGCAACCATAGAACACGAAGTCCCATAGCTACTACCTAGCCTACATCCACAATCATGATAACACAGAACATACAAGAGCCACATAGAGTATGCAAGTTTACAGTTACTACCTGGCACGCCTTGCAAAATAATAAACTCTTCCCTTGACATTGAAAATAGGGTCCACACGTGCAAACACCCTAGATACAGCCAAACATCATGCTTTTAGTCATATGAACACACTTTGGTTCAAGTTCCATAAAATTCGCACACCACCAGAACATTCCAGAAACGCTGACCCAACTTCTCCGATTTTTAATAAATTCTAGAAAACTCCGATTAACATGAAATCAGTGGCTATTTAACCCTTAGGATGTCTAGTTTACCATAAAAATAATTACCAAAGCCATCGAGTCCTTTCTATATTCTTAAAACTTAGCCACTGGTCCGAGACAGAGTCCAGGTTTTTAGGTCATTTTCAACTTAAAATATATCTCTGTTAGAAACTCCAAATGACACAAAATCTTATATCAAAATCATCCTTAGGATGTCTATTTTTACCATGTAAAATATCAGATCATTTAGACTTCATTTACTATTTTAAATCCACAGATCTAGCTTCGCTGCCCAGAAACTGTAAGAACCGACAGATTTTCGTATAACAAAGACTTAGGGTTTTAGGGTTTGGAAAAAGGTGATCCAACATGTCCCCATACAAAAACACCTTCTGGAATCAATGGAAACCTCAAAGATACCAAAATACTACAGAAAATCCACGAAAATCACCATAGGGCAGAAGCAAAGATTCCAAGTCGTCGGTTAGGGGCTTACCTTAGGATGTCGGTTGCGGGTGCCTTCCTCCTCCCTTGGACCAAGGCCTTCAGCTGGACCTTCCTCTCCCTCACCTTGAGCACGAAATAGGCTGATCCAAATGGGGGAGGAGTGCCCTATTTATAGGCTCCAAAAGGTTATGGCTTGTCCCGTAATTAAAATAACACCCTAGGGGTAAAATAGTCATTTTCCGCTAGATTTTTCCAAAGATGCTCCAGAATATTCTTTTCTAGGGTTCTCTAGAGTCTTCTTGGTCCAGGACATGTGGCACCATCTGAACCCTCCAAATCCAAATTCCAAGATTGCCCCTGATGGTGACTTTGGGTAGGTTTTAGGTCCGGGGGTAAAACGGTCATTTTGCACTGCTCATCTTCCAAAGCTTGGGGCCCACGAAATCAGATCTTCTAGAAGGCTTCTAGGGCATTCTATGTTCAGAAAATAACATTTTCCCATGCCAAAAATAGGTTTCCAGTTTTGCCCCTAGGTGGCCTTAGTTGTAGGTTTAAGATGTAGGGGCAAAATGGTCATTTTACGTCGTTCTTCTTCCAAGGCAGTGGGGTCCACGAAATCTACCCAAGATATGCCATAATTAGTCATAATTACTTGTCCTTCACCTTGTCACATCATATTCAAATATGTGGTCCATATTAATCCGGATTATTTTATTCTTTCTCTCTCATCATAATGACTTGATGTGACATTCTCTCTCTTCATAATTACATGACAAGATATTTTCTCTCTCCCCTGGGCCCACTAGAATTTCACCCTTATCAGTGTCCTGGGCCTGGGCCCGACTCCGAAATCCTGTCTCCGGCCTCGCTCGGCTCCCGGTTGTCGGCCCCACCTTACCTCGTGATGCGTGCCCTTCAACTGGACTTGTGTGGGCCCGGATCATCGATCACTTTTCCCGACCACAAGTGGACGGGGCATACTACCTTGGGGATCAAGAAACCTTTATTCCAGCACCCCAAATCTACCTCGTAATGCGTGCTACCCGGTAATCCAACTTCTGGCCCCGAAATGCCACGTGTCCGACGTAGCACTATTACTACTACCTTTTCCTTCCCTTCTGGGTCCAGATACACCTTTTCTCTCTCTTCCTTTCTTAATTCCTTCAAAAACGCAGGGCTCCCATGACTACCCTGAAAATGCCGTATACTTACCTCTACTGGCGTAATTTCGCTCAACTAAGTGTCCTATACCTCAGGACATAGTTGGGTGGCATCTTTTTCGACCATACTTACACCGTATACATCTTCTGTACCCATTTTACGTTAGTACCTTAGTTCCACAGCTTCAGCATACTAGGTCCACTGACCCGTATGGCCGAGTTACTTAGTCCCAGAGAGGCTTCCTATGCCCCGACCTTCTTGGGACTCTTCCCAAACTGGGCCTAATCGTTCACCTATTTCAGGCTTATTTTCACCTCTCAGGGTCCCAAAATTTGGGGTATTACACAAGTAAATTGAAACCTTCATGCATATCCATTGAGGCTTATTCTTCTTCGGCCTCTTCTTCCTTTAGACTTGGGCTTGTCTCAAGTAAGGTGGTCACCAGGAGATTTAGGGCCTCTTTAGCCTTTTTAGCTTTTGCTCTTGTCATTGGGCCTCCAAGACCTCGTATGTCCTCCAAGTTTGTTGCCTTGGTCATGCCGCCTCCTATGTCCTCATCATTCCCTCCTTCTTCAAAAGAATTTGTCCTCAAATTATAATCCTCTTCTCCCGCATCAAAAGGGACAAATCAGCCACATTAAAAGTAGCGCTTACACCATACTCACCGGGAGATCTATTTTATAGGCATTATCATTAATCTTGGATAGCACTTGGAAAGGACCATCTCCCCTTTGTTGAAGCTTAGATTTCCTTTGAGCAGGAAACCTCTCTTTTCTCAAATGAACCCAAACCCAATCACCTGGGTCAAACACTACCTTTTTCCTTCCTCTGTTCGCTGTCCTGATGTAACTCTCTACCTTTTTTTCAATGTTTTCCTTTACCTTCTCTTGTAGTTTCCGCACATATTCAGCCTTACTCTTACCATCTTTATGCTGAAAAACGAGTTGTTAGGCAAAGGCATAAAATCAAGAGGAGTAAGAGGGTTTAAGCCATAAACAATTTCAAAAGGAGAATAATGAGTAGCTCCTGGAATGAGATCAATTTGATGTTCTATGCCTCTTAGAGGTGGTAATCCGTGAGATACCTCTTTAGGAAAAACATCTTTAAATTACTGCAACAAATTAGAAACCTCATTTGGAAGAGAGTTAGTATGACTTGCATCTGTAAAATTATTCTCTTTACTCAAAAGTAAGAGCGTTGACTTTTTTGAATGCATTGTCTTTTTCACCTTTTTTTCTTTTATAAACAAGTTTGATGCTTTTCTCTCTTTTTCTCTTTTTTTTTTCTTGCTCTCTTCCACTCTCTTTTCTCTCTTGCTTTCTTTTTTCTCTCATTTTTAAATTATCCTCACTAACTTCTCTTGGTGTCAAAGGTGCAAGAATAGTCTTGCGTTCTTTATGTACAAAAGAGAACTTGTTGGTGCGACCATCATGCATAACTTTCTTATCATATTGCCAAGGTCTCCCAAGAAGCAAATGACAAGCCTCCATTGGTACCACATCACATAAAACTGTATCATCATACTTTCCTATGGAGAAGTTCACCTCCACTTGTTTGCTTATGGTCACTTCACCATCCTCACTAAGCCATTGAAGCTTGTATGGCAGCCGGTGAGGTTTGGTTTCCATGCCCAATTTAGACACCATTCTAGCACTTGCAACATTGGTAAAACTTCCTCCATCAATAATTAAAGAACATACCTTTCCTTGGATAAGGCATCTAGTATGAAAGATGTTCTCTCTTTGACTATCATCCATGTCTTTTGCTTGGCTACCTAACATCCTTCTTACAATAAACAAATCTCCTTCTGGAATTATTTCTTCAATATACTCATCTTCATCATCATGTGAGGCAGAATCTGAAGAAGACTCACTAGTAAGCTCTCCATCCTCTTTAAGTAACATAGTCTTCTTAGTAGGACATTCGAAGCTATGTGACCTCTCCCAAACACTTGAAGCATTTTATTTCACTACTCCTTGTCTTTTTAGGGATCTCATTGGATTTAGTTTGAGTCCTTTGAGGTGTAGCAGTGGGATTGCTTGATGAAGAACCTCCCTCCTTCTTATTTCTATCCTTCCAGCTTGAAGGATTAAAATTTGAAGAGTTTTTCCTCATAAAACCCTTTCTCTTGAGTTGTTGTTCTACCTTACTAGCTTGTTGCACTAAATCCTCCAACTCCACATAATTTTGCAACTCCACAACATCCCTTATATCACTATTCAGCCCATGCAAGAAACGTGCCATAGTAGCCTCCCGTTCTTCACTAATATTTGCTCTAATCAAGGATACCTCCATCTCTTTATAATACTCATCTACACTCTTGTTACCTTGTGTGAGTCTTTGAAGTTTATTGTGAAGGTCTCGATGATAATGGGAAGGAACAAATCTTCTTCTCATCAGCCTTTTCATCTCCACCTAACTATCCACCAATGGTTCTTCATATCTCACCCTCTCCCTTTGCAATTGTTCCACCAAATGAGAGCATAATCACTAAACTCCATGGTTGCCACCTTCATTTTCTTCTCTTCAGTATAATTGTGACATGCAAATAAGTGCTCAATCTTCATTTCCCACTCTAAATAGGCCTCCGGATCACTTTTTCCTTTAAAAGATGGTATATTAAGCTTCACTCCCTTAATTCTATCCTCTCTAGCATCATTGTCATTATCTCTTCTTCTCCTTCTTTCATCCCTCCCTCTCTGTCTATCTTCATCATGATTCCCCTGATTTTCTATTCTCTCAATTCTCTCATATAACTCCTCTGTGTGTTCTCTCATCATCCTTTGCATTTGAGTTGTAATGGCCTCAATTAGCAATCTGTTATCTCCTATAGGAGGAGGAACACCTTCACCACTTGTACCTGCCATAATTCAAGGAAAAGAACAAAAGTAATAGGACCTCACCACTCGCTCACGTGTTTGCACTCTTAAAAATGTATCACTCGTGTGATAAGGCTTTTGTGTAGTGTGCTCACTTGCCTTTTACCACTCAATAGCTCTCTTTAAGTTCTTAACAAAATCTCCAAGAACACTCAAGAGTACAATCCCAAACTCTAGAATTGGTGGTGACTCAATACAAATTGGAAGAGATGTCAAAGAAGACAAGACAAAGAAAACCCAAAACAATTTGGAGGAATTATTCAAGGAAGACACTTTGGACTTGATTCACAAGTAGTAGTGTGTGTAATTGAATAGCAAGATGCTGTATAGTTTTTTTTTTTTTTTTTTTTTTGCTCTTTTTTTTATAACACCTGATTCTTCAACAAAAGGAATTTGTGATTTTTGGAATCTAACTTTGAAATTGTACTAATTCACAACTTTTTTAGATAGAATTCCCCACAAACTGAGCTATACTTAACACACTAACAAAACACTGCTCAAGAAACAAGAATTGAAAGGATTAAAATTCAAGAACAATGATGAACAAGGATGAACACCAAGAACCAAGTGCAGAAATATGTGAATGGAACAAGAAATTGAAAGGAGCAACAACTAGAAGATTGAAAGAACAAATTAGGAACAAACAACAACGGCTAAAACAGAATTGGACAATTCAAAAATAAAAAACACAAATTTAGGGACTAGGGTTACCAAATGTGTGACCAAATTGGATGTAAACAATGGAGAAAAGATAACCCAATTCCAATCCTAGAACCTTTGCTCTGATACCAGATGATATGATCCCCGAAAGAAAAGGATGATTGGATCAACTAGGAAAGGAATTTCGCACCAGAAATTCAGCCTGCAACGCGTCTGAGAATAACCGGACGTATCTCACGCTACAAACCTCAGAATTGGGTCATTCCAAAACGAGCTGAAAGTTCACTTTCTGAAACACGATTTTGGCTTAAGAAAAACCGAAAAAGGATAAGGGAATACAAAGATACGAAACTAAGAAATTTTGAACAAAAACTGGTAGGCGCCACAATTCCAAAGAATTAATAAGCCCAAGAACGCCACAAGGATTGATGCCCTTGATAAGTTCGAGAGATTCTCAAAAGAACCCTAGAGAAGCTTGTCTCTCAACCGAAAAGGTTAACTCTGAATTCAAATCTGCCGTCCCAAAAGCTATGGTGTTCCCTTATATAGTGGACAACACCCATATTAAGTTTAACCTAAATCTGCTTACACACAAAGCCCAATAAGCGAGCCCAATAAGCCTTATTACAAAAGTTTAACTAAATGATTGAAAGATAAAACTAAGTGCAGAATTTGAGCCAAGTAAATTGAAGCCTTCATGCATATCCATTGAGGCTTATTCTTCTTCGGCCTCTTCTTCATTTAGACTTGGGCTTGTCTCAAGTAAGGTGGTCACCAGGAGATTTAGGGCCTCTTTAGCTTTTTTAGCTTTTGCTCTTGTCATTGGGCCTCCAAGACCTCGTATGTCCTCCAAGTTTGTTGCCTTGGTCATGCCGCCTCCTATGTCCTCATCATAATAGAAGAAAGACTTGCTACTGTAGTAAGGGGCAAGAGAGTATTCATAACTGTTGAATTTTTAAATTCCATAGGGATCATTGATCCTCATCATGTGCCTAAAATAACTTTGTCTGATGAGGAAATTTTTTAAATCCTTAGGGCAGGTGTGCCATTGCCCTAGTTGATATGCCCCCTTTCATAGGTTCATCTGGTATGTCTATTCTCAAAACTTAGAAAGGAAAAAAAATTCACCCACTTAACTAAAAGAGACTACTCTTTTTTAGCTTCCATTATTGCCAAAATTCCTCGCAAGATAGGACAATGGGTGTTCAGTGAAATGAAGAGATTTAGGATGCAGTCCCAAAAGAAGTCCACTATACATTTCCCTAATTTGGTTTCTCTTATTCTCTTTCATCACAAGATATGGTATCTTGAGTTGAATGAGAAGCCAATGACACCAAACATGTTTGGACAGTCACTTATATCATATGAGGATTTTCTTCCGAGAAGGTTCAGGACAATCCAAGGCTCCATCAAAGACCTAGGCTTCCCATTCTTGAGCTAATGAGGCTCAATCATCTCCTACTGGTGCCCTTCTTCTTTCTCTCAGCCACCTTCCTCTCTATTTGGTGCCTCTATTCAATCAATGATTGAGAAGGTTGTGACAACTGCTATTAGCTCCTTACATACTTTCAACATAGCCATACACCATGAGTTGGTTGGAGGGTTTTGTTAGCTCTTTATGTTTATTTTGATGATAAAATACAATTGTAAATAAAATGAAGTTAATGATTCAAGTGAAAATGTTACATCTTGATCAAACTTGAATCAGTAACTTGGTTAAGTATCTGTCAAAGAATGACTCAAGTTAAGGTTTAAAAACTCGAGTCAAGTGTTTTGAAACTTCAGTCAAAACGTGTTTTAATTTTGACTGACTTGAGTTACTCTTTGGTGACTTGAGTTAAATACTTTGTGAAATGCTTTTCTAAAGAGCATCAACTCAAGTTAAGGCTCTTAAACTCAAGTTGGCCTTTTGTGGACTTAATCTTATCTTTTCAAATTCTAAGTCCCAATTTCCAATATTTTCTAGCAATCAAAATCTTAACTCGAGTTGATATTGAGTGACTCAAGTGTCACTTGAAAACATATTTCAAAGCCTATCTTGGAAACTTGAGTTAAGGGATTAATGACTTGAGTCATATGTTGGAGTCATCACTTAATGACTCGATTATGCCTTGTGTTCAAAACATTTTCAAAACATAACTCGAAGACATTCATGAAAATGAAATTGACTTGAGTTAAATATACTTGACTTGAGTGCACAACTTAAAGTAAGTATCTTAAACCCAAGTTAAGCTCATACGTCCATCTTCTCCTTTAACTTTCAAACACATTTTAGAGAAGATGAAGCTGTGACTCGAGTGATAATTGATCAAATCGAGTGAGCTTAAATCCTTGAAATCAACATTATTGTTCATCTTCTCCTTTAAAAGTGTCACTTGTTAGCTTTTGGAAACTTGGGTTTTGCAAATCACCGTGTTCATAAAACTTAAATCCTTGCTTATGATTTAATAACTTCTTTCATCTTCTCCTTTAACTTTCAAACACATTTTAGAGCACTCATTATTGTTCCTAACTATATTTAATAAGTTTATTAATGAGTTTTAGATTATTAGATGAAGGATTAAATAAGTTTATTAATGAGTTTTAGATTATTAGATGCATATTAATTAAAAGGGTTAGATACCATTTTTTGCTATGGAACTTTTCGTTTTGGAGCAACCAGCACCCGAGAAGTTTTTTTGGTATCATTTTGCCCCGAAAGTTTACAAAAAGGAGCAAATATGCCCTAGAGTTTTTTTTAGGAGCAAATTTGCCCTGAAATTTTTTTTTTAGGAGCAACTTATTGTAAACTTCTGGGGCAAAAAAAAGATACCAAAAATGATCAATCCAACGGTCAAGATCAACTGATCGGTAAGATTGCTACGTTTGTAAACTTCCAGTGTAAAAATGATACCAAAAAAACTTTCGGATGCTGGGTGCTCCAAAACCAAAACTTCCGTGGCAAAATTGGTATTTATCCCTAATTAAAAACATTGATTATGTCAGAAGCATTTAATGCAGTTGTAGAAAACCAAGCATAATCCGGGCAATCGTTCTTTGAGCAATCAGAAGGCATTACTGTTCTCTTTCCCTAATTAAATGCTACAACACTTAATGGGAAGAACACAAAGAATGTCAAGCGACAGAATGTCAGTGATCATTTTTAGAATTGAAGTGTGTGAGGACGAGATTCAATGTCTAACGACTATATTTATTACTCACAACGGTTCATTGAAGCTTCTGAATGGTCATTAATTTCCTTCACCAAATATAAGCAGAAGCATTCAATATGATTCAACCAATGGAAACATTTACATTCAAACGAACTAATCGTAGTTACTGTTTCATTCACTTTACTGTGTAGTATCTTCAGATATCTGAACTTCAATGTTTATCTATCTACTCTATAAAAGAGTTAAATTCTATTCATCAATTATGTAAAGAAACTCAAGGTAGTGGGACCTTGAGAGTCGGTGTATTGATTACAACTTATAAGGGGAGTGAATCCTAGAGAGAGGATTACCCAGAGTTACAGAGTGTGTAATCATTTGAAACAGATAGTGAAATACCCAAAGAGTCTAGGGACTGAACGTAGGTCAAGAGTTTAAACCAAACCAGTATAAATCTCTTGTGTCAATCATTCTCCTTCTCTGCTTTGTTCTTAGTGCGAATTTTAGGGGTCATTCGATTTTTTTTTTAAATCATTCAATTCACCCCCCTTAGGTGATATTTCATCTTTCAAGATTGAGACTGAGATTGGCAAGTTAGTCATTGATGTCAATAATAGCTACAACAAGCTGATTGTAACTCATGAAGCCCATGAGGAGAGATTGAAGAATATTGAGGAGACTCTTGAAGATAACTCTATGAAGTTTCATAGCATTGAGTATATGCTTTACAACATTGACTTTTCTCGAGTATTAACATGAATACTCGAGTATTGAACGGAGTATTGGTTTTACATACCAAAACTCAAGTATTGTATTGTCTTTTTCAAGCACCTAGAATACTCGAGTATTAGGTTGGTTCCTCTACTAGTCATGGTGCTAGTCCCTAAATGAATACTCGAGTATTGAATTGGAAACTCGGCACTTCACCTTCACCCACAAAGCCTTCCTCTCCAATACCTTTCACTGAACTCTAACTACTTTCACCACTCCCAACTACTAAGTTCACCCACTCCCACTATATCCCCACAAGTACTTGGTGGTTGGGTTCATTGATTACAACTTGTAAGGGGGAGTGAGTTCTAGCCATCCATGTTCCTCCTTCTCAACCATCTATTACCAAACTTTCACCATCATCTTCCACAACACCCTTCCTACTCAGTCTCCCACACTCAAACTAAATTCACCACCATCCATTGCTACTACTCCATCTCCATCCTTTTCTACTTCCCCCATTAATCGTTCTCTGGTCCTTGCACCTTTTCCTCTCCAGTCCGTTGATCCTTCTTCACCCTCTTCAGATATCTCCTTCCCCATTTGGCTGGATGACAAAGGGTTCAAAGAAGTCATTGTATAATTGGATGTGTGGTTTATTTTAACTATGTAGTTTATTTTCTTTCATATGTATTTCTGTTAGATATGATTAGTTTTGATGATGTCTTATATAGATGTCATTCTTAAGAGAAAAAAGGTTGCATACTACGTTTATCTTCTAATTTGACTAATTCTTATATTTAATGTAGATGCAAAGTTTAATAATGGAGATTATCAAGAAATGAGACTAAAGAAGGAAGAACTTGTTGAATGGAATGAAGATATCTTTATTCAAGTTCTTATATTGAAGCTAAAAGCCTCCACGATCAAATGGAAGTTTGAATTGTTCAATTTGGAGTTGAAACAAGCAAATATAAGGTTCAAGACGAGAAAACTCGAGTTAAGGACAATAAAACTCGAGTTAGTAGTGTCTTCAGCGTTTCTGGTGTCTTTGGACTAGGAAAACTCAAGTTTCCAGTGAAAACTCGAGTTTACAGTGCTGATCAGCAACTCTGGTCTACTCTGTTTCACGTTCAGTGTTGATCAGCAACTCTGGCCTCTTGGCGACCTCTGATAATTTGATGATATCTCCTAAACCAGAGATCCGATTGAGGTGAAACTAGTGGCATATGAAACTAGACTCCTAATGCATCATTTTGATATAAAATTCAAGCTCAAAGGAGTTCAGATCAAGGACATATGAATTATTGAATTTGACAGTGAAATCAATGCCACACAGAAAACCAAGCTTTGATGTTTTGAATGCAACTCACAAACTACAAATCGGATTGAGATGAAATTAGTGGCATATGAAAATACACTCAAAAGGATTTCCATCAAGATTTGAACGGACCAAAACAGAGCTCAGACTAGGGAGATATGGCCTTCAAAAGTTGACAGTTAGTTCAGGACGTTGCAAAAACGCCGGTCAAGAACAGCCTTCATTCATCGGATCATAACAGACATAATACAATGAGTTTGGAGCTGATTCTTCTTGCATTAGATTCTTACCTCGAGCTTGGACATGTAAATTTGAGTTTAAGATTGGCCAAGAGTTTTACAAGTTTTTCCACATTTACTAAAACTCAAGTTTTCATCACACAGAGACCTCTCAACGTTTTCTAGAAAATGCAAAACTCGAGGTTTCTGTTAAAACCTCCAGTTTTGGTCATACAAGAGAGTCTCCTCGATTTTGGTTTTTGAAAACCTCCAGTTTTGCCCAAAACCGCCAGTTTTCAGTTCATCGTGAATTCTCTAAGTTTTCCTCAGAATTAGGAAAACTCGAGGTTGATTCAAAACCTTGAGTTTTGACTTGGCGAGAGAGGATTCATGTTTTAACCAATTTTCAAAACCGCCGGTTTTAGAGAAAACCTCCGAGTTTTAGTTTTACACAGTTTTCTTTGAGTTTTCATGATAAAATGAAAACTCGAGTTTTGATTGCAAAACTCGAGGTTTATCCAGGCAGAGAGCATTCGTGTTTTCTTAGTTTTGAAAACTGTCAGTTTCATTTCAAAACCTCCAGTTTTTGACTTGGCGCAAAATCTTCAAGTTTTCACATTTAAGTGAAAACTCGAGGTTTGATATGAAACCTCGAGTTTTGGCCAACCCGAGAGCACACATGTTTTTCTCAGATTTTAAGAACCTCCAGTTTCCAGGAAAACCGCCAGTTTTGGTTTGGCGCAAAATCTTCAAGTTTTCACATTTAAGTGAAAACTCAAGGTTTGATATGAAATCTCGAGTTTTAGCCAACCCGAGAGCACTGAAGTTTTTAATGTATTAAAAACCTCCAGTTTGATGTTTTGGACTTAAATCAATTTTACATGCTAAAGTCCAAAACTCGAGGTTTGAGAAACAAACCTCGAGGTTTCATCGCTGATTCTGAAATTCAAATTTGACAAATTTGTAAAACCTTCTTGTTTGATCTTAATACTTCCTATCATTATTCTCTAATGTTCCTAGATATGTTTAACCACTTTGTTAGTGAGTTTCAGATAAATTAGAAAATGTTTATTGAAGGTTTAAAGCAAAAGCAAAAGTGATGTCAGCACATTAAATGCAAAACCCAGAAAGTTGCATACTTTTGGGTAATCCATCTGCACATGCTTTGCAAAGGATTAAAGAATGTTTCCACATCCAAAGCACTGCTACTCCAACGGATTAATTTCCGAAATCAACTCTGAACTTCTGCACAGCTGGATTAAGTGGAGATTAGAGAGAGAAGAAGACCAAAGCTTAACTAGAACCTTGTCTAATGAAGGCAATGGTTATAATGAAGATTACAAAGGTCATATATTGATCTCTACCTATAACAGAAGACAGATTCAAGCCAGAAGAGGCAAGACACAAGCCTACATCTTCAAAATGCTCACACTCTAATTTTCATACTACTCACACTCTATTTTTCAATGTTTACATAGTTTATCATAGAGAGTGAGATAATTTGTATTGCACTTCAGTGTTTATCTTATTCACTTCTGAGAGAGAAGATTCATTATAAACATTCTATCTTTTATTTGAGAGTTACTCAAGATTGAGTAATCTTGAGAGGGAAACAGATTGTAACCTTGCATTGTGTAAGGGGAGTATCTCGGTGAGAGATTTGGCTTCATAAGTGCCTGGGTGAACTTGTGGGATTGTAAAGGCTTCTCTTGTGCTCGAATTAAACAAGAGGATAGTGGATTGAAAATCTCAAGTGGAGCTTGAGGACCTGGACATAGGTCAAGGATAGGACCGAACCAGGATAAATCTCGGTTTGCATATTCTCTTCCCTTATCTCTTATATTTCCAGCATATATGTTTGAATGAATTTCTATTTCTTTAGAACTCTTTACTGTCACACAAACTGGTTTTACTGAGTTGCAAAAAGATTTTCAAAGTTCCTACGTTTTTATTCTTCACCCAATTCACCCCCTCTTGGGTTCAGCCGGTTCTTACAATTTCAATTTCAATGTATTATGTTGCTTATCCTTTGTTGTATCTTGTTGAACATCTTTTAAAGCAATGTAATTTTTTTTGTTTTAATTTGAGCTCTTCACTTTTTTACTCTTAGAATTTGAAATCTCAATTTTTTTTAAAAATATTCACAAGTGTTGCCATCATCAAAAAGGGAGAGGATGTTAGTTCTCGGTTCAATATCTTTTGATGATAATAGACACTTGTAAAGAATATAGACTTGATGATTCAAGTCACTCAAGTATGTTTTAATGGCACTTGAGTGAATACAATTCATTGCAACCAAATCTTGAATCAAAAAGTGTTTTTATGTGTCTGTCTAAGACACACTTGAGTTTTGGTTTAAGAACTCAAGTCAATGCTTTTAAAATCATTGACAAAATTGCTTACAGTATTGACAAATCGAGTGAGAAGCTTTTAGTGACAAAACTATTAAAGGTAACAACTTGAGTTACCTGCGCCAAACTCGAGTTGCAATGGTAATACTCAAAACTCCTACTTTTTGACTTAGGCATCTGACTTGAAGTTCCTTTTGTGAGACTCGACTTAACAACTTGAGTTGAATAAATGGAACTTGAGTTTTGATGGTTCTCTCTATATCTTATCTTAACTCTTTATCGATGCCAGAACTCGAGTTATGATCTTGCAAACTCAAGTTACTTATTAGAGTTAACATTTCAAGACTCGAGTTTACATCTTTTTCAACATAATTCAGTTTTCATGTTCAAAAGACAAATCATCAAAACTCGAGTTATGATTTTTGTGCACTCATCTCACTCGTTAGAGTTTGAATTTCAAAACTCGAGTAGTTTTTGGTCATACTCATTTTTACAACATAACTCAGTCTTTATCTTTTAGAACAAAACTTCACAACTCGAGTTATGAGGACCTGACTTGAGTTATCCCTGACTTGAGTTATCAACTCAAGTCAATAATTTAAGACTCGAGGTACTCTTTGCAAAACATCTTCTCAGTTCAAATTTACTTTCAAACAAACTATCATTTGAGAAGATCACCATCAAAACTCGAGTTATGAAAGGCAAACTCGAGTCAGTTAATGAACACTCGACTCTTTTTCACCTGACCTGTGTCTATGCTTTGGTCCATCGTCCCTCTGCTCTCTCTTTTCTTATTTGCATTGGGGACACTACATGTTTAAGTACGGGGGAGGCACTATGCAGTAAATGTGTGCTGATGTATGTTGACTGTAATTGGAACACCTTATCTAACACCCCCACAAAGCAATTTTTGAAAATTTGGGCCAATTTTAAAGTTGAAACCAATCAAATAGTTAAATAGAATTAGTCAAATGGCAAAGTGATTGCTTAAAGGAATGTGTGGAATAAAGTTGTCTCGAGAAAAAACTTGTGTAGACTTGAGAAACTAATGGTATTAGGCTTGACAACTTATACGGCATAGTTGCTGCTAGGAGAAATCCAGAGAATTAGCCACATAGAAGGATTCTTGAACTTCAATTTTCAAATTCAGTGTGCATACTCTCTAGATCCCATACTTTCTTTGAATTGTCTTATTTTTGAGGTTGAAACCATTATGCATCTGAGTATATCTTCATATGATTGAGGCATTCATTTTCCACCCTTAATCTTGTACACAAACCATCCTCACAACATACCCATTGATACCCACTTTGAGCCTTACATACATTGATGTCATGAAGTTTAGACAAGAAGCGTAGATAAGCTAAATCAACAATGTCGTAGCATTATGAACAACAATTGCAATTGTTGTAAATCGATGAATGCTCTTGAGTTAATCAGTTTGTTTTAAAATAAAACATATGAAGAGAGAAAGAATAGCAGCATATTAAATTGAGTTTATAAATCTTTAAGGCTCGTATGCATACTTGCTTAAACTTTATGACACTCTTTCATGTCATTTCACATGTTCCACTCATAAGCCATTCCAACACTATATCCCTTAAATGGCCTCTTGATGCATTAAGCTCATGTGCAAGGTAGAGATTGTAGAACTCTGACAAGCTTATAGAAAGTATAGAGTAGCAAAGGACAGTGACATAAAATCCCTTATGTGAGAAAGAGCTACAAACACTTAACCCGAGAGTCATTGGAAGTCTCTTTACAGGAGCAAAGCCATATATAGAGTTGAGTTTTTACTGGTTGGTGCGATTGTTTACATAGTAAGTTGAACTTGGGATGATGATAGGAAACATAGCATCCGCTGGCAAGAGCAATGATGTACAATTAGTTTTGCTTGATCTTTTTGCCATTTGATTTTGCCCAGGAGTGCTAAAAGCTAAGTGCGGGGGAGTTTGATAAGTCAATTTCTGCTATATCTTTTTACTATGTTATGAATGATTTGAACTGTATTTTTGTTCTTAAAAAGTCTTGATATGAGAAAATGTGACAAAATTCATGCATATGTGGAATTATGGGTTAGATGAGTTGAATTGTTGCATTGGTTGTTATCCTGAATTTAAGCAAAAATAGAACTTAGAACCTAATATATTCTTGAGCTGACATAGTAATGTTGTTGCGATGTTGTAGCATCGTACGGATAATTATTGGAAATATCATGTTCTATTATGCGTTGATCTTTCTTTGAGAAAATACAAAAGATAATTGAAGGATCTTAGGTCAAATGTCGAGTAAGCTTTGAAAACAAAACAAGGTATTTGACTTGAGGAAGACGGAAGTCAAGGATTATGGGAAATCAAGACAGAATCCCCCTAATTACAACCGAATCAATCTAACAAAATCTTTAAGCAAGGCCTGACACAAGAGGAAAGCCCAGCTCATTAATAGACAAGCTAGATATGCAGCGCAAGGACCTTAACCATAAAAGGAAAAGACAACCAACCCTAGTAGGCATGCACAATGCATGAAAACACACGGACATACAGAAGAAGCTTGAAATAATGAACATTTAGAAGCACGATAGATCAACTATGACAAAAGGTTGCTGATACGAGAAGACGCAAAGGCGTTACGTAATAGACACTAGCCTATAACATCGACTTCATTCGACAACTCCTCTTCATTTTAGTTTATTTTTGTATTTGTTGGATCATATTTATTCAGTTTCAGTTGTGTCTTGTTTGTCAGTCATGAAGTAATTCTCTTTTGGTCGAGCGACAATGGAACCTTAATTTGTAATTTTGAGCCAGATTGCTAAGTTCTAATTTACATAATTCAGTTTGTTTAATTGTGTATTTAACGTTAGTCTTGTGTGTTAGGTAGTCACTAATAAGCAAGAGTCGTGATTTTAGCTTATTGGAAATGTGTTAAGATTAAACCTCAATTAAACAGTGTATGCTAGTAGAGTTTGTGCAGAACTCTATCTAAATTATAAACTATAGGGTTGGGTTTATCTCACACAACCATTACACCTAGTTCTATTTGTTATTCCAAGCTTGAAAATTTGCATAAGAATACGAGAGAAGTAGAGTAAGGAGTCTAATTATAGGATTGCACAAGCTTCTGTATACAATAGTGGTGGGTTAACTAAAGAACTTTGTTATAAGTATTATTGTAGCACTGTGGAAGCTATTATAGCATTACATTAAAGCAATTTGGGAAAGAAGTACAGATTAAGAGGAAGTCTGAGCTCTATCTATTTAAAGTCTGATAACTTTCCTTCATATTCACTCTCGATCTTTGCTTTAGTTTCATAGAATTATTAGTTTACATCATAACACTTATCTCTTTTAAATATGCTAATCTCGTGACTTTTGATCAACCTCTTGCTACATAAGCGAGTATTTTAATCTTTGTGGGATGATACCCTACTCATCATTTTATTGCTTGTTCGACTGGTTTACTTATCATAAGGGGATTTGACCAATACCCAATAAGTCATTGACATAGATGGGACCAATTCTCTTTTAGTTGTTTTGTTCAGTATGATTACAATTCTTTGTATATAGCCTGTTTTTATAGGCATTCAAGAGTAACCACCAAGGCCTTGTTTGGTTTAGGGTTTTTGGGGAGCGAAGGGTTGGGGAGGAAAAAAGTGTGTTTGTTTCTCTTATTATTAACAATCTCAGAAAAATCTTATGAGGTTGTTAATAACAAGAGAAACAACAATTATTAACAAGTGAATCAGTTACTATTAACAAGTTGTGAGACTTTTCTAATATTATATTTCTCTTAGTTGGAACCTAAACATGATTTTCCCAAATTGTTTATCTTCTAGTGCTCCTCTCACCTCCTCCTAGATTTTGGGGTATTTGGAGGGGTGATAAATTTTGTCTTATCTTGACTAAATTACCCATACCAATTTTTTGATATTCCATGCTTATCCATCTGCCCTTTTTCCTCTTCGCCTTGTCCTATTCTCAATTCAGCCGTTCTATTTTTCGATTTGTCACACTACTTTGCTCCTCCCACTCCAGTGATCACCATCGCCTACAACTCTTCTTACTGATGCCTGCGGCAGCCGACTGCTCTTTTTGCTGCCGCTGGCGCATCTGACTGCTCCTCCCCCTCCTTGGTGTTTTCTTTTTTTAACCCTCTATTTTTGTTGATTGGGGAGTTTTAAAAAGCTATCCATTTTTATTCCCCTTTATAAATTTCACTTTTTTTAAGGCCTTCCTAATCCTGGAGTTGGGGTGGTGAATGTGGGGTGCCCTGAAATTTAAGGTTGAATATGCCTGGAAACTCTTAACCCACAAGAACTGAACCGCCATCAACTCAAAATCATTACTGGTAATCAGGTTGTGAAATCTAGTTTGTCTCGGTATGTGGAGGGAGCAAGCGTGTTGTTAATTGGGGCCATCACGGGCTACACCGTTGGTTTCATTACTCATTGAAGAAAGAAGTCTGAGAAAAAAATGATTGAACTCTCATGAAGATTGAGGAAAGGTGGAGATTGCCCCACCATTTTGGGCAGTTTATTCTCCCAACTAAGATATGCAAGTTCAAAGTTCAGACTCTCAGACTGCGCTCTCCTGCTATTTGATTGATTTTGGCTGTGAGCTGTAATATGTTATACTAGTAGTTGAGGACTTTTCATAGCACATAGGCAATTTTTCTCACTATATGGGATGTTCATAATCCATATGGCATTTGTATTAATATGTAGGGTGAATATGCAAATTTAACAAAGAACTATTTCCTAATGTGCACTCAACATAATTAACTTTCATTGGATCCAAAAGTAGACATGATCAATTTTTTAAGTAATAGATATAGCAAAGCCGTTAACCCTTGTTAACTAGCATTTCATTTTGCACTTTGGTCCCATCATTCTTCTTAATCTTTATTATTTTACAATAATCTAAGAAATATGTTCCTTTTTTAATGAGAAAATATCATTTGGATCCTATAGGAGTAATTTTATTTCAGTCAACCTTAAAAGATGATGAAATTTCACAGTTTGAGTCAAAATGAAATTAAGTTTTGTCAGAGAAAAGATAATAACCCCTTATTTTATATTTACATAAGGGAACAAGACAAACATGACTATTTACAAGAAAATAAATGGATTAAAAAACTAAAAAGAAGTTAATAAGAACATTTAAGCTAGTCTTTTAGGATGAGCTATTCTTAGACTTATGTTCATTACATATTAGTTGATAGTTTTTCATCTTTTATTGTGGTAAAAGTTGGCGCTAAAGCCTCTAATATATCATTTTAGACAAATCAGCCTGCAGAGAAATGTTTATTGATTACAAGTTCCATATTGATCAACATGCTTTCAGTGATTCCTGTTCTTTGTTTCACACGTTGTATCTTTTTTCTTGGTCTTGTATCTTTTAGGTCCTATTCACATGCTGATGACTTCACTGCTTCATGATTTTGGTTTTTCAAATCGCTTGTTCTGGACAAAAGCAATTTTAATACGGACATCAACTGGGGATGCCGATCATGTTATGTTTGTCGGGTCTTATTTTCATTATGCTGGAGGATTTGAACCTCCCCAGGTAATTGATATGAACTTTCCGTGCCAGCATGGCAGAAAATTAGCCATTTGCATATCCAGATACTGTTATTGTATTGACAGGAGAAATGATAGGGAAAAGTGGAAAAGAGAGAAACAGAGAGGCAACTGAACATGCCCTTCTAGTCTATAATGAATCAATAGTCTGATTACCATGCGTAGGAGAATGTCTTATTTATACTCCCTTAGCTTCTATCTTACCTATCCATTAACAGTCATATTAGACTAACCGACTCACGAACAACTAACTGATATGACTAACTTCTAACTACTGCTGATCTTATTAACGTTCCATATCAGATACTCTGCTTAAGGTCTAATGAATCTGCACCCAACTAATTTCTACAGGGCAGTCTTAAAATTTCTGATGTCACAGAATCTTTAAGACAATCGCTTTGCTGTTGTATATGATGACACTGTTTTTCTAGCCAAGGCTTTTTCAACCTTAATGTTGTTTTTAAATTCCTCTGCTGGCTGTGGATATATCTCCTAATCCTGGACGATCTGATCCTTTATCGTATACTCTAGGAAGCTCCCTTCCGCTTGAGGGGTGCTTTTTTTCATATTCATATAATTAAATTTAGAATTATGTGTCTATATATGGACACAAACACTGAGGAAATGCAGGTACTCTTACGTGCAAGGATCCTCTCTCTCTCTATAGTCCTTGATTGTGAAGTTTTGTTAGACTTTGAAGAGTGACCAGAAAAGTATAAATTTATATTTGAGCTTACATTTTTTATTCTGTCCTCTATTTTCAAAGTTAACAAAAACAAAAACAAAAATCTACAGTTGAGGATTTCAGAGTATCCAAACCACGCACATCATCAAAATCTTACTGGATCAAATGAAGAAGAGTCAAAACCAACCATGCTTGTAATGGCGGAAAAGGGACTCTCTTCGGGCGTTCTTGTAGGCACAAGATGCAAAGATATATACCCAAATGAGAACAGCCAGAGCCACAAGCAGAATCATATTGGCCTTCCTCCACTCTCTTCTAAGGTTTCCCAATAAACCAGCCTTGCATGCATTGCAATTATAACACAGTTGAATCTGGTCATTGTTCCACATATAGCAATCTGGGTTATCCATCGGATTCGCCGGGTTTACCCACAATACCGGGTTCACATAGGTGTACTCGCATGCTGTTGGAGGCTTACAACATCCTGACTGTGAAGTGAAATCAACAAGTTTATATCAGTGAGCAAAAAGTAAGCCTCTGCGTGTGTGGGGGGCTATCACATCATACCTTTTGAAGTTGTGCAATAAAAAACCACCTAAATGTGCTTTTTCATTTTTTTTTAATTTTGTCTAAATTTGCTTGATTTTAAGTTGATGCTAGCGATGAGTATTCTGAGTAGCCTTTTGAGTTGGCACAAACCTTTTCTGGGAATTTAAAATGGACTGGAATGATGCAATCTGAAGAACAATGCTGATTTAAACCATGAAAATCTTTTAGGAGATTAAACTTAGATGATCCATAGTTTCGTAGTGGTAGAAAATACTCCTTTTTAATTAGTGGACAAGCACTAATATCGTGAGATTGTAAGTAGGATTTGATATGTGATCTCAGAGATGGAGCTTAGTTGAGCCCAAAAAAAAAAAAAAAAAACTTTGTTTAGAAATTTTTCTTTTAAAATTTAATATAATGTAAAATTTAATGTTTTTTTGCGTAGACAAATATTTATTCCAAAGCTATGGCCCCTCAAAAAAAAAAATTGTTCATAAAAGTTTTTAATTACTTAATGAATCTACATTTAGCCCCCCAAATATTTATTTCAAGATCCGTCCCTATGTGACCTATAGAAAAGTTCTCATACAACTAGATTCCAAGGTTGGCAAAGGAATCGATGTCTTGAAGTACTTCACTTTTATTTTTTTTGTGATATAAGTCTTCATATTTGAGGTGACTGATACTTAACATAGTGATTTACATGCTGAATGTAAATTTTGTCTTATATATCAAGTAAGGTAAAATGTAGAGTACTAGATCCTATTCCTAATAATAGGAGGCAATTGATTAATTTAGAAAGATTAAGGAAGTTAATTATTTGTAATAAATATATGTTGGTTTTCTAAAATATCATCTTTCATTATGAGTCCTTAATATGTACAATCAATAGGGTTATTTTGCGGAAAAATATAAATTAGAGAGACAGTTAATCGAGATATCGATATTATATTTAAAATCAATTTTAATCCCCAACCATCCCTAATATATACCAGGGACTGTAAGTAGTATTGATTTTTGGTTCAAAATCACGTATTTGATGTCGCCCTGAGCATTAGGGTTTCTGAAAAGTTGCCCAGCTAAACCTGTATCATATGTGGTGGGGCAGAATAAGCTAAGATAGAAATTAAAATTAGATCCACTTGATTTATTTATTTTTAAAAATTAAAGTCACCCTCTTCTTTATCTACTATGTTGTCCCATAATGTTCGACTTACTTCGCAGCTAAGATTCATTGCTAATGCTTATCTTAACCTCACCAGTCAAATTCCATTTAAGAACTTAATTTTTTCACTTGCTTTTGGCTCTTACGAGGATTTCGAGATCCCTCCTTAATCCTTGAATTCAGCCACGTACACTGAAGGTGTTTTAATATTGAACATGTAAAATGGTAAGGTGACATGCGGCAAGAAATATTATAACAAAACCCCAAATACATAAATAGATGATGGAAATAAATTAACGAAGGGAATTAGAGCAAATTTGCCCACAAGTTTTCACCATGATGTCTCTGAAAACTTTTGTTGGTTTAATGTTACTCATGAAAGTATTAAAATTGAGCAATGTTGCTTCTTATAATTAAAAATGTTATTCATGAACGCCAATTATTTTTTAACATGGTAGTGCAACATTACTCCTTTAAAAAATTTTGGGACAACATTAATCCAAAAATATTTCAGGGGCATTTATCATTAACCAAAACTTTTTAAACAAATTTATACCCTTACCCATTAAAAAAAAAAAACCAAGAAAGACCAAGTACGAGGAAAACTCGTCGGGTTAAATTTTATGGAACGTACCACAAGATCCAGTGGTCAGTGAAGAGAACGATGATTAAACAAAAAAACCGAACTAAAACTTGCTCTCACATGTCTCCAGTCAAAAAACTTTTAGTATCTAAAGAAACCAATAATAGTTTTCAAAGCCATATTTCAGAAATAGAGGAGGAAAGTACCTACCTGTAAAGGAGAAATACGATTAGAGTTGAAAAATTCATAAGCAGTGACGTAATCCTCAGCGAGCTTAGTGCAAACATTAGAACCAGCCAAACACGTACTTATCTTATGCCACCTCTCAGAACTCGTAACATGGTTTCTAAGCCAAGCAGAGAAACCCTCAAGATTATATTCCTCAAAGCTTCTACCAGGAACACGAAAGCTTCCATCAGGAGTGGTCACGACGAACGAAAACGCGAGAACGAAGAGGAGCAGAAGGATAAGTAAAGCCATACAGAAAAGGTAAAAGGCCAAAAGACTTTGTCTGTTAAAGTAAGCTCCAAGGAAACCAGCCAGAGAAACCACAAGAACCATAATCCCCAAAACGACGACGGGCCAACGAAAGTCATGAATACACTCGTTGTCTGGCTTGGAGGCAAGCCATATACCTGCGGCTATAATGGGGATTGAGGCTAAAAGGGCTATGAAGTTGACCACTGCAGTGATGTTATTGCTTAAACCCATATGAGTGTAGTCCGTTTGGTACCTCTCTGGGTGCGTACCGGTACAGATTGAGATTACTATGAAGTTGTGGCTTTATAAAGGAAAAGCTGGCGGAAAAAAAACAAACAGGAAATGGGTCTCGGAATTGGAAAAACAAAAAAAAAAAAAGTTGGCCTTTACAGGTTAAGATTCCACTTGTCTTTCTAATATATATTGTTAATTGCCATTTTTGTATGAGGTTCACTGCCTTTTTGGGGAGAGGGAGAGGGAGAGAAATAAGGGGAAAAAAAGCAGAGAAAGTGACTGATCGTTTAACATAAAGGATGCCAATTTGAATATAATGCTGTCACAAGTCAGGTCGTCCATGTGGGAGATTTTTGTCTCAGTCGTCGGATTCCCACCTCCCACACAGCCAAACAAGCGTTTCTAATGATTTCCTTCGTATGTCATGACGTAAAATCTTCCTATTTTAAAAAGGGGTTAAGGAGCAAAATCACCAACGAACTATTAGGCCAAGAGTATCTACAAAATTAAGTTTTAAGGGTACCAATAATACCAACAAACAATTGAAATTGTAAAAAAATACAATCCGTCAGTTGCTACAGTAACTTCCATTTATGACCTTTTTTTTTTTTTTTTTGCCTGGTCAATGTCGATGGCAAGATGCAGCTGCTCCAACAACAAATATGAAATTTATCATCAAACTATCCATCCTCAGTCGAACCTCATGCGATGAAGAAAAAGTGCGATGAAGAATCATTAGCGAACCTTCAATGGCCATAAAATAAGCTTCGCGAGACACTGCTTGGGCGGTTCCTATCTGGTAAAAACGCATTCACCATGAGCAAGAGTACATTTTACCGATATGCGCTCACACACACACAAACAGAGCAAGAGTGAATTAAACAAACATTTTTTTGGGCCTGAAGAGTTGTATAGCATTTGAGAACTACATCACATTGATTTAAATCCTTAAAATAAAATCATGATTATTTTACATAGTTCTCATGATATCAAGATCGGCCATTCTTAGTTCAGAGAAACTGATTTCTAGTGGTCTCCCATATTAGGGACCGTTCTGCATCTATACATACACCATTTTCTTTCCCTAAATTTGCTAATCCTTCAACCAGATATAATACATTGAAGACTGAATTAACGATAATGTAGTAAAAGGGAAAGAGAAGGAGTTTAATTAATTACCCCAGTGGCTTTGACAAAACCCTGGACAATGCGGTTGAGAAGAGGGTGGCCAAGGTCGAAGAAACCCCCTTTGTCGAAGTTTCGAAGCTCGTCCAGCAAAGACCGTGGGTCCAAGTTACTGCTCATCTTAATCACTAAGCCTTCTTCGCACTCACAAGCAAAATTTCTCAGAAACTATACAAAATGTTTCTCCATATTCATCAGACTCAGGCAGTGTTATTTCTCAGACATCACCACCCTCTGTTCTTGAAGTCTGTACTTCAGTTGAGAATCGTCGTATTTCAACTGAATTCTGATGAAGCAATGCAGGGGGACGGTAATGGAGTTTCTACTTTAGCTTCTAATGAAGCAATGTATCGATGGGGTTCTGGGATGTGGAGGGAAGCAGCGCATGAGGTTCGACTGAAGGGGTGATGGAAGCAGAGGATGGGTAGTCTGAAGCTCATAAACGGAAGTTACTATAGCAACTGACGGATTGTGATTTTTTTACAATTTCAATTGTTTATTGATATTATTAGTACCCTTAAAACTTAATTGTGTCAGATGCTCCTGGCCTAATAGTTTGTTGGCGATTTTGCTCCTTAACCCTTTAAAAAGATATGAACATATAGGAATGGGGTTAAGGTGCATTTTTACCAACAAACTATTACAGAAAGACCATCCGAGCACAAATATTAATTAAGCATACCTTAAATACCAACAAACAATTAAAAATATGCAGATCTACCAACGAACTTTTACACAAGTGCAGTCAGCACAACGCCGTTAGAAAAAGTTAACTGACTGTTATCTAGGTTGCAGATTGGCCAACAAACTTTTACTCCAAGAGCACCCAGCACAAAAAAGTTTTACTCAAGAGCTCCTAGAACAAAATTCTTAATTTCACTAAATTAAATAATTTTTTTTTTTTGTCAATTGTCATTATTCAAAACTACGTGTATAGATATCTATGGACAAAAATTACTCATTTGCTAAAATAAACAAAAGTTTTAATTAAAAATATAATTATATGATTTAAATAAAACTCAATGTGTCTTATAATTTATTATATATGTTGAACAAAAAAAATATATGATTTATTTTTATTTTAGAAGAAATTTATGTGAGTTAAGAAATTCATTTAATGTTAATAAAATTTAAAATATCTAAAAAAATCTATTATATCCGAAAAGAATTGGAATGAGTTTAATTTTTATTTTTATAAAAAGAGCTTAATGGATATCAACGTTGACACTTAATAATATAAATCCGGCAACTTGATGATATTTTTGTTAATTAAATGATCTATTGATTATATGAATATGAGACTTGTTGAAAAAAATTAAAAAAGTCCCATAAATAATTTGCTGAGGCTATTCCAAGATACTTAATTAATGACAATTTTTTCAACATGTCCCATATTGATATAATCAATAGATAATTTAATTAACAAAAATATCCTCAAGTTGCGGATTTATATTATTAAATGTCAATGTTGATATCCATTAAGCTTTTTTATAAAAATAAAAATTAAACTCATTTCATTTATTTCCAGATATAATAGATTTTTTATATTTTTTTTAAATTTTATTAACATTAAATGAATTTTTTAACTCACATAAATTTCTTCTAAAATAAAAATAAATCATATATATTTTTTTGTTTAATATATATAATATATAAGAAATTATAAAACACCTTGAATTTATTTAAATCATATAATTATATTTTTAATTTTTTGTCCATAGATATCTATACTAGTAGTTTTGAATAATGACCATTGAGAAAAAAAAATATTTAATTTAGTGAAATTAAGAATTTTGTGGTGGGAGCTCCTGAGTAAAACGTTTTTGTGCTGGGTGCTCTTGGAGTAAAAGTTCGTTAGCAAATCTACACATTTTTAATTGTTTTTTGGTATTTAAGGTACGCTTAATTAATATTTGTGCTGGATGCTCTTTCTGTAATAGTTTGTTGGTAAAAATGCACCTTAACCCTATAGGAATATTATAGAGCAAATTAAAGATGACCTTTCATGCGAGTATGTAGCTGTTTGTGGATGGAGAAATTCACATTAGTAAGATATAACCTTATAACATCTAAATAATTAATTTGAGTAGATTATATATTAGGTAAATTAGTTACTCGTCAAAATTGTTATTTGATGTCCCTAAAATACCCTCTTAATTTTTTTGGTTACAAAAAATATCGTCTTAAATTATTTACATTGAAACTCATTTAACATGTATAATCAATGGGGATAATTTAGAAGAAAATGATAAATATGAGGGACAAAGGAGAAATACTTTCATATTCTAGGAGTACCACCACCTCATATGAACTCTATCTAATAAAAACATAACAACTCAAATTGTTTTAATCCTAGTTGGCTAATGAATTATCTGAAAATTCAAATTTTATCTTATTTTTTAAGAAAAAATATTGGTTGATAATTTTTGTTTTAGGTTTTTTCTTTTAAATTAAAATGTTGTTTCTTAAAAAACGATAAAATTCAAATTTTTTCACATGAGTCATCGACCAACGAGCATTAAAATGATGTAAGTTGTTATATTTTCATTGGACAGAGGTCAAATGATGTGGTACTCCTGAAGTATGTGAGTATTTCTCATAGTGGCGGAACCAAAAATTAGTTTAGTCCAGGCCAAAAAATAAACATATTGAACTATTTACTAAATAATATCACATGACATTAAAAATACAAATAAATAATAACTGATAATTTAAATCAAAAGAAACAAAATTCTATAATGTTTGGAAGGAGACTCATTACAATGTGCATCATTTTTTGAAATTATTTCCTTAGAAATATCACTTTTTGAAGTTATTTTCTTCTTAAAGAACACATCTATGCTTTTCTATTTATCCTTACTCATCTTTTTCAATCTACAACGAATTTAGTGAACCAAAATATATATTGATGTCAGTGTTAATTAGTATCTTTTGTCAAAACTCATAAATCAAAACCGATTAAAATTAGCCATTAATTATCTTACATATATATATATATATATAGTCATCTACTGTCAAATGAATGTGATAGCCTTGTTAGTATGCTTTTGCACATACTAGGGAAAACTAAAGATGGAATTAGTGTGACACAAGGCTTGGTTGAAAAGAGAATAAGGGAACAGCTACATCCACAACTAAGAGATGATGGTAAAGGAGCGTATATGGAGCTAACATCACTAACATTTTCAAAAGACGAGAAAAACATTTGTGTGTGTGTGTTTGCATGGAATTAAGGTACCACAAAGGGTATTCTTCTAATGTAAGAAGGCTAGTTTCAATGGAAGATTTGAAGTTAGTAAGACTGAAGTCTCATATACAATAACTATTACTAGTAGCTATTAGAGACATTATGAAAAATGATGAGTGAAGCATGATAACAAAGATGTCTATTTTCTTTAATGCTATTTGTAGTAAAGTTGTTGACATTGAACGATTGGATGAATTGGAAAATGAGGGTTATATTGTATTATCCCAATTAGAGATGCATTTGTTGGGATCCGTACATGCAGAGGAAGGATTTTATCCATTAAAATCTACGAATCCCATAGGAGGATCTATCAACGGCGTTTAAATCAGGTTAGAAAAGAACCGTACCTTTCAAGCTCATGAGCGTCTCGTTCAATACGAACTCGTGTGCATCCTACTCGATCAACAGAAGCCAACTCTACGAATCCACTCCCTCTACCGGTATCCACATCGAACAGCACTCCAACACAAACAGCAGCGTGCTAGCACCTTCAAGCTTTATGTCTCACATCTCTCCTCTTGGGTTTCTCTTTTGCGACTTTTCTAACACGTCTTGCAAATTGTCTCACAAGTTTTTCAAAACCCAAAAGGCATATTATATATTCAAAATTAATCCTTATTAATCTTGAAATTTGAATTTGGATTAAAATAATATATTAATTAAATCTATCCAATAGATATAATCTAATCTATTTTTTAATCCGAATAAAAGCCTACTTGATTAATTTATTTTTATAAATTAAATCGAGATATGATATCTATCTATTTAATTAAATCTGAGATACTATATCTTAATTTAAATTAAATTAGATATATGATATCTCCATTTGAAAATTAAATCGAGATACAATATCTCTATTTGTTTTAGATATTTAATTTATCAAATAAATTAAATACAAAACAAATATTATAATCTATATTAATAATATCATTATTATTTAATTTTGAATTTATATTATATTATAACATAATATAATATTAATATATGTATATATATATATTTTCCATCCTAGATTAAATGTTGTATTCATTAAATCTTAAACATATCTAAGATTCAATGAATCTGAACACTATTGGTTGTGTTGGGCTATTCTAGTGTGCGGCCTTGCAGGCCCACATGAGATTGGCAGCGGGCCAATATTGTACCAGCCCATAAGTTGCAAGCGGCCTCTAGCAAGACATTGCAACTACCCAATTCATATGGGGATCGATGATACAATACAACCTATCATACAACCATGTCACGTCTTTTTTGTCACGTGATAATTTGGTCAAGGATGAGGCATGGATAATGTCAACCTCCTGTTCTTGACCATTACTTTCTCGATTCTTGAGTAGTCTAACAATTGAAATGGAAACTCCTTTTCATCGTAGTATGGCCATACATTTCTCAGACTCACTCATCGACGGGCCCAGTATTATCTCTCTACAAATGTGAGCGACAAATTCCATCTTGACTATTCACATTCCTCTACATGAAAACCACTGATCCCGATCAAAGTCTTTATCATCACCCGGTCAAAGGTAACTTTTGACTAGGTCAAAGATCAGCGACTCTCATGTAGGAATCCATGATGATCTCAGGTCAAAGTGGCGTTGTGACGTGGTTATACATGAGATAAGCTTATGACTAAATCCATGCAGCTTTCTTATAGTGGGTCAGTCCATCACCTTGTACTCTTACAAGTGCCTATAACCTTGATTCGTATCTCCATACCTCATTAAACTCATACTGGTCTTATCTCATCTTTGTTCCCGCATAGATGACCGACCAGGGACATTTAGGATCTATAAGATATATCTAAGGATACAGTTATCACTATAAACATGCAAATGAAATGATAACTAAATGGAGAATACTTTAAATGAAATTAACGTTTAAAGTACAATGACTTACCCCTAGGGAAGAATTTCCAATAGCATTTTTCTCCTACATTTTTTGATATAATAGTGCATTTAATAGTTCATTCGGTAAGGGAGATAAGACTATATGGTACAATTTATCTAAGTTGGATGTACCATTTTGAGCGATACATGAAGAACTTAAAAGGGTATTCTAAAAATCCTTATCAACCTGAAGCCTCAATTGTTCAGAGATATGTGGTTGAAGAGGCTATGGATTTTTGCAAAGAAATCTATCAAGGTCAAAGGCGCAATCTCATCATGAAAAGGGTAAAAGTTAGGGAACATGAGGGCTCAAAGTAAAGAGTTTGTGTCATGAAAAGGTGTTCAAGCACACTTGTATATCTTGAATAATATGGAAAAAATTTAGTCGTACTTAGATGAACACAAAAAGAGTTTAAAGTAGATCTGTCCAAGAAAAAATGACATGTAGATAGCTAATGAGCAAAACAAAACATTCAGAGTGGTTCAAGGAAAAGGTTTCGCACGAGACCAATGTGTTTGAGACAGTTAAATAGTTAGCTTGGGGGCCTTCTTTTAAGGTCTGATTTGGAGCGGTTATGCTATAAACAAGTATTCTTTCTACATAAAACCCTAGGATGATAAAGTATTATGCAAAATAGAAGAGTGATGGTGGTAGCTGAATCAATTTACTTTTCTAGTTTGAAAGATAAAAACCCCATAATGGCATGCATGGCCTATTTATGGAGTTATTGAATAAGCTACACCAAGTTGAGAGTTCCTATATTCAAATGTAAGTGGGTTAACAATAATATTGTTGAAATAGATCAATTTGGATTCACCTCAGTTGATCTTCATAAAGTTGGTTATAAACATGAGCCCTTTATTCTAGTCAGCTAGCCGAAACAAGTGTTTCATGTCACTAATCCTACAAATAAAAAATTGTCCATTGTACTTCAAAGTAAAAAATAGAAGTATGGTAATCCAATTTTGAATCTTGCCGACACACCATCTTTCACTATTAATCCACCTATACCAAGTGAAGTAAAATTGGTAGATGATGAAGAATATGCAACTAGAAATGATCATTGTGAAGGAATATGGGAAAACACATAAAGTAAGATTTTAATAAATAAAACAGGACAATTTGATTTTCTTATGGTTTAGTTTGTTTATTTTATCCATTTAATTGCAATTTAGTTATCATATCTCTCCTTGATTTCTTAATAGGAATATGGCTACCTCAGATAAAGGGAACTTAGGTAGCTTACTTGGCTACCTCAGATGAAGGGAACTCAGTGAGCTTACTTGTTAAGAAAAAGGATGCATGCACTAGTACAAAAAAGGGCTTTCAGACCACCTCATTTAGGCTGGATTATAGAGGATTAGGCTTTAAAAGTATGATCGATAGCAGTTTCATAAATATAAAAAAATTTATTAGATCGGTTCCTTTAACAACGGTCTAAAAAGTATAACCGGTAGCGAGTTTTGTAAATATAAAAATTTTAAGACTAGATGTTTAAAGTCTAGTCTAAAAAGTCTACTTTTAAGATCGACTATTTAAAAAGTCCAAACAACCAGTCTAAAAAGTATGACTTTTGGTGGTTTTGTAAATTATTAAAATTTTGAAGACCGGATGTTTTCAAAGTCCGGTCTAAAAACTCTACCGGTCTAAAAGCTCTACTTTTAATACCGGATATTTAAAAAGTCCAAACAACCACTCTAAAAGTATGATCTATAGTAGTTTTGTAAATATATCAAAACTTTTAAAACCAGATGTTTAAAAAATCTGGTCTAAAAAGTCTACTTTTAAGACTGGATATTTAAAAAATCTAGTCTAAAAAGTCTAAAAGACGAATCTTCTATTTTCCTATGCCGAAAATTAAATTTCTCTCTTTGAACCTCTATTCAACCATGTAAATCTCGCCTCACACTCTTTTCAACCTCATCTCAAGGACCTCACTCACAAATTTGTTGATGTCATGAAAATTGCTCCACCTCATCTGCTCTCATTGTCTCTTGTTTTGGTTTTAGCTTCTCCAACTTCGCAATTTTTGCTTTGCCTTCTTCAAATTACACAGAATTCATATTCCCCCAAATTAAAGCTCATCCTAATTACACAGAATTCAAATTCCTCAAAATTAAAGCTAATCCTTGGCACAAGGTACTGTAATGTTATTTTGTTCTATCTATTCACAGATTCATTTATAGCAATTCATAAGAATGAATTCATTCTCTAATATTAACACATGCGAACCTTCATCATCATCAGATCTGTAACAAACAGGTGCCAGCCTCCACTGAGGCATGTATTGTCCTCTCCTCTAGAGAGGATTTGTCCCTTGAATATTAATAATCGAATACAAATCAAATAAGAAAGAGATGAGAAAATAAGAAAAAACAAAAAGAAAAACCAAGTCCATCTAAATATGCTAATATAAACAACACCAAATGATAGTGATACACATTGAGATATGAAAAGAAAAAAAAAAGCGCATCTAGATCAAACAATTAAAATACAACAATCATAATGGCTCAAATAATTTACACCTACGAAATGTTATCGAATCAAATACACAACAAATAATAAGTCAAACATGACAACAACAAAGCTCATCTAAATAAAATAAATAAATAGCACAATCAACTACTATTTAAACATCACAAACATATGAAGCAACATTAAAAACTCGAAATTGCAATAAGTTAAATATTATATGTTAGAAGAAATAAATAATAGATATCACCAAAAATAAGTAAAATGTAACAAATAATATGGAGGTGCACGAGAAGTTAAATAGTGGGAAGAATATTAATAATCAAATGCAAATCAAATAAGAAAAAGCCAAAAGAAAAACAATAAGAAAAACCAAGTCCATCTAAATATCCAAATATAAACAACTCCAAATGACATGATAAACAAGGAGATATGAAAACAAAACAACAGCATCTAGATCAAACATTTAAAATACAACAACCATACTTGGCTCAAATAATTTACACGGACATAAATGTTATCGAATCAAATACACAACAAATAATAAGCAAACATGACAACAACAAAGCTCATCTAAATAAAATAAATAAATAGACGCAATCAACTACTATTTAAACATCACAAACATATGAAGAAACATTAAAAACTTGAAATTGCAATAAGTTAAATATTATATGTTAGAAGAAATAAATAATAAATATCACCATAAATAAGTAAAATGTAACAAATAATACAGAGGTGCACGAGAAGTTAAATAGTGGGAAGAATATTAATAATCAAATGCAAATCAAATAAGAAAATGCCAAAAGAAAAACAATAAGAAAAACCAAGTCCATCTAAATATCCAAATATAAACAACTCCAAATGACATGATAAACCATGAGATATGAAAACAAAATAGCGCATCTAGATCAAACAATTAAAAAACAACAACCATAATGCTCAAATTATTTACACCGACATAAATGTTATCGAATCAAATACACAACAAATGATAAGTCAAACATGACAACAACAAAGCTCATCTAAATAAAATAAATAAATAGACGCAATCAACTACTATTTAAACATCACAAACATATGAAGCAACATTAAAAACCCGAAATTGCAATAAGTTAAATATGATATGTTAGAAGAAATAAATAATAAATATCACCATAAATAAGTAAAATGTAACAAGTAATACGGAGGTGCACGAGAAGTTAAATAGTGGGAAGAATATTAATAATCAAATGCAAATCAAATAAGAAAATGCCAAAAGAAAAACCAAGTCCATCTAAATATCCAAATATAAACAACTCCAAATGACATGATAAACAATGAGATATGAAAACAAAATAACGCATCTAGATCAAACAATTAAAATACAACAACCATAATGGCTCAAATTATTTACACGGACATAAATGTTATCGAATCAAATACACAACAAATGATAAGTGAAACATGACAACAACAAAGCTCATCTAAATAAAATAAATAAATAGACGCAATCAACTCAAACTATTTAAACATCACAAACATAGCAAGCAACATAAAAAACTCGAAATTCCAATAAGTTAAATATGATATGTTTGAAGAAATAAATAATAAATATCACCATAAATAAGTAAAATGTAACAAATAATACGGAGGTGCACGAGAAGTTAAATAGTGGGAAGAATATTAATAATCAAATGCAAATCAAATAAGAAAAAGCCAAAAGAAAAAAATAAGAAATTCCAAGTCCATCTAAATATCCAAATATAAACAACTCCAAATGACATGATAAACAATGAGATATGAAAACAAAATAGCGCATCTAGATCAAACATTTAAAGTACAACAACCGTCGGCTCAAACAATTTAAATGGCACAAAAATCTTATCGAATAAAATACAAAACAAATAATAAGGCAAACATGACAACAACAAATCTCATCTAAATAAATTAAATTAAATAACGCAATCAACTCAAACTATTTAAACATCACAAACATAGCAAGCAACATAAAAAACTCGAAATTCCAATAAGTTATAAAGTTATAAGATAACTTGAAATCAGAAATGGTGAATTAGCATGACCAAAAACAAAAAATGAAATAGAAAAAAATGAAAAGAGAGGAATGGAAAAAGTAAAAGAAGAATATAATTATTGTTAGAAGAAATAAATAATGAAATATCACGATAAATAAATAAAATGTAACAAATAATAAATAGTTGCACGAGAAGTAAAATAGTGGGAAGAATATTAATAATCGAATACAAATAAAATAAGAAAGAGATGAGAAAATAAGAAAAAGCCAAAAGAAAAAACAAAAAAAAAAACCAAGTCCATCTAAATATTATAATATAAACAACTCCAAATGACAAAAATGATAAACATTGAGATATGAAAAAAAAAATATCGCATCTAGATCAAACAATTAAAATACAACAACCATAATGGCTCAAATAAATTACACGGACATAAATGTTATCGAATCAAATACACAACAAATAATAAGTCAATCATGACAACAACAAAGCTCATCTAAATAAAATAAATAAATACACGCAATCAACTACTATTTAAACATTACAAACATATGAAGCAACCTTAAAAAATCAAAATTGCAATAGGTTAAATATTATATGTTAGAAGAAATAAATAATAAATATCAACATAAATAAGTAAAATGTAACAAATAATACGGAGGTGCATGAGAAGTTAAATAGTGGGAAGAATATTAATAATCAAATGCAAATCAAATAAGAAAAAGCCAAAAGAAAAACAATAAGAAAAACCAAATCCATCTAAATATCCAAATATAAACAACTCCAAATGACATGATAAACACCGAGATATGAAAATAAAATAGCGCATCTAGATCAAACATTTAAAATACAACAACCATACTGGCTCAAATAAATTACACGGACATAAATGTTATCGAATCAAATACACAACAAATAATAAGCAAACATGACAACAACAAAGCTCATCTAAATAAAATAAATAAATAGACACAATCAACTACTATTTAAACATCACAAACATATGAAGCAACATTAAAAACTCGAAATTCCAATAAATTAAATATTATATGTTAGAAGAAATAAATAATAAATATCACAATAAATAAGTAAAATGTAACAAATAATACGGAGGTGCACGAGAAGTTAAATAGTGAGAAGAAGAATATTAATAATCAAATGCAAATCAAATAAGAAAAAGAATAAGAAATTCAAAAAAGTCCATCTAAATATCCAAATATAAACAACTCCAAATGACATGATAAAAAATGACATATGAAAACAAAATAGCGCGTCTAGATCAAACATTTAAAGTACAACAACCGTCTCGGCTCAAATAATTTAAATGGCACAAAAATTTTATCGAATAAAATACACAACAAATAATAAGTCAAACATGACAACAACAAATCTCATCTAAATAAATTAAATGAAATAACGTAATCAACTCAAACTATTTAAACATCACGAACATAGCAAGCAACATAAAAAACTCAAAATTCCAATAAATTATAAAGTTATAAGATAACTTGAAATCGAAAATGGTGAATTAGCATGACCAAAAACAAAAAATGAAATAGAAAAAAATGAAAAGAGGGAATGGAAAAAGTAAAAAGAAGAAGAATATAATTATTGTTACACAATTCATGCATATTACAAAAATAATTAAATACTATATGTTAGAAGAAATAAATAATGAAATATAACGATAAATAAATAAAATATAACAAATAATAAATAGCACACGAGAAGTAAAATAGTGGGAAGACTATTAATAATCAAATACAAATAAATAAGAAGTATCACCATATATAAGTAAAATGTAACAAATAATACGGAGGTGCACGAGAAGTTAAATAGAGGGAAGAATATTAATTATCAAATGCAAATCAAATAAGAAAAAGCCAAAAGAAAAACAATAAGAAAAACCAAGTCCATCTAAATATCAAAATATAAACAACTCCAAATGACATGATAAACAGTGAGATATGAAAACAAAATAGCGAATCTAGATCAAAGATTTAAAGTACAACAACCATACGGCTCAAATAATTTACACCTTTTTAAAATGTTATCGAATCAAATACACAACAAATCATAAGTCAAACATGACAACAACAAATCTCATCTAAATAAATTAAATTAAATAACGCAATCAACTCAAACTATTTAAACATCACAAACATAGCAAGCAACATAAAAAACTCGAAATTCCAATAAGTTATAAAGTTATAAGATAACTTGAAATCGAAATGGTAAATTAGCATGACCAAAAACAAAAAATGAAATAGAAAAAAATGAAGAGGGAATGGAACAAGTAAAAGAAGAAGAATATAACTATTGTTACACAATTCGTGCATATTGCAAAAATAATTAAATACTATAAGTTAGAAGAAATAAATAATGAAATATCACGATAAAAAAAATAAAATCTAACAAATAATAAATAGCTGCACGAGAAGTAAAATAGTGGGAAGATCATTAAGAATTGAATACAAATCAAATAAGAAAGAGATGAGAAAATAAGAAACATCCAAAAGAAAAAACAAAAAGAAAAACCAAGTCAATCTAAATATGCTAATATAAACAACTCCAAAATCAAATACACAACAAATGATAAGTCAAACATGACAACAACAAAGCTCATCTAATAAACATTTTAAACATCACAAACATATGAGATAAAAACTGAAAAAAAGTTAAATAGTGCATCAAGATCAAACAATTAAAATACAACAACCATAATGGCTCAAATTATTTAAAATACAACAACCATACCGGAAATAATTTACATACATAAAAGTTATCGAATCAAATACATAACAAATGATAAGTCAAACATGACAACAACAAACCTCATCTAAATAAAATAAATAAATAAACGCAATAAACTACTATTTAAACATCACAAACATATGAAGCAACATTAAAAACCCGAAATTGCAATAAGTTAAATATTATATGTTAGAAGAAATAAATAATAAATATCACCATAAATAAGTAAAATGTAACAAATAATACGAGAGGTGCACGAGAAGTTAAGAAGTGGGAAGAATATTAATAATCAAATAAGAAAAAGCCAAAAGAAAAACAATAAGAAAAACCAAGTCCATCTAAATATCCAAATATAAACAACTCCAAATGACATGATAAACAATGAGATATGAAAACAAAATAGCGATCTAGATCAAACATTTAAACTACAACAACCATATTGGCTCAAATAATTTACACCTACGTAAATGTTATCGAATCAAATACACAACAAATGATAAGTCAAACATGACAACAACAAACTCATCTAAATAAAATAAATAAATAAACGCATTTAACTACTATTTAAACATCACAAACATATGAAGCAACATTAAAAACTCAAAATTCCAATAAGTTAAATATTATATGTTAGAAGACATAAATAATAAATATCACTATAAATAAGTAAAATGTAACAAATAATACGGAGGTGCACGAGAAGTTAAATAGTGGGAAGAATATTAATAATCAAATGCAAATCAAATAAGAAAAAGCCAAAAGAAAAACAATAAGAAAAACAAAGTCCATCTAAATTTCCAAATATAAATAAGTCCAAATGACATGATAAACAAGAGATATGAAAATAAAATAGTGCATCTAGATCAAACATTTAAAATACAACAACCATACTGGCTCAAATAATTTACACGGACAGAAATGTTATCGAATCAAATACACAACAAATCATAAGTCAAACATGACAATAACAAAGCTCATTTAAATAAAATAAATAAATAGACGCAATCAACTACTATTTAAACATCACAAACATATGAAGCAACATTAAAAACTCGAAATTCCAATAAGTTAAATATTATATGTTAGAAGAAATAAATAATAAATATCACCAAAATAAGTAAAATGTAACAAATAATACGGAGGTGCACGAGAAGTTAAATAGTGGGAAGAATATTAATAATCAAATGCAAATCAAATAAGAAAAAGCCAAAAGAAAAACAATAAGAAATTCCAAGTCCATCTAAATATCCAAATATAAACAACTCCAAATGACATGATAAACAAGGAGATATCAAAACAAAATAGCGCATCTAGATCAAACATTTAAAATACAACAACCATACTGGCTCAAATAATTTACACGGACATAAATGTTATCGAATCAAATACACAACAAATGATAAGTCAAACATGACAACAACAAACCTCATCTAAATAAAATAAATAAGTAAACGCAATTAACTACTATTTAAACATCATAAACATATGAAGCAACATTAAAAACTCAAAATTGCAATAAGTTAAATGTTATATGTTAGAAGAAATCAATAATAAATATCACCATAAATAAGTAAAAGGTAACAAATAATACGGAGGTGCACGAGAAGTTAAATAGTGGGAAGAATATTAATAATCAAATGCAAATCAAATAAGAAAAAGCCATAAGAAAAAACAATTAGAAAAAACCAAGTCCATCTAAATATCCAAATATAAACAACTCCAAATGACATGATAAACGGTGAGATATGAAAACAAAATAACGCATCTAGATCAAACATTTAAAGTACAACAAACATACTGGCTCAAATAATTTAAATGGCACAAAATCTTATTGAATAAAATACACAACAAATCTCATCTAAATAAATAAATTAAATAACGCAATCAACTCAAACTATTTAAACATCACAAACATAGCAAGCAACATAAAAAACTCGAAATTCTAATAAGTTATAAAGTTTATATAACTTGAAATCAGAAATGATGAATTAGCATGACCAAAAAAAAATGAAATAGAAAAAAATGAAAAGAGAGGAATGGAAAAAGTAAAAAGAAGAAGAATATAATTATTGTTACACAATTCATGCGTATTACAAAAATAATTCAATACTATATGTTAGAAGAAATAAATAATGAAATATCACGATAAATAAATAAAATGTAACAAATAATAAATAGCTGCACGAGAAGTAAAATAGTAGGAAGAATATTAATAATCGAATACAAATCAAATAAGAAAGAGATGAGAAAATAAGAAAAAACCAAAAGAAAAAACAATAAGAAAAACCAAGTCCATCTAAATATGCTAATATAAACAACTAGACAGTGATAAACATTGAGATATGAAAAAAAAAAAAATAGTGCATCTAGATCAAACAATTAAAATACAACAACCATAATGGTTCAAATAATTTACACGAACAGAAATGTTATCGAATCAAATACACAACAAATAATAAGTCAAACATGACAACAACAAAGCTCATCTAAATAAAATAAATAAATAAATAAACGCAATAAATACTATTTAAACATCAAAAACAGATGAATCAACATTAAAAACTCGAAATTCCAATAAGTTAAATATTATATGTTAGAAGAAATAAATAATAAATATCACGATAAATAAGTAAAATGTAACAAATAATACGAGGGTGCACGAGAAGTTAAATAGTGGGAAGAATATTAATAATCAAATGCAAATCAAATAATAAAAAGTCAAAAGAAAAAACAATAAGAAAAGGGAAGTCCATCTAAATATCCAAATATAAACAACTCCAAATGACATGATACACAATGAGATATGAAAAATAAATACCGCATCTAGATCAAACAATTAAAATACAACAACCATAATGGCTCAAACGATTTAAACGGCATAGATATGTTATCCAATAAAATACACAACAAATAATAAGTCAAACATGACAACAACAAATCTCATCTAAATAAAATAAATTATATAACACAATTAACTCAAATTATTTAAACTTCACAAACATAGCAAGCAACATAAAAAACTTGAAATTCCAATAAGTTAAAAAGTTATAAGGTAACTCGAAATCTAAAATTGTGAATTAGCATGAGTAGAAAAACAATCAAATGTAAACAAATGAGAAGTGAGAACATGGAAAAAATAGAAAGAAGAAGAAGAATATAATTATTGTTACACAATTCATTATGTTACAAAAATAATTATATATTATATGTTAGAAGAAATAAATAATAACAAATAATAGGTGCACGAGAAGTTAAATAGTGGGATATTAATAATCAAATACAGATCAAATAAGAAAGAGATGAGAAAATAAGAAAAAGCCAAAAGAAAAAAGAAAAAACAATAAGAAAAGGGAAGTCCATCTAAATATCCAAATATAAACAACTCCAAATGACATGATATACAATGAGATATGAAAAATAAATAGCCCATCTAAATCCAACAATTAAAATACAACAACCATAATGGCTCAAACGATTTAAACGGCACAAATATGTTATCGAATAAAATACACAACAAATAATAAGCCAAACGTGACAACAATAAATCTCATCTAAATAAAATAAATTAAATAACACAATTAACTCAAACTATTTAAACATCACAAACATATCAAGCAACATAAAAAACTCCAAATTCCAATAAGTTAAAAAGTTATAAGATAACTCAATCAAAAATGGTGAATTAGCATCACCCGAGGAAAAACAATCAAATGGAAACAAATGAGAAGAGAGACAGGGAAAAGTAGAAAGAAGAAGAAGAATATAATTATCTTTACACAATTTATACATATTACAAAAATTAGTAAATATTATATGTTAGAAGAAATAAATAATAAATATCACAATAAATAAAAAAATGTAATTAATACTACGAGAAGTTAAATAGTGGGAAGAATATTAATAATCGAATACATATCAAATAAGAAAGAGATGAGAAACTAAGAAAAGCCAAAAGAAAAAACAAAAAGAAAAACAAAGTCCATCTAAATATCCAAATATAAACAACTCCAAAATGACATGATAAACAATGAGATATGAAAACAAAATAGCACATCTAGATCAAACAATTAACTAATGGCTCAAACGATTTAAACGGCACAGAAATGTTTTCGAATCAAATACACAACAAATAATAAGTCAAACATGAAACAACAAATCTAATCTAAATAAAATAAATAACGCAATTAACTCAAACTATTTAAACATCACAAACATATGAATGGTGAATTAGCATGACTAGAGAAACAATAAAATAGAAAAATGAAAAGAGAGGAATGGAAAAAGTAAAAAGAAGAAGAATATAATTATTGTTACACAAGTCATGCATATTACAAAAATAATTAAATAGTATATGTTAGAAGAAATAAATAATGAAATATCAGGATGAATAAATAAACAGTATCAAGTAATAAATAAATGAAAGAGAAGTAAAATAGTGGGAAGAATGATAATAATCGAATACAAATCAAATAAGAAAGAGGAAGAGAAAATAAGAAAAGGCCAAAAGAAAAACAATTTTTAAATATTTTAATATAAGAAACTCTAAATGACTGCAATAAATATTTGAAAACAAAATACCGCATCTAAATCAAATAATTTAAGCACAACAAACATATTGGCTCAAATAATTTAAATAGCAAAAAAATGTTATATAATCAAATAAACAACATATAATAAGTCAAACATGAAAACAAAATAGCTCATTCAAATCAAATAATTTAAATACCGCGAAGAAATTAACTCAAACTATTCAAAGAGCACAAACATATCAAGCAACTTAAGGTACTTGAAATTCCATTAAGTTAAAAAGTTATGGAAAAATAAGATAACATCAAATTAGGAATAGCAAATTAGGATGACCAGAAAAACACATAGAAACAAATGAGAAGAGACACATGGAAAAAGTAGAAGAGTAATAAAATTGTCGTTACTTATAATGATAATTCATACATATTACAAAAATGATTAAATATTATATGTTAATATACCTAAATAATAAATATTACAATAAATAAATAAATAGTAACAAATGAAAAATAAATGAAAGAGAAGTAAAATAGTATGAAGAATAATAATAACCAAATACAAATTAACAAATACAAAAAAGGAGAAAAAACAAAAACAATAAGAAAAACAAACTGTGATAAACAATCTGAAAAGAAAGTAGCAGCTAGATCAAATAATTTAAATACAACAAAATATTGGCTCAAATAATTTAAATAGCACAAAAATGATGTTATCTAATCAAATACACAACAAATCAAGTCAAACATGACAACAAAAGAGCTCATAATTCTTATCTAATTAAATATGACAACAAAATAGCGCATCTAAATCAAATAATTTAAATACCACAACCATATTAACTCAAACTATTTAAATAGCAAAAACATATTAAGCAACTTAAATTACTCGAAATTTTCATTAAGTTAAAAACTTATGGAAAAATAAGAAAATATCAAATGAGGAATGGTGAATTATCATGACAAAAAAAAAAGAATCAAATAAAAGTCAAATTTTTCAGCCTTCCAAATTGAAATAAGATCAAAGTGAATCTATCCAAAACTATCCAGCATTTAAAAGTAATGTTTTCTGACAATCATATTTGCACAAGGGCTATTCATCAGGTAACTAGCAACAAAACAACACTCCACATGTTCATATCAGTATTGTAATTAAGGTACTTAGAGACCCACCCACGGATAAAGCCAGTCTATGATCTTCCATGATAAAACCAAAGGTCACAGCAATAGGAAGATGATCTACAATCAAAGGAAGTGGCTCCCGAACCTGTTAATTAATGCTCATTAATACAGTAAAAGGATCATAAAAGGAGATATGACTATCCAACTCCATTAAGTAGTGGAGGATAGAAGTAGATTAAAAAACATATGATATTAATTATTGGTAAGTTCAGAATTATAGATGAGTATAGAAGATAAGATTTTAAATAAGATCAACCCTCTCTGGTCTTCCTCCTTATCTCTCCTCTCTCATTTTCATTATGCCTGCCACTAGACCTACACCATTAAGTTCTTTGATCCGACTCTAAATCAGGATTATATAAGAAAGAATAGCCAAAAAAAATGTAGCACTTGGAAACAAACTATGTAGTTAAACTACTAACGTGTAAAATAAGGAAAAAGGGACAAACAATGTGGACAACACACACACAAAGAAAAATCTCGCCCTCCCTTGTCTAGTATATGAATATCAATTCAAACAGCCCACACCAGCTTTCCAGAAAGAATACAATAGTGATTCAGTGTCTCCCGCTCTACTTTCCCTGCAGATTCGCTTTGAATCTTCAGATAAATTTATGTAAACAATAAGAACATAAAGTGATCTCTAATTGAAACAGGAGATGAGTTTATTTCTCATCATAAGCTTCCACATCAGTAAAAATGGAACAAAGCACCATCTTATTCCTTTACTAGAGAACACTGGCGGCAATAGTGAACAGAGAAGCCTCCCCGTGTTAGTTCCAATGGTGGCAATAATGAACAGAGAAGCCTCCCCACCTTTTTCTTGTTCAGGTTAAGTAAGACAGAAAAATCGAAAGGAATAATCGTGTTTCAGAAAGCCATCTTTCACCTCGTTTTATTTCATTATCTGGGATGCATCATCATAATAGTTGGTCTGGACACCATTTAAACATATAGGTTTCATTACAAAAGAACTTCCTGCTATCATACAAGAATTTATTTTTCTGGTGGTATGTCAGTTACAAAGGGATTTCACCTGTGACTAGGAAATTGGCAATATCTGCATACCAAGGAGTCGTCACGCAAGTGATGACATGAGTTGCTCATCAGGGAAGAATTCTTGGATTGGTATGCTTGGTTGGTCCAGTATGTGGTCCTCTAGTCATGACAGGTGGTTAGCTACCCGATTCTCTATTCCCTTCCTATCCCTTATTTCCAAGTCAAATTCTTGTAATAGTAGGACCCACCTAATGAGTTGGGGCTTGGCATCTTTCTTCATTATCAGATACTTGATGGCTGAATGATTTGTGAATACAATGACCTTGGTGCCAACGAGATAGGAGTGGAATTTTCGGAGTGCAAAGACAACCACCAGCAGTTCTTTTCCTTCGTGGTGTAATTACTTTGGGTGTCAGTCAAGGTCTTACTAGCATAATAGATGGAATGGAATATTTTATCATGTCTTTGACCTAGTACAGCTCTGACAGTGATGTCACTAGCATCACACATGAGTTCGAAGCACTTGGGGGCAATTATTATGGGCGTGGTCGTGAGCTTCTGCTTCAATGTTTCAAAAGCCTCTAAGCAAGATCGAAGTGGAATGGTGTATCATGTTCTAACAAGGCGCAAAGTGGTTTAGACATTTTTGAGAAATCTTTAATGAATCGTTTGTAAAATCCTGCATGGCCAAGGAAGCTTTTAATTCCCCTGACTGTAGTGGGTGGTGGTAGTTTCTCAAGGGTTGTCACTTTTGCTTTGTCCACTTCAATCCCTTGGTTGGAGATTTTGTGCCCCAGCACTATCCCTTCAATTGCCATAAAGTGGCACTTTTCTAGTTCAAGATCAAATTGGTATCTTCGCAGCGTTACAATACTCCTTCCAGATTATGGAGGCGGTCATCATAAAATTGCCTAAAGACCAAAATGTCGTCCATGAAGATTTCTATGGATTTATCTACCATATCTGAGAAGATGGCCATCATGCACCATTGAAATGTTGTTGGGGCATTGTAAAATCCGAACGACATTCGTCTAAAAGCAAAGGTCCCATAAGGGCACATGAAAGTAGTCTTGTACTGATCTTGTGATGCTACAACAATTTGGTTATACCCGGAATAACTATCCAGGAAACAATAATATTCTTTTCCGGCTAGCCGGTCCAGCATCTAATCAGTGAATGGTAGCGGGAAGTGGTCGTTCAAGGTGGCTTTATTGAGCTTATGGTAATCAATGCATATCCTTCATCCGGTGACAGTGCATGTAGGAATAAGCTCATGTTTTTCATTTTTTTATCATGATGATCCCTCTGTTGGAAATTATGTCCTAGGGGCAAGTCATTGTACTTTAGACATTTATGTGATTTAAAAGTATTCTCTTTTAAGTTGTCATTTAATTTGCATGTTTATATTGATAACTGTATCCTTGGATATATCTTATAGATTATCCTAAATGTCTCTGCTCGGTCATTTACGCGGGAGTGAAGATGAGTTAAGACCAGTATGACTCTGATGAGGTATGGAGATACAAATCAAAGTCATGAGCACTTGTAAGAGTACAAGGTCTTTGGACCGACCCACTATGAGAAAGCTACATGGATTAAGTCATAAGCTTATCTCATGTATAACCGCGTCACGACGCCCCTATGACTGAGATCATCATGGATTCCTACATGATGAGTCACGACCTTTGACCTAATCAAAAGTCACCTTTGACCGGGTGATGATAAAGGCAGGATCGGGATCGGTGGTTTTCATGCGGAGGAATGTGAGTGGTCAAGATGGAATTTGTCCCTCACATTTGTAGAGAGATAATCTTTGGGCCCCTCGATGAGTGAGTCTAAGAAATGTATGGTCATACTATGATGGAAAGGAGTTTCCATTTCACTTATTAGACTACTCGAGAATCGAGAAAGTAATGGTCAAGAACATGAAGTTAACATTAACCATACCTCATCCTTGACCAAATTATCGCGTGACAAAAGGGACGTGACATGGTTGTACGATAGGTTGTTTCGTGTCATCGATCCCCATGTGAATTAGGTAGTCGCAATGTCTTTCAGAGGCCGCTTGCGACTTGTGGGCTAGTACAGTATTGGCCCACTGCCAATCACATATGGGCCTGCAGGGTCGCACACAAGAATAATCCAACACGAGCAAAAATGTCCAGATTCATTGAATCTTAGATTAATCTAAGATTTAATGAATACTTAATTTAATCAGGGTGTATATATATATATATTAAATTCAAAAAAAATATAATATTATTATTTAATGGAGATTATAATATTATTATATATAATATTTGTTCTGTATTTATTTTATTTGATAAATTAAATATCTAAAACAAATAGAGATATTGTATCTTATTTAATTTTTGAATAAAGATATCATATATCTATTTAATTTAAATTGAGATATAGTATCTCAAATTTAATTAAATAGATAGATATTATTTCTCGGATTTAATTTATAGAGATAAATTAAATCAAGGCTTTTAATTTGGATTAAATAAATAGATTAGATTAAATCTATTAGATAGATTTAATTAATATATTTTTAATCCAGATTCAAAATTCAAATTTCAAATCGGCTTTTAATTCGGATTAAATAAATACATTAGATTAGATCTATGAGATAGATTTAATTAATATATTTTAATCCAGATTCAAAATTCGAATTTCAAAATTAATGAGGATTAATTTTATATATTATGCTGATTAGGTTTAGAAAATCCTACCGGACTTTTTGTCGAGCGTATCAGAAAGCCGTGAGAAAACCCTAGAGCGATAGAGAGAGACGCATAACACAAAAGGTGCTAGTACGCTGCTGTAGCTGTGATCGGGGATTATTCGTGTGGATACCGGTAGAGGAAGACGATTCATAGAGTCTGCTTCTACTGATCGAGAAGGTAGCCCACCAGTTCAAAAAGAACAAGATGCGGACGAGTTCACTATAGGTAATATTCGGTTCCTTAACCTTGATTTAAACGCACTTGAGTGATCCTCAGGACGGGATTCATAAAATTTTTAAATCTGCTATGTGTACGGATCCCAACACCCTCCCTTTTTTGGGATGCATTGGATGGGACTAACCCATTCACTGTCTGAGATAGGATACACGATGCCAGTTTTGACATCCTTCTTCCATTCGGATCTTGTGCATACATAGAGATGGGCTAATTCTCTTATGTCATCAATAGTCCACCTAAAGCTCTTTTGAACCTTGGTAGCACCGCCAGGAGCTTAATTTCTTGTTCGCTTGTAAGATGAGCGGAGGCAATAATAGGGAGTGTTTTGTTGTCTCCTAGGTAGGTGTATTTCAAGTGTTTTGGCAACAGCTTAAGGTCAAGTACAGGTGGAACTTCGATTGAGGGTCACACTGTTTGTTTGTGATTTTCTTCTAGTGCTAGTAGTTCAGACATTGTCCTTCTATGCCTAAGAAACTGGTTGTCCTTGAGGAAATTGAGTTCACTGCAAATTCTTTTTGTTTTTTTAGCATTAACGAGTTTTGCTTCAAGGGGTTCAGGAAGGTAGGCTTCCTGGAATGTTTGTTGTACCAGTTCATCAACAATATCGATGGCTCATCAGAATATTGCATTACTTTTAGAATGTTGAATGTAACCTTGTCATCATTGACTCGCATGGTGAGTTCTCCTCGTTGAACGTTTATTAAGGTTCTACCATTAGCCATGAATGGTTTTCCCAGAATGATGGGGACTTCGTGATCAGCTTTGAAATCCATGATGATGAAGTCAACAGGGAAAATGAATTTGTCCACTTGGATTAGTGCATCCTCGATTTTTCCTTCTTGGTAAACAATGGATTGATCTGCTAGCTGCAATGTTACTGTGGTAGGTCTTACGTTTCCTACTGCCAACTGCTTGAACACAGACATTGGCATCAGATTAATGCTGGCGCCCAAATCACAAAGTGCTCTTCCATTATAGTTGGGACCAATAGTGTAGGGGATCGTGAAACTGCTAAGATCTTGTAATTTTGGGGGCAACTTATTTAAAAGAAAAGCGTTGCTTTCCTCTTTCATAGCTATGTCTCGAATTCGTCCAGTCGTCTTTTCTTAGATAGGATGCTTTCATGAACTTCACGTAGCTGGGCATCCATTCCAACTCTTCTACTAAGGGAATGTTTATGTGCAGTTGCTTCAGCATATCGAGGAATTTTTTGAACTGCTTCTCTTGATTATGTTTTTGAAGGGTTTGGGGAAACAGTGGGGGTTGCTTTAGAGTCTATGATGGTCCTGAGTTAGGGGCCTATTGAGATGTTATGCTATAGCATCATGCCTTATTTCCGTTAGATGGACATTTGGCGTGACTTTCGTCAGGAATGCTGTAGCATAGAGTCCATCCTCCTTTTCCTGTAGCATCGAAGTGTCTAGGTCTGATTCTTAGGTGGATTCGATGGTTTCTCACCTTTCTTTATTTGGCCTGATACTAGTTTGGCATCCTTGATAGGCCTTTTTGAGACCTTCTTGGTTCCACATTCTTACCGCTTCTTAATTCAATGGCCTTGACTTGTTCTTTTCTATGGTTCCTAGGGACTTTAGTGTTGCTAGGCAATGAGCCTGATGGTCTACTATTGAGTGTTGTGGGAAGCTATCAGAGTTGATTTTCAAGATTATGAAGGGAAACTTGTTGGCTTTGTATAATGGCGTCGTTTTTTGCTATATACTCTTTGAGTAGGCTTTCCATGGATGATGAAGGGGTTGAATCAACACCTTGCTGCCTTGCTTGCTGGTTGAACCCTGGTGGGTTTGATGGTCTATTAGAGTATGAGAGGCCTGCTGAGGGGCTAGTGGGTGTCTAATTCTGCAATGACCAGGAGAAGTTTGGATGTTGCCTCCATCCTGGGTTGTAAGTGTTGGAGTATATGTTGTTATTGTTGCTACAGCCCTTATTGTAGTTGTTACATAATTGATAGATTCGGGGTTGGCAAAACACTAAGAGTAAGGATGCTCTCCACCACAGTACAGACAGGCTACTTGAGCAGGTTGCATTGATGAGTTGGTGGTAGTGTTGGTCGATTTCCTTGATGGCAAGTGAACCAGTCGAACAAGTAATAAAGAGTAAGTAGACTATCGTGCCATAGAGACTGGATACCAAATGAGGACACCAAATTGCAAAACAATTGTGTTTAAGAAGAGAATAAATTTGATTTGATTGGGAGTTTTATGGCTATACTAGTAAACAAGAAAACAAACAGAGTGTCGTAGTCAAAGAAGATATCAGTAGGAAAATAGGCTGAGTTCGGAATCATTCTTAAGCATGTCAACCCCCCAGTTGCTTTGCACAATGCTATAGCATCTATACTGCACTGCTTCCGCAATGCTACAGCATAGCTACCAATAACAATGTTATTCAGTTAACCCACCACTATAATCTATCGAAGCTTCCATGTCTAATACATATAATACTAACTTTACTCCTTCCATATGCCTATGGCAACTTTCTAGTTAGATCTGCATTACAAAGCAAGGTGTTATGGTTATGAGCGGTAGACCCATTCCTGAAACCTACAATAATAGGTCAAGCCTTGCACCAGCCTGCCTAGCAATCACTGTTTCTCAGAGGTCTAACCTCGACTCCTTGCCAGTAAGCCAAGGCCACAAATCTCACCCTTAGCTTCCGCTAATTGACAAGGTAATTAAATCAATGATAAGCAAACTGAATTTATTGAATTAAAAATAGCAACTGGGTTCCAAACTTAAGAAATCATCCTCATTGAGCCATAGGAAATTTAGTTCATGACTGACGAGGGAAACACAAAACAGAACAACAAAATGACCCATGATCAAAAGATTAACAACGAAAGAAAAACAGAAAGCTTGACGAAGTTCCGACGGCGTGGAAGAAGCACCACTCCACGTCTTCTTCTCTCCGTCTTACTGCAAGGAAGGATGATGGGTTCTCCTGGAGTTTCTCGTGCTTTGTGAATTCTCTCTCTCTTCTTTCGAGTCTAGTCGAATGTGAAATTTCATTTAGGCTCTCCATGAATCTCCTCTTTAGGGTTGGCTTGCTGTTTCCTTATATAATCAGACTTTCTTGCGGCGTAAGTTCCAGCGAGCTGGGCCTTCCTAATCTGTCGAGATCCATCGTATCTTTCAATCGTAGTAGATTGATTATGTTGATCCTGCGGGATTCTTCAAATCTTTTAGTTTCGATCCTCCGCATCTTCTATTCCGTTACATCAGCAATCTACTTGTCTTTTCTTGACCTTCGCAATATTTCCTGAAACAATCTTGACAAAAGATTAGAACATATGCCGCATAGCATCGCGTCCTTTACTTTGCTATAGCTTCAGAGATGCTTTGTATTGCACTTCGATATGCGGTCAGAATGCTATAGCATAGTATCAGCTTTGCTATACGTTCTTCTCACAAAACCTTGTAACTTGTCCTTCTGTTAGCACATGTTTAGGATGTGAATGGTTTTTATCCTTAAGTTCCCTATATTCATGAATTAAGGCCTTTTTGCTTAGATTGATTGCAGTTAAGCTTGTATTTACCATACAATTCAGTCATAAAATATAAGGAAAACATGACATAAATTGTGCTCATCAGGTAGGTAGACCCATTAACTTGATCATACTAGCAAGTGAAGGCACTTGTGTAGTAAGGGCTGTCATAGCATCAAGTTCATGAACTCCTGCCACTGGCTTGGAGGAGGGGGTTTGCTCTGCTGGCCACTGACGGCTGTTCATAGCCATACGTTACAAGAGCTCGTGAGCTTCGTTATAGGACTTCATTAGGAGTAAGCCATTCGTAGATGCATCAACTATGGACCGCGTCTGTCTCTACCTGCACCCATTTTACAAGTCCGTGTTGTGGACATCTTCTAAGTAGGTCCTCAACTCATTCCCAAGCTTCGTAAATGGACTCGCTAGGGCACTGTCGGAAGCTGGTGATGTCTTCTCTCAATTGAGCATTTCTTAGTTGGTGGGAAGAATTTAAGCAAGAATTTGCTACCTAGGTTGTTCCAGTTGGAAATTATGCTCTAGGGGTAAGTCATTGTAATTTAAATGTTAATGTCATTTAAAGTATTCTCCATTTAGTTATTATTTCATTTGTATGTTTATAGTGATAACTGTATCCTTCGATATATCTTATAGATTATCCTAAATGTCTCTAGTCAGTCATCTACGCAAGAGCGAAGATGAAATAAGACCAGTATGACTTTGATAAGGTATGGAGATACGAATCAAAGTCATAGGCACTTCTAAGAGCACAAGGTGCTGGACCGACCCACTATGAGAAAGCTACATGGATTTAGTCATAAGCTTATCTCATATATAACCGTGTCACAATGCCCTTTGACCTGAGATCATCATGGATTCCTACATGAGAGTCGCTGATCTTTGACCTAGTCAAAAGTCACCTTTGATCGAGTGATGATAAAGGCTATGACCGGGATCAGTGGTTTTCATACAGAGGGATGTGAATGGTCAAGATGGAATTTGTCCCTCACATTTGTAGAGAGATAATACTGGGCCCCTCGATGAGTGAGCTAGAGAAATGTATGGCCATACTACGATGGAAAGGAGTTTCCATTTCATTTGTTAAACTACTCGAGAATCGAGAAAGTAATGGTTAAGAACAAGAGGTTAACATTATCCATGCCTCATCCTTGACCAAATTATCGCGTGACAAAAGGGACGTGACATGGTTGCATGATAAGTTGTATCGTACCAACGATCCCCATATGAATTGGTTAGTCGCAATGTCTTGCTAGAGGCAGCTTGCGACTTTTGGGCTGGTACAGTATTGGTCCGCTGCCATTCTCATGTGGGCCTGCAGGGTCGCACACAAGAATAGCCCAACACAAGCAATAGTGTCCAGATTCATTGAATCTTAGATATGTCTAAGATTTAATGAATACAGTGTTTAATCTAGAAGGGATATATATATTATATTATATTATATTATAAATTCGAAATTAAATAATAATGATATTATTAATATAGATTATAATATTATTATATAATATTTGTTTTGTATTTAATTTATTTGATAAATTAAATATCTAAAACAAATAGAGATATTGTATCTTAGATTTAATTTTTGAAAGAGATATAGTATCTTAGATTTAATTTAAATTGAGATAATTTTCGAAAGAGATATAGTATCTTAGATTTAATTTAAATTGAGATATAGTATCTTAGATTTAATTAAACAGATAGATATCATATCTCGATTTAATTTATAGAGATGAATTAATTTATAGAGTTAATTTTCATCAATGGATTTTAATTCGGATTAAATAAATAGATTAAATTAGATCTATTGGATAGATTTAATTAATATATTATTTTAATCCAAATTTAAATTTCAAGATTAATAAGGATTAATTTTGAATATTAATACGCCTATTGGGTTTTGAGAAAACCTGCCAGACAATTTGCAAGATGTATTAGAAAAGCTGCGAAAGAGAAACCCCTAGAGTAGAGACGTGAGACACAAAGCTTGAAGGCGTTAGCACACTACCGTTTGTGTTGGAGTGCTGTTCGGTGTGGATACCGATAGAGGGAGTGGATTCATAGAGTCGGCTCCTGTTGATTGAGTAGGATGCACATGAGTTCAAATTGAACGAGACGCTTACGAGTTTGAAAGGTACGGTCTTTTCTAACTCGATTTAAATGCCGTTGATATATCCTCTTATTGGGATTCTTAAGTTTTTAATGGATAAAATCCTTCCACTGTGTGTACGGATCCCAACAATAGAGTGAGCAAGCAGAGTGTTTACCATGCTCGAGCCTTGTCCCTGAGTAAGAATGGGAACAATTTAATTTTGATGCGTTAGGCGTTACTCCTGGAATGACGAAGTCGTCACAAACCTCCATGAATACTTGAGGTGTTGATGAGGATCTTTTGATGGGAGTCCTCCAAACTGTCTGGCTGAGTTAAGCATTTGCAGCTAGATTTGGAGGTGTGATCACTGAATTGAGTCTGGTGAGGTCAGTACCCCAAATTCCATAATAGCTCAATCTAGATCAGCATTATGGTTTGAATGGGTGCAGCTGGAAACATTCTATAAAGTCCTGGACACGCAGACACGGTCCATAATCGATCCCTCAGATAGTGGTTTCATATTGATGAAATCTTACAATGAGGCATATGAACTCCTGGAAAGTATGGCCATGAATAGTCACTAGTGGCCAGCAAGTCGACTTCCTCCCTCTAGAACTATAGCTGGATTCATGAACTTGATGCGATGACAGCCCTTACTGCCCAAGTGTCTTCATTGACCAATATAATCAAGTCAATGAGCCTCCCTACTAACACCTCGTCAATACAACCTACCCAAGTAGCTTGTGTGTACTGTGGTGGAGAGCATTCTTACTCTTAGTACTCTACTAATCCTGAATCCGTCAACTACGTGAATAACTACAATAGGGGCAGCAACATCAACAATCCATACTCCAACACATACAACCCAGGCTAGCAATAGCACCCAAATTTCTCATAGAATTCTCAAGGCCAACAACCTTAGGCCCCTCGTACTCCAATAGATCATCAAATCCCTCTAGATTCAACCGGCAAGTAAGGCAGCAGGGTGTTGATTCAATTCCTTAATATTCCATGGAAATCCTACTTAAGGAGTATATGGCTAAGAACGACGCCATCATACCGAGCTAGCAAGTATCAATGCAAAATCTTAAGAATCAAGTTGGACAGCTTGCTACAGCACTCAACACAGACCATCAGGCTCATTGCCTAACGACACTGAAGTCCCTAGGAGCCATAGAAAAGAACAAGTCAGAGCCATCGAACTGCGAAGCGGTAAGAATATAGAAAACTAAAGACCTCAAAAAGGCCTATTGAAGATGTCGGGCCAATATCTGGCTAGACAAAGAAGGGACGAGAAGCTGCAGAGGATGTCCACCAAACAGAGTAGCACCTTGCGATGCTAAGCAAGGTGCTAGTGGTACCAAGACAACAAGGAATGCTACAGCATCCCAGTTGTAATATCCAAATTTTGGACCCTGAGCATTGAGAATAAGCCTAAAATTGGCAGACAACTAGGCCCAGTTCAGGAAGAGTCCCAAGAATGTCGAGAGTTAGGAAGCCTCCCTGGGACTAAGTAACTCGGCCATACGGGTCAGTGGACCAATATGAATAAGCCGTGGAATTAAAGTGCCAATGAAAAAGGGGCACAGAAGGCCTATACGGTGTAAATCCGGTGGGAAGGATGCCACCTAACTATGTCCTAAGGTGTAAGACAATTAGTTGAGTAAAAATATGCCGGTATAAGTGCGTATACGGCATTTTCAGGGCAGTCATTGATGTCTTGTGTTTTTTAAGGAAATAAGGAGGGAAGAAAGAGAGAATGTGTATCTGGACCAAGTATAGAAGGAAAAGTCACTAATAGTAGTGTTACGTCGGACACGTGGCATTTCGGGGATAGAAGTTGGATTATCGGGTAGCAAGTAGTACAAGGCGATTATGAGATACTGAAGTATGGGTTTCTTGATCCCCCAAGGTACTATATTTCATCCACCTATGGTCAGGGGAAAAGAGACTGTTAATCCGGGCCCACACAAGTCCCATAGGGTGGCACGAGTTACGAGGAAGAGTGTAACCAGCAAAAAGGAGTTAAGCAGGACCGGTTAGGGTCTACTGGAGTGGGGACCAGACCCTTGGACACAGAGGGAGGACGAAATTGGTGGGTCCAGAAGAGAGAGAAAGTGACTTGGAGGAAAAGAAAAGGTTACATCATGTAATTATGAAGAGAGAGAAGGGTCACATCATGTAATTATGAAGAGAGAGATAAAATAATCAGAATTAACCTGGACCACACAAATTGAATCTGACATGACCAGTGAAAGACAAGTAATTATGACTCTAAAAGGGTAATTATGACATATCCTAGGGAAGATCACACGGGTCCCACTGGCTTGGAGAAGAAGCAGTGCAAAATGACTGTTTTACCCCTGGGCCAAAAACCTACAACTAGTAATTCTAGAGACCACCACCAAGGGCAATTTTGGAATATTATTTTTGGCCTTGGAATGCACCACCCATCTGACCAAAAGAATTCTCTAGAACCCTTGAGAATCAAGTCAATAAATTGTAATTAAATCCGAAGAATTTTCCCGACCGTTGGATCGTGATCAAAGTTGGACAAGGGCCCCACCTTTGGAGTCTATATAAGGACACTCCCCCACCCATTTTCTGCTGCCTAGGCATGCTCAAGAGAGGGAGAGAAAGGGTTCTCAGCTGAAAGTCTTGGTCCAAGGGGAGAAGAAGCCATACGCAACCGAAGACTCAAGGTAAGCTCCTAACCGATGACTTGGTGAATCATGTTTTAGTTCTGCCCTATGATGTTAAACGTGGGGATGCAGTGGGAGTTTGATGTTTTTAAGGTCTGCAATGAGTCCAAAATGAGATTTTGTGTGGGGATAGGTCAAGGACACCTTTTTCACACACGAAAAACCCTAAGACGCTAAACTATGCAAATCTGCCAATACTTGTGATTTCTGGGCAGTGAAGATAAATCGGTAGATTTAAAATAGTAAATGAAGTCTAAATGATTTGAAATTTTACATGGTGAAATTAGACATCCTGAGGATGATTTTGATATAATATTTTGTGTCATTTGGAGTTTCCAACCGAGAGTTATTTTAGATCAATTGTAAATTCCTCATGTCCATCATAGACCTCAAACTTTTCTTACCCACTTGTATTCACTTATATTTTTTAACAACTTATGCATTGGAAACCTATTCCTAATGCATCCATCTTCTCCTTCATTTTCATCTCCTACTTCTTCCTCGTCATCAAGGCTTTTTGAATATTCACTCTCATCCTCTTCGTCTAAACTTCCGCTACATTGTATATTGACCTTCTCAATGTCACTGATGAGCATAAATCGTACCATGTTTTCCCTATACTTATTGACTGAATTGAATGTTAAATGCAAACTTAACTGCAGATAATCTAAGCAAAAAGGCATACATTCATGATATAGGGACTAAAGAGTTTGCATGTGCTAAGAATGGAACAATTTACTTTGTTTTTAAGGGAAATCGTATAGCAGAGCGGATACGATGCTATAGAATTCTGACAGCAATTCGAAGTGCAATACAAGGCATTCCGAATGCTATAGCAAAGTAGATGACGCAATACTATGCGGCATATTTTCTGACTTTTTACCCAGGTGATTTCAGGAATAAAATAAAGGGCGATATTGACAGATAGGTTGCTGACATAACGGAATAGAAGATACGGAGGATCGGAACTAAAAGATTTGAAGAATCCCGCGGGAGAATCAACGAAGCAATCTACTCGGATCAAGAGATATGATAGATCCCGACGGATTAGGAAAGGCCCAAATTTGCTGTAACTTACGCCTCAAGAAAAGCCCGATTATAAAAGGAAACAGGGAGAGCCAACCCTAAGAGAGTCGGAGAGCCCTAGAACAAGATTCTATCTTTCGCGAGACTCAAGAGAAGAGTGAGAGATTTCACAAGAGCACGAGACTTCCAGGACAACCCAGCATCCTTCCCTGCAGTACGACGGAACGAAAAAGACGTGGAATGGTACGTGACAGGACCTCGACCACGCCGTTGGAAATTCCGTCAAAGCTTTCTGTTTCCTTTTTTATCTTTGTTTTCTCGATCACGGGTCATTCTGTTAGTGTCTATTTTGTGTGTCCCTCATCAGTCATGAACTAAACTTTATATGGCTGGACGAGGATAAGTCTTTAAGTGTTGAATGAACCCAGTTGCAAGTTCTTAATTCAATAAATTTGGTTTGCATATCGGTGCTTCAATTACTAGTCGGTTAACGAAGTTAAGGGCTAGATTTGTGGCCTCAGCTTACCGGCCCTCTGAGAAACAGTGTTTGCTAGGTAGCCCATGCACGGCTTGACCTATTATTGTAGGCTTCAGGAATGGGTCTACCTCTCATAACCATAACACCTTGAGTGTAAAGCAGGTCTGACTAGAAAGTTTCCATAGGAATATGGAAGGAGTATAGTTAGTATCATATGTATCGGATGCGGAGGCTTCGGTAGATAATAGAGGTGGGTTAACCAAATAGCTTTGTAATTGGTAGCTATGTCTTTGTAGCAATTGCGGAAGCAAGATAAAGATAGATGCTATAGCATTGGGTAGAGCAACCGGGGATTGATGCACTTAAGGATGATTTTGAGTCCAGCCTAACCTCTTCGATATTTTCTCTCGTTTAAAGTTATTTTGTTTACGTTTGCTAGTAGCATAATTACAAAATCCCTCAACCTATTATATTTACTTTCTGCTTTCACAACTGTCATAGCATTTGCGCATCACTCCTCGGTATCTCAGTCTCTGTGGGACGATACTCTACTTACACTTTATTACTTGTTCGACTGGTTCACTTGCCATCAAGGAAATCGACCAACAGTCACCTTCTTTCACTATCTTTCATCAGAATTCTTCCCCATCTTTGGTGCAAACTTTTGAATCTATACATAAGTCCCAATTGTGTGAGAAATAAAGAATTTAGAACAACAGACAAGTGATGCAAGCAAGTGTGATTGGTATACAAGTGAACATTTGAAATCAGGGATATATTCCTTTACACTAAAAGTGAACTCCAATTCCAATGTCATATGTGTTCACTAGAGTCTGATATATTCCTTGGTATGTTTTTGTAAAAGTTTAATTGAGATGAAAAGTATTATACTAGCAGTTTGATCTATTCCTTGCTTGCAGATTTATGTTTAGTGCTCATGGGGAAACATGAATGAGGGGTGTGAAGATTGATTTTGCTCTCTAAATATTCATGCTAAAGCAGTAAAAGGGTTTTGTTGAGCTCAGTGGCGGAGCCAGCATTTAATATTTATGGGTGCACAATTAGTGGTAGGATTTGGGGGCTGCCCCCGAAATTTTTTTTTTTTGAGGAAATTTTAAATGCATTAAAAAACAAAAAAATATAAATAATAAAAGAAAAGAAAACTTCAACTTAATTAAAAGGCAACCCACTCTTTCATAAAGTTTAGGACCGGGAATGAGGTTCAATTGAAAAGTATTTCCGAGGAAATCAATTAAAACATAACAATATACTTTAATCCCAAAGCATATAGATATCCAGATGTTACACAATCAAATTCCAAAACAATATGGAAGGAAAAATTATTATGGTTTGGCATATGAGATAGGATATTAAAAAGTCAAATGTCAACAATAGAGCAAAGGAGCATAAGGAGGAAAAACTTGGAGAAAAACAAGAAATGTTGGGGAAAAAAAGAAATGAGTTTTCATAAGGAGGAAAAACTTGGAGAGAGAAAAAAAAAAAGAAATGTTGGAGAGAAAAAGAAATGAGTTTTCATAAGAAGGAAAAACTTGGAGGAAAAAAAAAAAAAAAAAAAAAAAAAAAAAAAAAAAAAAAAAAGATGCATGTGTTTCTCAAAAGGAGTTTGGAAGGGGGAAAAAAAGAAGAAGAAATGAAAAAGGGCATGTGTTTCTCATAAGGAGTTTGAAAGGGGGAAGAAAAATCGCATAAGGAGTTTGGAAGGGAAGAAAAAAAAATCTCATAAGGAGTTTGGAAGGGAAAAAAAAAAAAAGAAATGAAAAGGGAACACGCAGGCAGGTTCGAACTGGCGACCTTATTCTGTTAAGGGAAATGCTCTACCACTAAGCTATGAACCCATCCACTATAATGATTTTCGCTAAATAATATACATATCTTAAAATCTTATGCCTGCACTTGCACCCACCTGCCCCAACGTGGCTCCGCCACTGGTCTTGAGCTTGTCTCTGGCAATACTGGTTCAGGTACTTACGCATTCCTATTTGTTGAACTTGTCTGGTGGATCTGAAGCATTCTTTCAAGGTCCTCTTGATATTAGAATGTGCAATGGTATTTTTTATTTTATCAGACACCATGTCAAACATTTACCCATCCCAAATTGATATTTGCACATATTGCAATAATTACATGTTCATCGAAGCATACTTTAAACAAAGAAATAAGGACAGAACGATTTAAAACTACCCCTAATTCCTAAATCTGTAGTCCCTTCCCCACGTAATATTTGCAAAACATACTATCCTCAAATTGTTTACACATATTATATACACAAATGGAGCAGTTTCACATTGGAAATTTGAACATACCAAACAGAACTTCCCTTTGGCGAATGAGGTTTTCTATTCTAGGTTATGGTATGTTCTTGTATAGATTTCTATTTATAGACTTTGTACTCACTAGACAATTAATCAAAAAAGAATTTTAGGAGAAGAGATATCAAAACCAAAAGGAGACCGAAGACAAATAGAAAGGGATTCACTGCCGCAAGAACAAGAGCAAAAGCCCATTGACATGGAACCTATTCCCTACTCATCGAGAGCTCAGCTGATCTGAGCCATCTAGATGAGATCTACATGGTCTAGATTTCTTTTCTTTTCTATTTTTTTTCCCAAAAAAGATTATTTTAGTGGGTAGAGAATCTAAAATAAAGATACTTTATAAATTCAAAAAAAAAAAAATTATTTCAATGGGTAGAGAATTTAAAACAAAGATATTTTCTAAACCAACATTTTTGTTAAAATGATTTTTTTCATTTAAAAACCCGTTGGTTAAAAAAATAATAATAAATTTAGACTATTCAGATCTCATTTAAATAGCCCAAATTGGCCGAGCTCTCCCTAGGAAATGGGTTCCCCATTGACATATATGAAATCAGAGAACAAACCGTACATGTTTAAAATAGGGAAGAAAAAGGACGTACTAGAATTGTGTTTACATAGGAGAATTGTTGACGTTGGAAGACAATTTGTAGATGAGAGTTGTTTAAGCTGCAGAACAATCTGTAAATGAGGGCTGTTATCTTTTTTCGGAAGTTCCGAGCTATGTGGGCTTTAATTTTGACGGCACCTTGAAAATTCATCAAGGTTTTAATTATTTTCCTACCTAAACATGTTTTAAATTTAAGATTATGTCAGCATTTTGAATTTGCTTACTTATCATTTTCTGTTAGCGAAGTACAGCATTAACTTAAAAGGATCAAAATTACAATTCTCAAAATTAAAGGAGCAAACCAAAAGTGTACTTTAGCCGAAATAAAAAGACAAATGTGACATACTTTACAATATATTTGAATGAGGAAGCGTTCTAACCCCCTTAAAGAGAATACAAGATCAAATCTTAAGATGGGCACTTGCACACTAACACGAGAAGGTGCAGTCGCAAAAAGTTCACGAGGAAATTTGCTCTAATAAATATAGTTAAATTTCCATTGGCACCCATCACTGCAACATGCAATGCTAATAAAATATAAACCGTCTTGTCCTTGCATAAGTACTTTCTATACATTGTTTTCTGCATGATTCGACATGCCTAGCTTACAATCCAAACTCAAACCACTCTGTTCGGCATCATCTCTTTCCATTTTAGCCAAGTACTATCCCTACCAAAAGCAACAAGTATACATTTTATCCACAACTTTTCGCATCTGCATATTCATTTCTACCCCTTTGACATTTCACTTTCAACACTAGTCTTTTCCAAGAAGACACAAACCATATAACCTAGTGTACTTCCCGACGCTAACATCAATAAGGGGCCCAACCAAAAGGAAAAATAACCAAAATGAAATCAGATCACAAATTCTGCCTTAAATTAACTAATAAACCTTGCATTACTATTGAATTGCTCGTTGAAAGGAGCTCTGAGTTGCTTGGTTTTTCGCAGGACGGCTTAAAGGGCCAAGAGTGGAGGAATCCATGGTTGGTGCTGAAGGCACCGTCCTACCATTATGCAATTCTGTACAGTCATCTGCTGGAACCACCCAAGATAGAGGTAGAGGATTCGCTGCATGATACATGTATATGAATGTTACCATAATATCGCAACTGTAAATTCGCAGCATTAAAGATCATCTTTATATTCAGAAGTTTCAATTTTGCTACAAACAAATCTAAATTTGTCAATACCTATCTCAGCTTGAGCAGGTCCGTTGCCTACATTTGGATTAGTTATACGAGGGCGTTTCCTCACATAGTTCTCTTGCAGTGGCTTTGGTATTTGAAATGAAAATCGTGAAAGAGTTAATCCATCTCTTGCATACTCTGGATGTTGCAGCAAGTACCTGCAAAAGAAAAGGCAACGTGGACATCTCAAAAGAACATAAATGCCTTTGGATGTTAGCAAAGAATCAAAGAATGATACACTGGTTGTAGAAATATAGAAGAATAGAGGGATTGGGAATAAGAAATCAGAGGGTTTGAGAAGAGAAAGAGGAGGGGAGAGGAGAGAAAACACAGAATCACATCACTGTGCCTTTTCATTCATCTTGACATCATTCAACACACACTACAATTAGTCTAGGTAGTTCCTTATATAGGAGTAGCCTTAGACTTTATTCCCAACAAACATAACAGAATTACCTAACTATTTCCCTAACTAATTCTAACTAACTAACTACCCAATTTATTCACAGTTTACATATCAATACCCCTTTCCCAAAAACATCCTTGCCCTCAAGGACGTGAAACAACAAAAACACACCTAAAGAACAAAAATACAAAACTAAGAAATACAAATCTGAATCAATCAAAAATATCTCCTTTGGGAGCCAACTTCCCGACGACTTCACTCCATGATACTTTACGCGGCGCTTCAATCAACCTCTTGCCGGTCAGCCCCTACGGTCAGAACCTTTCATAAGTAGCCCTCTCCGGTAAGCCGTTTCTCAAAGAACACACCATTGATTTTCTTGGTTTCCTCCAACCGTTGTCCCATACCAACAAGAAGAGGAATCTCTTTTTTTTTTTCTTTGTTCCCTTCAGCTATTGTCCCATACCAACAATAAGAGAATTTTTTTTAAAAAAAAAAAACTTTTTTTTTTACACCAGACACCAAGAACGCGACTTCTCGTCATTTAGAATTAGTCGACGCAAAATGTACCCAGAATTCTGACGTAGCAGAATCAGACGACCCATAACCCTACAAAGCAGATCGACGGATTTCAGATGAAGAACTCAGAATTGAAGAACCACTTGTGATATGATTCCTGAAAGGAAAGGATGATGGATCAACTAGGAATGGAATTTCACACCAGAAATTCAGCCTCCAACACGTCCTGATAAGAACAGAACGTATCTCACGCTGTAGACCTCGGATTGGAGCGATTCCAAAACGAGGTGAAGGATGACTTTCTGAAACACGATTTTGGCTCAAGAATATCAGATTGCACAGGAGCATGCCAAGGACTGAGCAGCTCTGATACCACTGATACACAGGTTGTAGAAATATAGAAGAATAGAGGGATTGGGAATAAGAAATCAGAGGGTTTGAGAAGAGAAAGAGGAGGGGAGAGGAGAGGAGAGAAAACACAGAATCACATCACTGTTCCTTTTCATTCATCTTGAGTCTTGACATCATTCAACACACACTACAATTAGTCTAGGTAGTTCCTTATATAGGAGTAGCCTTAGACTTTATTCCCAACAAACATAACAGAATTACATAACTATTTCCCTAACTAATTGTAACTAACTAACTACCCAATTTATTCACAGTTTACATATCAAAGAATAATAAGTATTATGAATACATGAAAACAACAAAATTGGAATTAATTTTTTTGATCACACTGAAAAGAAAATAAGGTTGCTTGAGCATACTTCTGGATCTCCACAACTGAGCGAAGTCTCTTGCCTGATGGTGCTACGTAATATCTGAAATATTAAAAACAAAAATAATCACATATTGATCATTGAGGAACAAGAGTATCTGAAAGTTATGCTAAAGAAATAGTATGCATACAACATAACGAGTATATAAATACCAAACAAAAGTTGGCAACATATATATGTATGTATGTACGCCAAACAAAAAAAAAATTAATGATATATATGATGCAGGGTTCAGAACCATAGTTAGCATTGTTATGATCTTGAGCAAAATTTTGCGATTAATCACATCCATGCTTAATATTTTACAAACTTACACCCACAGTATACCCCTTAATCTCAAAACACCACATCTAGCATCATTTTCCTAACATCAAGTCAAAACTCTCAAACTGGTTTTAAAGCATTCCTGCTTCACCTCTTGACATAACATTACATAATACTACTAAAGCATCCAAGATCTAAAATAAAAAAATACAGATAACAAGGGACACATTGCAAATAACAGAACCATGTACATGACCTTCCTATATAAAAGAAAATTTTATAGTGCAAGTCAGATGAAAAGTACAGTAAAAAAGAATACGAGCATCACATAACAGCACACGCGATTTTCTGATAATTTTTTTTTTAAAAATGGCAAAGAACAGGTGCATGCATACATGTCTGCAAATTTGGTGCTTCCTTCTCCTCTGATCCTTAGTTGTCTTTGCCATCCAGGAGGAGGCCGTGCAATACTTGGCTTATCAATAGCCCAGAGCCTGCTGCCATCCTGAGAAATATCCTCTGGATCATCACAGGATATATTAGGTCGCCATTCACGGGCAGTTTCACAACTAAAAGGCCGCTCAAGAATATGTTCACGTATTTCTTCATATTTTTCCTGTGTTGATATCAACCTCCATTTAAAACAGTTTGCACATTGTACGGTGAAAGCCCCTACTGATGGCAGTTCCCTAGGAATTGAATTTTGAGGTTTGCTTGTTGGTAGTAATGGAGATTCATACTGAACAGGATTAGGGACAAGTTCAATTGCCCGAGAACCATTTGCCACAGAATCATAAAGGACTAATTGATTAGATGCATTTTCAATAGACAGATTATTTTCATTGTCTGGGTCATCGTCTGAAGATGATGATGATGATGATGATGAAGATGAAGAAATTTCTATAGGATCATGAGGGCTCCTATTTTCAACAAAGGAAAAACTTGAACCCGTCAAGTCCTTGGCTTCCTTGGGCACATGGGAAAATTTTTCACAGTTTGACCACATATAATTTCTGTGAGCACCTGCAATATTTATAAAATGAACCAAGGGCATTTTAAAAAAGGACATCTGCCAAGTGATAAGATTATGGACTGTTCAATTGGTATCACATTTCAAAAGACAACGCTTGAATATACTCCTTAGTCCTTACAACAGAGAACTCTCATTGTCAAGTTTCTACAGACAATTGCATTGATTTCCTTTATTATTAAGCATTTCTTTTTATAGAATTCACCCATTAATAAGGCACTTCACAAAATTTATAGTTCTGGCCAAAATATGAGGATGATATATAGGTTAGAACATGTAACAGAAAACACTTCTTTCAAACATAACAAAAGGGGAGCCTAACTATAAAACAAACTACTCTCTTATAAAAAAAAGGTCCCAAAATTGAAACACTGGTTAAGAATGTCAACTCCAACTCTGCTAACTGTATTACCAGCTAATTAGTTTATCTCGCAAAGGTGAAGGTTTATGGCATAACTATCATAGCTCAGCGAAAGAATATATAAAAGCATCACAAAGTAATTCACATTTGATTACTTTTAAGTTTCAACCCTCAAAGCAAGTTATTGCCCCCGGCTTCCACACCAGTCTTATGGGAAAATCTACAAAAGGGTAGAAAATAATGCTATAAAGGGATGGTGATCTATGATTAATTTCAAATGGGTTGTTCTATTATAATGCTTCTTGACAGATATACAGATATAAGCAATCTCCTGCCAAAGGACACCTCGTGGAAGAAGTGCCTTTCCATCCATGGAATAAATGGCATTCAGAGTGTTAGCAGCACTCTACAGGTAAAACAAGCCCAAGCAAAGGCTGAATTTATCCCCAAAAATAAATCTCAAGTATTATCACAGACCTAGTTGGTCTTGTTCTGTAAAATTATCAACACTGGATGTATGCATTTCCAATGAAATGTAAAGGGCAGCCCTTACCATAAGTAAAATTAATATGCCGAGAAGAACCTTTAAGAGTATAAAAAATAAAAGGTATATTAAATTCAGTTAGCAATTAAAACTATGCCGCATAATAAACAATCATACAACGTTTAGCAATTTAAGAGGTGTCACAAAGTTGTAGACAATCAGAAAATTATATATTGTACATAATTTGCAACACAACAAATTAATAAAGTTGAAAGCTGAGGTAAACAATACACTGGACAACACAACTGAGAAAAAGAAAGCTTCTTTCACCTCAAAATGAAAACAACATAGCTCAGAAATCAGATTAATCAAAGTTCACGAGGGAAAAAGGCAATATTTTCCCGTAACAAGGGTCCCACAGGAACTCTGCGAACAAAAATAGAGTGATCAAAGTTCAAGAACCAAAACGAATATACTTTAAGAACAAAAACCCAAAAGAAGCCTTTATTCTCAGTGTTCTCGTCAAGCTCGAGCACGTTGGAGTTAACAATAACGTACGAGCGGGAGAACTTACCAGATGCACCAGTTAATAAAATAGGGTAATTACTGAAAACCACCAGTACAATATATCAGGGAAAAGAAATTAACAAAAAATGTTCTTGCGGTTTTCGCTCGCGTCTATTTTTCCCAGGAAAAAAAAAAAAAAACCAGAGCTTAGTTTCGAAGAGAAAGGTTCGTGGTACCCATTCAGCTGGCCTCATGATCATCCCATTCCGCAACTTCGTTAAATACACTTCCACATTTATTGTGCACAGATATCAAATCAAATCGGTGATCCGAAACAGGAAAGTCGATCCAACGGGGGAAATGAATCATAAAAGCAAAAGAAAAATCATTAAGCACGCAGGGGCACTCAGATCTTACGCGGATTCCACGGAGAAAGACCACTGGGAATGAACAAAATGGATTGATAAAGTTTGAAAAAGCGACAAGTGAAGGACGTCGTTAGGTTGGGACTTCGGAACCTGTTATCATCGGCAGAGGAGAGAGGGAATTAGTAGGGTTGTACATATACCAGACCAGACCGGGAAGGTCATGAACCCGTGGTCTGGTCCGGTAGGGTGATCGGGCTGGACAAGCCAGCCCGAAGCCCGGTCCTACCCAGGAAGAAACCCGGTCTTTTCCGGGCTGGACAGACTGGGCCAGAATGGACCGAGTTAGTGGTCCAACTTCAAAGCTTCACCGTTCAACCGGCCTTATTGCCCTCACCCCTTGCAGATCGAAGAGGCGGGAGAGAAGAGAAAGAAGGAGAAGATGAAGAAGGTAGTGTGTCCGTGCAGCGGTATGAAGAAAAATGAAGAAGAAGAGACGCATGAGAGAGAGAGAGACGAGGATATGGATCTGCCTAAATGCTTCTTAGTTTACACAGAGGGCAGATCACCGTACCCACAGCCAGATCCAATCGAGAAAAGGAAAGGAAAGGTCACCCTCAACCCCCACAACCAGATTTGATTGAGAAGCAGGAGTGAACGGTCGGACACCAACCCCTACAACCAGATATGGAGTTCTCTCTGCCAACAGCGACCACATGCACGAGCAACACAAGGGGATGCCAACAACACACCACGATCTCGAACTAGGCTGAAGGAAAAACCCAGAAAAAGATCCACAAGTTTCAGGTTCCTCACAGTCGTGGGTTACCAAGGAGGCAGCCGACGACCACTCTTTGACGGCAATCGCAGTGGGCGACCGCCGAGAACGCGCACACAGATCGCACACTCACAGACCACCGAGAACGCGCACCAGATCTGCCTAAATGAGTAAATGCTAAATTATTGTAATCATTAACCAAAAGAAATGAAGGAAAAAAAAAAGAGAAATGGAGAAAAAGTCAAAAAGGTGAAAGAATAATAATTAAGGAGTGTCAGTGGGAGTATCACGAGGAAGCAGAATGACTGGGAAGATTTTTTTTTTTAATAGAAGGCTGAAATATATATATAATTTTAGCCGGGTAGGACCGGGCTAACTGGTCGTCTACCCTTACCCGGAACCCGGTCCTACCCGGTCCTCGGGTCTAACCCGGTCCTATCCAAAGCTGATCGGGCATTTTCATCTCCTTTTCGGGCTGGACCAGGTATAACCGGACCGGACCGGGTAGGACCGGATTCCGGGTATCTTGAACAGCCCTAGGAATTAGGAATGCAACCGATGTACAAGACGATTTGTGTATATCGAGATTCATTTATCAAGTAACCCCTGCCCATCCTGTCAGACAAGGTTATTAAAATCCGATCGCCGAGTAGTGAGTCAAGGGATCAATGATTCGATTAGTTAAATCGATAAGATTTCAAGTTATTAATATAAAATTATATAAAGAAAATAATTTTCTTTGATAATAAAAATATTTTATTAACTTACAAAAGTAATTATATATATATAATATTTATTTAATTCTCTTTTAACTTTTTAAAAGCACATCAAAATTATATCTTGCAAAAGATTTGGTGGTGTTTATAATTAATGGAAATTGTCCCCACAAAATTTTCAAAAAGATTGAAGAGACGTGTGGCAATCTCCTTTAGTGTAATGTTTGGGGGCTCCAAAGCCTCGATTTTGGTCGTCAAAGGTCTGTAAACACCCTTAATTTCTTTAAAAGCTATTCAGCTCAAAACCTAAGTTTTCCAAAATCTAATCTTTTTTTCCCACTTTTCACTTTTCCAAACTTTCTCTACAAAGTTGTGGGCCCTCTATAATTGGAGAAACCCCAAAATACCCTCATTATATGGAACTTTGTTAACCAAGAATCCCCTAAATACTGTTTGAATCTTGACGGCCGCCAATTTCTCGTGTCCATGGCCGAACATGGTGTTGGGATCCGTACATGTAGCGGATTAAGAAAATTTACGAATCCCATCTGAAGATCACTCAACAGCGTTTAAATTAAGGCTAAAGGAATCCGAATATTACCTATGCGTTAAACGGTATTTCGGTTTGAACTGGTGGGCTACCTCCTCGATTAGCAGAAGCCGACTCTATGAATCGCCTTCCTCTACCGGTATCCACACGAACAATCTCCGAACACGGCTACGGCAGCGTGCTAGCGCCTTTTTGAGTTGTGTGTCTCTCCCTATCGCTCTAGGGTTTTCTCGCGGCTTTCTAATATGCTTGACAAAAGTCCCGTAGTTTTTCTAAAACCCGATGAGTGTATTATATTCAAAATTAATCCTCATTAATTTTGAAATTTGAATTTTAAATCTGGATTAAAAATACATTAATTAAATCTATCTAATAGATCTAATCTAATTATTTATTTAATCCGAATCAAAAGCGTCGATTTAATTTATCTCTATAAATTAAATCAGAAATGATATCTATCCATTTAATTAAATCGAGATACTATATCTCAATTTAAATTAAATAGATATATTATATCTTTATTCGAAAATTAAATGAGATACAATATCTTTATTTGTTTTAGATATTTAATTTATTAAATAAATTAAATACAAAACAAAATTATATAATAATATTATAATCTCCATTAATAATATTAATATATATTAATTTCGAATTTAATATATATATACACACATATATATATCCTAAATTAAAACAGTATTCATTAAATTTTAAAAGTATCTAAGATTTAATGAATCTGGACACTTTTGCTCGTGTTGGGTTATTCTTGTGTGCGACCCTGCAGGCCCATATGAGATTGGCAGTGGGCCAATACTGTATCAGCCCACAAGTCGCAAGCGGCCTCTGGCAAGATATTGTGACTACCCAATTCACATGGGGATCGATGACACGATACAACCTATTGTACAAACATGTCACATCCCTTTTGTCACACGATAATTTGGTCAAGGATGAGGCATGGATAATGTCAACTTCCTGTTCTTGACCATTACTTTCTCGATTCTCGAGTAGTCTAATAAGTGAAATGGAAACTCATTTCCATCATAGTATGGCCATACATTTCTTAGACTCACTCATCGAGGGCCCAGTATTATCTCTCTACAAATGTGAGGGACAAATTTCATCTTGATCATTCACATTCCTCCGCATGAAAACCATTGATCCCGATCCCAGCCTTTATCATCACGCGGTCAAAGGTGACTTTTGACTAGGTCAAAGGTCAGTGACTCATCATGTAGGAATCCATGATGATCTCAAGTCATAAGGCGTTGTGACGCGGTTATACATGAGATAAGCTTATGACTTAATCCATATAGCTTTCTCATAGTGGGTCGGTCCAGCACCTTGTACTCTTACAAGTGCTCATGACTTTGATTCGTATCTCCATACCTCGTCAAAGTCATACTTGTCTTAACTCATCTTCGCTCCCGTGTAGATGACCGACCAAGGACATTTAGGATAATCTATAAGATATATCTAGAGATACAATTATCAATATAAACATGCAAATGAAATGACAATTTAAAAGAGAATACTTTAAATCACATAAATGTCTAAAGTACAATGACTTGCCCATATGGCATAATTTCCAACACATGGTGGTGGTTCTACTGTGACTGGTCAGCCTCACTACAGCCGTTGCCACCATGGCGTGCAAGCCGGCAAAGAACCTCAATGGCGTGCTTATTCTGCTGGTCCTCTCGTTTCTCGTAGAATGATTGAAGCCAAGCGCCTCTGCGCAGTGAAAGATGATTGGGTGGTGGTGCCGCCGACCGCACCGCCTCGTTTTCAAGGTGCCACGGTGGTCGGGGTTTGAATTCTATTTTTTGTCTTTGTCTTTCTTCATCCTAAACAACCCCTACAACCCACCTTGTCGCTCTTCCCATTTTCCTAGAAGAGAAGAAACTTGAAGCCAAGATTAAGAACAAAAGCAAAAAAACAAAAGGTCTAAAACTGTTAAAGAGATTTGCAAACAAAAGTTGAGGTTGTTGGAGCTTCAAGGTCACAGCTTTGGCGTATTTCCCATTTTTGAAGAAAATGTTGAACTAGAGCATAGTTACATAAAAGTAAGAACTCTCTTGACACACATGGGCGAGATGCAAGGTGAAGAAATTTGAAAGTTTTATTTTACAATTTTTTTGTACAATTTATTAATACATATATGTTTTGATCTAATTTTTATTATGTTACATAATTAACTAGTGGTAGAAATTTATTTTTTCTAACAATTTTATGTTATTTTATGTATTTATTATGAAATATAATGTTTATAATATTTAAAATACAACCTTACCGTTTAAATGCAATTATATAAAAAGCTAATGTCTTTTTTAGTAAATTTGGCCCTCTAGAAGCTATTTTGATAAAAACATCAAAACTGTTGGGATCCGTACACGCTTTGTAGAAGGAATTCATACATTAAAATTTTATGAATCCTATGAGAGGATCTATCAACGGCGTTTAAATCAGATTAGTCAGAACCTACCTTTTGTATTTGTGTGTGTCTTGTTCGATATGATCAACAAGAGCCGACTCAAAGAAATCCACTTCCTCTACTAGTATCCACACCGAACGACTCCAACACCGACGGCAGCATACTAGCGCCTTCAACATCTTACATCTCTTTTCTTTCTCTAGGGTTTTCTTTCGCGGCTCGTCACTTATTTTCATACGACTAGATCATTGTCTTATAGGGTTTCTAAAACCCAAAAGGGCCGTATTAAAATATTCAAAATTAATCTTGAAATTTGAATTTGGATTTAAAATAATATTAATTAAATCTGTTCAACAGATCTAATCTAATCTATTTATTTAATTCGAATTAAAAGTCTACTGCTCTGATACCATATAGGCGAACAGCCAGGTCATATGCTCAAATATAGAGAAGATATGGGTATGACGATACTATAACCAACCATCAAGCTTCAGGGGTTGACCAAACATGATCCAAGTCATGGAAGGATACCTGTCCTCTTTTATACAGGAATACTTTTACAGAGAGTAAACAGTCTCTCAGACCTTCCTCCTTCGAGACCACATTCAAGACAAACCTTCCTTCGTTTCCCTACGGAGGCGTAATCTAAAACTTGATTTTATGGCTCTTATATGATCATAACCAAACCTTAGCCTTATTTGAGCAAATAACCATGTGTGTCTTACAGGACCATAACTAATAAATTGCTAATAATATTACTCCCTAATTTGATCCCCTTAGAAAGTTAAAAACTCATACCTTAAACTTGTTCCACAGATATCTGAAGTATGCTTCAAAGAAGGAAATGATTAAAATGCTGGAATTTTATTTCTCAAGACAAGTGTGTGTACAAGAGAGCAAAGTAGTAATATGAGTGATGTTTCGAACTCTGTGTGTGTTACAATGGAGGTTTACATGGCCTTTTATAGACATCGGCATACCAACCGCTTCCTATTCTAAACTGATACAAGACACGTAAGAGAATATTTTACAAAACATAATAATAACTCCTAAGACATAAAGTTTGAAAAGCTAAGACATAAAGTTGAAAACCTATAACATGCCTAAGGCATAAAGTTGGTAACATGCATCCGTATCATGCAATTTTGCAAAAGCAAGATACTATTTACTATTTTGTCTTTTTGTGCCTTTTTTTTTTTTTTTTACAATTTTGTACATTGTCGGCAAAACTTCCAGCGAACACGTTGCATCTTCATTTTTGCATTCCTTTTGCTTTTTTAGACTCAGACTAGCCTGTCAGCACTTTGTCGGTGTCGGCAAGCTCTTTCCTTGTCGTCTTCCATTTGTCTTCGAATCTTCAAAGGACATTGAGATCTACTTCCGGATCTTCAATATCTTGCATGGCTCTTTCTCTTTCTTCACAAAACTTACACCTGTGATTAGAGTACTCTGCCAAGAGATTACATATCTTCTTCTTTGTCTTCTCTGAGTTTTCCATTTTGTTGTTCCTCAGCCGGTCATACCATTGTATGAATAAAGGCTGGTCATGTGAAGTCTTTCCAAGTGCTACAATTATTGTTGTTAAACCGCAATAATATACCCATTGCTTTTCAGTGTTAATGGCTCTGGTCATTTCTTGAAAAATAATATGATAATTCTGAGATCTAATATTAGACATCTTGTTCTGAAATTCCTCATCGTCTTCAAGGTCTTCTTTTATCTCTGCATCCGTCTCTATAGGTTTCTTTGTCGTTCTAAACTTGATTAAAGTAATTGGAGGATAAAACTTCTCTGGTGTAATTTCTGGAACTGTGGAATAAAATCTGATGTATACACTGTGTTGTGTTACAACTCCAACATATATCTTAGTTACTTCTTGCAAGGCTGGTGGCAATTCTTTAACTTCTGGAGGATCAAGATTATTGGGCAAATAAATAGCATGTAACATTCCATATTGGTATAAGATTCTTATCGTCGGTGAAGTTCCTGGGTAGGCTACAACTTCATTAAAAGCAAAATGAGAGGCATATTTAACATGTGGATCTGAAATTTCCATTCTTCCAGTTTTTCGACAAGTTTTTTGAAAAATTGATATTTAGGGTAATTATCAAATGAATCGATTCGGTAGTTCTAGGTTGTGAAGTTGAGGCTTCTATGACTTTGCTTTTTCTTTCCTTCGGGCTTCCTCTTGCATTTGGGTTTTAATAATTTCATTAAAAGGGGTTATAGTTTGAAATGTTTGGGTTGGTGTTTGGGCTTCTTGGGCAGTAGGCCCACTAACATTTTCTTGGGTTTCTTGGGTAGATGACCCGCTAACATTTTCTTGGGTTTGGGTGGATGACCCAATTTAAGTGTATGACTCATTTAAAGAACTTAATTGTATTTCAGTTTGTTTTGCTGAATCAACAATTCTTACATTTCTTTTCATTTGTTCTTCCACTTTCTCTACTCATTTGAGCAAAGTTTCCACTTCTTGATTTAAATGTGCAATATTGCTTACAAGACCTTGTATGGTCGAATCGCACTGATCAAGCTTTACTGACTAACATTCATTTTTAGAATGTTTAAATTTGCTAAAGTTGTCTGGCACCCATTGCAAGTTTGATTAGAATTCATTCCTGAACTGGATCCTGCATTAGATTCTATCTGCTCATAAAATCTGAAATAAGATTATTCTTTCCTGGCACATATTCAATAACATAATCATAATAAGCCAAATCTCCTTGCCATTTAAATAACATTTTATTAGCCAATTTTTCTGTTTTTATTCCTTTATCAAGCCAAGATTTTACTTGTGTATTATCAGTCCTAATAATAAATTGTGTATTCACTATAAATAATTCAAATTTTTCTACTTCTTTTACTATTGCTAGTAATTCTTTCCAATTTGAATGATATTTCCATTGTGTTTCTAAGAATTTTCCACTCGCATATCTAGTTATAATTTCTTCTCCTTTTTCATTTTCATGATATAATGCTACTCCCCAATACTGATCAGAGGCATCAGTATAAATTATCCATTTTACATTTCTTTGTAAAGGTATCCTTAATTTTGGTAATTTTTGACAAATTTTCTTTAATTGTTCAATTATTTTAATTGTCTCATTATTCCATTTCCATTCAGTTTTTTCTCCTGCTAATTTAGAAATTTTTTATGTTAATTTTGCTAAATTAGGAACATAATTTCTTACTTGATTTATCAATCCTAAAAATGCTTGTAAATCTTTTTTATTTGTTATTCTACCAAATTCTAAAACTTTTTTACTAATATGATCTATTCCATTTGTGGTAATTATTTGGCCTAAAAAAGGTATTTCTTGTTTTCTTAATATAGATTTCTTAGGTGATATATTTAAACCTTTTTCTTCAATCAAATCTACAAACTTATTTAAATGTTTTTCATGTTCTTCCTCATTATCTGAAAATATTAATATGTCATCTATATATATTACAAAGAAAATCTCTTATAGGTAATAACAAGTTTTGATACAAATTCTTGAAATATACTTGGGACTATTATGATATCCCATAGGTAACACATTCCATTCATACAAACCTTCGGAAGTACTTGAAAGTTGTATATTTCTTACTATCTTCTTCCAATTTTACTTGAAAAAATCCTGATTTACAATCAAATTTACTAAATATTTTTTTCCTCTTATAAGGTTAAATAATAATTCCATTTTTGGTATTGGATATCTATTCCTAATAGCCATACTATTCAACTTGTTATAATTTATTATCATTCTACTTTTTCCTCTTCTTTCTTCACTAAGTTTTCTAACAATCATTGCTGGTGATGAATATTCCGATCTACTTTCTCTAATTAAATCATATTTTTTCATTTCATTTATATGCATTACAAATTCTTCTTTATCCTCAGCTGTCCAAGGATAAGGTTTACTATTTATCTCTTTACTATAATCTTTCAGTTCTATTTTTGCCATTGGCTTAGATTTTTCCCAATGAATTAAGGGATTTTCACTAAAATTTTCTAATATTCTTTGTTCTATAGATTTTTCTTCTCTAATAGTTAATGTTGCTAACATATGCTCTATTTTTACTTGGTTCATTATTTTGTAAAAATTGTACTTCTTCTTTATGTTTTTTCTTTTGGAATTTTTCATCTTTTCTTTTATATGGGCTTGTTATTCTAACTCCTATAGCTTGGTGTTTACGGGGTGTTGTTAGTACTAAAGCTTTTTCTATGAAAGTAAAATGATGATATTTTTCTAAAAAGTCCAATCCTAATATTATATCACATTGAGGTTCATTATATTGATTTAATTCTTGAATTTTTAATTCATAATTTCCTATCTGTACCATTACATTTTTTGCTTCTAATTCTAACATATGTATTTCTCTTCCTACTGATTCCATTCTAATAATTCTACTTTTTCTTTTCCACATTTCTGGCAGTAACACATTATATTTTGCTACTGTTAGATTTGCTCTTGTATCTACTAAAGCATGATATTTTCTAGCTCTGTATTTCTCATAATTTAATTTTATCAATATATAATATAATGGTCTTTCACTCATATTCTAGATAATATTTCCAATCTCTTTTTAAAGGTTTTTCTAGCCATATCTCTTTCACTTATTCTTCTTCTAAAAATATCTATGACTGGATGTCCTGGACGTCTAATGTTTATTCTTTCTATTATATTACTTTGTTCTTTGTTTGCTTTATTTACTTTCTGAATTAAAAATCTCATCATTGTTTTATCCGTTTCTAAGACTTTAATTATATCATTATTACACTTATAAAATATTTGCCAATCTATTATTTGATTTGGTGATCTTCCAACCATTCTTCTTTCTTGTTTAATACTCGTAATTTTCTTCATATCTTGTTTATCAAATAGATTTCCTATTAAACTCTAGATAACAATTCCAATCTTCTTTTAAATACATTCATTGCTAAAATTCTTTGTTGCCAAAATTCATAAGCTTCTATTATTTCTTCTCTTGCTTGGTTTGCTATTATTGGATTATTAGATTTTATTGCTTCCTTGTATCTATTATCAGCTTCTAATACTCTTTTATATTCTAGTCTATCAACATCTCTTATAATTTTCATCATTAATCTGTAGAGACTTTTATCTGCTTTGTTGGTACTTTTGTTTTATAGTTTCTTGCGATATGTAAGTGTTGGGTTTTGATTCATATTCTAGAGAGCAATTCCAATTTTTCTTTCAAGTGTAATTTTATAGTTTTGCATGAACTCAATCTCCTCATATTTTGATTAAAATACATTGGATGATTTATAAAATTTTCAGTTGTTAATCTTGACTTATATAATGTGATTTTTGATTTCAACTTTTTTTATCAATATTCTTATTAAATTTACATCTCATCCGGTACTAATGTAGTTTCATCTATTTCTCTTTCTATGTCTTGTCTTCTATATATAAATACTATTTTATTTCTATTTTCATCCCATTCAAGAGTTATGTCTTCGAAAATCATGATAATTTTGGTATTATAATTGTTTGATGATTTAAGTTAATCATTATTCTTGTATCTTGGATTCTATATGGTTTTACTAATTCTAAAAAGTCTTTTCCTAATATTATCTTATAATTAAATCCTAAATTTTCTTTTACTAACAGGTTTAAATTAATTGTATCTCTATTATTAAATCTTAATACAACATTAGATTTTGTTTGGTTTCCTTCTAATATTAGATTATCTTCTCGTAAATCCTATGTCTATTTCACTTTGTCCTACATGTTCGTTTACTTTTCCTATAATTTCTTTCCATGATGTATCTGATTTTACTTCTAATTTTATATAATTTTCATCTTGGGGTCTAATTTCTCTTAAACTTGAACTTATTGGTCTTTCTGCTAATAAATTTCTTTGGTTAAAATTATCCATAACTTCTTGTGATGTATCTATTGTTCTAAGACTTAAAGTTCTATTAATTCTACTGGATGATGGTCTATTATATTCTAAATTTCTTCTTGGATTTATATTTATGTTTAATGTTGGATTTTCTCGATGTATTTATTCTTAAAGATCTTTGTCCTAAAGTATTATTAGTTATCATTTTTCTTGGAATATTTTCATAATAATCTCTAGTATTATCTAATTCTAGTTTTAACATTTCGTATAGTAATTTGTTTTGGATCAGTTCTAATTTCTTTTATTACGGGCATAAAATATTTATCTATTGTGATTTTTCCTTTATTTTTATTATAAATTTTATGTTCATTTGTAAATACTAATCCTATCATTGTTGTTATACTTATGCTTCTAGATCCTGGTTGCAATCTTGCATTGTGTAAATTATGATATAATAAGATTGATTTATCCATGTTTTCTTCCGCTCTACTAATTGCAAAATTTGTATTTAATGTGAATTTTAATTTTTGATATATTAAATTTCCTGATATCATTCCTAAAATACTTGTCTTCAACATTACTTATTATTCATCCATCTCGTTATTAATAATTCTAATGGTGAATCTATTCCACTTTGAAAATAAGCTTTTACCATAACTTGCACTCCTGCAATATATATTTCTGATATTTCATCTTTAAAAGGTATTTTTGAGATTTCATGTTCTATTAAAGCTTTGCTTATTAAAGGTATTCTTAATACTCCTTCTATTAATGTTGATGCTATCATATATTTCTTTTCGATACTACACATTGAGATTTTTCTTTTCTCTTATTTTTTTTTTAATATTTTACTTACTTTGTCTAAGAATTTTTCATCTTTTATGTTACTAACTGTCATATCTAAATGTTTTTCTTTAATTTTATCATATTGTTCTTTGTTAAATGTTATTCTTTTTTCTCTTGAACTTTCTTCAAATTTTTATATATTCTTCATATTCTTGAAACTCTTGATTATTCATGATTTCATTGTTTTCTACTTCTTCTGCATTCATCATGTTTATATAAGTTTTACTCGATCTATATATTCTTTTTCTATGTCTTCTTCATCTTCTCGAGCTTTCTAATGCTTCTTCCATTTCATTTGATTCTTCTTTTTCATATTCATAAGTTAATTTGTATATTTCTAATTCATTTTCTATGGGTTCTTCAAATTCCATTAAATCTATGTCTAAGGGTTCTAATTCTAATTCTTCACTTTTTCTAAAATATTCATTTTCTTTTTAGATTTCGGTTTATCACAATTTGTTGCTATATGTCCTAAATCTCCGCAATTATAACATCTACATTTATATGGTTTCTTACTTTTATTATTCTTACTATTTTTTCTTCTTTTGAAATATCTTTGTGGTTTAAATTTTCTTTTATTCTTAGGATTATACTTTCTAAAAAACTTCTTTTTGGGTATTTCTTAAATTTATATACTTTTCTTTTCTTCCTATTTTTCGCTAACCATTTATGTTGATTACATCCCCATTTATGTGGTTTTTCTCATTCTGAACAATTTACCATTAATTTATTTAATTTATATTATTTAATATTTCTCCATGCTTATTTACATCTTTCGATAAGTATTTCTTAAATATTCTTCTCTTCTTCCCATTGTATCTATTACTCTTACAAAGTTTGGATCATCTTCACTTTCCATGTGTTGTGTATATTCTTCCACTAAATTTTTTGAAATTAATCTAGGTAATTTTCTATAAAACATGTCTAAGTAAAATTTTTGTTTTTCAGCTTCTACTATTCTTGCTGCATAATAATATTTTTTATATTCACAAATGTATTGATTTATATGTGTTGGTTCTAAACTACAAATTTCCATTTCGTACATATATCTTATAGCTCTTAAAACTTGTGTATATTCTATGCTTGCTACATTTATTCCTACAAATTCATTTTTTAAGACATTTTCATATTTTCCTAATATGGCCGCATATAAGACTTCTCTTCTTTCATAAGCCATTTCATCTAATCTTCTAACTTCCATTCCAAATTCCATTGTTCTTCCTTCCCACCATTGTAAAACATTCCCTACAAAACTTGCTTCTATTATCATGTTTACAGCATCTAGTTCTATTCTTTTATTAATGCTATTAATTGAGATTTTCTCCATTCTTCTATTCTCCTTTCATTATCTAAATTACAGTCTAAATCTAACCATATTCCAGAATTTGGAATTTGTCTAGTTTCATATTGTTCTAGTGGAGGGGGTATAAATTCTTTTCCAATTGTTTTAGGTTTTTTATAACAAATGTCAAAAGCTTCTTTTGAAATCTTACTTAAATCTTCTCTTACTAATTGTCTTTGTATTCTCATTTGTCGTTCTCTTGCTCTTCTTTGTATTTCAGGTGGATCTATGTGAGTTCTAGATGATGATGTTTCTTGTTCTTGTTGTGGTTGTTGTTGTTGTTGTTCTACTCCTGATTGGGCTGACTACATATTAATTTGATTTTCATCTATTATTCTTAAATTTTGTAATTCTTGGCTTATTTCATCTAAATTTGTTTCTTCTTGACTCATAAATCTTTCTATTTCATCTTCTGATTCTGAATCTGAGTTTTCATTTCTACTTTTCATCATGTTTAATTTTCTAGTTTCAGCATTATTAAATATACTTAATAATTCTCCAAATGTATCTCTTGTTTCAACTCTTCTTAACAACTTATTTCTTTCTTCGGCATTTTCTAATACTTGCTCATTTTTATATTCCATTCTATATTTGGTTTCTTTTCCTTTATTTTTATAAAATTGTTTTAATTTTCTTAATCCATCTACTATATCTATTTTATTTTTGTTAACAGTTTCATATATTCTAAATAAGTTATTATTAATTACATTTTGACCTTTCTTAATTTCCTCTATTATAATTCTAGTTTGTTCTACATTGACATTTAAATTTTGATTTTTTATATTTAATACGCTTGTATCTGAATTTTCCTATTCGTATAAAGATCTCATCATATTTATTTGAGGATTATTATTTATTGGTTCTAATTTTTCAAATATTCCTAAAGCCTTTTTTATTCATTTAATATCATTTTTCACTTCCTTTAAATCTTTTGTATTTTGCCTAATTTCTCTTTTAATTTCATATATTTTTTGTTCTAATGGTTTTGCCAATTCTCTTAATCTGTCTTTTTTATTTTTAATATCTTTTTTTTTCTAAAATTTCTCTAGTTTCTTTTGGTAATTGTTTTCTGATTTCTTCTAAATTAAATATTTGTAATAAATCTTCTATATTTAGATTTATATAACTTCCTAATTGTTTCATTAAATACATATTATTCCAATTCATCTGATTACATGTATATTCTCCTTGACCTCCTAATATAAAAGGGGTAAAATTACAAGTTTCTATTTCTTTTTCTTGCAATAAATAAGAACTATCAGGTAACTTTTCATATTCTATTTCATACATCCTAGGTTCCAACTTTTTAATTATATTCATAATTAAAGCTAAATATTACAACTATGGCTTGTATAAATATTATAACAAACAATAAGATTTCTATTAAACAAATACTAAACACACAATAAGATTTCTATTAACAAACTCTAAAACACTGAGAAAGAGAAATCTTCAATTAACAATTCAAAATGCAATATAATGAACAGAATAAGGTAAACTTTAACAATATCAGTAGAAAAGGGATCAAACTTCGGTTTCATATTATCATTAATCCATCAGCTCTGAGATATGATATCTATCTATTTAATTAAATCTGAGATACTATATCTCATTCAAATTAAATCTAAGATACAATATCTCTAAAATTTCTATTTGTTTTAGTTATTTAATTTATCAAATAAATTAAATACTACATAATAATATTATTATCTATATAAATAATAGTATTATTATTTTTGAATTAATATTATATATATATATATATCCATCCTAGATTAAATGTGTTAGTTCTCTATATGTTTTGATGATAACGACAATTGTAAACACAATGTGAAGTTTGTCTTTGGTAAGTTGAAAAACTTATCGTCAAAGGCAAATTCGAAGTTTTAGTTTCAAAACTCAAGTTTTGACTTAACAGAGAGTAGCTCAATTCTTAATGAACTAAACAAAACTCCGCCATTGAAAACTCCAGTTTTGGTCTTACGAGAGCACTCTAAGTTTTTCACATATACGAAACTCCAGTTTTCATCACACTGAGACTCCTCAATATTTTCTGGAAAAGACAAAACTCCAGTTTCCATTTAGAAACTCGAGTTTTGGTCATACCGAGAGTCTCCAACATTTTGAGCTTATGGAAATTGCAGTTTTGATATGGAAACTCCGAGTTTTCAGTTTGCCATGAGTTTTCCTAAGTTTTGAGAAAACTCGAGTTTTGGTTTGGAAACTCGAGTTTCGACTTGGCAGAGAGCTTTCAAGTTTTACTCGCTTTTTGAAACCGCCAGATTTTCATGGAAAACTCCAGTTTTGACTTGACATAGTTTTCTCAAAGTTTTCACACTTAAATGAAAACTCAATTTCATTTTGGAAACTCGAGTTTTGGGCAAGCCGAAAGCTTTGCTCTTTTTCAATGTTTTGAAACCTCCAGTTTTGAAGTTTTGGACTAAAATTGATTTAACATGTCGAGAGTCCAAAACTCGAGTTTGGAGATGGAAACTCGAGTTTTGAGTTGTCCTCAAAAATACGTTCCAAAGCTCAAATTGTGACATTCCTCTCTCGATGAAGGAAACTTGAGTTTTGATTTTAGTTTTGCTATTAGTGCACAATGACAAACTCCAATTTTGGTGAACAAATTTGTGTTGCAAAGTTTGAAATTCAAATCTGACGAATTTGTGAAACCTTCTTGTTTGATCTTAATACTTCCTATTATCATTCACTAATATTCCTAGCTATGTTTAACCACTTTGTTAGTGAGTTTCAGATGATTTAGAGGATATTAAATGAAGGTTAAAAGCAAAAGCAAAAAGTGACGTCAACACATTAAATGCAAAGTCCAAAAATCTTGCATCCTTTTGGACAATCATTCTGCACATGTTACCAAAGGATTAATGTTTGCTTTCGACATCCAGTAGCTGCTCTTCCAACGGATTAATATTCAAGAAGTCAACCATAAACTTTTGTGCAACTGGATTAAGCAAAGAGTAGAGAGAGAAGAAGACTTATCCTAATCCTTCCTGAATGTCTCCAACGGTTACATTAGGGATTTCAACAGTCATTTAATGCTTTCTTGATATAAATAGAGCTGCATTCAAGTCTTCTTAACAACTAATACGCTAAAAACGAATTGCTTTCCACATCCAGTAGCTGCTCTTAAATGGTTTATTCAAGAGGAAGTTTATGTTGAACAACCTCCTGGTTTTCAATATGATCATCATCCAGATCATGTTTATCGCCTCAAGAAAGCCCTTTATGGCCTTAAGCAAGCTCCTAGAGCTTGGTATGAGCGATTAAGCAAATTCCTTCTAGATCAAGGATTTATATTAGAGGAGAAACAGATACAACTCTCTTCATAAAGAGTAACAAGCTTAGTGAAATTTTAATTGTACAAATATATGTTGATGACATTATATTTGGTGCTTCTAATGATGCTTTGTGTGAAGAGTTTGCTAAGAATATGTGATATGATTCCCGAAAGAAAAGGATGATTGGATTAACTAGGAATGAAATTTCGCACCAGAAATTCAGCCTCCAGCACGTCCTGATAAGAGTGGAACGTATCTCACGCTACAGACCTCGATTCGATCGCTTCCAAAACGAGATGAAAGATGGCTTTCTGAAACACGATTTTGACTCAAGAAACACCGAAAAAGGATCGGGAAACTGGAGATACGAAAACAAGAAATTTAGAACGAAAACTGAAGTTTATGGATTATAGGTAGGCGCCACAATTCCAAAGAATTGATAAGCCCAAGAACCCACAAGGATTGATGCCCTTGATAAGTTCAGAGATTCTCAAAAGAACCTTAGAGAAGCTTGTCTCTCACCAAAAAGGTTAACTCTGAATTCAAATCTGCCGTCCCAAAAGCTATGGTGTTCCCTTATATAGTGGACAACATCCATATTAAGTTTAACCTAAATATGCTTACACACAAAGCCCAATAAGCCAGCCCAATAAGCCTTATTACAAAAGTTTAACTAAATGTAAGAAAGATAAAACTAAGTAGAATTTGGGCCAAGTAAATTGAAGCCTTCATGCATATCCATTTAGGCTTATTTTCAAGGTCTTGAATATGAATTAAGTGTATCATTCCGGCCTCTTCTTCCTTTAGACTTAGGCTTGTCTCAAGTAAGGTGGTCACCAGGAGATTTAGGGCCTCTTTAGCCTTTTTAGCTTTTGCTCGTCATTGGGCCTCCAAGACATTGTATGTCCTCCAAGTTTGTTGCCTTGGTCGTGCCGCCTCCTATCTCCTCATCAATATGCAGGCAGAGTTTGAGATGTCCATGATGGGAGAACTCAACTATTTCCTTGGTCTGCAAATCAAAAGAAGGAAGGATGAAATATTCATATCTTAGACCAAGTATCTCAATGATCTGCTGAAGAAGTTTGAGATGGATCAATGCAATGGAGCTGACACCCCAATGAGTTCTACTGCTTTTATTGGATGCTGATGAAAAGGGCATCCGACTTATAAAATTGTTCCCATCGGGATCCAACGTACAAATCAAGGTTTGTTAGAAAAACCGTACCTATGCATGGGGTTGAGCGTTCCGTTCAATTCAGTCTGGTGCGCATCTTCTGCTTCGTGCGTCTCCACCGTTGTACGTCTTGAACGTGGTGCCATCTCGTTCGATCAAACAGGAGCAGAAATCTCCTCCCTCTACCGGTATCCACACAAACAACACGGGCGGTAGCGTGCTAGCGCCTTCAAACCTTGTGTCTCTCTTTTCCTCTCTAGAGTTTCTTGCGGCTTCTCTAATTCATCCGTCTCTCTAATACGACTAGATCAATATCTATTTTATAGAGTTTCTAAAACCCTAATGAGTCGTATTAAAATATTCAAAATTAATCTAATTAATCTTGAATTCGAATCTGAATTAAATCAATACATTAATTAAAATCTGTCCAACAGATCTAATCAAATATATTTATTTAATTCGAATTATGAGCCTACAGATTTAATTGATCTTCATGAATTAAATCTGAGATATGATATCTTTCTATTTAATTAAATCTGAGATACCATATCTCAATTCAATTAAATCTGAGATACTATATCTTTATTCAAAAATTAAATCTGAGATACAATATCTCAATTTATTATAGTTATTTAATTTATCAAATAAATTAAATACTATTCATAATAATATTATTATCTATAAATAATATCATTATTATTTTTGAATTTATATTATATTATAATATAATATGATATATATATATATATATATCAACCCTAGTTCAACGTATTCATTAAATCTTATCAAGGGCATCAATCCTTGTGGCGTTCTTGGGCTTATCAATTCTTTGGAATTGTGGCGTCTACCCGATTTTCGTTCGAAATTTCTTGGTTTTGTATCTCTGTATTCCCTTATCCTTTTTTGGTGTTTCTTGAGCCAAAATCGTGATTCAGAAAGCGAACTTTCACCTCGTTTTGGAACAACCCAATTCCGAGGTCTGTAGCATGAGATACGTTCGATTCTTCTCAGACACATTACAGGCTGAATTTCCAGCGCGAAATTCCATTCCTACTTGATCCAATCATCCTTTCCTTTCGGGGAACATATCATCTGGTATCAAAGCGAAGGTTCTAGGATTGGAATTAGGTTATCTATTCTCCATTGTTTACATCCAATCTGGTCACACATTTGGTAACCCTAGTCCCTAAATTTGTGTTTTTGATTTTTGAATTGTGCAATTTTGTTTTAGCCATTGTTGTTTGTTCCTAATTTGTTCTTTCAATCTTCTGGTTGTTTTTCTTTCAATTTCTTGTTCAGTTCACATATTTCTGCACTTGGTTCTTGGTGTTCATCCCTTGTTCATCATTGTTCTTGAATTGCAATCCTTTCAATTCATGTTTCTTGAGTAGTGTGTTGTTAGTGTGTTAAGTAATAGCTCATTTTGTGGGGAATTCTATCTAATTTAGTTCTGAATTAGTACAATTTCAAAGTTAGATTCTAAAATCATAAATTCCTTTTGTTGAAGAATCAGGTGTTATAAAAAAAAAAGAGCAAAAAAAAGGAAAAAAAAAAAAAAAAATACTATAGACCTTGCTATTCAATTACACACACTACTACTTGTGAATCAAGTCCAAAGTGTCTTCCTTGAATAATTCCTCCAAATTGTTTTGGGTTTTCTTTGTCTTGTCTTTTTTGACATCTCTTCCAATTTGTATTGAGTCCACCAATTCTAGAGTTTGGGATTGTACTCTTGAGTGTTCTTGGAGATTCTGTTAAGAACTTAAAGAGAGCAATTGAGTGGTAAAAGGCAAGAGAGCACACTACACAAAAGCCTTATAGAGAGCAACAAACACGAGTGATACATTTTTAAGAATGTAAACACGTGAGCGAGTGGTGAGGTCCTATTACTTTTGTTCTTTTCCTTGAATTATGGCAGGTACAGGTGGTGAAGGTGTTCCTCCTCCTATAGGAGATAACAGATTGTTAATTGAAGCCATTACAACTCAAATGCAAAGGATGATGAGGGAACACACATAGGAGTTATATGAGAGAATTGAGAGAATAGAAAATCAGGGGAATCATGATGAAGATAGACGAGAGGGAGGGATGAAAGAAGGAGAAGAAGAGATAATGAGAATGATGCTAGAGAGGATAGAATTAAGGGAGTGAAGCTTAATATACCATCTTTTAAAGGAAAAAGTGATCCGGAGGCCTATTTAGAGTGGGAAATGAAGATTGAGCACTTATTTGCATGTCACAATTATATTGAAGAGAAGAAAATGAAGGTGGCAGCCATGGAGTTTAGTGATTATGCTCTCATTTGGTGGCACCAATTACAAAAGGAGAGGGTGAGATATGAAGAACCATTGGTGGATAGTTGGGTGGAGATGAAAAGGCTAATGAGAAGAAGATTTGTTCCTTCCCATTATCATAGAGACCTTCACAATAAACTTCAAAGACTCACACAAGGTAACAAGAGTGTAGATGAGTATTATAAAGAGATGGAGGTGTCCTTGATTAGAGCAAATATTAGTGAAGAACGGCAGGCTACTATGACATGTTTCTTGTATGGGCTGAATAGTGATATAAGGGATGTTGTGGAGTTGCAAAATTATGTGGAGTTGGAGGATTTAGTGCAACAAGCTAGTAAGGTAGAACAACAACTCAAGAGAAAGGGTGTCATGAGGAAAAACTCTTCGAATTTTAATTCTTCAAGCTGGAAGGATAGAAATAAGAAGGAGGAGGTACTTCATCAAGCAATCCCACTGCTACACCTCAAAGGACTCAAACTAAATCCAATGAGATCCCTAAAAAGACAAGGAGTAGTGAAATAAAATGCTTCAAGTGTTTGGAGAGAGGTCACATAGCTTCGAGAATGTCCAACTAAGAAGACTATGTTACTTAAAGAGGATGGAGAGCTTACTAGTGAGTCTTCTTCAGATTCTTCCTCACATGATGATGAAGATGAGTATATTGAAGAAATAATTCCAGAAGGAGTTTTGTTTATGGTAAGAAGGATGTTGGGTAGCCAAGCAAAAGACATGGATGATAGTCAAAGACAGAACATCTTTCATACTAGATGCCTTATCCAAGGGAAGGTATGTTCTTTAATTATTGATGGAGGGAGTTGTACCAATGTTGCAAGTGCTAGAATGGTGTCTAAATTGGGCATGGAAACCAAACCTCACCCGATGCCATACAAGCTTCAATGGCTTAGTGAGGATGGTGAAGTGACCGTAAGCAAACAAGTGGAGGTGAACTTCTCCATAGGAAAGTATGATGATACAGTTTTATGTGATGTGGTACCAATGGAGGCTTGTCATTTGCTTCTTGGGAGACCTTGGCAATATGATAAGAAAGTTATACATGATGGTTACACCAACAAGTTCTCTTTTGTACATAAAGAATGCAAGACTATTCTTGCACCTTTGACACCAAGAGAAGTTAGTGAGGATCATTTAAAAATGAGAAAAAAAAGCAAGAGCGAAAAGAGAGTGGAAGAGAGCAAGAAAAAAAAAGAGAAAAAGAGAGAAAAGCACCAAACTTGTTTATAAAAGAAAAAGAGGTGAAAAAGGCAATGCATTTGAAAAAGCCAATGCTCTTACTTTTGAGTAAAGAGAATAATTTGACAGATGCAAGTCCTACTAACTCTCTTCCAAATGAGGTTTCTAGTTTGTTGCAGGAAGGAGTGCAGGTTGAACAAGAGAAGGTGAAAGCTATTCAAGAGTGGCCAACTCCTAAGAATGTAAGTGAGGTAAGAAGCTTTCATGGCTTAGCTAGTTTCTATAGGAGGTTTGTCAAAGACTTTAGTATAATAGCTACACCTTTGAATGAAGTGATTAAAAGGCATGTTGGTTTTAAATGGGGGGACAAACAAGAGCAAGCCTTTGCTGCCCTCAAGGAAAAATTAACCAATGCACCTATTCTTGCTTTGCCTAATTTTGCTAAGTCATTTGAAATTGAATGTGATGCATCGAATGTGGGGATAGGGGTTGTTTTGATGCAAGAAGGGCATCTGATTGCTTATTTTAGTGAAAAATTGAATGAGGCTGCTCTTAATTATTTCACATATGATAAGGAATTGTATGCATTAGTAAGGGCTTTGCAAACTTGGCAACACTATCTCCTGCCCAAAGAGTTTGTCATCAACAGTGACCATGAGTCCTTAAAGTATTTAAAAGGACAAGGCAAGCTCAACAAAAGGCATGCCAAATGGGTAGAGTTCTTGGAGCAGTTTCCCTATGTGATCAAGCACAAGAAAGGTACGTCTAATGTGGTTGCAGATGCACTCTCAAGAAGGTATGCTCTGTTCTCTGCTCTTGAAACTAAGTTCATTGGCTTTGATCATATTAAGGCATCGTATGAGCATGATCTAGACTTTGTATAAATCTATAAAACTTGTGTGCATGCTACTCAAAATGGATTCTTTAGGCATAATGATTACTTGTTTAAAGAAAAGAGATTGTGTGTTCCTAAAGGTTCCGTTAGGGAATTACTTGTGAAGGAGGCACACAAAGGGGGACTAATGGGACATTTTGGGATCCAAAAGACTCTAGACATGCTGAATGAACATTTTTATTGGCCACACATGAAACGTGATGTGCATAAATTGTGTGAAAGATGCATTGTATGTAAGCAGTCTAAGTCTAAATTATTGCCTCATGGGTTGTATACTCCTTTGCCTATTCCAGATTGCCCTTCGATTTTGTGTTAGGACTACCTCGGTCTAAAAATGGAAAAGATTTTATTTTTGTTGTGGTAGACAGGTTTTCTAAGATGGCACATTTTATCCCATGTAAAAAGGTTGATGATGCAATCCACATTGCTGGTTTCTTCTTCAAGGAACTGGAGACGAGGATTACAATTTGAGGACAAATTCTTCTGAAGAAGGAGTAATGATGAGGACATAGGAGGCAACATGACTTGGCCCAAATTCTGCACTTAGTTTTATCTTTTTTATATCTAGTTAAACTTTTGTAATAAGGCCTATTGGGCTAGCTTATTGGGCTGTGTTATTTTCCTTTGTGTGTAAACCTTTTTAGGTTAAACTTAATATGGGTGTTGTCCACTATATAAGGGAACACCATAGCTTTTGAGACGGCAGATTTGAATGAAGAGTTAACCTTTTTGGTTGAGAGACAAGCTTCTCTAGGGTTCTTTTGAGAATCTCTGAACTTATCAAGGGCATCAATCCTTGTGGCGTTCTTGGGCTTATCAATTCTTTGGAATTGTGGCGCCTACCAGTTTTCGTTCAAAATTTCTTGGTTTCATATCTTCGGATTTCCTTATCTTTTTTCGGTGTTTCTTGAGTCAAAATCGTGTTTCAGAAAGCAAACTTTCACCTCGTGTTGGAACAACCCAATTCAGAGGTCTGTAGCATGAGATACGTTCGGTTCTTCTCAGACACGTTGCAGGCTGAATTTCCAGCGCGAAATTCCATTCCTAGTTGATCCAATCATCCTTTCCTTTCGGGGATCATATCACTATCTCTGCTCCTTATACTCCAAATCTTGTTAGACTATTCTATTTCAATATGGAGTCTGACAATATTCTGAATTCGAGTGGTGAGCTAGTTGAGAAGCGATTGACTACTTCTGTCAAGGGTGTCAAATTTACCCTGTCTGCTTCAATTCTACATTCAATTCTGAAAATTGACAACCCTCCTCCTATTCCCTCCATAAATCTTAGCAATCAAGAAATCTTTGCCACTCTCAGACCCAATGAACCTATTCCTGACAATCAGCTACACATGTTATCTTTCAATCCTGGCTCTATGTCTCCCACAAACAGAGTTCTCTAGTATATCTATTCCAGAAACTTCATCCAAAAGGGTGGCAATTTCACCCATTTTGCTCAAAAAGACTATCCCCTCTTCACTGCATTTGTGAAACAGATTCCCTTCAATCTTGGCCACTGGATTTTCCAGGAAATGGTCAAGTTTAAATTTTCATCTAGGAGGCCCTCCCACATACCATTTCCCTCCCTAATCTCAGTCATCCTATTTTATTATAAGATATAGTATGTTGGTACTGCTGATGCACTAAAATATCCTCCCTTCTTTGGGAAGGCCCAATTGAATCTTATGAGGATAAGCTTTCAAGGTGAAGGTTCAGGTCAATCTAGGGCTCCTTCAAGGTCTCGTGCCTCTCATGCCAGAGCTTCTCAAGCACAAGAGGCTCAATTTGCTCTTCCACCTCCTCAGACATCAATGCCTTCAAACTTTGAATCACGAGTAAAGGGCATAGTGGATGCTGCTCTTGCAGCTATGACCATCCGGATTGAGTTTGAGATGGGAAAATTGGTAGCTGAACTGACCCGTGGTAACAATGACATGATTGATGCTCAGGAAGCCATGAAAGATCAAATTGAGAGCATCTCTGGTCAAGGCAGTGAGCTTAAAGATAGGGTCGAGGATCTCACAGGGCACATACTAGACCATGATGCCAAGCTTACCACTATGATGGTCTCCAATGTTCGCTTAAGTGACAAAATGGACAAGATCATGAAGCATCTCAACATTGGGTCCTCTTCTGTTTTTGGAACATCCCCTGATCCCAACACTTCAGGCCCTGCTTCTGGTTCATCTCCTGATCATCTGAATCCTGATCTTGAGCATTCCTCCTCTCCTTCCTTCACCTTTACTAGCCCTCAGGTTCCAACTTCCTCACCTGAACCAACCACACCCATTTTCCCCTCTCCAGTTTCGGTCTCTACACCTGCCATAGTGGTCTTACCATTCTCATCTCCAATTACTCCAGCTACTGAGGTTCTTCACCATGACTCATCTCCTTCTACTCCTTTGGTCACTCTCCATGAATCCTCTATCTCAGCTCCTCCCCAGTTTGAAGATGACAAATGGGGAGAGAAAAACCAAGGCTAAAGACTAGAGTTTGAGAAGTTAGAGTATGAGAAGTGTAGAATCTTGAGTCTCTTCTGAATTTAGTTTTTGTATTGTCTCAGTTTCTGTAATTCTGCAAACTTATGATATAATTTTACTAAGAAATGCATTTTGTGAATTTTCATGCTTACATAGCTTCTGTTGCTTATCTTTGAAATTCTGTAATTACTTGAACGTTGTTATGTGCAAAATCACTTTCAAAATGATCAAGCATCTCAAAATGCAAATGTCAAGCTCTTAAAGCACTGTCAACTGCAAAATCAATTCCAACTTGCAAATTTTGTCAAATTCTTGGAATATTGGTTTACAAGTGTTGTCATCATCAAAAAGGGGGAGAATGTTAGTTCTCTATGTGTTTTGATGATAACTGAAAATTGTAAACGCAAAGTGAAGTTTGTCTTTGGTAAGTTAAAAAACTTACTGTCAAAGGCAAACTCGAGTTTTGGTTTCAAAACTCGAGTTTTGACTTGAAAAAGTTCGTGTTCTTCGGACCTCAAGTAGGCCAAAATGGCCTATTTGGTCATTCAGGGCCCAAACGGAGGAATCTCGTAACAAGTTTAGGCATTATGGAATCCTCATGAAAAATGAAGGGGTGGATGAGTTTCCACGCAATTCCGACATGTTGAAAAAGTTCGTGTTCTATTGACTACAAGTATATGTGGTTGTTCAGGGCACAAACGGTGCAATCTCGCAACAAATTTAGGCATTCTGGAATCCTCATGAAAAATGAGGGGGGTGGCTGAGTTTCGACGCAATTCCGACACGTTGAAAAAGTTCGTGTTCTATTCACCACAAGTACATGTGGTTGTTCAGGGCACAAACCGTGCAATCTCGCAACAAATTTAGGCAATATGGAATCCTCATGAAAAATGAGGGGGGTGGCTGAGTTTCGACGCAATTCCGACACATTGAAAAAGTTCATGTTCTACTGACCACAAGTATATGTTGTCGTTCAGGGCACAAACGGTGCAATCTCGCAACAAATTTAGGCATTCTAGAATCCTCATGAAAAATGAGGAGGGTGGTTGACTTTCCACGTAATTCCGAGATGTTGAAAAAGTTCGTGTTCTTCTGATCTCAAGTAGGCCCAAATGGCCTATGTGGCCGTTCGGGTCCCAAACGGAGGATTCTCGCAACAAATTTAGGCATTCTGGAATCCTCATGAAAAATGAGGAGGGTGGGTGAGTTTCCATGCAATTCCGAGACGTTGAAAAAGTTCATGTTCTTTGGACCTCAAGTAGGCCGAAATGGCCTATGTGGTCGTTCAGGGCCCAAAGGGAGGAATCTCGCAACAAGTTTAGGCATTCTGGACTCCTCATGAAAAATGAGGAGGGTGGGTGAGTTTCCACGTAATTTGGAGATGTTGTAAAGTTCGTGTTCTTTGGACCTCCTCAAGTAGGCCAAAATGACCTATGTGGTCGCTAAAGGCCCAAACGAAGGAATCTCACGACAAGTTTAGGAATTCTGGAATCCTCATGAAAAATGTGGAGGTGGAGGGTGGAAGAGTTTCCACGCAATTCTGACACTTTGAAAAAGTTTGTGTTCTATTGACCACAAATTTATGTGGTCGTTCAGGGCACAAACGGTGCAATCTCGCAATAAATTTAGGCATTCTGGAATCCTCATGAAAAATGAGGAGGGTGGGTGACTTTCCACACAATTCCAGGACGTTGAAAAAGTTTGTGTTCTTCGGACTTCAAGTAGGCCAAAATGGCCTATTTGGTCGTACAGAGCCCAGACGGAGGAATCTCACAACAAGAATAGGCATTCTGGAATCCTCATGAAAAATGAGGAGGGTGGATGAGTTTCGACGCAATTCCGACATGTTGAAAAAGTTCCTGTTCTATTGACCACACATATATGTGGTCGTTCAGGGTCACAAACGGTGCAATCTCGCAACAAATTTAGGCATTCTAGAATCCTCATGATAAATGAGGAGGGTGGGTGAGTTTTGACCCAATTCTGACACGTTGAAAAAGTTCGTGTTCTTCCGACCTCGAGTAGTCCGAAATGGCCTATGTGGCCGTTCAGGTCTGAAACGGAGGAATCTCACAACAAATTTAGGCATTCTGGAATCCTCATGAAAAATGAGGAGGGTGGGTGAGTTTCCACGCAATTCTGAGACGTTGAAAAAGTTTGTGTTCGTTGGACCTCAAGTAGGCCAAAATGGCCTATGAGGTCGCACCAGGGCGCAAACGGAGGAATCTCGTGATGAGTTTAGTCATTCTGGAATCCTCATGAAAAATGAGGAGGGTGGAAGAGTTTCCACACAATTCCGAGACGTTGAAAAAGTTCGTGTTCTATTGACCACAATTTATGTGGTCGTTCAGGGCACAAACGGTGCAATCTCGTAATAAATTTAGGCATTCTGGAATCCTCATGAAAAATGAGGAGGGTGGGTGAGTTTCCACACAATTCTAACACGTTGAAAAAGTTCGTGCTCTTTGGACCTCAAGTAGGTAAAAATGGCCTATGAGGTCGCTCAGGGCCCAAACAGAGGAATCTAGTGATGAGTTTAGTCATTCAGGAATCCTCATGAAAAATAAGGAGGGTGGAAGAGTTTCCACGCAATTTCGACACGTTGAAAAAGTTCATGTTCTATTGACCACAAGTTTATGTGGTCGTTCAGGGCACAAACGGTGCAATCTCGGAACAAATTTAGGCGTACTGGAATCCTCATGAAAAATGAGGAGGGTGGGTGAGTTTCCATACAATTCCGAGACATTCAAAAAGTTCGTGTTCTTCGGACCTCAAGTAGGCCAAAATGGCCTATGTGGTCGCTCAGGGCCCAACCGGAGGAATCTCATAACAAGTTTTGGCATTCTGGAATCCTCATGAAAAATGAGGAGGGTGGGTGAGTTTCCATACGATTCCGAGACGTTCAAAAAGTTCGTGTTCTTCGGACCTCAAGTAGGCCAAAATGGCCCATGTGGTCGCTCAGAGCCCAACCGGAGGAATCTCACAACAAGTTTAGGCATTCTGCAATCCTCATGAAAAATGAGGAGGGTGGATGAGCTGCCACCGAATTCCGACACGTTGAAAAAGTTCGTGTTCTATTGACCACAAGTTTATGTGGTCTTTCAGGGCACAAACGGTGCAATCTTGCAATAAATTTAGGCATTCTGGAATCCTCATGAAAAATGAGGAGTGTGGGTGAGTCTCCACGCAATTTCGAGACGTTGAAAAAGTTCATGTTCTTTGGACCTCAAGTAGGCCAACATGACCTATGTGGTTGTTCAGGGCCCAAATGAAGGCACCTCGGAACCAGTTTAGGCATTCTGGAATCATCATGAAAAATGAGGAGGGTGGAAGAGTTTGCACGCAATTCTGACACGTTGAAAAAGTTCGTGTTCTATTGTGTTCAAGGCACAAACGGTGCAATCTCGGAACAAATTTAGGCGTACTGGAATTGATGAGGACATAGGAGGTGGCATGACCAAGGCAACAAACTTGGAGGACATAATGATACACTTAATTCAGATTAAAGACCTTGAAGAATAAGCCTCAATGGATATGCATGAAGGCTTCAATTTACTTGGCCCAAATTCTACACTTAGTTTTATCTTTCTTATATTTAGTTAAACTTTTGTAATAAGGCTTATTGGGCTGGCTTATTGGACTTTGTGTGTAAGCATATTTAGGTTAAACTTAATATGGATGTTGTCCACTATATAAGGGAACACCATAGCTTTTGGGACGGTAGATTTGAATTCAAAGTTAAACTTTTTGGTGAGAGACAAGCTTCTCTAGGGTTTTTTTTTAGAATCTCTGAACTTATCAAGGGCATCAATCCTTGTGGCTTTCTTGGGAAAGAAAAAAAAAGAAAAAAAGAAAAAAAAAAAAACTATACAGCACACCTTGCTATTCAATTACACACACTACTACTTTTGAATCAAGTCCAAAGTGTCTTCCTTGAATAATTCCTCCAAATTATTTTGGGTTTTCTTTGTCTTGTCTTCTTTGACATCTTTTCCAATTTGTATTGTGAGTCACCACCAATTCTTGAGTTTGGGATTGTACTCTTGAGTGTTCTTGGAGATTCTGTTAAGAGTAAAGAGAGCTATTGAGTGGTAAAAGGCAAGAGAAAACACTACACAAAAAGCCTTATAGAGAGCAACAAACACGAGTGAAACATTTTTAAGAGTGTAAACACGTGAGCGAGTGGTGAAGTCCTATAACTTTTGTTCTTTTCCTTGAATTATGGCAGGTATAGGTGGTGAAGGTCTTCCTCGTCCTATAGGAGATAACAGATTGCTAATTGAAGCCATTACAACTCAAATGCAAAGGATGATGAGGGACCACACCGAGGCCGAAATGATACACTTAATTCAGATTGAAGACCTTGAAGAATAAGCCTCAATGGATATGCATGAAGGCTTCAATTTACTTGGCCCAAATTCTGCACTTAGTTTTATCTTTCTTACATTTAGTTAAACTTTTGTAATAAGGCTTATTGGGCTTTGTGTGTAAGCATATTTAGGTTAAACTTAATATGGATGTTGTCCATTATATAAGGGAACACCATAGCTTTTGGGACGGCAGATTTGAATTGAGAGTTAACCTTTTTGGTGAGAGACAAGCTTCTCTACGGTTCTTTTGAGAATCTCTAACTTATCAAGGGCATCAATCCTTGTGGCGTTCCTGGGCTTATCAATTCTTTCCAATCGAAGTAATTAAGAATTCCGAATTGAAAAAAAAAAAAAGAATATTTATTGAACTATAATAAGATTTATCGAACTATCAGAAAGACTTCGATATTTCTTTGGAATTGTGGCGCCTACCTATAATCCATAAACTTCAGTTTTCGTTCTAAATTTCTTGGTTTCGTATCTCCAGTTTCCCTTATCCTTTTTCGGTGTTTGTTGAGCCATAATCGTGTTTCAGAAAACCATCTTTCACACCGTTTTCGAAGCACTCAAATCCAAGGTCTGTAGCATTAGGTATGTTCCGTTCTTATCAGGACGTGCTGGAGGCTGAATTTCTGGTGCGAATTCCCATTCCTAGTTGATCCAATCATCCTTTCCTTTCAGGAATCATATCAGAAGAGAAGAAAATGAAGGTGGCAGCCATGGAGTTTAGTGATTATGCTCTCATTTTGGTGGGACCAATTGCAAAAGGAGAGGGTGAGATATGAAGAACCATTGGTGGATAGTTTGGGTGGAGATGAAAAGGCTAATGAGAAGAAGATTTGTTCCTTCCCATTATCATCGAGACCTTCACAATAAACTTCAAAGACTCACACAAGGTAACAAGAGTGTAGATGAGTATTATAAAGAGATGGAGGTGTCCTTGATTAGAGCAAATATTAGTGAAGAACGGGAGGCTACTATGACACGTTTCTTGCATGGGCTGAATAGTGATATAAGGGATGTTGTGGAGTTGCAAAATTATGTGGAGTTGGAGGATTTAGTGCAACAAGCTAGTAAGGTAGAACAACAACTCAAGAGAAAGGGTGTCATGAGGAAAAACTCTTCAAATTTTAATTCTTCAAGCTGGAAGGATAGAAATAAGAAGGAGGGAGGTACTTCATCAAGCAACCCGACTGCTACACCTCAAAGGACTCAAACTAAATCCAATGAGATCCCTAAAAAGACAAGGAGTAGTGAAATAAAATGCTTCAAGTGTTTGGGGAGAGGTCACATAGCTTCAGAATGTCCAACTAAGAAGACTATGTTACTTAAGGAGGATGGAGAGCTTACTAGTGAGTCTTCTTCAGATTCTACCTCACATGATGATGAAGATGAGTATATTGAAGAATTAATTCCAGAAGGAGATTTGTTTATGGTAAGAAGGATGTTGGGAAGCCAAGCAAAAGACATGGATGATAGTCAAAGAGAGAACATCTTTCATACTAGATGCCTTATCCAAGGGAAGGTATGTTCTTTAATTATTGATGGAGGGAGTTGTACCAATGTTGCAAGTGCTAGAATGGTGTCTAAATTGGGCATGGAAACCAAACCTCACCCGCTGCCATACAAGCTTCAATGGCTTAGTGAGGATGGTGAAGTGACCGTAAGCAAACAAGTAGAGCTGAACTTCTCCATAGGAAAGTATGATGATACAGTTTTATGTGATGTGGTACCAGTGGAGGCTTGTCATTTGCTTCTTGGGAGACCTTGGCAATATGATAAGAAAGTTATGCATGATGGTTGCACCAACAAGTTCTCTTTTGTACATAAAGAACGCAAGACTAGTCTTGCACCTTTGACACCAAGAGAAGTTAGTAATGATAATTTAAAAATGAGAGACAAGCTTCTCTAGGGTTCTTTTGAGAATCTCTGAACTTATCAAGGGCATCAATCCTTGTGGCGTTCTTGGGCTTATCAATTCTTTGGAATTGTGGGGCCTACCTATAATCCATAAACTTCAGTTTTCATTCTAAATTTCTTGGTTTTGTATCTCCAGTTTCCCTTATCCTTTTTCAGTGTTTATTGAGCCAAAATCGTGTTTCACAAAGCCATTTTTCCCCTCGTTTTGGAAGCGCCCAAAGCCAAGGTCTGTAGCATTAGATACGTTCCATTCTTAGCAGGACGTGCTGGAGGCTGAATTTCCGGTGCGAATTTCCATTCCTAGTTGATCCAATCATCATTTCCTTTCGGAAATCATATCACCTCAAGTAGGCCAAAATGGCCTATGTTACCACTAAGGTCCCAAACGAAGGAATCTCACAACAAGCCTAGGCATTATGGAATCCTCATGAAAAATGTGGAGGGTGGAAGAGTTTCCACGCAATTCCGACACGTTGAAAAAGTTCGTGTTCTATTGACCACAAGTTTTTGTGGTCGTTCAGGGCACAAACGGTGCAATCTCGCAATAAATTTAGGTATTCTGGAATCCTCATGAAAAATGAGGAGGGGGGTGAGTTCCCACGCAATTCCGAGACGTTGAAAAAGTTCGTGTTCTTTGGACCTCAAGTAGGCCAAAATGGCATATTAGGTCGCTCAAGGCCCAAACGGAGGAATCTCGTGACGAGTTTTGTCATTATGGAATCCTCATGAAAATTGAGGAGGGTGGAAGAGTTTCCACGCAATTCCGACACGTTGAAAAAGTTAGTGTTCTATTGACCACAAGTTTAAGTGGTCGTTTAGGGCACAAACGGTGCAATCTCGCAACAAATTTAGGCATACTAAAATCCTCATGAACAATGACGAGGGTGGGTGAGTTTCCACACAATTCCGAGACGTTGGAAGAGTTCGTGTTATTTGGACCTCAAGTAGGCCAAGATGGCCTATGTGGTCGCTCAGGGCCCAAACGGAGGAATCTCGCAACAAGTTTAGGCAGTCTAGAATCCTCATGAAAAATGATGAGGGTGGATGAGCTTTGATATGATTGCCGAAAGAAAAGGATGATTGGATCAACTAGGAATGGAATTTCGCACCAGAAATTCAGCCTCCAACATGTCCTGATAAGAACAAAATGTATCTCACGCTATAGACCTTGGTTTGAGCGATTCCAGAACGAGGTGAAAGATGGCTTTCTGAAAAATGATTTTGGCTCAAGAATCACTAAAAAAGGATAAGGAAATCTGGAGATACAAAAACTAAAGTTTATGGATTATAGGTAGGCGCCACAATTCCAAAGAATTGATAAGCCCAAGAACGCCACAAGGATTAATGCTCTTGATAAGTTCAAAGATTTTCAAAAGAACCCTAGAGAAGCTTGTCTCTCACAAAAAAGGTTAACTTTTTGAATTCAAATCTACCGCCCCAAAAGCTATGGTGTTCCCTTATATAGTGGATAACATTCATATTAAGTTTAACCTAAATACGCTTACACATAAAGCCCAATAAGCCTTATTTCAAAAGTTTAACTAAATGTAAGAAAGATAAAACTAAGTGCAGAATTTGGGCCAAGTAAATTGAAGCCTTCATACATATCCATTGAGGCTTATTCTTCAAGGTCTTCAATCTGAATTAAGTGTATCATTTCGGCCTCTTCTTCCTTTTAGACTTGGGATTGTCTCAAGTAAGATGGTCGGTCACCAGGAGATTTAGGGCCTCTTTAGCCTTTTTAGCTTTTGCTCTTGTCATTGGGCCTCCAAGACCTTGTATGTCCTCCAAGTTTGTTGCCTTGGTCATGCTGTTATTACCCCTGCTAAAGTTGTTGACGAAGTTAATCGATTCAGGGTTAGCAGAGCACTGAGAATACAGATGGTCTCCGCCACGGTACACACAAGCTACCTAAGATGGTTGCGGCGAAGTGTTGCTTGATGGAAGGGTCAGTCCTTTCACCATATTAGTCAGAGAAGATACTTGAGCTATGAGAGCTGTCATAGCATCCAATTCATGTATTCCAGCAAAAGTTCGGGAGGAAGTAGCTCTGTCTGCTTACCATTGATGGCTATTTATAGCCATGCGCTCCAATAAACCATGGGCTTCTTTAGAAGACTTCATTAGGATGGATCATCCAGATGATTCAACAATTGATCGCGTTTTTCCATTGAGACCTCTGTCAAATGTTTCTAACTTAACCCATTCGTATAGTCCATGCTATGGGCATCTTCTGAGGAGGTCTTTGAATCTGTCCCAGGCTTCATAGGTAGATTCTCCAGACTTTTGTTGAAAGTTGGTGATGTCTCCTATGAGTTGAGTGTTCTTAGTCGGTGATATGATCCCCGAAAGAAAAGGATGATTGGATCAACTAGGAAAGGAATTTCGCACCAGAAATTCAGCCTCCAGCGCGTCCTGAAAGAACAGAACGTATCTCATGCTACAGACCTTGGATTCAAGCGCTTCTAAAACGAGGAGAAAGATGGCTTTCTGAAACACGATTTTGACTCAAGAAACACTGAAAAAGGATAAGGGAATATGGAGATACGAAACCAAGAAATTTCAAACGAAAACTGGTAGGCGCCACAATTCCAAAGAATTGATAAGCCCAAGAACGCCACAAGAATTGATGCCCTTGATAAGTTCAGAGATTCTCAAAAGAACCCTAGAGAAGCTTGTCTCTCAACCAAAAAGGTTAACTCTTCATTCAAATCTGTCGTCCCAAAAGCTATGGTGTTCCCTTATATAGTGGACAACACCCATATTAAGTTTAACCTAAATCTTCTTACACACAAAGCCCAATAAGCGAGCCCAATAAGCCTTATTACAAAAGTTTAACTAAATGACTGAAAGATAAAACTAAGTGCAGAATTTGGGCCAAGTAAATTGAAGCCTTCATGCATATCCATTGAGGCTTATTCTTCTCTCTTCTTCCTTTAGACTTGAGCTTGTCTCAAGTAAGGTGGTCACCAAGAGATTTAGGGCCTCTTTAGCCCTTTTTAGCTTTTGCTCTTGTCATTGGGCCTCCAAGACCTCGTATGTCCTCCAAGTTTGTTGCCTTGGTCATGCCGCCTCCTATGTCCTCATCATTCCCTCCTTCTTCAGAAGAATTTGTCCTCAATTATAATCCTCTTCTCCTGCATCAAAAAGGGACAAATCAGCCACATTAAAAGTAGCGCTTACACCATACTCACCAGGGAGATCTATTTTATAGGCATTATCATTAATCTTGGATAGCACTTGGAAAGGACCATCTCCCCTTTGTTGAAGCTTAGATTTCATTTGGGCAGGAAACCTCTCTTTTCTCAAATGAACCCAAACCCAATCACCTAGGTCAAACACTACCTTTTTCCTTCCTTTGTTCGCTGGCCTGACGTAACTCTCTACCTTTTTTCAATGTTTTCCTTTACCTTCTCTTGTAGTTTCCGCACATATTCAGCCTTACTCTTACCATCTTTATGCTGAAAAACAGAGTTGTTAGGCAAAGGCATAAAATCAAGAGGAGTCGAGGGTTTAAGCCATAAACAATTTCAAAAGGAGAATAATGAGTAGCTCTTGGAATGAGATCAATTTGATGTTCTATGCCTCTTAGAGGTGGTAGTCCATGAGATACCTCTTTAGGAAAAACATCTTTAAATTCCTGCAACAAATTAGAAACCTCATTTAGAAGAGAGTTAGTAGGACTTGCATCTGTAAAATTATTCTCTTTACACAAAAGTAAGAGCATTGACTTTTTCGAATGCATTGCCTTTTTCACCTCTTTTTCTTTTATAAACAAGTTTGGTGCTTTTCTCTCTTCTTCTCTTTTTTTTCTTGCTCTCTTCCACTCTCTTTTCTCTCATTTTTAAATTATCCTCACTAACTTCTCTTGGTGTCAAAGGTGCAAGAATAGTCTTGCGTTCTTTATGTACAAAAGAGAACTTGTTGGTGCAACCATCATGCATAACTTTCTTATCATATTGCCAAGGTCTCCCAAGAAGCAAATGACAAGCCTCCATTGGTACCACATCACATAAAACTGTATCATCATACTTTCCTACGGAGAAATTCACCTCCACTTGTTTGCTTACGGTCACTTCACCATCCTCACTAAGCCATTGAAGCTTTTATGGCAGCGGGTGAGGTTTGGTTCCAATGCCCAATTTAGACACCATTCTCGCACTTGCAACATTGGTACAACTCCTCCATCAATAATTAAAGAACATACCTTTCCTTGGATAAGGCATCTACTATGAAAGATGTTCTCTCTTTGACTATCATCCATGTCTTTTGCTTGGCTACCCAACATCCTTCTTACCATAAACAAATCTCCTTCTGGAATTATTTCTTCATTATACTCATCTTCATCATCATGTGAGGCGAATCTGAAGAAGACTCACTAGTAAGCTCTCCATCCTCTTTAAGTAACATAGTCTTCTTAGTAGGACATTTTGAAGCTATGTGACCTCTCTCCAAACACTTGAAGCATTTTATTTCACTACTCCTTGTCTTTTTAGGGATCTCATTGGATTTAGTTTGAGTCCTTTGAGGTGTAGCAAAGGGATTGCTTTATGAAGTACCTCCCTCCTTCTTATTTCTATCCTTCCAGCTTGAAGAATTAAAATTTGAAGAGTTTTTCCTCATGACACCCTTTCTCTTGAGTTGTTGTTCTACCTTACTAGCTTGTTGCACTAAATCCTCCAACTCCACATAATTTTGCAACTCCACAACATCCCTTATATCACTATTCAGCCCATGCAAGAAACGTGTCATAGTAGCCTCCCGTTCTTCACTAATATTTGCTCTAATCAAGGACACCTCCATCTCTTTATAATACTCATCTACGCTCTTGTTACCTTGTGTGAGTCTTTGAAGTTTATTGTGAAGGTCTCGATGATAATGGGAAGGAACAAATCTTCTTCTCATGAGCCTTTTCATCTCCACCCAACTATCCACCAATGGTTCTTCATATCTCACCCTCTCCCTTTGCAATTGGTGCCACCAAATGAGAGCATAATCACTAAACTCCATGGCTGCCACCTTCATTTTCTTCTCTTCGCATAATTGTGACATGCAAATAAGTGCTCAATCTTCATTTCCCACTCTAAATAGGCCTCCGGATCACTTTTCCTTTAAAAGATGGTATATTAAGCTTCACTCCCTTAATTCTATCCTCTCTAGCATATTCTCATTATCTCTTCTTCTCCTTCTTTCATCCTCCCTCTCTGTCTATCTTCATCATGATTCCCCGATTTTCTATTCTCTCCATTCTCTCATATAACTCCTCTCGTGTGTTCCTCATCATCCTTTGCATTTGAGTTGTAATGGCTTCAATTAGCAATCTGTTATCTCCTATAGGAGGAGGAACACCTTCACCACCTGCACCTGCCATAATTCAAGGAAAAGAAGAAAAGTAATAGGACCTCACCACTCGCTCACATGTTTACACTCTTAAAAATGTATCACACTCTCTGTTGCTCTCTATTAGGCTTTTGTGTAGTGTTCTCTCTTGCCTTTTACCACTCAATAGCTCTCTTTAAGTTCTTAACAGAATCTCCAAGAACACTCAAGAGTACAATCTCAAACTCTGGAATTGGTGGTGATTCACAATACAAATTGGAAAAGATGTCAAAGAAGACAAGACAAAGAAAATCCAAAACAATTTGGAGGAATTATTCAAGGAAGACACTTTGGACTTGATTCACACGTAGTAGTGTGTGTAATTGAATAGCAAGGTGCTGTATAGTTTTTTTTTCTTTTTCTTTTTTTCTTTTTTTCGTTCCTTGTTTTTTCTTTTATAACACCTGATTCTTCAACACAAGGAATTTGTGATTTTGGAATCAAACTTTGAAATTCTACTAATTCAGAACTAAATTAGATAGAATTCCCCACAAACTGAGCTATTACTTAACACACTAACAACACACTACTCAAGAAACATGAATTGAAAGGATTAAAATTCAAGAACAATGATGAACAAGCGATGAACACCAAGAACCAAGTGCAGAAATATGTGAACCGAACAAGAAATTGAAAGAAACAACAACCAAAAGATTGAAAGAACAAATTAGGAACAAACAACAACGGCTAAAACAGAATTGGACAATTCAAAAATCAAAGACACAAATTTTAGGGAATAGGGTTACCAAATGTGTGACCAGATTTGATGTAAACAATGGAGAAAAGATAACCCAATTCCAATCCTAGAACCTTTGCTTTGATACCAGATGATATGATCCCCGAAAGAAAAGGATGATTGGATCAACTAGGAAAGGAATTTCGCACCAGAAATTCAGCCTCCAGCGCGTCCTGAAAGAACAGAACGTATCTCATGCTACAGGCCTCCGATTCAAGCACTTTCAAAATGAGGAGAAAGATGGCTTTCTGAAACACGATTTTGACTCAAGAAACACCGAAAAAGGATAAGGGAATATGGAGATAAGAAACCAAGAAATTTCAAACAAAAACTGGTAGGCGCCACAATTCCAAAGAATTGATAAGCCCAAGAACACCACAAGGATTGATGCCCTTGATAAGTTCAGAGATTCTCAAAAGAACCCTAGAGAAGCTTGTCTCTCAACCAAAAAGGTTAACTCTGAATTCAAATCTGCCATCCCAAAAGCTATGGTGTTCCCTTATATAGTGGACAACACCCATATTAAGTTTAACCTAAATCTTCTTACACACAAAGCCCAATAAGCGTGCCCAATAAGCCTTATTACAAAAGTTTAACTAAATGACTGAAAGATAAAACTAAGTGCAAAATTTGGGCCAAGTAAATTGAAGCTTTCATGCATATCCATTGAGGCTTATTCTTCTTCGGCCTCTTCTTCCTTTAGACTTGGGCTTGTCTCAAGTAAGGTGGTCACCAGGAGATTTAGGGCCTCTTTAGCTTTTTTAGCTTTTGCTCTTGTCATTGGGCCTCCAGGATCTCGTTTGTCCTCCAAGTTTGTTGCCTTGGTCATGCCGCCTCCTATGTCCTCATCAGTCGGTGGGAAAAATTTTAGCAGGAATTTGCTCCCCAAATCATTCCAGGAGGTGATTAAGTTGGCTAGTAAATTGTTGAGCCACGTTCGAGCCTTTTCCTTGAGGAAGAATGGAAATAATTTAATCCGGACGGCATCGGCCGTGACTCCTGGAATGACGAATGAGTCGCACACCTCTACGAAGGCCTTTAGATGTAAGTGAGGATCTTCAGACGGGAGTCTTCCAAATTTTCCAGTTGCATTCAACATCTGAATCATGACATCCTTGATTTCAAAGTGTCCTGCATTTAAGGTCAGTGGTATGATAGCCGAATTCAATTTGTTTAGATCTAGAATCCCGAATTCCATGATGGCCTTGTTGACATTTGGATTTGGAGGTGGAGGGATCTGATTGTCCCTGTTTATTACTATCGGCTCTTGTCGATCCTGCGCATGGTTGACAGCATATCCGCCATGCTTGCTGAGTCAAAAGGTTGACTTCTTTGCTTCTGCTTTTTGTGCCTCTGCTTGTAAGTACGTTCGATTTTTGGATCATAAGGCTCTAGGTTGGCTGAAGGCGAGTTGTGCATGCACTACAGAATGTACCTGAAAATCAAGAACAGGGGATAAGTGAGCTTTCTTAGAATAATCACAACTATTAAGAAAGAAGGCGTTGTCACTAAGGGTATCTACAGTCCCCGACAACAGCGCCAAAAACTTGTTGGTCGATTTCCTTATGGCAAGTGAACCAGTTGAACAAATAATAAAGTGTAAGTAGAGTATCGTCCCACAGAGATTGAGATACCAGGAAGTGACGCTCGATTGCTATGATAGTTGTGCAACAGAAAGTAAATATGATTGGTTTGAGAGGTTTTTTTTATTATTGATATGATCCCCGAAAGAAAAGGATGATTGGATCAACTAGGAAAGGAATTTCGCACCAGAAATTCAGCCTGCAATGCGTCTGAGAAGAACCAAATGTATCTCACGCTACAGACCTCAGAATTGAGTCATTCCAAAACGAGGTGAAAGTTTGCTTTCGGAAACACGATTTTGGTTCAAGAAACACCGAAAAAGGAAAAGGAAATATGGAGATACAAAACCAGGAAATTTCAAACGAAAACTGGAAGGCGCCACAATTCCAAAGAATTGATAAGCCCAAGAACGCCACAAGGATTGATGTCCTTGATAAGTTCAGAGATTCTCAAAAGAACCCTAGAGAAGCTTGTCTCTCAACCAAAAAGGTTAACTCTTCATTCAAATCTGCCGTCTCAAAAGCTATGCTGTTCCCTTATATAGTGGACAACATCCATATTAAGTTTAACCTAAATATGCTTACACACAAAGCCCAATAAGCCTGCCCGATAAGCCTTATTACAAAAGTTTAACTAAATGTAAGAAAGATAAAACTAAGTGCAGAATTTGGCCCAAGTAAATTGAAGCCTTCATGCATATCCATTGAGGCTTATTCTTCAAGGTCTTCAATCTGAATTACGTGTATCATTTTGGCCTCTTCTTCCTTTAGACTTGGGCTTGTCTCAAGTAAGGTGGTCACCGGAGATTTAGGGCCTCTTTTTAGCTTTTTTAGCTTTTGCTCTTGTCATTGGGCCTCCAAGACCTTGAATGTCCTCCAAGTTTGTTGCCTTGGTCATGCCGCCTCCTATGTCCTCATCAATTATGCTAATAAACAAAAGTAACAGAGTATTGTAGTTGTAAGAAGATATCAGTAAGAAGTTAGGTTGAACTTGGATCACCCTTAAGTATCTCATTCCCTAGTTGCTTTACCCATTGCGGCATCTATACTGCACAACTTCCACAATGCTACAGCATAGCTACTAACTACAACGCTATTCAGTTAACCCACCACTATAATCTATCGAAGCTTCCGCGTCTGATACTTCTAATGCTAACTTTACTCCTTCCATATGCTTATGGCAATTTTCTAGTTAGATCAACGTTACGAAACAGGGTATATTGGTTATGAGCGGTAGACCCATTCCAAAAGCCTACAATAATAGGTCAAGTCTTGCACCAACCTGCCTAGCAATCACTGTTTCTCAGAGGTCTACCTCGACTCCTTGCCAGTAAGCCGAGGTCACAAATCTCGCCCTTAGCTTCCGCTAATTGACAAGGTAATTAAATCACTGATAAGCAAACTGAATTTATTGAATTAAGAACTTGCAACTGGGTTCATTTAAAACTTAAGGATTCATCCTCGTTCAGCCTTAGGAAATTTAGTTCATGACTGACGAGGGACACACAAAATAGATAACAACAAAATGACCCATGATTAAAAGGCTAAAGTAAAAGAAAACAGAAAGCTCGACGAAGTTCTGACGGCGTGGAAGTAGCCCTGTCACGTCACCATTCCACGTCTTCTTTTCTCCACCTTACTGTAAGGAAGGATGCTGGGTTCTCTTGGAGTTTTCGTGCCTCGTGAAATCTCTCTCTCTCCTTTCGAGTCTGGCCAAATGTAAAATAACGTTTAGGCTCTGCATGACTCTCCTCTAGGGTTGGCTTGCTGTTTCCTTATATAATCAGGTTTTCTTGCGGTGCAAGTTCCAGCAGCTGGGCTTTCCAAATCGGTCGAGATCCATCATATCTCTTGATCCCAGTAGATTGATTCTGTTGATCCTGTGAGATTCTTCAAATCTTTTAGTTTCGATCCTACGCATCTTCTATTCCGTTACATCAACAATCTACTTGTCTTTTCTTTACCTTCGCAATATTTCCTGAAACAATCTTGACAAAAGATTAGAATAGATGCCGCATAGCATCGCGTGGTTTACTTTGCTATACTTCAGTGATGCCTTGTATTGCACTTCGTTATGCTGTCAAAAAGCTATAGCATAGTATCAACTTTGCTATGTGTTCCTTTCATAAAACCATGTATTTGTTCTTCTTTAAGCACATGTTTAGGATGTAAATGATTTTTAACCTTCAGTTCCCTATATTCATGAATGAATGTCTTTTTGCTCAGATTGATTGCAGTTAAGCTTGTTTTTATCATTCAATTCAGTCATAAAATACAGGGAAAACATGGCATAAATTGTGCTCATCAAATACCCCACACTTAGCTTTTTGCACTCCTAGGCAAAATAAGATGAAGCGAACAAAACTCATAGTCGTAGCACTCTATCTGTATAACTCCGCTTACACAACTGCTTTCAGTTCTCGTCCCCCATTGGACAATCCCACTGCCTGGTACTAGCGTATCACGATGTGTGATATTGCTTAGGTGAAGAAGCGTCAAGAGGCTCTCAGGTTCAACGTTTACGCTCTATGACCTAGGGGATTTTAGCTTTCTCTCATGTCAAGCTAACCTAGAGTTCCATAGTGATACGATTCCCGAAAGAAAAGGATGATTGGATCAATTAAGAATGGAATTTCGCACTAGAAATTCAGCCTCCAGCACGTCCTGATAAGAACGGAACGTATTTTACGCTACAAACCTCGGATTCGAGCACTTCCAAAACTAGGTGAAAGATGGCTTTCTGAAACACGATTTTGACTCAAGAAACACCAAAAAAGGATAAGGGAATCTGGATATACGAAACCAAAATATTTTTAGAATGAAAACTGAAGTTTATGGATTATAGGTAGGCCCCACAATTTCAAAGAATTGATAAGCCCAAGAACGCCACAAGGATTGATGACCTTGATAAGTTCAGAGATTCTCAAAATAACCCTAGAGAAGCTTGTCTCTCACCAAAAAGGTTAACCTTGAATTCAAAATCTCAGTTCAAAAAGCTATGGTGTTCCCTTATATAGGGGACAACATCCATATTAAGTTTAACCTAAATATGCTTACACACAAAGCCCAATAAGCCAGCCCAATAAGCCTTATTACAAAAGTTTAACTAAATGTAAGAAAGATAAAACTAAGTACAGAATTTGGCCCAAGTAAATTGAAGCCTTCATGCATATCCATTGAGGCTTATTCTTCAAGGTCTTCAATTTGAATTAAGTGTATCATTTCGGCCTCTTCTTCCTTTAGACTTGGGCTTGTCTCAAGTAAGGTGGTCGGTCACTAGGAGATTTAGGGCCTCTTTAGCCTTTTTAGCTTTTGCTCTTGTCATTGGGCCTCCAAGACCTTGTATGTCCTCCAAGTTTGTTGCCTTGGTCATGCCGCCTCCTATGTCCTCATCATTCCCTCCTTCTTCAGAAGAATTTGTCCTCAAATTATAATCCCCTTCTCCTGCACCAAAAAGGGACAAATCAGCCACATTAAAAGTAGCGCTTACACCACACTCACCAGGGAGATCTATTTTATAGGCATTATCATTAATCTTGGATAGCACTTGGAAAGGACCATCTCCCCCTTGTTGAAGTTTTGATTTCCTTTGGACAGGAAATGATATGATTCCCGAAAGGAAAGGATGATTGGATCAACTAGGAATGGAAATTCGCACCAGAAATTCAGCCTCCAGTATGTCCTGATGAGAATGGAACGTATCTAACGCTACAGACCTCAGATTCGAGCAATTCTAAAACGAGGTGAAAGATGGCTCTCTGAAACACGATTTTGGCTCAAGAAACACTGAAAAAGGATGACGGAAACTGGAGATATGAAACCAAGAAATTTAGAACGAAAACTGAAGCTTATAGATTATAGGTAGGCGCCACAATTCCAAAGAATTGATAAGCCCAGGAATGCCACAAGGATTGATGACCTTGATAAGTTCAGAGATTCTCAAAATAACCCTAGAGAAGCTTGTCTCTCACCAAAAAGGTTAACTCTTCATTCAAATCTGCCGTCTCAAAAGCTATGTTGTTCCCTTATATAGTGGACAACATCCATATTAAGTTTAACCTAAATATGCTTACACACAAAGCCCAATAAGTCAGCCCAATAAGCCTTATTACAAAAGTTTAACTAAATGTAAGAAAGATAAAACTAAGTGCAGAATTTGGCCCAAGTAAATTGAAGCCTTCATGCATATCCATTGAGGCTTATTCTTCAAGGTCTTCAATCTGAATTAAGTGTATCATTTCGGCCTCTTCTTCCCCTTAGACTTGGGCTTGTCTCAAGTAAGGTGGTCGGTCACCAGGAGATTTAGGGCCTCTTTAGCCTTTTTAGCTTTTGCTCTTGTCATTGGGCCTCCAAGACCTTGTATTTCCTCCAAGTTTGTTGCCTTGGTCATGCCGCCTCCTATGTCCTCATCACATAGCCTTGTCAAAGTTCTAAAATTGCTACCTAGCATCTGAGTCTCCATTCTTCCAAAGGACTTCTTGGGTTATTTTGGTATGGATAGATGGGTGTTGAGTTGAGAAGTGATGGTGGTGCTATAGCAGGGTATTTAGACAAGTCTTTTTGGCCGTGTCAGATTGTCTCCCTTTGAACTTTGTATTTCTTGTTGTTCTTTATTCTTTTTATTCTTTTTTGTTTTCTTCTCTTTTTTTTTTTTTTTTTTTTTTTTGATAAGCAAACTGCCACTTTAAGCATAGGGCAAAACAATAGTCTTTTTGTAGCATTTGTGGAGCACTCTGTCCTAGCATTTCCTTCACAATACACTTGTCTTTCTAACTGGTTCTGCTATAGCACTATCGTGTAGGCTCAATGAGGTAGCAAAATGGGGATGATGATAAATGGGTTGTGTATGGGAATGATAGGTATGATATGAATTCCTTTATCCTACGAATTTCACACTCAGATGCTAAACAGTTTATCGAAGAACTAAGACAAATCAAGGATCATACATGGGCTAGCAGATATGCTCACTAGAATGCTCAAATAAAACCTTCCATTATGGGTTCTTCTCTCTAAACTTTCTCACTGCCACTTTACCCCGCATCAAATTAGCTAGGACTGTCAATTTCCCAAGCCTAAATGTTCAGTTTCCTTAGGCAATCATGCTATACTTCGTCATACAGACATTCATATTACTGCTACAAAATTCTCTTCATGTTTCATCATGTAATAGCAAAATAACCAAAACTCAATATTTCTTTTGCACAACTTGTGTTAGGAACTGAAATCATTTGCAGAATCACAACCACAGTAGGACAATACTCTACTCTATTACACCCCTACCGGCCTCACCCTTTTGGGTGGCGGGTTAGAGTGGTCATACTCGCTTATTACCTTTCCTTTGCTAATTAGTCACTTTAATCATATATCAGAGTGCGCACGGCAGAACATATGATCAGTTTGGACAACTATAATATACTGGTAAAGATACATACAAAAACTTAAAGTAATCCCCGTAGGTTAAGAGTACAATAATCCAACGTAACTGCTGGGCAATTAGTAAGTTAATACAATCATCCAAAAATAAACATACAACATGAGATGGGGCATTCCATACGTCTTCAATTATCAGCTTCATTACTCTTACCCTCATCTTCCTAAACAACTCAGTGTAAACCACCTGTATCTTTCAAACCGACTGGAGTTCAAAATTGAACCCCAGAGTAATTGTTAAACTCATATACAATATGTATACAATGCATGTAATGCAAATCACAATCAGGAACATAAATCTGCCTCTGGCACAATGATACTGGCATGTACTACCTTTGTAGGACCGCCTGATCAAGACAAGCCCCCAGATCCAGTGCGTTAAGGGCCTCAGTAGCTAGGGCGGCTAACCCTAACTACCTACCCCAAAAGGCCTCAGTAGACACCTATGAACACACAGTCACATAGGCTCCACCTACCTCATATACCTTGGGCCTCAGTAGTGACCTAAGGACACATAGTCCAAGAGGTAACACCTACCCTACATGCCAAGAGCCTCAGTAGCAACTATATGACACGCAGTCCCATAGGTACTACCTACCCATATTCCTTGGGCCTCAGTAGCAACCATAGGACACAAAGTTCCCATAGATACTACCTACCTTACATCCACAATCATGATAACACATACATACAAGAGCAACATAGAGTATGCAAGTTTACAGTTACTACCTGGCACACCTCGAAAATAGTAAACTCTTCCCTTTGTGTTGGAATTATGGTCCACACGTGCTAATACCCTAGTTACATCAAAATATCACACTTTCAATCACATATTCAAACTTTACTTGAAGTTTCATAAATTTCGCCTATCTCCAGAATTTTCCAGAATCTCTGACCCAACTTCACTGATTTTTAATAAATTCTAGAAAAATCATATCAACATGAAATAAGTGGACATTTAACCCTTAGGATGTATAGTTTACCATAAAAATAAGGGTGAAGGTGGAAATTTGCCAAACAACTATTACCCAAAGAGCGTTTGGACCAAACAACTATTGAAGGGACCAAAATTGCCAATCAACAATTAAAAAGTGAAAAAAAACACCAAATAACTATTAAAAAAAAATAACTATCATAACTAAGTTAAAATGTGAGACACTGGCGTAGGACGGTGGCAGAAACGCTGGAGAAAAGAGCGGTTAAGCCTTCTTGTTGGAAAAGGAAAACACCAACAGAGATGGGACCCATGGGAGCATGCATTGTGGCAGCAGCGGTTGCTGCTTGTGGCATCGGAGGGATGGAACCAGGGTGTAAGGTGTGTGCCAGTCGAACGTTGTGGACTACTGGATGAGTTCAAGAGGGTAAGTGGAACACCCAGCAACAATAGAAGCTTTGGAAATGCCGACGCCACCGACACTATGACACCAATGAAAGACGGAGACACCAAGACAAAGGACGGGTAATAGTTCGTTGGCGAATCTGCTCCAAATTGTGTTTTTTTCCACTTTTTAATTGTTGATTGGCAATTTTGGTCCCCTCAATAGTTATTTGGCCCAGACGCTCCTTGGGTAATAGTTGTTTGGCAAATCTGCACCTTGACCCTAAAAATAATTCACAAAGTCATCTGGGTTTCAATCCTTCCCTTATTCCCAAAACTTAGTCGCTGGTCTGAGATGAAATCCAGGTTTTTGGGTCATTTTCAACAGTAAATATCTCTCGGTAGGAAAACCAAAAAGACATGAAATATTATATCAAAATCATCCTCAGGATGTATACTTTCACCATGTAAAATTTCAAATCATTTGAACTTCATTTACTACTTCAGAAACATCGATTTCCCCTTGCTGCCCAGAAACCGTAAAAGTTAGCAGATTTTCATATATTAAAGACTTAAACTTTTTGAGTTTGGAAGAAGGTGATCCCACTTGACCCCACACAAAAACACATTCTGGATACATTTTAAACCTCAAAAATATGGAAATCCCACTGCATCTACATGAAAACACCATAGGGCAGAAATAAGAGTTTCCAAGTTGTCGATTAGGGACTTACCTTAGAATGTCAGTTACGGGTGCCTTCCTCCTCCTTTGGATCAAGACCTTCAGCTGGAACCTCTTCTTCCTCTCCTTGGGCTCATGCTTGGCTGATGGAAAATGGAGGGGAAGGGTGCCCTTATATAGGCTCCAAGGGTACAAGCTATTATCCAACCTTTGTTATTACCCGCTGGATGAAAGGGTGTCTCGGATTTAAATATGACTTTCTTGACTTAATTCTCAAGGCTTCAAGAGAACTCTTTGGCAGATGGGTATCAGATTCCAAAATTGCCCCTGATGGTGGTTTCTGAAATTGCAAATCGTAGGATTTTAGCCGAGGGGTAAAACAGACATTTTGCACTGCTCTTCTTCCAAGTCAGTGGGACCCATGAAATCTGCCCTTGGATGTTCCATTATTACCCTTTTAGTGTCATAATTACTTGTCATTCTATTGTCATTTCAGATTCAAAAGTTGTGGTTCAGATTAATTCTGATTATTTTATCTTTCTCTCTCTTCATAATTAGATGATGTGACCTTTTTCTCTCTTCATAATTACATGATGTGACCTTTTTCTTTTCCTCTAAGTCACTTTCTCTCTCCTCTGGCCCACCAATTTCATCCTCCCTCTATGTCCAGGGGTCTGGGCCCAACTCCGGTAAACCCTAATCGATCCCGCTTAGCTCCTTTTTGCTGGTTACATCTTTCCTCGTGATTCGTGCTACATTGTGGGACTTGTGTGGGCCCGGATTAACTGTCTCTTTGTTGGAAATTATGCCCTAGGGGCAAGCCATTGTACTTTAGACATTTATGTTATTTAAAGTATTCTCTTTTAGTTATCATTTCATATTCATGTTTATGTTGATAACTGTATCCCTGGATATATCTTGTGGATTATCCTAAATGTCCCTGGTCGGTCATCTACGCGAGAGCGAAGATGAAACAAGACCAGTATGACTTTGATGAGGTATGGAGATACGAATCAAAGTCATGGGCACTTGTAAGAGTACAGGGTGCTGGACCAACCCACTATGAGAAAGCTGCATGGATTTAGTCATAAGCTTATCTCATGTATAACCGCGTCACAACGCCCTATGACATGAGATCATCATGGATTCCTACATGATGATCACTGATCTTTGACCTAGTCAAAAGTCACCTTTGACCGGGTGATGATAAAGGCTTGGATCGAGATTAGTGGTTTTCATGCAGAGGAATGTGAATGGTCAAGATGGAATTTGTCCCTCACATTTGTAGAGAGATAATACTGGGTCCCTCGATGAGTGAGTCTAAGAAATGTATGGCCATACTATGATAGAAAGGAGTTTCCATTTCACTTATTAGACTACTCGAGAATCGAGAAAGTAATGGTCAAGCAGGAAGTTGACATTATCCATGCCTCATCCTTGATCAAATTATCGCGTGACAAAAGGGACGTGACATGGTTGTATGATAGGTTGTATCGTGTCATCGATCCCCATGTGAATTGGGTAGTCACAATGTCTTACTAGAGGCTGTTTGCTACTTGTGGGCTGGTACAGTATTGGCCCACGCCAATCTCATGTGGGCCTGCAGGGTCGCATACGAGATTAGTCCAACACGAGCAAAAGTGTCCAGATTCATTGAATCTTAGATATATCTAAGATTTAATTAATACTATATTTAATCTAGGATTAATATATATGTATATATATATAATATATATGTATATATATATTAAATTCGAAAATAATATAATAATATTATTTAATGGAGATTATAATATTATTATATAATATTTGTTTTGTATTTAATTTATTTGATAAATTAAATATCTAAAACAAATAGAGATATTGTATCTCATTTAATTTTTGAATAAAGACATCATATATCTGTTTAATTTAAATTGAGATATAGTATCTCAGATTTAATTAAATAGATATATATCATTTCTCGATTTAATTTATAGAGATAAATTATATCGAAGGCTTTTAATTCGGATTAAATAAATAGATTAGATTAGATCTATTAGATAGATTAGATTAGATCTATTTGATAGATTTAATTAATATATTTTTTAAATCCGATTCAAAATTCAAAATTCAAAATTAATGAGGATTAATTTTGAATAGAATATGCTGATCGGGTTTGGAAAAACTGATGGACTTTTGTCGAGCGTATTAGAGAAAGCCGCGAGAAAACCCTAGAGCAAAAAAATAGAGAGAGACGCACAATTCAAAAGGCGCTAGCACACTGCTGTAGCCGTGTTCGGAGATTATTCATGTGGATACCAGTAGAGGAAGGCGATTCATAGAGTCGGCTTCTACTGATCAAGGAGGTAGTGCACCAGTTCAAAGAGAACGAGACGCACACCAGTTTCAGGGCATAGGTAATATTCGGATTCCTTCAGCCTTAGTTTAAACGCTGTTGAGCGATCCTCGGATGGGATTCGTAAATATTTTATCCGCTGCGTATATGGATCCCAACACTCTTTTCTCCTAACCACAGGTGGACGGAATATAGTACCTTGGGGATCAAAAAACTCATACTTCAATATCTCATAACCGCCTCGTACTATATGCTACCCGATAATCCAACTTCTAACCCCGAAATGTCACGTATCCGACGTAGCACTACTATTACTGCATTTTCCTTTTGCACTTGGTCCAAATACACATTCTCTCTCTCTCTCTCTCTCTCTCTCTCTTCCTTTCTTATTTCCTTCAAAAACGCAGGACACCATGACTACCCCGAGAATGCCATATACTTACTTAAACCGGCATATTTTCACTCAACTAATTGTCCTATACCTCATGACATAGTTAGGGGGTATCTTTTCCACCGGATTTACACTGTATAGACCCTTTGTGCCCCTTATTAATTGGTACTTTAATTCTACGGCTTATTCATACTAGGTCCACTGACCCATATAGCCGAGTTACTTGGTTCCAGAGAGGCTTCCTAACTCTTGACATTCTTGGGACTCTTCTCGAACTGGGCCTAGTCGTCCGCCTATTTGAGGCTTATTCTCAATTCTTAGGGTCCGAAATTTAGGATATTACATCAAGAGAGCTAAAACACTCCAGGGCCGATTTTTCCTTGATTTGGTGTTTCTTGCTCACAAGGCCTTCTCTAACATTGTTTCCTCTCGGTGATAACAAAATTTCTACTGCTTCAGATTTCTTATCAAGGGAGTTTAACGACGTCTACAAGGTGGATCTGACGCTGAAATCAAGAAATGACTATGGAATCGAATGAGGTTGGGTGGACACCACATAGAGTGCAACCTTACCTCTAACTCGTCCTCCAAGCACATCTAGCTCTTTCGCGAGCTTGCCCTCCATATTCTCTTGACTTACGGGCACAGTTCTCTTTACTTGTTGGTCAAGTTGTTCCTTGGCTCGCCGAACAACCCCTTGACTTCTCATAGTTCCTTTCTCATCATCATTAAGTAGACCAAGTTGTTCCTTGCCTCGCCCAGCACGCCCGTGACTTCTCTTGTTTCCTTTCTCATCATCATTATGTCGGCCAACATGGAGAAAAAGAGGGGAAGGGCCGAACACATAAGAAGAAAGAGAGAAGGGGGAGCAAGAAGAGAGAGAAAACCCTCCAGAGCCGATTTTGCTCGATTTGGCATTTCTTACTCTTGAGGCCTTCTCTAACATTGTTTCTTCTCAGTAAGAGCATCATTTCTATGGTTTTGGATTTTTGACCATAGAAATTTAGTGTCATGTCCAAGGTGGAGGTGCTGCAAAAATCAAGAACTGACCATGGAATCAGATGAGGTTCGTAGGGAGTGGACATTACATAGAATGCAACCTTACCTCTAACTTGCCCTCCAAGCACATCTAGCTCCATTGCTAAGTGTACCTAGCGTACCATCCATGTTCTCTTGACTTGTAGGCCAAGTTCTCTTTACTTGTTTGCCAAGTTTTTCCTTGACTCGCCTAACAACCCCTTGACTTCTCTTAGTTCTTTCTCATCATCATTAAGTTGGACAACATAGAGAAGAAGAAGGGAGAATATGAAGGTAGAAGAAGAAAGAGAGAGATAGAGAGAGAGGTCGGTTGAGAGAGCAAGAGAGAGAAAACACTTCGGAGCCGATTTTTCCTCGATTTGCTGTTTCTTTTTCCTATGGCCTTCTTTGACGTTGTTTCCTCTCGGTGATAAATTCCTATAGTTTTGGATTTCTTATCAGGGGAGTTTGAGGAGGTCTACAAGGTGGATTTGATGCCGAAATCAAGAAATGACTATATGAACCCGATTACCCTAAATCTTAAGAGAAATAGCAAGCTGCCATATAGAGCAAATTCTGGGCAGACATGCTTAATAAATGGTTGAAATATAGTAAATGAAGTCTGATGACTGTGAAATTTTGTATGCTTAAAGAAGACATCTGAGGCTTCATTTTGTATATTTATTTTTGGGATGACTGTATGAGTTTATTTACTTCAGTATTTACTTTTGGATGACTATTTACTTTTTGGTTTTCGCACTTTTACTGGTATATCGTACTTATCCAAACCGTTAACATGCTCGTTGCATTCACTCTTATATGTTTTAATAAGGATCATATGTGTTAATAAGGATTAAGTAATAATGGAAAGGGTGAGGCCGGTAGGGGTGTAACAATCTTGACCAACTTGAACATACTCACCTTGATCTCTAACTTGTGTGCCTTCTTCTTCCACTTGGGGAATTAATTTTTCTTTGCTCTCTTCTTTCTCTCTTTGCATGAAATGGACAACCAAAAATGGGGGCAGATATGTCCATAAATTAACACCATTAGCCATGTATAATATCCATGCAAGCTAATATCCATTGGTCCATAACTTGGCCTAGGGTTTTGACTTGTTTTTCTTCCTTTTTATCTAAGTTTTCTTGGCTTCTCTTGGACTCCTCCATGGCTGGATGAAATCTGCACTATTTTGACATGATATTGGCTTGTTCAATACACCTCTCTTTAGTCTTTGGCTTCCCTTGCAAGTCATTTTATTTCCTCCTTATCCTTGTTGGTGCTTTTCCATTGGTTCATTTTCCTAAGTCTTGACTTATTCAATTTGGCTTTATATTGGCTTAAAGTTTGCTTGAATCAGCTTTTCTCCCTCTTGGTCTTGGTTGATTCGAAATTTTGGCTTGTGGAGGAAGTTTATTTGACTTCCATTTGCCTCTTAATTAACTTGTACAACTGTCTTACCCAAAGTCAAACTAAGTCCCTAAGTTGTCACTTGTCAAGTTAGGGTTATTTCCTCTGACTTTACATTTTTGCATGTGAGTTTTGTGCATTTCCCTTTTTCTTCTTCTCTTGGCCGGTGCCCTCTTAGCTTCTTGGGGAAGATTTTGTGTCTTCATGATGCTTATTTGACGTGCACACTAAGTTTGGCTTACATCATCTTAATGATGTAATCTTGTTTGGCTTCATCTTTGAGTCAAAATTCAATTACTCTTTTATTCTTCTTGACTTTCAATTATTCTTTTTGTATGAAAAACATTGTTGTCTTATGTTTCCCTTGTGATATGCAAAATCCCTAGTTCAATTGGAACAAGAATATTGTCGTTTACTTCCTTCATAACCTTGTTTCACTTGGTCTTGGTCAAATGGATTTCATGTGTTATGTTTTCAAAGTTTCATTTTCATTTCCATCCTACTTCACTTGGGGTGAAATTTTGACCTTATTGAAGGTCCAATACTTTGTTCTCTGATACCTCTTAGGCACTTTATCATTTGACAAGTCAATCTACCATTTATTGGCCCTAATCAATTAAAACAATTCCTCATCCTTGCCTTACATTAATTGTTCATGTTAGAGAATAAACATCATTTACTGACTTCATGAAGATTCCATACAATATTTCCAAAATTTAATATCACCCCTTTTTAAAATGGGTCTAGTTGTCTGCACTCGATACATGCTTATTCTCAAGCCTCTAGACTCAAAATTCAAGATATTCTTAACAATAAAAAAAAACTAAATGCATTATAAATAATGTGTATTGTGAAAATATAAATGTAAATAACAAATAATAACCGAGGATGAGATCAAATCATAAAACAGAAAGGGTTCTTCAATATACATTAAATAAAAAATAGAAACAAATTATCAAAGAAAATAAATAAATAAACGACTACTCAAATTAGTACAAGTGAGATTGATAGAGTTTTAACAATAAAAGAAATAACATAACTAAATAGAGGCAAGTAAATAAATGATAAATTATTAATAAATAATGAAATGTAGTGTACAGTTAAAGAATGATTAATCATAAATAAATAAACAATACAAATAGCAGAAATAATGGGACGTATACAAAGTGAGAATGATAACTTTTAGTGAATCAATGTATTAAAAAATATGTAAAAGAAAAACATCAAACAAACAAAATTTAGAGGCAACTAATTCTTTTTCCGGGCGAACATGTAAATGATAAAATTATCAATATAAAAAAAGAATAACAAATTATTAGTAAACATTACAATATTTAAAGGCATAAATAATATGTATATTATTTAGAAATAAAAAATTAAAACGAAAAGATGAAAATAAATATAAATAACGAACGAAATAATTCAACACATTAAAATTCGATTATACATACAAGATACATAAATAGACAAGTAAACAGAAACAAATATTGCTAGTTATAACGAAATAAATAACAACTAAGTAAAACAACTAAAAATGATAAACTATTGACAATAAAAAAAAAAATAAATGCATTATAAATAATGTGTATTTACTTCATCAAAAAAATAATATATACTTTATTTATAAATAACAAATCCATGTGAAAATATAAATATAAATAACAAATAATAAAGGGAGGATGAGATGAAATCATAAAGGAGAAAGGGTTCAATATACATTAAATAAAAAACAGAAAAAAATTATCCAAAAAAATAAATAAACGACAAATCAAATTAGTTCAAGTGAGATAGATTGATAAAGAATAAAATAATCTGTATAACAATAAAAAAAATAACATAACTAAATAGAGGCAAGTAAATGAATGATAAATTATTAATAAATAACGAAATGTACCGTTAAAGAAATTAATGATAAATAAATAAATAACAATAAAATAAATAATGGGAGAAGTACAAAGTGAGAATGATAACTTTTAGTCAATCAATATATCAAACAAATATGTAAAATAAAAACATCAACAAAAAAAGAGGCAACCATTACAAGTGAAATATAAATAATGTGTATTTTCTTCATCAAAAAATAATATCTACTTTATTTATAAATAACAAATCCATGTGGAAATATAAATAACATAGGGAGGATGAGATCAAATCATAAAGGAGAAAGAGTTCAATACATTAAATAAATAAAGGAACACATTATCAAAGAAAAAATAAATAAACAACTAATCAAATTAGTACAAGTGAGATTGATAAAGAATAAAATAATCTGTATAACAATAAAAGAAATAACACAACTAAATAGAGGCAAGTAAATGAATGATATATTATTAAAAATAATGAAATGTACAGTTAAAGAATGATTAATGATAAAAAAATAAACAATACAAATAACATAAATAATGGGAGGAGTACAAAGTGATAATGATAACTTTTAGTGAATCAATGTATCAAAAAAAATGTAAAAGAAAACATCAAACAAACAAAAATTAGAGGCAACCAATTCTTTTTCCGGGCAAACATGTAAATGATAAAATTATTAATATAAAAAAATAATAACAAATTATTAGTAAACATTACAATATTTGAACGCATAAATAATATGTATTTTATTTAGAAATAAAAAATTAAAACGAAAAGACAAAAATAAATATAAATAACAAAAGAAAGAATTCAACACATTAAAATTCGATTATAGATACAAGATACATAAATAAACAAAGTAAACAGAAATAAATATTGCTAGTTAAAGCGAAAATAAATAACAACTAAGTAAAACAAGTGAAAATGATAAACTATTAACAATAAAAAAATGCATTTATAAATAATGTGTTTTGACTTCATCAAAAAAATAATATATACTTTATTTGTAAATAAAAAATTCATGTGAAAATATAAATGTAAATAACAAATAATAAAGGGAGGATGAGATCAAATCACAAAGGAGAAAGGGTTCAATATACGTTAAATAAAAATCAGAAACATTATCAAATAAATAAAATAAATGACTAATCAAATTAGTACAAGTGAGAATGATAAAAAGTAATATAACAATAAAAGAAATAACATAACTAAATAGAGGCAAGTAAATGAATGATAAATTATTAATAAATAATGAAATGTTCAGTTAAAAATGACTAATGATAAAAAATAAAAATAAAAACAGAAATAATGGGAGCAGTACAAATGAGAATGATAGAAATAAAAAAATTAATAAGAAATAATAAAAATAAATATAAATAACAAAAGAGAGAATTCAACACAATAAAATTTGATTATAGATATAACATACATAAATAAACAAGTAAACAGACATAAATATTGCAAGTTAAAACGAAAATAAACTAAGTAAAACAAGTGAAAATGATAAACTATTAACAATAAAAAAAATGCATTAGAAATAATGTGTATTTACTTCATTAAAAAAAATAATATATACTTTATTTATAAAAAACAAATTCATGTGAAAATATAAATATAAATAAAAAATAATAAAGGGAGGATGAGATCAAATCATAAAGTAGAAAGGGTTCAATATACATTAATAAAAAAAACAAATTATCAAAGAAAATAAATAAACGACTAATCAAATTAGGGGCAACCAATTTACAAGTTAATTATAAATAATGTGCATTTTCTTCATAAAAAAAATAATATAAACTTTATTTATAAATAACAAATTCAAGTGAACCTATAAATGTAAATAACAAACAATAAAAGGAGGATGACATCAAATCACAAAAGAGAAAGGGTTCAATACATTAAATAAATAAAGGAACAAATTATCAAATAAATAAACGACTAATCAAATTAATACAAGTGAGATTGATGAAGAGTAAAATAATTTGTACAACAATAAAAGAAATAACATCACTAAATAGAGGCAAGTAAATGACTGATAAATTATTATTAAATAATGAGATGTATAGTTAAATAAACAATAAAAATAACATAAATAATGGGAGCAGTACAAAGTGAGCATGATAGAAATAAAAAACTAAAACAAAATGATAAAAATAAAAATAAAAAACAAAATAAAGAATTCAACACATTACAAGATACTTAAATAAACAAGTAAAAAGAAACAAATATTGCTAGTTAAAACAAAAATAAATAACAACTAAGTAAAACAAGTGAAAATGATAAACTATAAACAATTAAAAAAAAAACTAAATTTACTTCATCAAAAAAATAATATATACTTATTTGTAAATGGCAAATTCATGTGAAAATATAAATATAAATAAAAAAAATAATAAAGGGAAGATGAGATCAAATCGTAAAGGAAAAAGGGTTCGATATATGTAAATCACCTAATTACCATTCGCTGCCCAGAAATTACGGTTATTGGCAGAATTGTGTAGTTTCAAGACTTAGGGTTTTTCGGGTTCGGAAAAAGGTGATCCTACTTATCCTCACACAAAATCATGTTTTGGACTCAATGGAGACCTCAGAAATATCAAAATCCCACTGTAACTCCACGTATGATATGATTCTCGAAAGAAAAGGATGATTGGATCAACTAGGAATGGAATTTCGCACCAGAAATTCAGCCTCCAACACGTCTTGATAAGAATAGAACATATCTCACGCTGTAGACCTCGGATTTGAGTGATTCCAAAACAAGGTGAAAGATGGCTTTCTGAAACACGATTTTGGCTCAAGAATCACTGAAAAAAGATAAGGGAATCTGGAGATACGAGACCAAGAAATTTAGAAAGTAAATTGAAGTTTATGAATTATAGGTAGGCGCCAAAATTCCAAAGAATTGATAAGCCCAAGAACGCCACAAGGATTGATACCCTTGATAAGTTCAGAGATTCTCAAAAGAACCCTAGAGAAGCTTGTCTCTCACCAAAAAGGTTAACTTCTTAATTCAAATCTGTCGTCCCAAAAGCTATGGTGTTCCCTTATATAGTGGACAACATCCATATTAAGTTTAACCTAAATATGCTTACACACAAAGGAAAATAAGACAACCCAATAAGCCTTATTACAAAAGTTTAACTAAATGTAAGAAAGATAAAACTAAGTGCAGAATTTGGGCCAAATAAATTGAAGCCTTCATGCATATCCATTGAGGCTTATTCTTTAAGGTCTTCAATCTGAATTAAGTGTATCATTTCAGCCTCTTCTTCCTTTAGACTTGGGCTTGTCTCAAGTAAGGTGGTCACCAGGAGATTTAGGGCCTCTTTAGCCTTTTTAGCTTTTGTTCTTGTCATTGGGCCTCCAAGACCTTGTATGTCCTCCAAGTTTGTTGCCTTAGTCATGCTGCCTCCTATGTCCTCATCATTCCTTCCCTCTTCAGAAGAATTTGTCCTCAAATTGTGATCCTCGTCTCTTGCATCAAAAAGGGACAAATCAGCCACATTAAAAGTAGCACTTACACCATAATCACCAGGGAGATCTATTTTATAGGCATTATCATTAATCTTGGATAGCACTTGGAAAGGACCATCTCCCCTTTGTTGAAGTTTAGATTTCTTTGGGCAGGAAACCTCTCTTTTCTCAAATGAACCCAAACCCAATCACTTGGTTCAAACACTACCTTTTTCCTTCCTTTGTTCGCTTGCTTGACGTAACTCTCTACCTTTTTTCAATGTTTGCCTTTACCTTCTCATGTAGTTTCCGCACATATTCAGCCTTACTCTTACCATCTTTATGCTGAAAAACAGAGTTGTTAGGCAAAGGCAGCAAATCAAGAGGAGTGAGAGGGTTTAAGCCATAAACAATTTCAAAAGGAGAATAATGAGTAGCACTATGAACAGCCCTATTAAATGCAAACTCAACGTGGGGCAAACATTGTTCCCATGATTTGATATTATTTTTAATTATAGCCCTCAAAAGAGAAGAAAGAGTTCTATTCACCATGGTTTAGGAACCTGGACCGAATCGGCCGGTTTGGATTAGAAACCAGCCAGAAGACCGGTCTGAGTTAGGTGAAAAATGGTGTGACTCGGTGACTCCGAGTCAACCCGGCCAACTCAGCCTAAACCGCCGAGTTGAGGAGTCATCGAGTTAACTGAAAAAAATGGAGAATCAAGAAAACACAGATCTGAAAGGTAGAAGAAGATCCGGGTTCAGAAGAAAACATAGATCTGAAAGGTAGAAGAATATCCAGGTTCAGAAGAAAACACAGATCTGAAAGGTAGAAGAAGGTTCAGGTTCGATCTTTAGCTAGATTTGTGTGACGGCGGTGACGACAGGGGCTCGATGGAGGCTGTATGCAACAGATCTAGGAGGAGAAGGAGAAGATGAAGAGGTAATCAAAGAGAGAGAAGCCGACCAAGGGTGTGTTTCCTTGCTTCACCAACTGATCTGGTCGCCGCCTCTGAATAACGAAGAAGACGATCTCTTTATCTCTCATTTTGTTCTAATCGCCTTTCTTCAACAACTCGATACACAATCCTCTTTTCTTTTTTTTTTGGGACAAACAATCCTCTTTTCTCTCTTCCCATCGTTCGCTGTTCCCTGTTCCCTGCCATATGCCGTCTTGTCAAAACCCCATTAACTTTTTAGGTTCCCCAAAGGCCAAATCTCGATTCAAGCAAGATATTCAATTCAAATATTAATAACATCACATTATGTGCGCTGCTTACCAAGTATAAAGATAAAAAAAATAATAAATAATAAATTAGTGGAAATCAATATAATATATTCTAAATTCACATCACATCATCACATATTTTGATCACAAATTTTTTTAATTATTTTAATTATATTATATTTTTTAATTAATGCCGGTTTGACTCTAGGTTCACCGACCGGTCCGGTTTTCGAACCTTGCTATTCACTACCTCACTGCCATCAGTTTGTGGATGACAAGTAGTAGAAAAGAGAAGTTTAGGACCCGTTTGTTTCGCTGTAAGAGGGCGGTGGAAAGAGAAGATAAGAGACTTCCCACGAAAAAAACATGTTTGGTTGTCCCATCTTCCATCGAGTACCGTTCCCGCCAGTTCGAATTTTCCCTCATCCGCTGGAATGTGCTTTCCCTCAAAAATAGGCGGAATGTTAAAATGCTACCGGGAGAGTGAAAAGTCGGACAAAAAGGCACCTAAAACACCGTACCTATTAATAAAAAAGAATCTAAGGCGCGTGGCCGGAGCCGGACGAAGCCGTCGGTGTAAAAGCGTGGAGCCACTAGACAAAACTGTCGGTGAAAAAGGTTGGAAAACAATGGGCGTTGTTCGGCAAAGGAGAACCCTGGGAACAGAGCTGCATTTGAGGTCAGTATACATTCGAAAGTAATTAATGTGTGATTTTTACCGGTAGTTTTTAGGAGATTTGGGAAGGGCTGTTCATTTGAGCTGGGGGGACACACACACACTTGAATGCAAGTAATTTTACACAGACATGGTGATATGCTTGCACGTTGGGGACAGAGACAAAGATGAGTGTGAATGGTCTTTATATTCTTGTGTATTAAAATGAGACTCAGACACTGTTTTAAACGATTTACACAGTCTGGAATGAAATTGCAATGAATTAAAATATGTTGTTTGTGTGTGTACAATGTGCTATTGTTATGTGAATGATGAAATGTGGGGAAAGAAGCAAATGAACATTACGTTCGAACCAGACTTCCCAGTTCGAACGTATGATGTGGGACGTTTCTAATTCAGTGAGTGCCATGTTGGGTCATAAGTAGTCGTTTAAATTGAGGTGATGGGATGAAAGATACCAATTTATGAATGTTAAACAGTGGTAGTTTGTAAACAAGAGTAGTGGATTACTAGTGTGGTTGAAAATTGTGTAGGTATGGAGCCACGTAGACGAGAAATGGTTGGAATGTTGGCCGGGTGCTTAGCTTTGCTACTAGCAGTGAGGACCATGGTTGTGGCGATGATAGTAGCTGTGGGAGCAGGTAGACCGAGGCACTTACCAGATAAGACGTTTAGACTAGATTTCCATGCCAAGAGAGCGAATTTGAGGGCGATGATATATAGTAGTGACACCACTTGCTTCAATCAAATTAGGATGTACCGGGCAACGTTTGATAAATTGTCACATGTTAGACACAATTGGCGGATTGAGAGCAACCACATATGCTAGTTGATGAGCAAGTGGCTATGTTCCTTCACATATTGGCCCATCATGTGAAGAACAGAGTAATTCAGTTTGAGTTTGGAAGGTCAGGAGAAAACATAAGTAGATACTTCAAACTAGTGCTCAATGCAACCATTAGACTTCAATCATTGCTTTTGAAGAAACCAGAGCCAATTCCAGAGGACTGAAATGATCATCATTGGAAGTGGTTCAAGGTATGTGCATGATGTTCATGTGTGAGTAGTTTAACTGAGTATTAAAAGTATGGTTTGACCTTAAGGGCGAAACCCTTTCCATTTCAGGGGTGCCTCGGTGCATTGGATGGTACGCACATACGCGTTGAAGTCCCTGCAGCACACAAGGGGAGGTACAGAAATAGAAAAGGAGAGGTAACAACCAATGTTCTTGGGGTTTGCTCACCAGATGGGCAATTCATATTTGTTTTCCCCAGGTGGGAAGGCTCAGCTACGGATGGGAAGGTTCTGAGAGATGCTACAAGGAGACCACATGGGCTAAGAGTACCGCTAGGTATCGATGTAAGGGTGCGTTAGTGGGTTGAAATTAATTTACACTACTATTCGTTAACTTTTTTTTTTTTTTTTTTTTTTTTTTTTTTTTTTTTGCGCAGGGAACAACTACTTGGTGGATGCAGGGTACAGTAATTGCCAAGGTTTTTTGGCTCCTTATAGAGGTCAAAGGTACCACCTTAATGACTAGCGACAAGGACATCAACCCCAGACTGCACATGAGTGTTTCAACATGTGACATTCTGCAGCGCGAAATGTCATAGAAAGGTGCTTTGGCATACTAAAGTTAAGGTGGGCAATATTGAGGAGCCCATCTTTTTATCCAGTCAGGCTGGAGAACAGATACATTGTTGCTTACTTGTTTGCTCCATAATCTCATTCGTCGGGAGAGTGTTCAAGATCCCCTTGATTAGCAGCTTGATTCCTTTGACATTGAACCTGCAACGGTTGAGAACACGCCTGTATTCCTTTGGAAACTAGTGATGTGTGGAGTAATTATAGGGAACAAGTTGCAAATGAGATGTTTGCTGCCTTTGTGGCACAGGGATAAATGATAATGTAGTACACAAGTATTGCTAGGCGTACGAACATTTAATTCCATATGTTTATGTATTAAACAACATCCTGTTGCTATGTGATTCTGAATTTCAATTATGATCTTTTCCTATGTGCCTGTTGTGGAGTGGTTTGTTGTTACTTCATTGTTATGTTAACATTAACGATACTTGCAATATTTTGTGTTATCTGTGTTTTTTTAGATGGATCAATCTCAACAAGCAAGTGGTTCGAGGATGAAGATCTGGAGTGCTCTTGAGGATAGAATGTTGGTCGAATGCCTTCTTGGGATGAAGTTGGACCAAATGTTCATGGCGGACAATGGTTTCAAGTCCGGATATGCGAATGCTTTGCATACCATGATGGAGGCCAAGCTCCCTGGATGTGGCATAAAAGCAACGCCTCACATCACCTCCCGACTGAAGACATTGAAGCGCCTGTGGCAGACAGTGTATGACATCATTTACGAGCCCCACACCTCTGGATTTGGTTGGGATCCAAACACAAAACTTGTCACTGCAGATGCTGATGTTTGGGAAGAGTATCTGAAGGTATGTGATCCCACAATTGTGTTGAAATTGTTACTTTACTAATGAATAATGCATGAGTGTCTTCAAGTTCAGAAACTCAACATAAGTCTTAACCTGCAAGCTCATCCTAAGCACAAGGAATTTCAGACAAAACCTTTGCCCAACTTTGACTCTCTATGCATCGTTTGGGGAAAGGACAGGGCCATCGGTGATGAAGGAGAGTGCCCTGGGGCAATGGAGGAACAGGTTAATCTTGAAGATGACGACTTTCTGGATACACCACAAGATGTTCCTGATGAATCGGAGTTCTCACAAACACATAATGAACATGTTACCACCCCAACAAATCCAACTGGTGCATCATTGGCTCCAAAGAAGAAGCGCAAACTGAACAACGCAGAAGTCATAGCTGAAGCATTGCGAGATACTGTCACACAAATGGACAAGACCATAAGTACTGCGTTTGACAAGCTAGGCAACATGATGGCAACGCCCGATAAGGAAGCTGAACTTTCTGCCAAAGAAGATGCCTTGTTCATGGAGCTAATGCAAGTTGAGGAGCTGACATCGAATGAGAGGAACATTGCCCATATGAAGATCCTTGCGTCTGCCAAGTATCTAAAAGCATTTGGATCAATTCCTCCAAGGTTTAAGCTGTCATGGATCCGTTCCTTGCTGAATCAGCATACCATCTAGCAGCTGTGCACAGTATTGTAGTGTCTGTATGTTGAGTACGTAGCTGGGCTTATATGTTTTTGCTGTTGTTGGTTTGGGTAGGGGTAAGTCAGGTGTGTCACTATTTTTTGGACACTCATCTGTCTTTTGTGTATGTAATACCCCACACACAGGTGTCTATATCTGTATTTTGTACAGGCCTGTCTTATATGCAGTATCGCAAACTTTTTACCATATTCAAAGGTTCAGGGAAAACTGAACATGGCATAAAGTTTGTGTGTACCATCATGTTATAGGTGATTTCAGTCAATGTATTGTGCTTCAGACCAGCTAGACTATGCCTGGTTTAGGATATGTACTCACACTTTTGCTAATGTATAAAAGTTGGTCACTGTTTATGTACCTGTTTCTTGTAACAAATACATTCAGAAAACCTTTGTTGCTGTCAAAATGTTGTTTTTCTGTATGATTGTACCTTCTGCTTGTAATAACAAAACTCGGGAAATGTCCAATGTACTGTACTTCTTGTAACAAAAAAATTGAGGCCAACCATTTACTGAATTGAACCTGCTGCTTGTAACAAAAAACTGAGGCCAACCATTTACTATACCTGCTTCTTGTAAAAAAAAAAATCAAATCATACAAATTCATAATTCATCTGATGTGCCCACTGTCATTATGTTGCACTGACAGATTCAACTAATGTGCCGACAGTCAAAGTTTTCGTTCGAACGCACAAGTACAGAGAATATATTTAGTTCGAACGTTTCGATTTAGTTCGAACTAACCAAGACATCAGTTTATCCATGGGCAACGGTTTGTCCAATGTTTTCGTTTGAATTAATTGATTTGGTTTGAACAGTCGGATTGACTCTCAAACAAATCTGAAGTCGCATTAATAGGCCCAATACAAATTGTCCAATGTACCCTTAGCCCTAATTTAGGGGAGATCGAACGACAGCAATATTTTCACCTCTTCCCCGCCTTCGACTTTGTTCATTTCCCCCATTTTTTACACTAGTTTTCAAATTGGCAAAACGGTTAACCAGCCCCTCTTATGCTCTGCTCTTACAAAAACTGTGTAACCTCCACACCATCGACAATACTGCTATTTCTTTGTCATATTGTCCTTTAGTTACTCAGTCGACGGTTAAGGATAAGCCATTAGGTTGTTTCGCCCTTTATTCCCTCCGGATTTCTGGTTTCCTTACACATCAAGTGCATAGGCAATGGCAAGGGTGATCGCTTGTCGGCTTTGGGAATAACAAAGGAAGACCTCAACAAGCACAGAGAACACAAGGCGAAGCTTCGTCGTTGCGAAAGAGCAGCTACTTCGAAGTACAAGTCTGAAGAAGAAGCAGATGAATTGGAGGTAGCGGTCAAGTGGAAACACAACCTTGACACAAAGGAAGCGAAGAAAAAACGTAGAGCATCAAAAAGGAAGCAAATCGCTAGTGCTTCTTTTAGGGTAACGACCGCTGCTGATAGTAACTCTGATGCATCCCCTCATTCTTCCAAACAATCTTCCCCCAAACGAAAAAAACAGAGGCAGGAAGAGATAAAAAAGGGGGAAGCAAACAATGGTGGCTAGTGAAGAGGAGGAAAATGAGTTTGACCACTCATCCGATGGGGAAGAAGATGACGAGGATGACAATGTGTCACGCAACTCGTCCGATGAAGAAGAAGATGAAAAAGATGCAAATTTCTCAGATAAGTCGTCTGACCAAGAGGAAGATGCAGAGTATGAACATGTGTCAGATAACTCATCCAATGAGAAAGAAGATGAATAAGATGACAGTGATGAGGTTGAGAACTCTGATGAAGAAGAAGATGCAGGGGATGATAGCGTGTCAGATAAGCCATCCAATGGGGAAGAAGATCAAGAGGAGGATAATGAAGAAGTTGATCATGTTCGGGCTAAATTGTACAAGGACCTAAAGAGACAACAGGACAAAGCTTCCTCGAGGCAAAGCATGATTTCAACACCTCAAAACTGGAAGAGTATGACATCAGGTTAGTTAGGAAAAGTTTATGTAGAATGAGCAGGATCAACTTTGAGACATTCGAGTCTGAGTATGGTTTTGGTATAAGTGACATTCTTAGGCCTTATAGGGGACTGCTTGAGCTGTCGTTGCCATACTGTGATAGTGTAGTGAAAGTGTTTTACTCTAATCTAAAAATGTCTAGAAGTGGAATTGTGTCAACGTGTGTGAGGGGGCAAACCATAGAGGTCAATGAGAAACAAATACTGAAGTGGTTAAACATTAAAAAACCACAGTCCAAAGACACAACCTTCACAGGAGAAGAGATGGAAGGAATCCTCCTTGAGAGTGAGGGTACAGAGGATGATGTAGGTCTCTTCAAACCTGCGCAAATGTCTGTTAGCTTTAGGGTGTTGCATTATCTATATAGTAGGAACTTTGTAAATAAGGGTAGACACTACACTACTTTGAGGACTGAGGACAAGACCATCATGACATGTTTGATCAAGGGGAAGTCGTTTCGTATGGGGAAGAGGATTGTGGACACTATGCTTAAAGGTGTGAGGTTTGGGGTCAAAAACACAGAACTACCATACCCGTCCATTGTGTCTCTTATATTGGACAAGAACGAAGTGTGGTATTTGCATGAGGGTGAAGCACCAATCTGGACCCCTGAATTTGATGACTAGTGTTTGCGCCGAATGGGAATTCATCTTCCTGCAAAGAAGCCTTCATTATCAGACAATGAGAGGGAAAATGATACCAAGCTAGGCATCCCCTGATGAGCCATCAGCTCCAACTGGCCCATCCCATTCACAACCCACTGATGTTCATCACAATTCAGCACATATGGGTGTAGTAGTTTGAAGAATTGTGAAGGAGCTTGACATAATGGAGTCAAAGCTTTAAGTCACAGCTTCACATAGTGGACTCAAAGCTTCAGTCACAGCTTGGTGAGATGGACAGCAGAATCAGGAGTATTGCTATTGACTTCACATGTTTGAGGGATTTTATCCACCTATATGCCACGGAGTTGAAGGAGTTTTGATGAGGACATAGGAGGCGGCATGACCAAGGCAACAAACTTGGAGGACATACAAGGTCTTGGAGGCCCAATGACAAGAGCAAAAGCTAAAAAAGGCTAAAGAGGCCCTAAATCTCCTGGTGACCACCTTACTTGAGACAAGCCCAAGTCTAAAGGAAGAAGAGGCCGAAATGATACACTTAATTCAGATTGAAGACCTTGAAGAATAAGCCTCAATAGATATGCATGAAGGCTTCAATTTACATGGCCCAAATTCTGCACTTAGTTTTATCTTTCATATATTTAGTTAAACTTTTGTAATAAGGCTTATTGGGCTTTGTGTGTAAGTATAAATAGGTTAAACTTAATATGGATGTTGCCCACTATATAAGGGAACACCATAGCTTTTGGGACGGAGATTTGAATTCAGAGTTAACCTTTTCGGTTGAGAGACAAGCTTCTCTAGGGTTCTTTTGAGAATCTCTGAACTTATCAAGGGCATCAATCCTTGTGGCGTTCTTGGGCTTATCAATTCTTTGGAATTGTGGCGCCTACCAGTTTTTGTTTGAAATTTCTTGGTTTCGTATCTTTATATTCCCTTATTCTTTTTCAGTGTTTCTTGAGTCAAAATCGTGTTTTAGAAAGCCATCTTTCACCTCGTTTTGGAAGCGCTCAAATCTGAGATCTATAGCGTTAGATACGTTCTATTCTTTCAGGACGCGTTGGAGGCTGAATTTCTGGTGCGAAATTCCTTTCCTAGTTGATCCAATCATCCTTTTCTTTCGGGAATCATATCATCTGGTATCAGAGCAAAGGTTCGAGGATTGGAATTGGGTTATCTTTTCTCGATTGTTTACATCCAATATGGTCACACATTTGGTAACCCTAGTCCCTAAAATTTGTGTCTTTGATTTTTGAATTGCACAATTCTGTTTTAGCCGTTGTTGTTTGTTCCTAATTTGTTCTTTCAATCTTCTGGTTGTTTTTCTTTCAATTTCTTGTTCAGTTCACATATTTCTGCACTTGGTTCTTGGTGTTCATCCCTTGTTCATCATTGTTCTTGAATTGTAATCCTTTCAATTCATGTTTCTTGAGTAGTGTGTTGTTAGTGTAAACACCCTCTCTTGTACAGGGCATTTATCTCTCTATTGTCAGAGTATAAGCGCACAAGCATCGAATAGTTTGGACGACTTAATTGCGGAATAAAACTTTCATAAAATGACTTAGTTTGAAAACATTAAAAATGTGAGGATGAATTTCTCGCGAACGATAACTATCACATAGGAGGAATCTTAATACAGTAATCCAAAATGTTAAGATAAAAGATAAACGTTTAGACTAATAGTCCTGAATAATAGAAGATAAGCTTCTACAGTAATCCTTACTGATGCGCCTTTCCCTTCGTGCCCGATCCACTTCCTGTTTCCTTAATACGATCTGGAGTTCAAATGAATGAACCCCAGGGGTAACAATTAATCTCATGAACAGATATGAAGCATAAATGACAATATAGCACATATTAAACATAGAAGCATTTACAAGTAAACAAGTCGCACCATAACCGCAGTTAACGACCAAGGACCGCAGCCCTTATTAGGACACGCAGCCCTATGAGACACGCAGCCTCAATCCATAGCTAGGAAAACAATACATGTAAATCGTCTATCAAACATGATCAGCTAATACATGAACACATACATATATGCTAACAAGATTAGAGTTACCCACCTCGAGCTTAAATCCTTAAATTCCGTCCGGTAGGTGTTGGGATTGGTCGAGGCGTCTATGGAATCCTATAAACGTTTATCATTGCCATCAGTCACTTAATCGCGTCGCAACGTAATTAGCTACGAGAAATAATTTTTAAGGGATTAAAAATGATTATTAATCCCTAAAAATTCCCCTAATAATAATACCACTTTTAATTACAATTAATTAATAACAACACTCTTTTATTTATTATTAATTAATAACTCTCTTTATTATTTATCCCCTTTTTACTAATAAATAATAATATTTATTATATTATTATTATTTATCTATTTTATTATTTATTCCCTTCTCCTAATAATAATAATAACCTTCGTTTACTTTATTATTATTATTATTATTATTATTATTATTATAGTTAATTAAAACTCTCATAGGCTCTCCTAATAATTTAAATTAGGAGATTTAGTAAACACTCACACCAAACAATACGCTTCGCTATATACATTATTTGTAAATAATATTAAAGGTGAATTAATATAGGAATTAGTTAGACTACATAAAAGTATATTTTATTATGGTATTCACATATATATATATATATATATGTACCATACAATTTTGGGCTTCTTATATATCTATATAAATATTCTCATCCTTTTTCTCAAGCCAATAGTATATATATATATGTAAAAATATACATTTACATATTACAGTAGCTGATTTAATAAATATGCATCGGCATGTTTTCCTAACCTCTTATCTCAACAACGTGTATGGAGGTTCCCGATATATGCCTAACAATCAGCCGAGTCTTTGTTTCGTTTTAAATACCCAGCTATATATAAATATATATATATATATATATATTTGGTCAAAAGCTATATATAAATATATATAAGGAAATCACATGACTTATTTATTTTTATTTTTTTCTTTTCCAAAAGCAACGAACATCTCTATATATATATGCAGCGGGATTAGCTTGCATAAAGGTATACCTAGCTCGTTTAAGCACAAGAACAGCAACGGTCACAGATTTTCTAACTACAGTTTGCCAAAATCAACGACACAAACTACCTCTGTTTTAACCTTTAAGAACAGGGACTTTTTTTTTCTTATAGAATCTCACGGGTATTAATACAAAAGCTAATATTGGAAACTCATCAAAACCAAAAGGAGAGAAACTCGTGCTTACCTCTGCTTTTCTGGTTTAAGAACAAAGTAACTGGTATTTGAACGCTCCTCGGCTTTATCTCTCTCTCGAACTCGGCGTTTCTGTCTCAGGATGAAGATGAACGATGGAAGGAAAGAATGAGAATGTCACACTCACACTCTCTCCATCTCGGACTCCCTCTTTTCTCTGTGGTGGCGTTGAGGGTAGAAGAATAGGTATATATAGACTAAAGAAACCTACGGTTTTAGGTGAAAGCAGATTTCATTTCAGGAGTAGCAAAAACGAACGTGGGTGATACGTGCCCAACCCAATGAGGCACTTTGTTCAGTGTTGTGCTAACGTGGGTGATACGTGCTTCTACTGCTTATGTTTTGACAAAACTGAACTAATAAGATAATGGGCTTTTAAAACAATATATATATATATATTGTGTAAACACTAAAATTAATCCACGTAATTCTCTTCAAGTCTCTTTTATAATTATTGGATAGTTATTAAAATTAAGTCCTAAATTCCATTTAAGGATTTTCCTCAATTTTCCTCCTCAATTAAATTTCTTTTGGCCTTAAAATATTCTTTATTTTAATCATTCTTTTCCTAGAATAAATTTAGGGGAAAAATAAGCCTAATTATTCTCATAGTTAGTTAAAGCCAAATTTCATAATTTAATTCTCATAAAATATTCCAATCCCAAAATTTGGGATGTTACAGTTAGTGTGTTAAGTAATAGCTCAGTTTGTGGGGAATTCTATCCAAAAAAGTTCTGAATTAGTACAATTTCAAAGTTAGATTCCAAAATCATAAATTCCTTTTGTTGAAGAATCAGGTGTTATAAAAAAAAAAGAGCAAAAAAAAAAAAAAGAGCAAAAAAGAAAAGAAAAAAAATACTATACAGCACCTTGCTATTCAATTACACACACTACTACTTGTGAATCAAGTCAAAGTGTCTTCTTTAAATAATTCCTCCAAATTGTTTTGGGTTTTCTTTGTCTTGTCTTTTTTGACATCTCTTCCAATTTGTATTGAGTCCACCAATTCTAGAGTTTGGGATTGTACTCTTGAGTGTTCTTGGAGATTCTGTTAAGAACTTAAAGAGAGCTATTGAGTGGTAAAAGGCAAGAGAGCACACTACACAAAAGCCTTATAGAGAGCAACAAACACGAGTGATACATTTTTAAGAGTGTAAACACACACGCGAGTGGTGAGGTCCTATTACTTTTGTTCTTTTCCTTGAATTATGGCAGGTACAGGTGGTGAAGGTGTTCCTCCTCCTATAGGATGATGAGGGAACACTCAAATAAAGGATGATGAGGGTACAGGTGGCAGATAACAGATTGCTAATTGAAGCCATTACAACTCAAATGCAAAGGATGATGAGGGAACACACAGAGGAGTTATATGAGAGAATGGAGAGAATAGAAAATCAGGGGAATCATGATGAAGATAGACAGAGAGGGAGGGATGAAAGAAGGAGAAGAAGAGATAATGAGAATGATGCTAGAGAGGATAGAATTAAGGGAGTGAAGCTTAATATACCATCTTTTAAAGGAAAAAGTGATCCGGAGGCCTATTTAGAGTGGGAAATAAAGATTGAGCACTTATTTGCATGTCACAATTATACTGAAGCGAAGAAAATGAAGGTGGCAGCCATGGAGATTAGTGATTATGCTCTCATTTGGTGGGACCAATTGCAAAGGGAGAGGGTGAGATATGAAGAACCATTGGTGGATAGTTGGGTGGAGATGAAAAGGCTAATGAGAAGAAGATTTGTTCCTTCCCATTATCATCGAGACCTTCACAATAAACTTCAAAGACTCACACAAGGTAACAAGAGTGTAGATGAGTATTATAAAGAGATGGAGGTGTCCTTGATTAGAGCAAATATTAGTGAAGAACGGCAGGCTACTATGACACGTTTCTTGCATAGGCTGAATAGTGATATAAGGGATGTTGTGGAGTTGCAAAATTATGTGGAGTTGGAGGATTTAGTGCAACAAGCTAGTAAGGTAGAACAACAACTCAAGAGAAAGGGTGTCATGAGGAAAAACTCTTCAAATTTTAATTCTTCAAGCTGGAAGGATAGAAATAAGAAGGAGGGAGGTACTTCATCAAGCAATCCCACTGCTACACCTCAAAGGACTCAAACTAAATCCAATGAGATCCCTAAAAAGACAAGGAGTAGTGAAATAAAATGCTTCAAGTGTTTGGGGAGAGGTCACATAGCTTCAGAATGTCCAACTAAGAAGACTATGTTACTTAAAGAGGATGGAGAGCTTACTAGTGAGTCTTCTTCAGATTCTGCCTCACATGATGATGATCTTTCATACTAGATGCCTTATCCAAGGGAAGGTATGTTCTTTAATTATTGATGGAGGGAGTTGTACCAATGTTGCAAGTGCCAGAATGGTATCTAAATTGGGCATGGAAACCAAACCTCACCCGCTGCCATACAAGCTTCAATGGCTTAGTGAGGATGGTGAAGTGACCGTAAGCAAACAAGTGGAGGTGAACTTCTCCGTAGGAAAGTATGATGATACAGTTTTATGTGATGTGGTACCAATGGAGGCTTGTCATTTGCTTCTTGGGAGACCTTGGCAATATGATAAGAAAGTTATGCATGATGGTTGCACCAACAAGTTCTCTTTTGTACATAAAGAAGGCAAGACTATTCTTGCACCTTTGACACCAAGAGAAGTTAGTGAGGATAATTTAAAAATGAGAGAAAAAAGAAAGCAAGAGAGAAAAGAGAGTGGAAGAGAGCAAGAAAAAAAGAGAAAAAGAGAGAAAAGCACCAAACTTGTTTATAAAAGAAAAAGAGGTAAAAAAGGCAATGCATTTGAAAAAGCCAATGCTCTTACTTTTGAGTAAAGAGAATAATTTTACAGATGCAAGTCCTACTAACTCTCTTCCAAATGAGGTTTCTAATTTGTTGCAGGAATTTAAAGATGTTTTTCCTAAAGATGTATCTCACGAACTACCACCTCTAAGAGGCATAGAACATCAAATTGACCTCATTCCAGGAGCTACTCATTATTCTCCTTTTGAAATTGTTTATGGCTTAAACCCTCTCACTCCTCTTGATTTTATGCCTTTGCCTAACAACTTGTTTTTCAGCATAAAGATGGTAAGAGTAAGGCTGAATATGTTCGGAAACTACAAGAGAAGGTAAAGGAAAACATTGAAAAAAGGTAGAGAGTTACGTCAGAGACATAGCGAACAAAGGAAGGAAAAAGGTAGTGTTTGACCCCATTGATTGGGTTTGGGTTCATTTGATGAAAAGAGAGGTTTCCTGCCCAAAGGAAATCTAAAATTGATTTAAAGAGTGGATACCATCAAATTAGGGTTAGAGAAGGGGATGAATGGAAAACAGCTTTTAAAACTAAATATGGGCTGTATGAATGGTTGGTTATGCCATTTGGTTTAACTAATGCTCCTAGTACCTTCATGAGATTAATGAATCATGTGTTAAGGGAATTTTTAGGGAAGTTTGTTGTGGTGTATTTTGATGATATTCTGATTTATAGCAAATCCTATGATGATCATCTTGTGCATGTGAGGTGTGTTCTGGAAGCTCTTACGCATGAGAAATTGTATGGTAACATGGAAAAATGTGTGTTATGTATAGACCATGTAGTTTTTCTTGGTTTTGTTGTTAGCTCACAAGGAGTGCAGGTTGATCAAGAGAAGGTGAAAGCTATTCAAGAGTGGCCAACTCCTAAGAATGTAAGTGAGGTAAGAAGCTTTCATGGGTTAGCTAGTTTCAATAGGAGGTTTGTCAAAGACTTTAGTACAATAGCTACACCTTTGAATGAAATGGGGGGAAAAACAAGAGCAAGCCTTTGCTGCCCTTAAGGAAGAATTAACCAATGCACCTATTTTTGCTTTGCCTAATTTTGCCAAGTCATTTGAAATTGAATGTGATGCATCCAATGTGGGGATAGGGGCTGTTTTGATGCAAGAAGGGCATCCCATTGCTTATTTTAGTGAAAAATTGAATTGGGCTGCTCTTAATTATTCCACATATGATAAGGAATTGTATGCATTAGTAAGGGCTTTGCAAACTTGGCAACACTATCTCTTGCCCAAAGAGTTTGTCATCAAAAGTGACCATGAGTCCTTAAAGTATTTAAAAGGACAAGGCAAGCTTAACAAAAGGCATGCCAAATGGGTAGAGTTCTTGGAGCAGTTTCCCTATGTGATCAAGCACAAGAAAGGTACGTCTAATGTGGTTGCAGATGCACTCTCAAGAAGGTATGCTCTCTTCTCTACTCTTGAAACTAAGTTCATTGGCTTTGATCATATTAAGGCATTGTATGAGCATTTTCCAGAATATGTGCGGAAACTACATGAGAAGGTAAAGGCAAACATTGAAAAAAAGGTAAAGAGTTACATCAAGCAAGCGAACAAAGGAAGGAAAAAGGTAGTGTTTGAACCAGGTGATTGGGTTTGGGTTCATTTGAGAAAAGAGAGGTTTCCTTCCCAAAGGAAATCTAAGCTTCAACAAAGGGGAGATGGTCCTTTCCAATTGCTATCCAAGATTAATGATAATGCCTATAAAATAGATCTCCCTGGTGAGTATGGTGTAAGCGCTACTTTTAATGTGGCTGATTTGTCCCTTTTTGATGCAGGAGAAGGGGATTATAATTTGAGGACAAATTCTTCTAAAGAAGGAGGGAATGATGAGGACATAGGAGGCGGCATGACCAAGGCAACAAACTTGGAGGACATTCAAGGTTTTGGAGGCCCAATGACAAGAGCAAAAGCTAAAAAGGCTAAAGAGGCCCTAAATCTCCTGGTGACCACCTTACTTGAGACAAGCCCAAGTCTAAAGGAAGAAGAGGCCAAGAAGAATAAGCCTCAATGGATATGCATGAAGGCTTCAATTTACTTGGCCCAAATTCTTCACTTAGTTTTATCTTTCAGTCATTTAGTTAAACTTTTGTAATAAGGCTTATTGGGCTCGCTTATTGGGCTTTGTGTGTAAGCAGATTTAGGTTAAACTTAATATGGGTGTTGTCCACTATATAAGGGAACACCATAGCTTTTGGGACGGCAGAGTTGAATTCAGAGTTAATCTTTTTGGTGAGAGCCAAGCTTCTCTAGGGTTCTTTTGAGAATCTCTGAACTTATCAAGGGCATCAATCCTTGTGGCGTTCTTGGGCTTATCAATTCTTTGGAATTGTGGCGCCTACCTATAATCCGTAAACTTCAGTTTTTGTTCGACATTTCTTGGTTTCGTATCTCTAGATTCCCTTATCCTTTTTTGGTGTTTCTTGAGTCAAAATCATGTTTCAGAAAGCCATCTTTCACCTCGTTTTGGAAGCGCTTGAATCTAAGGTCTGTAGAGTTAGATACTTTCTGTTCTTTCAGGACGCACTGGAGGCTGAATTTCTGGTGCAAAATTCCTTTCCTAGTTGATCCAATCATCCTTTTCTTTCGGGGATCATATCACATTGGTACCATATCACATAAAACTGTATCATCATACTTTCCTATAGAGAAGTTCACCTCCACCTGTTTGCTTACGGTCACTTCACCATCCTCACTAAGCCATTGAAGCTTGTATGGCAATGGTGAGGTTTGGTTTCCATGCCCAATTTAGACACCATTCTAGCACTTGCAACATTGGTACAACTCTCTCCATTAATAATTAAAGAGCATACCTTCCTTTGGATAAGACATCTAGTATGAAAGATGTTCTCTCGTTGACTATCATCCATGTCTTTTGCTTGGCTACCCAACATCCTTCTTACCATAAACAAATCTCCTTCTGGAATTATTTCTTCAATATACTCATCTTCATCATCTTGTGAGGGAGAATCTGAAGAAGACTCACTAGTAAGCTCTCCATCCTCTTTAAGTAACATAGTCTTCTTAGTTGGACATTCTGAAGCTATGTGACCTCTCCCCAAACACTTAAAGCATTTTATTTCACTACTCCTTGTCTTTTTAGGGATCTCATTGGATTTAGTTTGATTCCTTTGAGGTGTAGTAGTGGGATTGCTTGATGAAGAACCTCCCTCCTTCTTATTTCTATCCTTCCAGCTTGAAGAATTAAAATTTGAAGAGTTTTTCCTCATGACTCCCTTTCTCTTGAGTTGTTGTTCTACCTTACTAGCTTGTTGCACTAAATCCTCCAACTCCACATAATTTTGCAACTCCACAACATCCCTTATATCACTATTCAGCCCATGCAAGAAACGTGCCATAGTAGCCTCCCGTTTTTCACTAATATTTGCTCTAATCAAGGACACATCTATCTCTTTATAATACTCATCTACACTCTTGTTACCTTGTGTGAGTCTTTGAAGTTTATTGTGAAGGTCTCGATGATAATGGGAAGGAACAAATCTTCTTCTCATTAGCCTTTTCATCTCCACCCAACTATCCACCAATGGTTCTTCATATCTCACCCTCTCCTTTTGCAATTGGTCCCACCAAATGAGAGCATAATCACTAAACTCCATGGCTGCCACCTTCATTTTCTTCTCTTCAGTATAATTGTGACATGCAAATAAGTGCTCAATCTTCATTTCCCAATCTAAATAGGCCTTCGGATCACTCTTTCCTTTAAAAGATGGTATATTAAGCTTCACTCCCTTAATTCTATCCTCTCTAGCATCATTCTCATTATCTCTTCTTCTCCTTCTTTCATCCCTCCCTCTCTTTCTATCTTCATCATGATTCCCTTGATTTTCTATTCTCTCCATTCTCTCATATAACTCCTCTGTGTTCCCTCATCATCCTTTGCATTTGAGTTGTAATGGCTTCAATTAGCAATCTATTATCTCCTATAGGAGGAGGAATACCTTCACCACCTGCACTTTCCATAATTCAAGGAAAAGAACAAGAATAAAAGTAATAGGACCTCACCAACTCGCTCACGTGTTTACACTCTTAAAAATGTATCACTCGTGTTTGTTGTTGCTCTCTATAAGGCTTTTTTGTGTAGTGTGCTCTTGCCTTTTACCACTCAATAGCTCTCTTTAAGTTCTTAACAGAATCTCCAAGAACACTCAAGGGTACAATCCCAAACTCAAGAATTGGTGGTGACTCACAATACAAATTGGAAAAGATGTCAAAGAAGACAAGACAAAGAAAACCCAAAACAATTTGGAGGAATTATTCAAGGAAGACACTTTGGACTTGATTCACAAGTAGTAGTGTGTAATGGAATAGCAAGGTGGTGTATAGTTTTTTTTTTTGCGTTTTTTTATAACACCTGATTCTTCAACAAAAGGAATTTGTGATTTTGGAATCAAACTTTGAAATTGTACTAATTCATAACTAAATTAGATAGAATTCCCCACAAACTGAGCTATTACTTATCACACTAACAACACACTACTCAAGAAACATGAATTGAAAGGATTACAATTCAAGAACAATGATGAACAAGGGATGAACACCAAGAACCAAGTGCAGAAATATGTGAACCAAAAAAGAAATTGAAAGAACAAATTAGGAACAACAACAATGGCTAAAACAGAATTGCACAATTCAAAAATCAAACACACAAATTTTAGGGACTAGGGTTACCAAATGTGTGACCAGATTGGATGTAAAGAATCGAGAAAAGATAACCCAATTCCAATCCTAGAACCTTTGCTCTGATACCAGATGATATGATTCTCGAAAGAAAAGGATGATTGGATCAACTAGGAATGTAATTTCGCACCAGAAATTCAGCCTCCAACACGTCCTGATAAGAACAGAACGTATCTCACGTTGTAGACCTCGGATTTGAGTGATTCCAAAACGAGGTGAAAGATGGCTTCCTGAAACATGATTTTGGGTCAAGAACCACTAAAAAAGGATAAGGGAATCTGGAAATACGAGACAGAGAAATTTAGAACATAAATTGAAGTTTATGGATTATAGGTAGGCGCCACAATTCCAGAGAATTGATAAGCCCAAGAATGCCACAAGGATTGATGCCCTTGATAAGTTCAGAGATCTCAAAAGAATCCTAGAGAAGCTTGTCTCTCACCAAAAAGGTTAACCTTGAATTCAAATCTCCGTCCCAAAAGCTATGATGTTCCCTTATATAGTGGACAACATCTATATTAAGTTTAACCTAAATATTCTTACACACAAAGCCCAATAAGCCTTATTACAAAAGTTTAACTAAATGTAAGAAAGATAAAAATAAGTGCAGAATTTGGGCCAAGTAAATTGAAGCCTTCATGCATATCCATTGAGGCTTATTCTTCAAGGTCTTCAATCTGAATTAAGTGTATCATTTCGGCCTCTTCTTCCTTTAGACTTGGGTTTGTCTCAAGTAAGGTGGTCACTAGGAGATTTAGGGTCTTTTTAGCCTTTTTAGCTTTTGCTCTTGTCATTGGGCCTCCAAGACCTTGTATGTCCTCCAAGTTTGTTGCTTTGGTCATGCCGCCTCCTATGTCCTCATCATTCCCTCCTTCTTCAGAAGAATTTGTCCTCAAATTATAATCCCCTTCTCCTACATCAAAAAGGGAGAAATCAGCCACATTAAAAGTAGCGCTTACACCATACTCACCAGGGAGATCTATTTTATAGGCATTATCATTAATCTTGGATGGCACTTGGAAAGGACCATCTCCCATTTGTTGAAGCTTAGATTTCCTTTGGGCAGGAAACCTCTCTTTTCTCAAATGAACCCAAACCCAATCACCTGGGTCAAACACTACATTTTTCCTTCCTTTGTTCGCTTGCTTGACGTAACTCTCTACCTTTTTTTCAATGTTTTGCTTTACCTTCTCATGTAGTTTCTACACATATTCAGCCTTACTCTTACCATCTTTATGCTGAAAAACAGAGTTGTTAGGCAAAGGCAGCAAATCAAGAGAAGTGAGAGGGTTTAAGCCATAAACAATTTTTCAAAAGGAGAATAATGAGTATCTCCTGGAATGAGATCAATTTGATGTTCTATGCCTCTTAGAGGGGGTAGTCCGTGAGGTACCTCTTTAGGAAAAACATCTTTAAATTCCTGCAAAAAATGAGAAACCTCATTTGGAAGAGAGTTAGTAGGACTTGCATCTGTAAAATTATTCTCTTTACTCAAAAGTAAGAGCATTGGCTTTTTCAAATGCATTGCCTTTTTCACCTCTTTTTCTTTTATAAATAAGTTTGGTGCTTTTCTCTCTTTTTCTCTCTTTTTGTCTTGCTCTCTTCCACTCTCTTTTTTCTCTTGCTTTCTTTTTTCTCTCATTTTTAAATTATCCTCACGGACTTCTCTTGGTGTCAAAGGTGCAAGAGTAGTCTTGCATTCTTTATGTACAAAAGAAAACTTGTTGGTGTAACCATCATGCATAACTTTCTTATCATATTGCCGAGGTCTCCCAAGAAGCAAATGACAAGCCTCCATTAGTACCACATCACATAAAACTGTATCATCATACTTTCCTACGGAGAAGTTCACCTCCACTTGTTTGCTTACGGTCACTTCACCATCCTCACTAAGCCATTGAAGCTTGTATGGCAGCGGGTGAGGTTTGGTTTCCATGCCCAATTTAGTCACCATTCTAGCACTTGCAACATTGGTACAACTCCCTCCTTCAAAAATTAAAGAACATACCTTTCCTTGGATAAGGCATCTAGTATGAAAGATTTTCTCTCTTTGACTATCATCCATGTCTTTTGTTTGGCTACCCAACATCCTTCTTACCATAAACAAATCTCCTTCTCGAATTATTTCTTCAATATACTCATCTTCATCATCATGTGAGGAAGAATCAAGAAGACTCACTAGTAAGCTCTCCATCCTCTTTAAGTAACATAGTCTTCTTTGTTGGACATTCTCAAGCTTTGTGACCTCTCCCCAAACACTTGAAGCATTTTATTTCACTACTCCTTTCTTTTTAGGGATCTCATTGGATTTAGTTTGAGTCCTTTGAGGTGTAGTATGGGATTGCTTGATGAAGAACCTCCCTCCTTCTTATTTCTATCCTTCCAGCTTGAAGAATTAAAATTTGAATAGTTTTTCCTCATGACACCCTTTCTCTTGAGTTGTTGTTCTACCTTACTAGCTTGTTGCACTAAATCCTCCAACTCCACATAATTTTGCAACTCCACAACATCCCTTATATCACTATTCAGCCCATGCAAGAGTAGCCTCCTGTTCTTCACTAATATTTGCTCTAATCAAGGACACATCCATCTCTTTATAATACTCATCTACACTCTTGTTACCTTGTGTGAGTCTTTGAAGTTTATTGTGAAGGTCTCGATGATAATGGGAAGGAACAAATCTTCTTCTCATTAGCTTTTTCATCTCCACCCCAACTATCCACCAATGGTTCTTCATATCTCACCCTCTCCTTTTGTAATTGGTCCCACCAAATGAGAGCATAATCACTAAACTCCATGGCTGCCACCTTCATTTTCTTCTCTTCACTATAATTGTGACATGCAAATAAGTGCTCAATCTTCATTTCCCACTCTAAATAGGCCCCCGGATCACTTTTTCCTTTAAAAGATGGTATATTAAGCTTCACTCCCTTAATTCTATCCTCTCTAGCATCATTCTCATTATCTCTTCTTCTCCTTCTTTCATCCCTCCCTCTCTGTCTATCTTCATCATGATTCCCCTGATTTTCTATTCTCTCAATTCTCTCATATAACTCCTCTGTGTTCCCTCATCATCCTTTGCATTTGAGTTGTAATGGCTTCAATTAGCAATCTGTTATCTCCTATAGGAGGAGGAACACTTCACCACCTGCACCTGCCATAATTCAAGGAAAAGAACAAAAGTAATAGGACCTCCCCACTCGCTGACGTGTTTACACTCTAAAAATGTATCACTTGTGTTTCTCTATAAGGCTTTTGTGTAGTGTTCTTCTCTCTTGCCTTTTACCACTCAATAGCTCTCTTTAAGTTCTTAACAGAAGCTCCAAGAACACTCAAGAGTACAATCCCAAACTCTGGAATTGGTGGTGACTCAAAATACAAATTGGAAAAGATGTCAAAGAAGACAAGATTGAAAATCCAAAACAATTTGGAGGAAATTATTCAAGGAAGACACTTTGGACTTGATTCACACGTAGTAGTGTGTGTAATTGAATAGCAAGGTGCTGTATAGTATTTTTTTTCTTTTTTTTTCGTTCCTTTTTCTTTCTTTCTTTTTCTTTTATAACACCTAATTCTTCAACAAAAGGAATTTGTGATTTTGGAATCAAACTTTGAAATTGTACTAATTCCTAAATTAGATAGAATTCCCCACAAACTGATCTATTACATAACACACTAACAACACACTATTCAAGAAACATGAATTGAAAGGATTAAAATTCAAGAACAATGTCATACAAGGGATGAACACCAAGAACCAAGTGCAGAAATATGTGAACTGAACAAGAAATTGAAAGAACAACAACCAGAAGATTGAAAGAACAAATTAGGAACAAACAACAACGGCTAAAACAGAATTGCACAATTCAAAAATCAAAGACACCAATTTTAGGGACTAGGGTTACCAAATGAGTGACCAGATTGGATGTAAACAATCGAGAAAAGATAACCCAATTCCAATCCTAAAACCTTTGCTCTGATACCAGATGATATGATTCCCAAAGGAAAAGGATGATTGGATAAACTAGGAATGAAATTTCACACTAGAAATTCAGCCTCCAACATGTCTTGAAAGAACAGAACGTATCTCACGTTGTAGACCTCAGATTTGAGCGATTCCAAAATGAGGTGAAAGATGGCTTGCTGAAACACGATTTTGGGTCAAGAATCACCAAAAAAGGATAAGGGAATCAGGAGATATGAAACCAAGAAATTTAGAACGAAAACTGAAGTTTATGGATTATAGGTAGGTGCCACAATTCCAAAGAATTGATAAGCCCAAGAATGCCACAAGGATTGATGCCCTTGATAAGTTTAGATATTCTCAAAAGAACTCTAGAGAAGCTTGTCTCTCACCAAAAAGGTTAACTCTGAATTCAAATCTCCGTCCCAAAAGCTATGGTGTTCCCTTATATAGTGGACAACATCCATATTAAGTTTAACCTAAATATGCTTACACACAAAGCCCAATAAGCCTTATTACAAAAGTTTAACTAAATGTAAGAAAGATAAAAATAAGTGCAGAATTTGGGCCAAGTAAATTGAAGCCTTCATGCATATCCATTGAGGCTTATTCTTTAAGGTCTTCAATCTGAATTAAGTGTATCATTTCGGCCTCTTCTTCCTTTAGACTTGGGCTTGTCTCAAGTAAGGTGGTCACTAGGAGATTTAGGGCCTTTTTAGCTTTTACTCTTGTCATTGGGCCTCCAAGACCTTGTATGTCCTCCAAGTTTGTTGCCTTGGTCATGCCGCCTCCCATGTCCTCATCAAGGTTGAAGAGCTGATTGAGCCTCTTGAGCATGAGCCTAAGATGCCCTGGCATAGGAGGCACGTGATCTTGAGGGAACCCTGGATTGGCCTATGCCTTCTCCTTCAAAGGTGATCTTCATATAGTTCAACTGATTTTTGCCAAACACAGGAGGAGTCTTGATGGAATCAGGAGGGCCAAGGTAACAAATCTTGTGGTAGAACAAAATGATTGAGACAAGTGATGGATATGGAATATGTGAAGACTACGGGAAGCGAATTTAAATCTCACCATCTCCTGAAAGTCCAATGGCCTAAATTCAGAGGAATTTTCTTGACAGGGGTAGCAAAGAGAGGGTAATCCTTCTTTGCAAAGTGTGTGAAGTTCCCCCCTTTTGGATAAAATTCCTAGAATAAATATACCAGAGGACTCTATTGATTGGGGGCATAGACACTGGAGAGAAAGAGAGTGAATGCAACTCAACTTCTGGAATAGGTTCATTGGGTTTGAGTAATTGAAAAAGCTCACTGTTGCTAAATTTAACTGTGGGAACAGGAGGTGGATTGTCAATTTTGAGGACTGTGTTGATGATTGAGGCAGAAAGGGTGAATGTCACTCCTTTGCCAGTGGTGGAAACTCTCTCCTCAACTAAATTTCCCTCAAAGTCTAGGATATTGTCATAAACCATGTTGAAATAGAAGACTTTGACAATATTAGAAGTGTATGAGGTAGAGATAGAAATGAAAGATTCATAGTCTTTTAGCCATGGTGATAGATCTAAATTGCAATCTTCTTTCAATTTGGCTAAATCGACAGAAACAAAAGGGCAAAATTCTTTGTTCAGAAAGTATGCCTTAAATTTATCGGCAAACTCAGTCGACATGATAGAGGCAGTGGATGCAAACCCATTTGGAGGAGATTGATGGTTGTAGATTTCTTCGATTGCATTAGCTATAACAGGAGGCTCTTCCTCGGAATGAGCAGATGCATCCTTTGATGGTGTTTGCCCCTTTTCGGTGCCTTGAGACCCAGAAGTAGTAGCATTTGATTTCTTTGGCTTGGGTAGCTTAGATGACTCACTAGCCTTCTTATTCCCTTTGCCCTCAACTTGTTCAGGTTCATGGCGCTTCTTAGAGCGGGTCTCTGAGGGTTCTTTGAAGGAAACCCCTTTCGATTTAGGCGAAGCTTCAAGGACTCTCTTCGACTGAGGTGAGCCCTTTGATTTCAGAGAGGAAGAGGGAATATTTTTGCTAACCCCTTTGATTGAACGATCGACTCCATAATGGAAACGTTTTGGGGTAGACTTCATCCTCCCAGGGCGTGTAAGACGAGTGGGCGAGGGTTCGCCTTCTGGATTATCTTCATCGCGGACCGGCTTTGGGGGTTGATTTGAGGCCACGTAGGTTTCTAAGAGAGGGGTTTGGGCGAGAGTGATGAGAATCAGAGAGATGAGAGAAACACGCTAGGGCAAACTAGAGTTTTGAGGAGAGTGTAGACGAACAGGCACAGTAACATATATATATATATATAAGTGCGCGACAAACTCGAGTTTTCACAAACCATACTTACCTGGACTTCAAAGGTGTATGTGTGAACCTTTGAAATTCCTTGTCAAAACTCGAGTTTTCACTTACAAACTTGAGTTTTCACTTACAAACTCGAGTTTTCACAACTCTTCAATCATCATTGCTCTCTGTCTGATCGAAACTCAACTTTCGCACTTAATGACTCGAGTTTTGAACTTCTCCAAAACCAGGGATCCTCTCTGACCCTGATAAACTTGATTTTTAGTTCCAAAACTCCAGTTTGCTTCTTTTGACAGCAAACATTAGCATTTCAAGCATCCTTCATAAAACATTACTAAACACTCCGATGCTTAAGTTAGTTTCTAACAATCATCAAAAACCATAACTAACATTGGATAAGAAATACTTACAACTCATTGAGATTTACCATTCCCAATTCTCTTCTTATGAAATTGAATTGTTCTTTGGCCAACGGTTTGGTGAAGATGTCAGCAAGTTGGAGATGAGTTGGGATGTACATAACCTTGACATCCTTCTTCTGAACATGATCCCGTATGAAGTGATGTCTCACATAATATGCTTGGTCCGAGTGTGTTGTACTAGATTCTTTGCCAAGCTCATTGTGCTAGTGTTGTCACACAATATTAGGATCTCCTTCAGGTTGATTCCTAAGTCAGATAGTTGTTCCTTGAGCCATAGGACTTGAGCACAACAACTTGATGCAGCCACATATTCAGCTTCAGTAGAAGACACAGCCACACTGGTTTGCTTCTTGTTGAACCAGGAAACAAGTGAGCCACCAAGGAATTGACATTGGCCACTTGTGCTCTTCCTATCCGTCTTGTATCCGACATGATTTGAATCTGAATATGCCACTAGATTTCAGGTTGACCTTTGGGAAACCACAAGCCAAGGGTTTTAGTGTCAGTAAGGTATTTGAGATTCTCTTCACATTCTCAGCATGAGACTCCTTAGGAGCACACATCCCCACACTGAATTGGATGTCAGGACGACTTGTAGTAAGGTAGAGCAATGATCCAATCATTTCTATATATCTTGTAATGTTGAAGTCCATGCCCTTTTCATCAGCATCCAATGAAGTGGTTGAGCTCATTGGAGTATCAGCTCCATTGCATTGATCCATCCCAAACTTCTTCAGCAGATCATTGAGATACTTGGTATGAGACATGAAGATTCCATCCTTCTTTTGTTTGATTTGCAGACCAAGGAAATAGTTGAGTTTTCCCATCATAGACATCTTAAACTTTCCCTGCATATTCTTAGCAAACTCTTCACACAAAATATCATTAGAAGCACCAAATATAATGTTATCAACATATATTTGTACAATTAAAATTTCACTAAGCTTATTACTCTTTATGAAGAGAGTTGTATCTACTTTTCCTCTAATAAATCCTTGGTCAAGAAGAAATTTGCTTAATCGCTCATACCAAGCTCTAGGAGCTTGCTTAAGGCCATAAAGGGCTTCCTTGAGGTGATAAACATGATCTGGATGATGATCATCTTGAAAACTAGGAAGTTGTTCAAAGTAAACTTCCTCCTGAATAAAACCATTCAGAAAAGCACTTTTCACATCCTTTTGTAAAAAAGCTTGAATCCTTTAACACAAGCAAAGGATAGAAGAACTCTTAGTACTTCCAATCTTGCCAACCCCGGATTAATTCGTAGAAGGTCAACACAGTGCTCGGAGCATAAGTTTCTTCATAATCAATTCCTTCTTCTTGATTATAGCCTTTAGCACCTAATCTTGCCTTGTTACGGACAATGATTACTGATTCATCTCGTTTGTTCTTGAATACCCATTTAGTTCCAATGACCGGATGGTCTTTAGGCCTAGGTACCAAATCCCACACTTGATTTCTATCAAATTGATGTAACTCCTCTTGCATTGCTAACACCCAATCATTGTCTGAAAGGGCTTCATCAATCTTAGAGGTTCAATATGTGATATAAAGGCAGAAAATGTAACTTCATTCAAAGTACTTTTCCTGGTCCTTACACATTGATTTATATCACCTATTACTTGGTCCAAAGGATGATTCCTAATGAACTTCCAAGCTCTAGGCTGAGATTGATCAGGGTTTTCAAGATTTTTTTGAGGATCAGCCTCGAAAATGTTTTTAGGATTTTTAATAGAGGCAGGAGTAGTTTTTCAAAAAAATTGACTTCTGAAAACATTTTTCTCATCATCTTCCAAAGGTTTATCAGATTTGGATTCACATAATACAACATGCATAGACTCTTCAACAATATGAGTATAAGTATTAAAAACTCTATAAGCTTTATTCCTATTAGAATAACCCAAAAATATACCTTCATCCGCTTTTGGATAGAACTTTCCTAGATTATCCATACCATTATTGTGGATGAAACACTTACAGCCAAAAACATGCAGATGAGCCAAATTTGGCTTTCTTCCTTTGTACAGCTCATAGGGAGTTTTTTTTCAACTTCTTCTAGAGGTATGCCCGATTTGAGATGTAGCAAGCTGTACTCATTGCATCAGCCCAGAACACTTGAGAAGTGTTGTTTTCATTTAGCATCGCTCTTGCCATTTCGGTGAGAACTCAATTCTTTCTCTCCCACCATTTTGTCGAGGAGTCCTTGGGGCTGAGAAGTTATAATCTATTCCCATGTTGTCACAAAACTCTGCAAATGCATGATTTTCGAACTCTCCTCCATGATCAGTTCGAATTCCTGAAATAGAGAAACCTTTCTTGTTTTGGACCTTCTTGGCAAAAACAACAAACTAATCAAATGTTTCATCCTTAGAAGATAAAAATATAGTCCAAGCAAATCTAGAAAAATCATCAACTATGACCAGAGTATAAAGATTTCCACCAAGGCTTTTTACTCTAGCTGGTCCAATTAGATCCATATGAAGTAGTTGGAGAGGCCTATTAGTTGAAATTTCATTTTTAGATTTGAAAGATGATTTGATTTGTCCACCCTTTTGACAAGCATCACAAATCATTTCATTTTTAAAACGAAGTTTTTGAACACTAATTACCAAATCCTTTTTAAGTAATCTATCAAGTTGAATCATATTGACATGAGCTAATCGCTTGTGCTATAACCAACTATCATCCAAACTACTAACAAAACATTTTTTAGGGACAAAACCATTTGTATAACAATTAACTTCTATAGGGGCTCTGAATAAAGCTTTTGTTTTAATATTTTTCAAAGGGAGAATATCCTTACTTACAATCAAGCACTTCTCAGAATCAAAGATAACTAAGTTACCTTTATCAGTGCTTTGGCTTACATTGAGGAGATTGTGACAAAGTCTCTCCACTGGGTAGACATCTTTGATTTATGGTCCTTCATTGTTTCCAATTTCACCAATACCAACAATCTTTCTAGATTGATTTCCACCAAAGGTCACCTTGCCACTATCCTTGGGCTTGATTGAGGCAAATTTGGATTGGTCTCCTGTCATGTGTCTAAAGCATCCACTATCAATGTACCACTTGTTGGATTTTGATGCTCTTAGACAAACTTGCGAATCACAGCAAATTAGGTCTTAGGTACCCATCTTTTCTTGAGTCCTTTGGGGTTAGTTTGTCTTTTAGGAACCTTGTAAGATCCCTTAGGCACCCATTGATAATTCCTTATAGGTTTACTCTTTCTTTCCTTTTTATGAAAACAAGAAGAAGTCGTATGACCCTTACGATTGAAATAATTGCAATGAGCAAAAGGATTTGAAGAATGAACAAATTTTCTAAAGTAGTTCATATAAGATTTTTCTCTAAATTTCTTTTTGCCTTTCTTTTTATCAAAATCAGGTTTATAGCCAATTCCTGATCTGTCATTTATAAACCTTTCTTTGTGTCAAAATGACATTGAGCATTTCACTACCTTTAGTGAATTTCTCAAGTGCCTTTGTGATGTGTAAATTCTTTTTCTCTAAATCAGTACAGTCCTCACAATCAGCTTTTTCAAAAGAAAGATTTTTAACTTGTAGTTCAAGAGTCACATTCTTCTTTTTCAAAGATATATATTTTTCTGCAAGCTTTTCAAATTCAAATTGCACAACAATGTATTCAGCAAATAATTCATCATAGAATGGTTTTGAATCATATACCTCATCATTGTTGTCATGTTGCTCTTCTTCTTCAACAACTAAATAGATATTAGCTTTTTCTTCCTCATCAGCTTCATCTTCATCAAATGAGCTATCTCCCCATATAGCAGAGACATAGGCTTTCTTTTTGAATGTATTGAACTTCTTCTTTTTTTGTCCTTGTTCTTCAGATTGGGGCATTCTGACTTGATGTGGCTAGGCTTTTCACACTCATAGCAGATGATTGGCTTCTTTGCCTTATAGCTGGAGCTACCCTTGCAAAATTTCTTGAATCCTTGGTCCTTCTTGTAAAATTTTTTAAATCTCCGGACCATCATGCCCAACTCTTCATTTTCATCTTCTTCATCATCATCATCATCTGATTCCTTAGCTTCTTTGACAGCTTTGAGACCAATTCCCTTGTTCTTTCCATGTGCTTCATCAAGTCCCTTTTTGAACTTGAGCTTTGCTTTATATTCAGAAAGGCTGCCAAAGAGGGCTGCTATAGATGCCATTGATTCTCCACGAGCTTCTTCAATAGCAGTAACCTTGGCTTCCCATTCCTTGTTGAGAATATTGAGAATTTTTCTCACTTGGACAGTTGCTCATATTCTTTGCCCAATGGAGCAAGCTGATCAGATGAGTGAACCTTAGTTGGAATTCGCTAATGGATTCACCAGGCTTTATACGAAGAAGATCGTACTCAATCATGAGGGTATTGACTCTATCTGCTTGACTCCAATTGTTCCTTCATGAGCTATTTCTAGTGCCATCCCACATAGCTTTAGCAGAAGATAATGTGCAAACACGAAAATACTCTTGTTGACTCAGAGCACTTTGCAGCAAAAGGACATCTTTACTGTTGAGTGTGATGTTCCTTCTGTCATTCTATCATAGTCTTCTTCAGGCTTTGGAATTCTGAGACCATTTTCGAGAATAGTTGGATTGTAGTGTCCTCTTTTGAACACTCTCCATAGACCATATTCAGTAGCCATCACAAAGACTTTAAACTTGGCTTTCCAGAAGGAATAATGCTCTCCATTGAATCCCGGTGGTCGGTTGATCGAAGCAACATCAGGTAGAATACCTTCCATGGTGATCCTTCTCGAGATGTTAACTCTTTTGAGAAGACCTTGCTCTGATACCAAATGAAAGTGGAGCTTAATCACCTAGAAGGGGTGAATTGGGGATTTTAAAATTCTTTTCTATTTGCTCTGTTTTTGAACACTAAAATAGAGCTAAGCAAAGTATAGGGAATAAGAGCAAGATACAAGAAATTTATACTGGTTCGGTCCAACCTCTTGACCTACATCCAGTCCCCAGACTCTCTGGGATTTATAACTCAAGAGTAATTCTCTCACTAGAACTTACTCCCCCTTACAAGTTGCAATCAATATCCCAATCTCCAAGTCCCCTGACTTGAGATACTTACAATAAATGATTTACAATAAATGAACTCTCTCTAAGAGTAGATAAAGATAAACATTGAAGATCAATGTATCAAAAGATATTTTACAAGTGAAAATTGAAAGAGTAGTTGGTAAACTTGAATGAAATTCGTTTTCAACAGAATGATTGTTGAGAAGAATTGAATGCAAATCTATTTATGCCAAGAGAGCATTAAATGACCATTGTAATCTTCAATATAATTGTTGCCTCCATTAGATAAGGACTATCTTCTTCTCTCTCTATTCTTTGGTTAATCCAGTGGCATAGATGTTTATGGTTGACTTTCTGACTTTTAATCTGTTGGACAAGCAGCTACTGGATGTGGAAATGAAACATTAATCCCTTTGCAACGTGTGTAGAATGATTGTCCAAAAGGATGCAAGTTTTCTGAACTTTGCATTTAATGTACTGATATCACTTTTTGCTTTTGCTCAAATCTTCATTTAAAGTTCTCTAAACCATCTAAAACTTATTAGCAAACTGATTAAACATATCTAGAAATAGTAATGAGTGATGATAAGAAGTATTAAGATCAAACGGAAGATTTCACAAATTCGAGCAATTTGATTTTCAAACTCAATGACACAAACTCAAGGTTGTTTTTCAAAACTGGAGTTTGTAACTATGTGCAAGACAAAACTGGATTTTTCATCTGAAACTCGAGTTTTCTTCTTTAAGAGACAAACGTCGCGATTTTATCTTTGAAGCACATTTTGGGACATGAGCAAAACTCGAGTTTATTAATGACAAACTCAAGTTTTGGACTTTTTAGTGAAAAAAATGTTTAAGTCAAAAAGTTTTGGACTCAAAACTGAAAAATATGTTTAAGTCCAAAAGCTCAAAACTGGAGTTTTCAAAAACACTAAAATGAGCAAAGCTCTTGGCTTGACCAAAACTCGAGTTTCCAAATATAAACTCAAGTTTGCATTTAAAGATGAAAATCTTTGAAAACTCTATCCAAGTGAAAACTAGAGTTTTCTCAAAGTAGTTAAAAACATGTAAGCTCTTTGTCAAACCTAAACTCGAGTTTCCATATGTAAACTCGAGTTTTCTCAAAACTTTGGAAAACTTAGAAAACTCTTGGTTAAGTGAAAACTGGAGTTTTATACCAAAACTGGAGTTTTCTTATGCTTAAAACATCAGAGGCTCTCTATATGCCCAAAACTTGAGTTTACGACGCAAATTGGAGTTTTGCTTACTTTAGAAAATATTAGAGAGTATCTGTATGGTGAAAATGGAGTTTGTCTAAATGTGAAAAACTTGGAGTGCTCTCTGTAAGACCAAAACTTGAGTTTGCCTACGCAAACTGGAGTTTTCTCAGTTCATTAAAATTTGAGCTACCTCTCGTCAAGTCCAAAACTTGAGTTTTGAACCCAAAACTCGAGTTTGTCTTTGACACTAAGTTTTTCAACTTACCAAAGATAAACCTCAACTTGTGTTTACAAATGTTAGTTATCATTAAAACACATAGAGAACTAACATTCCTCTCCAGATCTCTTATCCTCTACCTCATATATCACCTTTCCTACCCTTTTTCCTCATGAAAGGGGGAGAAAGTAGTGTGTCTGATATGTTTTTATATTTTGCATTATGTTTATTGATTTTTGTAGTATTTATTGTACTATACTGATATGTTATGTAATTGGTTTACTATAAATGACATTGTTATTTTCAATCTATGCAAACAGTCTTTCTTTGTGATCTTCAAAGATTTTCAAACATACTTTTAAACATTCTCAAGTATTGTCATCATCAAAAATGGGGAGAATGTTAGTTCTTGGATTATCTTTCGATGATAACAAACCTGAAAATCAATAAGGACTTGATGATTTTGAAGATGGAATATCACCTAGAGGGGGTGAATAAGTGATCTCAAAAAAATTTCGTGAGTTACACACGAATGCAAGTAAAGACAAAGATAAAGAAGAGAAATAGACACAAGGCAATTTTACTGGTTCGGTCTAATACTTAGACCTACGTCCAGTCCCCAGAACTCCTGGGATTTCTACTATCTTTCAAAGACAATTACACTGTACTCGGATGATCCTCTCACTAGGACTAACTCCCCCTTACAAGCTATAATTGTATCCCGACACTTAAGGCTCCACAACCTTAAGATTTTACAAAACAATAATCAAATATGTGTTTTGAAACTCCTCACGAGTAGATAAAAATTAAACACTAAAGTACACTGAAAATATATGAAGATATTTAATGAAACATATGAAACAACAAATTGCAATAAATTCGAGTTGAATGCACAACGTTTCAGTAGATGGCGAATTCAATGCTTCTGGTATTTATAGAGATTGCAATTAATGACCGTTGTAGAAGCTTGAATGTAGCCGTTGAGTCTTCTTGAAAATGTCCGTTAGAGTTAAAGCGTTTGTATAATCACCGTCAATGATTATCGGTCTCAGCGACATTCTTTATTCCATTTGTTTGTCCGTTGAGAGGTAGCATTTAATGTGTGAACGGAATAACAAAGATTGCTTTACATTGATCAGAGAAGTGGTTGCTGAGAATATCAATGATTTTGGTAACCGCTTTTAATGCTTTTGTCAAAGCTTCTGCTTTTCACGTAAAGAATGGTTAATACCCTGAAATACACTCCAAATGATGATTAGTATATTGTCTAGTTAGTTTTAAGTGAGATAAGAGAGGAACATGCATTTTTTTATGACCATGCTCGAGCATGCATTTTGTTATGCTCAGGCAAACGAAGAGAAAGATAAACTATGAAATAGAATGATCATCTTGTGCTCGAGCAACATCAAGTTATTGCTCGAGCACCATGCTCGAGCATTCAATTATACTTGCTCGGGCAAGTCTAAAAACAAGTTGCATAAAAGAATACTAATCATCGTTGATGCTTGAGCATGCCAGATGTCATGCTTGGGCAATGCTGAGACAGAGAGCAATAAGAGTTTAAATGCATGCTTATTCAACCAACTTTTCACTCCTGCTCGAGCATGTTGCTCGGGCAAGATATCATCTTGCTCGGGCACAGGGCAAAATGTTGGGATCTGTACACAGCAGAATTAAAAAAATAACACTTACAAATCCCATTGGAGGATCTATCAACGGCGTTTAAATCAAGTTTAAAAGAACCGAATCATACCTATACGAACTGGTATGCGTCTTGTTCGAATTTGCTCTCGTGGGCTACCTACTCGATCAACAGGAGTCAACTCTATGAATCTCCTCCCTCTATCGGTATCCACACGAATAGCCTCCAACACCGACGACAGTGTGCTAGCGCCTTCAGTTTTCTCGCGTCTCTCCTTTTACTCTCTAGGGTTTCTCGCGGCTTTTCTAATACGTCTGACAAAATATCCTGTAGGTTTTTCAAAACCCAATAGGCGTATTATATATTCAAAATTAATCCTTATTAATCTTGAAATTTAAATTTGGATTAAAATAATATATTAATTAAATCTATCTAATAGATCTAATCTAATATATTTATTTAATCCGAATTAAAAAGCCTTCTCGATTTAATTTATCTCTATAAATTAAATCGAGATATGATATCTATCTATTTAATTAAATCTAAGATACTATATCTCAATTCTAATTAAATCGATATATGATATCTTTATTCGAAAATCAAATCGAGATACAACATATCTATTTGTTTTAGATATTTAATTTATCAAATAAATTAAATATAAAACAAATATTATATATCAAAATAGGGTCAAGGTGCAAATTTGCCAACCAACTATTACCCGAGGAGCGCCTGGCACAAATAACTATTGAGGGGACCAAAATGACCAATCAACAATTAAAAAGTGAAAAAAAAACAATTTGGACCAGATTCACCAACGAACTATTACACCGTCACTCTCTTGGTGTCTCCGTCTTCTATTGACTGTCACAGTATCGGCGACGTCGGCATTTCCAAAGCTTCTATTGTTGCTGGGTGTTCCGCTCATCCTCTTGAACTCATCCAGTAGTCCACAGCGTTTGACTGGCACGCACCTTGCACCCTGGTTCCATCCCTCTGATGCCACAAGTAGCAACTGCTGCTGCCACAATGCCTGCTCTCATCTCTGTTGGTGTTTTCTTTTTCCAACAAGAAGGCTTAACCGCTCTTTTCTCTAGCATTTCCGCCACCGTCCTATGCCAGTGCCTCATATTTTAACTTAATTATTTGGTGTTTTTTTTATAATAGTTATTTGGTGTTTTTTTTCACTTTTTAATTGTTGATTGGCCATTTTGGTCCCCTCAATAGTTATTTGTGTCAGGTGCTCCTCGGGTAATAGTTGGTTGGAATCTGCACCTTCACCCTATAACAATATTATAATATCTATTAAATAATATTATTATATTATTTTAGAACTTAATAAATATATATATATATATATCATCCTAGATTAAATACAGTATTCATTAAATCTTAGACATATCTAAGATTCAATGAATCTGAACATTATTGCTCGTATTGGGCTATTCTTGTGTGCGACCCTATAGGCCCATATGAGATTGGCAGCGGTCCAATACTGTACCAGCCCATAAGTCACAAGCGGCCTCTAGCAAGACATTGCGACTACCCAGTTCATATAGGGATCGATGATACGATACAACCTATCGTACAACCATGTCACGTCCCTTTTGTCACGCGATAATTTGGTCAATGATGAGGCATGGATGATGTCAACTTCCTGTTCTTGACTACTACTTTCTCGATTCTTGAGTAGTCTAATAATTGAAATGGAAACTCCTTTCCATCGTAGTATGGCCATACATTTCTCAAACTCACTCATCGAGGGGCTCGGTATTATCTCTCTACAAATGTGAGGGACAAATTCAATCTTGACCATTCACATTCCTCTGCATGAAAACCACTAATCCCGATCATAGCCTTTATCATCACCCAATCAAAGGTGACTTTTGACTAGGTAAAAGATCAGCGACTCATCATGTAGGAATCCATGATGATCTCAGGTCAAAGGGCATTGTGACGTGGTTATACATGAGATAAGCTTATGAGATCCATGCAGCTTTCTCATAGTGGGTCGGTCCAGCACCTTTTACTCTTACAAGTGCCTATGACTTTGATTCATATCTCCATACCTCATCAAAGTCATACTGGTCTTATTTCATCTTCGCTCCCGCGTAGATGACTAACTAGGGATATTTAGGATATTCTATAAGATATATCCAAGGATACAGTTATCACTATAAACATGCAAATGAAATAATAACAAAAAGGATAATACTTTAAATGACATTAACGTTTAAAGTACAATGACTTGCCCCTAGGGCATAATTTCCAACACAAAATAGAGACAATGACTAATGCGAAACAATAACCATGCCCAAGCAAAGAGTAAGTATTGCTCAAGCAGCATGCTCGAGCAAAGGTAAGTAGCATGCGCGAGCAGTAACGTAAGTCTTTCGATGATGCTCGAGCATTGCTACACATAAGCTTGAGCATGCGCACTGAGTATTGCTACAACTCGATGATGCTCGGGCACACTAGTCACTTTGCTCGAGCATTGTTGGTTCAACTTGTTAGGTTATGCTTGGGCATCATGCTTCTTGCTCGAGTGGCGTTTTCTGTAACACTTAAACAATTTGTCAAATGAACTATGCTCGGGCATGAATTACCTCTTGCTCGAGCATGCTACAACTTATGCAGAAATTGTTTAATTCAATGCGTTATGAAGTTGTAATCATCAAAACAATCATTGAGAAGTAACATATTCAAGTCACTTGAGTTTTGTGTTTGAAGACACTCGAGTGATATAACTATATGTAAAGTAAAACTTGATTTAGCAAGGTTACTCATTTCAAGTGATCTGAGATGATCACTCGAGTGGTAGGTAATGTAGTTGAGTGATGATTCTTAACTTCCAGTGATTTTGCAAGTCACTTGCTGAAAGAATGAGAGTGATGCAAGATCACTCGAGTGGCTAACTTAGCCACTCGAGTGATCCCTTGTTAGTTGCAAGAAATTAGCAAGTCACTCCAGATTTTTGAAAGTTATGGTAGATCACTCAAGGGATAGGGTTTTATCACTTAAGTGGATAAGTGACCACTTGAATGCTGATGATCACTCACTGAGATTTTGTAAGTCACTCACCCATTTTGTAAATCACTCGAGCTAGCATGTTGTTACTCGAGTGCTGGTGAGCACTCGCGAGTTAACATTAAGTTACTCTGATGGTTGTGCAAGTCATAACCAAACTTACTCGAGTGCTTGTAATGCCACTCAAGTGATGACCAACAACTTGCAAGTTTAGTACAAGTCACTCGCTAATGAACCAAGAGTGTTGGGCTTCCCATCTGGAGTCCACTCGAGTGAACCTCAAAGTTACTCAAGTGACACAAGGAAACTTGCAGAAGCACTTGAGTCATTGGTAAAGTTGAAGTAATTTTCAAACGACACTCAAGTCAAATTTTTCATTCACTCGAGTGATGGATACATACTCAAGTGATTCGGAATCACACTTGAGTGACTTTCTAAGTTCATTTCACAACATTTCGACAATTCAAATATTGTGATTAACGTCTGTTGTACTTGATTACTACTTATATTATTTCTCAATGCTATTAATCTTATTTGTGTATAAGCTTTAGATGTTAAAATCATGAATTAAGTACAAAATCTTGAAAGCAATTTCTTATGTCAAAGCATTAAATGCACAACACAAATAGAGCACATCGGAAGCAATCGCAGAGTATACCAAATGGATTTCGTTCAAAGCTTTTGTTCTAGTGGAGATGAAAATGACCGAACCTTAAGCAATATTAGAGCAGATCAAAGAGATTGTGTATGAAGATTTATAGCAGTAAAGCGAAAGAGAATGAACCTTGAATTCCTCCAATAACTCCAATATGTCTCTAATAGAAAGTTTGAATGCTTACAATGTTCATTAATGGCGTTCAACTATAAATAGCCGAGCATTTAATATAGAGCTACTAACGAAGCACACAATTAATCTTTTGCTCATTTATTGCTCAAATACTCTTGTTTTAATATCTTTTTATATTCTTTGTTCATTTACAAATGATTTCAAATCTATTTTGTGAGAGAGTCATTTACAAACGATTTCAATTCTGTAAAATCTCAAGGTAGTGGGACCTTAAGTGTGCTTGTTGGATTATAAATTGTAAGGGGGGTGAGTCCTGTTGAGGATTTATCTATATTGTGGTACCAAGAACCCATGAAATCTTGGAATAATAGTGAAAATCTCAGAGGCGCTTTGGGGACTGGACGTAGGTGAAAAAGTTAAGGTCGAACTTGTATAATCCGTTGTGCATACTTCGATAATATTCTTCTAACTCTTCCTTTTCGATTTAATTGTTTATCATCTTCGGTTTAAAATTTTAAATATCATCCAATCCAACCCCTCTAGGGTGAACCGTTGACACCAACATTAACAACTATCACTGCACCAATTAACAACACCTTTTCCCCTTTGCACTCTGGGTGTTGTAACCATAAAACTTTCACCCTCATCTTCATTCGCAATGCAGAAACATAGCATACTAAACTCGAAAACAGAGCATACTAAACCTTACGCAAACACATTGAAACCACAATCGCATAATATACATTGCATTTAACTATGGCTACTTGATAATTTGCAAATATAAAGAAAGACAATAGAGATGATCACTTTAACATCCACATACCCAGACCTAATCAATATTCAAATAGAAAAAGATGACAACTTTTTCATATTTTAGAGCAAAGCTCAAAATTTGTTTAGATGGTAAATAGAAAAGACCAATCAAATGGAATGATGAAGATAATAAAGGTTTTGACATCAATTATATACCTTCCTCTTTAAGGTCCTGTTTGGTTTATGGAATTCACGCCAATTCCAGGGAACATAATACAGTTCCCACCCCCAAAACCGTTTGGCGTCACAAGTTCCGGTGAGACTGAGTTCCAGCCTCGCCCAATCTTCCCACAAACGTGGGAAATTAAGATCCCTTCAAAAATGGCGGGATCTTGAAAACGTCCTCGGGAAACTGAATTTTGAGACAAAAAATTCCCCTCTGAAATTATAAACCACACGCTTCTCACCTTCTTTCCCAGATTCGGCGTCACCATTCTTCTTTTCTTCCTTCGGCCACCACAATCGACGCTGCCTTGTAGGCATGCGGGATCGAGTAGTTCTTTGTGTTTCCTCTTCCTTCTAGTCGCATCTGCGTGTGTGATTGTGGCATGGGTTTTGGCTAGTTTTGTCTTTCTTCTTCATCATTTCTGCTAGATGTTGTGGGTATGTGGACCTGTGTTTTCCTTCCCCTATTTCGCTGCTGTGTGTGATTCAGGAGCATTTTTCATTTACTTTTGCTCCTCAGCTCAATATATGTGGGTGGGTGTGGTGGTAGATGGCTTTTCAGTGTAACTTGCTGTCAGCACTTTAAGACTCTGCAACAGGGGAGACTCATGGAGCAAGGTTCTTGCAGAAATTTGAGAGATTGTGTACATGTTTATTTTTCACTTACCTCCTTAATTTTACTGTATTGGTTGAAATTTTGTGTTGTGAGTTCGAACTTGACTGTTGTCCATGAATGGTTGGCAAATTTTATGTTTCCTTGATCGTTTAAACTCTAAAATGATTTTGGTCTTGCCTGCAATTATTTTCATATTTGCTCTGCTATATGTCCTTCTGTCAAATAATGTGTTCGAACATGTGTGCTCGTAAAGTTTGTAAGTTCGAACTTTACGCTTACGTTTGAACTTCTTCATGTTGCTCTGTAACATCAGTAGCATTGGTTTTTATGCTGAAATTTGCTTTTAAGTAACTTTGTTTTTTCTTACCAACGTAGTAATTTATTTCATCCACTTCACAATTTCAGGGTTTTAGCACTGAGTAATTTCAATTTTTGATTTTTCTCGTCAAAGCAAAGAATCGGGTTCATTGTTCATTGATCCCTATTCCTCTTGCAATATTCATGTCCACACCGATTGCTTCATTTCATGTTGTCCCCCTCTATTTCTTTCCATGTCCAGTGTCCTTCTTACCTTCGGTAGCCATTATGCTCGTCGCTTGCAGATCCCTTCAATGTTTGGTTGCAATTTTCTTTCTCCACCAAGACGCGATTTGGTTTGGCTCTCTGTCCAATTCGCAAAAAAAAAAAAAAAAAAAAAAAAAAAGTTTTCTCGGCTTTTTTGTGGGAGGGCATTGTGGGAATTTTAACCTAAAGTTCCCACTTAACCAATACCCAATTCTTCTTACCAAACAATTTATCTTCCCTCAACTTACTTATATTCCCATGTCTACCAAATAGCTCAACTTTTTAAAGTTCCCTGTCAATCTTTTTTTCCATTCTTTTCCCTTCTTTAAGTTTCTTTCCCTCCTTAAATATTCCCTGAACCAAACGGGCCCTAAGCTTCTTTCATGATTGAAACCTCTTTTTGTGCACCAATTTTGAATTGTGTTTTACACAATTCTCTGTTCACTCTCTCCATTTATTTAAGGGTTAAATACCTAATTTGCCCATGAAGTTTTGCTAAGGGCGCTCAAAGACTTAAAGTTTTTTGCACCAAATTTGCCTCGAAAGTATTAAAAAGGTATCAAATTTACCAAAAAGTGACGGAAATCCACGTAGATCGTTAAAATGAGAGTGGCATGCCACCTTATCACACGTGGCATGCCACCTCATCAATCAAAAGTATCATTTTTGCCCCGGAAGTTTTCATTAAGGAGCAATTTTACCCCTAAGTTTTCATTGAAGAGCAATTTTGCCCCTAAGTTTACAAAAGTAGCAATTTTGCCCTTATTTCTCCCAATATTAAATTTGACTATTAAATCAGTCAAAGACCACACATGTCATGCCTTGAAAAGGTTGAACGTGGAGTCAAAGAAGGAGATCCTTGACATGTTGAGTTCAAGGCGACCAAAATTTGTGAAGCCGAACTGGTCACACAGGACTAAAAGGTCTCGTCGCAAAACCCCGAGAGGAAGCATCACTTATGATCTAAGCAAATGAAACGCAAAAACGAGAAAAAATTGGTTCAAAAATAAATCAATAGTGATAATATTTACGTTTGTATAGATTGATCATTTTCTTAGATCATAAGTGATGCTTCCTCACTGACCCGGCCACACACAAATTAAATGCCTTGAGCTCAACATCTCAATGATCTCCTTCTCTCGACTCCAAGTTTGACCTTTTCAAGGCATGACATGTGTGGTCTTTGACTGATTTAATAGTCAATTTAATATTGGGAGAAAGAAGGGCAAAATTGCTACTTTTGTAAACTTCTGGGCAAAATTGCTTCTCAATGAAAACTTCCAGAGCAAAAATGATAACTCTTATTGGGTTGATGAGGTGGCATGCCATGTGTCATGAGGTGGCATGCGCACGTGTACACTTAAACTTAACGGTTAAAATTAACGACGGGGCAATTTGGTATTTGGTACCAAAAAAAACTTTTTCATAAAACTTCCGGGCAAATTATGCATTTAACCCTTTATTTAATGGGGGGTATTTTTGAATTTTGGCATTTAAAATATGTGTTTTTTAACCATTTTTTTCTACCAATGTTACTACCACTTTTCCAAAAAATCTTAATAAATTAGGCATTTAACCCTTTATTTAATGGGGGGTATTTTTGAATTTTGGCATTTAAAATATATGGCAAAAATGTTCTAAAGACTTCACTGCGAATGAGGCCTACGTACAATTATCCCATATTTTTACCCAAAAACGTACAATTGTCCCATGTTTTTACCCAAAACAATGAGAAGAGGACCAGGTCTGAATCAGACTTGCCGCAATTCGGGAGCCAAATCAACTTTGGTCCAAAAGAGGAAAAAGAACCAGAGCGGCAAGCGGCTCCCGCGAGCGTCAGTTTTTGAACAAAAACAAATTAGGGTTTATCATTCCCCTGAATCTCAGTTACTGCTTCCTGCCATTGAGGGCACGTAAGTTTCATTTTCTTTCTCGCTATAGCTGGTGGCTTTTTACATTGTTATTTATCGTTTCACACTATTGATAGTTCTGGTTAATCCTTTAGCAGGAATAGTTTAGCCAAGGGTGTTGGAATCAGTTATAACAAAAAACTCCACTAAGTGAAGTTTGGAACTGAGAAAATGGCCGAGTCTGCGTCTCCTGGAAAACGGAAAGAAGCAGAGTATTCGCAAGTCAATGAAACTTCAACTCAACAGTCCCTCACAAATAAACGTCGCAGTTTGGCGCGAACATGCGTGCATGAAGTGGCTGTCCCCAGTGGGCACTTTTCATCCAAGGATGAATCAATTCATGGCACTCTCTCAAATCCCGTGTATAACGGAGAGATGGCAAAGTCATATCCTTTCACGCTTGACCCTTTTCAGCAGGTATCCGTTGCCTGTTTAGAAAGAAACGAGTCTGTTCTGGTCTCTGCACATACTTCTGCTGGTAAAACTGCTGTTGCTGAGTATGCTATTGCAATGGCTTTTAGGGATAAGCAGAGGGTTATATATACCTCGCCCCTCAAAGCTTTAAGCAATCAGAAGTACAGAGAACTTAGTCAAGAGTTTAAAGATGTTGGGTTGATGACCGGTGATGTTACTATTTCACCTAATGCTAGTTGTTTAGTAATGACAACAGAGATTCTTAGGGGAATGCTTTACAGGGGTTCTGAGGTTTTAAAGGAAGTTGCATGGGTTATATTTGATGAAATTCATTACATGAAAGATCGTGAAAGAGGGGTTGTTTGGGAGGAGAGCATAATCTTTTTGCCCCCTGCGATCAAGATGGTTTTTTTATCAGCGACCATGTCAAATGCCACAGAGTTTGCGGAATGGATATGTAATCTGCACAAACAGCCTTGTCATGTTGTGTATACTGATTTCCGACCAACTCCTTTGCAGCATTACGTGTTCCCTGTGGGTGGTAGTGGCTTGTATTTAGTAGTAGATGAGAATGAGCAATTTAGGGAAGACAATTTTGTGAAATTGCAGGATACTTTTTCTAAGCAGAAGCCAGGGACTGCAAAATCTAATGGAAAAACTGTAAAAGGCGGGTCTGGATCTGGTGGTTCTGATATATACAAGATAGTGAAGGTCAGCCCTTCCATTCTAATATTGTACTTGATTTCTGGTGTTATCAGGGGTCTTAACAGAGTGGTGTGTGAGTGGGAAAGTGCGAATGTTAAAATGTTATTTTTCACTGATGCTCGTTACTAATAAAGTGGGATTTTTTTTTTTTGGTTAGTGTAGAAGTGTATTTAGAAAACTGTGGAACCTATATGCCAACTCAAGGAAGTTCTCTATAATGATTCACTTCTTTGCAGTTCTGTACTGTACCTATTTAACTGTTAAGTGGGCATTTGGGTAAAGTGATAGCTTGGTGCTAGAAATGTCCACTATGCGTAGGGTCTAGGGAGTGTTGGATCCACTTTGAGTCTATTGTATATAACCTTACTCAGCATGTTTGCAAGAGGCTGTTTCCACAACTCAAATTTGAGACAATGGGGTCACATAATGTCAACTTAACTATGGCATCATGTCTCTCTCTTAAATGGGCATTTTGGGTGCAATAGTTGTTCACCTACACTGGGTTCTTGTCAAAATCAACACCAAGTCATTTTGTTGGATTCTTATTATGATAATAAGATTATGAGTGTTCACCACTTAGTTCATATCTTAATGCATGTATATAATTATGACATGGACATTTTAGGTAAAATAGTTACCTTGCATTAAGCTCATGCTAGAAATTCACAGATTTTATACATATTGATATTTGAGTAATCCTGCAGTTTTGTTGCGGTATTTAGAGGTTTTCTTCTATCTATCTTAGCAGCAGATTTTTTTTTTTTTTTGGTTGTTGTTAGAGCTGCTATTACGTCTTTGTAATTTACTTTAAGATGGCGATTTTACACTCATGGAAAAGAAAGTTATCCCTTGAACAAGTAAATGAAGATGGGTCGTTGATAGTTAATTTTTGAATTCCTTTCTTCTGTTCCTTCTCTATTAAACAGCATTGCTTTATATGCTTTAGCTTCTCCTTTTTGCCCCTTGCTTGAACGGGAAATCTTCTTGATCTCAGATGATCATGGAACGGAAATTTCAACCTGTTATTATCTTCAGCTTCAGTAGAAGAGAATGTGAGCAACATGCCATGTCTATGTCCAAGCTTGATTTCAATACCCAAGAGGAAAAGGATACAGTCGAACATGTCTTCCGTAATGCAGTACTCTGTTTGAGTGAAGAAGACAGGAATTTACCTGCTATTGAATTGATGTTGCCACTTCTTCAGCGAGGAATTGCTGTTCATCATTCTGGGCTTCTTCCTGTTATTAAAGAGCTGGTTGAGCTCCTTTTCCAGGAAGGCCTTGTAAAGGCTCTCTTTGCCACTGAGACTGTAAGATTGTGTTCAGTTTTCATTTTGCTTCCTGGTTATTCTGTATCTATTCCTTTTTGAATGGTTCTCTTAGGTACTTTTTATTATCTTCCAGTTTGCAATGGGCTTGAACATGCCTGCAAAAACTGTTGTGTTCACAGCTGTTAAGAAGTGGGATGGTGATAGCCACCGCTATATTGGATCTGGTGAATATATACAGGTGAGTGGTTATTCATTCAATCTATCCACTACTGCAGCTCATCATTATTGATATCTTGCTACTTTTAGATGAGTGGAAGGGCTGGTCGTCGTGGCAAAGATGAACGTGGAATTTGCATCATTATGATTGATGAGCAGGTGTGTCTCCTGCTATGTAAAACTCTTTTGTGTGGCATGAGTTTCTTAGCTTTGTTTCTGTTTGAATTTTAGGTTTGTATGGGGACCTTGCTTTTCCTTCATTCTTAACTAGCACATGCTTTGAAAATTCGCTAGGCTACTCTTATCTTAAATTTTATTCTATTATTATTGGTTGCTGGCCAGAATATTATGCAAAGTTGGTTGTGGTTAGATATGCTAGGAAATGTTGATTCTATACTCGTTTCTAAAGTGCATTTAAAAAAATGCTTATCTTCAAAAACAAATAACCATATTGAGAGGCTTGAATGCGATCTTTTGAATGTAAATGAGTACTTTGAAGCAAAAAAAATATTTGGTTGGTTACTTCAATGAGGTGTTTGCGGAAGCAAATTGACCTTGTCAAATCTATCAAACAAACTAAGCCACTGGGTCTCTTGTCTTTTGATAGAGTACCGGATTAGCGGGAGATAATGGAAGTTACGGAAAGTTTAGAGATTTTAGGAATTAATATTTAATTAATTGAGTATGTTTTTATTATTATTGAGTCTGCTTTTATTATTATTTTTAGAAATTAGGAAATAAAAGGAATATCTTATTATATATTATCTTTTATTTTTATCTTTAGGAATTAGGAAATAAGAGGAATATCTTATTAGTTGAGATTTAGTTGTTAGGATTTATGATTAAAGATTTAGATATATTTCGTATTTATATTTTGAATAGAGTCTACCTTCCCTCTGTAAATCATTACTCATCAATAAAGTATTGAATATTCAGAGAGTAATTGGTGCGGGAGATTCTCCTTGGACTTTAATAGTCCGATGAGTTACAGATTCTGGCTCATCTACTATTAAGGATGTGGGCTGATTTAGAGAAGAGGCGAGATTCTTGCCTACTCTCTATCTCAGAGAGGCTGTTTTTAGAGAGCTAGTGAGATCCTTGCTTCTCTATAAAAACAAAGAAATATATTATTTCCAGAGTTCTTTTTACTTTCCCATTCACATTTAACCTTCACATCAGTACTATAATCAGGATCCCATCATCTTTCAAGATCTGGGAGAACTTTGTTTGAATGAAGATCAATAACGAATTGATTTTTGGGAGGAAAACTTCAGACTGTCATGATTAGGGTTAACTTATGTTTAAAAGATGGTATGATAGAATTGTTACTCCTTGACACAAGATATCAAAGGCAAAAGATGCCTTCGAGGCACTACACTTATCAAATGCATAAGTCAATATGTGTTAGAAATGTCCTTGTTTGAGTCAAGTAAGGTTCTAGAGAATCAACTTCTAACCCCTAACTAACTACTAATGACACTAAGCTACTAAACATAGAATATTTGCATCATTTAACATATGACGCACATACAAAATTTTAGATAAATATAAAATGAAATAAACTTCATATATACTAACCATCTAACTATGAGATAACTCATAATATTTTAACTTTAAAATCTTTTTGATTTTCTATTTTATATAATTTTCTTATGTTGATTGATATTTCAATTTGGATTTTTTTAATTAGATAATTTTCCTATCTTGTATAATATTAAAAAAAAAAAAAAAAAGATTAATGAGTTTGTCCCTATAGCTACATTTTCTGACATTGAATTTTTTTCGTAAATTTGTCCCTATAGGGGCATTTATGGTTCTCTGTTTCATTCATTTTCCCTACAATTTATTTAAAAGGCATGTCTGACGCAGCCTTTCTTGGTGAAATCTTCGTTTTTTTTGAAGGTCTACTTAATTTTTATTTTAGCCATTCCCTCTTTATTTAGTTGGGCTTGAGATTACCAGTTTAATATATATTTGTCTTTCTGGATCTCATATTCTTTTGATTTCTATGCTACAAAAGTCTCTTGTTTGATTTTGGACATGGTCCTTGAAAACTAAGTGGTCTTTCCTTAACTCTATTGATGCTGATGTCACTATCTTTGCAGATGGAAATGAATACCCTCAAGGACATGGTTTTGGGTAAACCTGCTCCGTTAGTTAGTACATTCAGGCTAAGCTATTACTCAATTTTAAATTTGATGAGCCGGGCAGAAGGACAGTTCACTGCTGAACACGTAATAAGGAATTCATTTCATCAGTTTCAGTATGAAAAGGTTTCTTATTGAACCATTCTGATCTAAGAGTCTAATAAAAGTTTGTTGCATGGTTATCTGTACCTCACAAACTCGTCATTCTGGTTCAGGGCTTACCTGATATAGGGAAAAAGGTTTCAAAGCTGGAGGAGGAAGCAGCCTTGCTTGATGCGTCAGGGGAGGTAATCATTGTTGCAAGGCCCTAAATTTTGTTGTCTGTTGTATGTTCTGTGTTGGATTACTTTATTAATTTATTTGAAGTTGATAATACATGTAGGCTGAAGTAGCTGAATATCATAAACTTAAACTGGAAATAGCACATCTTGAGAGGAAGATGATGTCACAAATAATAAGGCCTGAAAGGATACTTTATTTTCTTCTTCCAGGTCGATTGGTAAGTGACAGTGAGCACATGGCTCTCCTCCTTTATACAATCTATTCTATTTTTGTTTGTCAAGCATAAGTATGGAGAGTTTTGTTTGTCGTGCTTGTTGAAATGTTCTGCCCACTTTCTCCCCCCATAAGTTAGTTATTAGGGTGGAAGAACTAACCCAGTTAATTACCCCATAGAACTACCATATTACTCATTGTGGGACTAGGCGTTTTATATAATTTTGGTCTCCATCAATTAGCCGCCTTTAGAGAGTTGTTGTCCAGATGGCTAAATTGGCATTTTACTTGATTTCTTTGTTGGTCAGAACCCTCAACAGTTAACACTTCTTAGAGCTGTTGACAACCTTCCCTCAGAAGGTAACTATTTAGAGGGCATAACCATTCCACTTGAGCAACTCAGTGAATAATCCATATTACTCAATAGGGATTAAGCATCCTTTACTACCTTGGTCTACAAACTTTATGGTTTAAGCAAAGATGTGACAAATGGGAAAATTGACCCACTTATAGAGTACACATTCCTTGTGCAGTAGACTTTCCTCTCTTGTATTTATGCTGAACTAAGTCTGGAATAAAGGAAAGTCCTTCTAAAGAAGACACTTCTGAAAATGATAATAAGGGATCACGCCTTTGGTCTGTAGGAGAGCAGAACAAGAAATGTCCTCTATCTTGAACCAACATCTACCAGTGAAAAGAACATGGAGGCTTAGGTTACGGGGAGCTTTTGTCTTGGGACAAAGTAGCTTTATGTAAATTGATACTTGATTATATTGTTCTGCTTGGAGCCAATGGGTTTAAAGAGACAGATATGGCAGGTTACTCCTTAATCTACTGATTCCTGGTGTTGGCTAAATTTTCTGATAATTAGAGATGAGTTTATGCTACATTTTACAGATTCTGAGGTTATGAATCCATTAACCAAAGCAAAAAGACAGGATACAGGTGATATATTTGAAGTTTCCTTATTGTAACCTTTTTGTTGCTTGGTCTTGCATTGTTTGGTATGGAAACTATCTCCCAAGGATGTATTTTATTTGCTTGGCTTGCTTTCCATGGGAGATTGTCTACCAAAGATAGATTGACCAGAACGAATCTGGTGCAAAATGGTTTATGTGCTCTTTCCAGTAATCATCCTGAAGATTGAGCACATCTTTTTATGAATGTAACTTCTCATTTAAGATATTGAAAAGTGTGATGCATTGGGTGGATTTTGACATTGGTACTCACAGCATTATGACATGGTAGCATCAAGAATGTGTTTATGTGATAAATGCACAAGAAATGAGTGATCTCAAGCTAAGAGTGGCTATGTTTTATATGGCAAGTTTAAGCATGAAATTCCCAGTTGTGATATTGTAGTTAATCAACTTAAGATTAGATGGAAACACTTGTTAGTAGGCAAACCTAGACACACGAAAGCTATAGGGCTTATAGTCACTTTATTTTGATGCCTTCCCTTGTTTTGGCATATATACAAGGGGAATGCCTCTTCTTTGGTTGTAAGCTATCTTTGATTTTTGAGGTTGAAGATAAGTTCTTCACCTTCTTCCAAAATAAAAAGGACCACTACAAGACTTGTAAATGTGATTCTACACTGCAATAGTGGTGGTTTTCAGAACCAACTTTTGAAGTACGATGTCACTTCTGTTGATAATTGTAAATTGGATTATTTGACTTGTCAACCATGATTTCTACAACATGGATTTGCAATAATTAATGCCTGATAAATAGATATATGCACACACTAAAAGAAAAACTCATTTAGCATACTTGTCTATTCGTTCATCTTGCAAATTTCAGTCTTTTTTCAAGATAATTTTTTCCCTTAGGATAATCTTTATCTGTTTGTTATCATTCCCCAGCTGTATACTCAGTAACTTGATGCTAACAGGTCAAGATAAGAGAAGGAGGAACTGATTGGGGCTGGGGGGTTGTAGTCAATGTTGTTAAGAAACCTTCTGGTGGTGGTTATATAGTTGATACTTTGCTTCATTGCTCACCTGCCTCAACTGAGAATAATTCACGGCCAAAACCTTGTCCACCCGGTCCTGGGGAGAAAGGTGAAATGCATGTGGTAAGTTGGGATTTGGTATAGTAACATTACATTTCCCTCTCTTAAAGTTGTAAGTTGTAACTCCTTCCATCTATCCAGAAATTTTTGTTACTTACCCCTTTCTGCTTCCTTTTGCATTAGGTCCCTGTTCAGTTACCATTAATTTCTGCCCTTAGTAAACTAAGGGTTGCTATACCTTCTGATCTACGACCCTTGGAAGCAAGACAAAGTATACTGCTTGCTGTGCAGGAGCTGGGGAATCGTTTTCCTCAAGGTCTTCCAAAGCTTAACCCTGTGAAAGTAAGAGTTTTTCATATTTATTTATCATAATTTGTTGGTTCGTCTCTCAACTCCATCATGAGTTGCGCAGTGAGAAATTTTGACATCATAATGGGATGTTCAGAGTTACATGCATGGGCTGATTGATTTGAATAATGTTAGTTTTTAAACTCATTACAGGATTGATATTTGTTTGCCATGCTGGCTTATTTTTCCTTCAACCGTTTGGAAAATTCAGTTCAAAATACCAGATCCTTTGCAGAAAATGCCACTAGTATTTGATCTTTAGGTGATGAAAGTATCAGCTACAGCACTGGTGCTTGATAAAACTTAAGGAAATTAAGAGAGAGAAAGGGAAACTAGAGCTAGAATCTGAAACTCTAGTCAAGAGAGGAGACGGGATAGACTAGAACTAGAATCTAAGTTCTAGGGAAAGAGGAGAGATAAGCATCTCAATAATAATTTCATTCATCCATATTTTGGTAGAACACATATATGATATTTATAGGCTAACACATAAACTGAAAATAATTATCTTATCCATATAAAACTGACAATAACCAATACTAGACACTTGTAACATTTAACATAAGACATAATAAAACATAAAATGCAAATAATGGCTGGTTCCTATCAATATCCTCCCCTAGGAGAACAGCCTTGTCCTCAAGGCAATAGGAAGGGGGCAGCTTTGCACAACTGCTTGTCAGTTTCAGAAATTTGTGGAGTAGTGGTAACTGCTTGGGTTGGTCCAGTAATTGACATCATTAACTGCCTTTGAAAATTATCTTTATTTCCCATAGAACTATGGTTGTTGTCTGCAACACGTGGCCACATATTCCTGTGTGTAAAATGTCTAGAAGAAGGCTGCACACTGTTCTTCTTCAGTTCTGTCATATCGGCATCCAAACAACCTGACTTCAATATGATGGAAGATAACTGTTGTTGAAGTTGTTCAGTAGAAAAGGAATTAACATGGAGAATTATTTGGTGAAGGAGAATTCTGGTAAGATTCTGGGTTGGGGTTTGGAAGGAGATCTTTATCATAAGCAGAGATGCATGTGGTAACCCTTGTACCCAGCAGATTTGGAAAGAACTGCTTTGATACCAAAATGATAGAACTTAAGGAAATTAAGAGAGAAAAAGAGAAACTAGAGCCATAATCTGAAACTCTAGTCAAGAGAGGAGTTGGGATAGAATAGAATCTGAATCTGAGTTCTAGGGAAAGAGGAGAGATAAACATCTCAATGATAATTTCATTCATCCATATTTTGGTAGAACACATATATGATATTTATAGGCTAACACATAAACTAAAAATAACTAGCTTATCTTATCCATATAAAACTAACAATAACCAACACTAAACACTTGTAATTTAACACAAGACACATAATAAAACATAAAATGCAAATAATGGCTGGTTCCTATCAGTGCTTCTGAATGCTACATGGCTGTCTAGATGTCACTTGATTGACTGGCACCTTTCTGTTAATCAGAAATTTATTTTTTTTCTTTTGGCGTCTCCATTTGCCCTTTGCTCACCGCCCCTATCTTCCTTTTTGTTCTTTTGCTCTTGGCATCATGTCCCCAAGACCTCAGCATCTTGCCCCCCCTCTTGAATATCTCTTCAATCCCTTCTTCAGAATCCCTCAACTAATAATCACTTCCCAACTGTTGAAGATTTTTATCTCTTAAAATTTAAAAAGATAAAGTAAAATATTTTAAATGAGCAAATTTTCAGTCATTTCAATCATATTTTTCTAATGAAAACAAAAATGTGCAACTTTCTACACATTTGAAGACAAATATTATTTCAATGAAAAATTTAACTGGGTAATTAGCTGTCGTTTTGTTTTATATAGATATAAAATTACCACAATGATAAAATAAAATTCACATTCTGATATTGAATTTTGTGTGCAGGACATGGACATACGAGATACAGAAATTGTCGATCTTGTCAGTCAAATAGAGGAACATGAAAAAAAGTTGTATGCTCATCCTTTGCATAAGGTTTGTGAAAAAAAGACCTGTATGTTTCCTATTCTCTTAGTTTTGAATACCATGCTTGTAATACTTGGTTTGAGAGTTTCTCTAACTATTTTACTACTTTTTAGCATCAAGATGTGGATCAAATTAAATGCTTTCAGAGGAAAGCTGAGGTGAATCATGAAATCCAGCAACTTAAGACTAAAATGCGTGATTCCCAGGTATTCAATTTGTTGAAGCTTCTCTATTTTGTATTTTGTGGCTCATATAATTATCCGGCTGGGTCTTTTGTTGATGGAGGTCAAGATACTCAAGACAACATTGTGGAATGAATTATATCATGTCACCTCCTCATGAATATTTTGTTGATAGGGTTTCAAACTCATGACAAAAGTAACCTAAATAAGAGTTACAATGGGACCAATTCACAAATTTGAAGTACAAAATCATTATGTATCTCTTACATAATCTTACTCTTCCATTAGCTACAAAAATTTCGTGAGGAGCTCAAGAACCGCTCACGAGTTTTAAAGAAGCTTGGTCATATTGATGCGGATGGCGTAGTTCAGTTGAAGGGACGGGCAGCCTGTTTGATTGACACAGGCGATGAACTTCTTGTTACTGAATTAATGTTTAATGGTAACCAACACATGTTTTTCCATAGTAAGTCTGCAGGATATTACAACGCATAATCTGATGTCACCATTTCCCCATATAATTAGGTACATTTAATGATCTTGACCACCATCAAGTTGCTGCTCTTGCAAGTTGTTTTATTCCAGGAGATAAATCTAATGAGCAGATACAGCTAAGGACAGAGCTTGCTAGACCCCTACAGCAGCTTCAAGATAGTGCAAGAAGAATTGCAGAGGTGTTTTATCTTTAAACTTTTGATATTTCGAGGTGTGTGCTTCATATGATAATAGTGCTTGAATTCTGGTTACAGATACAACATGAATGCAAATTAGAGATAAATGTGGATGAGTTTGTGGAGTCCACAGTAAGGCCTTACCTGATGGATGTCATATACTCTTGGTCAAAGGTTAGTTTTACCTGAATTTTGGATTGATGCTCTCTCCTACTTCTTAATCGTAAGTCATTTGTTTGATTTTTATTAAGATCATGTTGCTGTATAAGTTGTCCTTGCTGTCTCAACTGTTGTATGCCATTACTGGATGACCTGATTGAATACTGACATGAGAATCCATGAAGATATGGCCAATGTGAATTCCATTCTGAACATACATTTAGGCGGATAAAGAATCCTATATAAGTATTACTTTTCAATGTTGATTTGAAACTTTGATCTGATAACCATGGTTTAATACCAAGTAGTGTATGTAGTGTCTATAATATGGGCTTGACTGTATTAGGCATGGTCTAGAAGATTTTAAATTCTAAACCTAGATATGATATATATTATATTCACATCTCAGCTGGAGCAAGATTTATCGTAAGTTTACATGCTCCTTCGCATGCGAGACTAGGGAGAATGGTTTATATGCATGTTTTGGAAGTTGATGTATGCCTTTCCTCTTAAATTTTTTCTCCCAGGGAGCAAGTTTTGCTGATGTTATACAAATGACTGACATCTTTGAGGGGAGTATCATTAGGAGTGCTAGAAGGCTTGATGAATTTTTGAATCAGGTATGGTTTGCTCATGTTTGATGTTTTTGGACTTGGATTTTGATTCTATGCAAGTGTGCAAATTATGTAAAGTATTGGTTATGCGCATCTATGGATGTATTTGGATGCTGCATATTTTCCATTCATCAAGTTGTCTTGGAGTTTTAAGTTGAAAACTTTGTTTGTTGATGTAAACTTTTTGCAATTTTATATATCAAAGCTTTTCTGAGTAATTTGCAACTATCTACTTTCTGAACTTACTTGATTGCACTCTAGTTCTATCTTCTGAAGAGTTTGTTGATATCACAAGGTAAAACTAACTGAACTTGTAATCGGATAATTCAAGTATTCTGTATGCATGTGTATAGCGGATGTATCCAAGCCTAGACTCCATTTCATATGAATGAAAACTTAAAATTCCTAGAGCTGAATGTTGATTTGTTAATTGAGGATTTATTGGAGCCATATGTTATCTCTGGGAATGTTATTCCCTAGTATTATTATCGGTTACTGTAACTGTTACTGCACTGGCTGTTAGAGACCCTCCCTAGCTAGTATCATGGGTTGCTTTAATATCTCTTTCAGTATTTTATGCAATTGACTAATCAGTTATGCCCCCTCTGGCCTGTTTCTTCTATTTGGTGATGCTTGCTGTCACATAGTCAGAATCTGTTGCATGCATGGCATAGGATCATAGCAACTATCATAATGTTGATATATAATGCTCTTATTAGCATTCAATTTTTTCAAAAAGATTACTATGGAACTTGAAAATCTTGACTTGAGATTGCGACTTTATTTGTGATTGGTAGTTTGATGTTTGTTTTAGCTACAGTGCAAATAATCTGCCTCTATTGAGATTTTCTGGGTCCTGTGTGTCAATTTTCTCATTGATATATGTATACTTTAATGACTGCTAGGTGAAATTTCATAATTATCCGAAGTTGAACTGTCAGATGGGGTTTATAAACTAAATGACATTTTGGATGAAATGAGCTACCAATTAAATGTTGGTAGTTCAAGCTTTGCCAAAATAATTGGCCCAAAAAAATGAAGTCGGCGAAACCTTTGCAAAATTGAAATCACCGAGGACCAGATTAAGTTATTCTATAGCTTGGGCTTTGAATAATCCTTTTGATCTTAAGTTTGAAAATTTGAAAACCATTGCTAAACAATTTGGAGTAATATTTTGACAAATTTATTGAGCTTTGAATTGTTATGCTTCTTTTCAGTTGCGTGCTGCTGCAGAGGCAGTAGGGGAGGTTGACTTGGAAAAGAAATTTGCAGCAGCAAGTGAAAGCCTTCGCCGGGGTATTATGTTTGCAAACTCTCTGTATCTGTGATTTGTTTTCCCTGCAGGCTATGCTGTAAATCTGTAGTTCATCCATCCGTGTAACCCCGCATTCTTCACAAACTAGAGGTTCTGGCTGGCAGAAAGTTTTCTGTCTCCATTCTGGGTGCGTTAAATTCCTTTTATTTGCTTTCCCTTGTATATTTGTTGTGCACTTTGCATGCAGTCACCAATGTTAAAGGAATGGATTAGATCAGAAAGAAGAAAATTTAATCATTTTGAGTCTAGTATGGTAGGACATCTTGAATCCATTTAGTTTACTTAGCAATGGAATGAGTCACATTCAAGTCTAGCTTCAGAAGGCTTGGCCTTGGGATGCAGACATGAAGAAATTACTGTGAAATGAGTCATCCAGTTGTGGATGCGGCTTATTGCAGTCTGTAATGAACTGATTATTGTTTTGAATAGTCACAGTATGTAATTGATGAAAATTTTGAATTCCAATTTATCATTTTGATGATTTTGATTGAGTTGCTCAGCCATTCGTTGTTAATTTTGTTGGCTCCGCTGCTGATTAGAGAAGGCAAAATTAGAATGGCTATTTGACAAGTTAGCCAATTTCAGACTTTCACATCAAGAGAAAGTGTACTATATTACATATGAGCGGTTTTCTTATTTGCAAATTCTGGTCACTGGTCAGTACAGCAGCACAATAAGTTCAACGCTGTGGGGATCATGTCCATGGACTCTAATTGAATTCATGTGTGAAAGTATGAGTTCAGTGACTGAATTGAACAGAGGACGATATGATTGTGATTCTGATCATAAAACCCATTCTGCATCCAAACAACACAAAAGACGTAACGGTGCCTTCAGCAAATGGTGCGGGTTGTTGAGCTGAGGTAATAATACTACGTTGTCAAGATCTGGCCTATCTCTTCTCATGTTTGCAAAATCCTTTGCCTCAACAGCTGGGTCAAGCATCTTGGCAGAAGTGCCGTTCTCAATTACTCGTGCAACATGGAGTCAACCCCGTCGGTGGCTTGGCCGTTATCAGTTGCAGAAGCATGATCCAAAGTGAGTATATATCAGATTTAATTCCTGGCATTCCTGTGTGCTGGTATTCGGGGTCAATGCAACAGAGAGTTCGAGCAGTTGGTGTCATATGATAGTTCATAGTGGTCAAGCAATATGTTGCCAGGTTTTAAATTACGATGAATAATGGGTTCTGGTTTTTTTTTTTGGAAAAAGTAGTCCTGCGTTTATCTTTGCCCCTATTCTGAATCTTAATTGCCATGGAAGAAGTGGGGTGTTTAGAGGCGGGTCCTCCAAGCTTCCGTTAGTTATTTACTTTTGATCTAAAGAAGTTAAATAAATTATTTTAAAGTATTTATATTGATTTTTCTTATATCAAACTAATTTATGTGACTTGTAAATTGATATGTAATATAATAATGCACAATATATACTATGTTTAATTAACTTATTTAGTGTCTATCCTTTCTAAAAAAAGTCAATTGTGTTTTTGATCCTAATTATAGGATAAAGTTTATAGTGCATTTTGCAGCAAACTTTGTCCTATAATGAGGACCGGAGTAGTATTGCCCAGGGGGAGGGGGGGAGTAATATACAAGGTGTGATGCCTTTAAACTTTGTCCTATCATTAAGACCTAGGAGGTAGTATTTTTTTTTTTGGGGGGGGGGGGGAGTAGTATACAAGGTGTGATGCACTCGCAAACTTTTTCCTATAATAAGGATCGGAGGTAGTATTAGTGGGGGAGTAATATACAAGGTGTGATGCACGCAAACTTTGTCCTATAATTAGGACCTAGGTAGTATTAGGGGGGGGAGTAATATACAAGGTGTGATGGTGGTTTTTTAAATACGTTTACCCGAGACAATCATTGACAATACTATTATGGTATGAAAGAGGAAAATGATATATAAAAGTTTATTATAAGAGAAAAGATTTTTACTTAACTATCAAATACTAATCATGGTAGAAAAAGAACTTGAGTGACCATTGGAAAATGTTACCATGGTTATACAAAGATTTTTCATCAACTATGCAAATGAACTCGATAGAAAAGGATACCATGGTAATATACAAGGTGTGATGCACTGCAAACTTTGTCCTATCATTAAGGCCGGAGTAGTTTTTTTTTTTGGGGGGGAGTAGTATACAAGGTGTGATGCACTTTAAACTTTTTCCTATAATTAGGATCGGAGGTAGTATTAGGGGGAGTAATATACAAGGTGTGATGCTGCTGCAAACTTTGTCCATAATTAGGATCGAAGGTAGTATTGGGGGGGGGGGAGTAATATACAAGGTGTGATGGTGGTTTTTTAAATACGTTTACCCGAGACAATCATTGACAATACTATTATGGTAGGAAAGAGGAAAATGATATATAAAAGTTTATTATAAGAGAAAAGATTTTTACTTAACTATCAAATACTAATCATGGTAGAAAAAGAACTTGAGTGACCATTTGAAAATGTTACCATGGTTATACAAAGATTTTTCATCAACTATGCAAATGAACTCGATAGAAAAGGATACCATGGTAATATACAAGGTGTGATACACCGCAAACTTTGTCCTATCATTAAGACGGGAGGTAGTATTTTTTTTTTTTTTGAAGGGGGGAGTAGTATATAAGGTGTGATGCACGCAAACTTTTTTCTATAATTAGGATCGGAGGTAGTATTAGGGGGAGTAATATACAAGGTGTGATGACTTTTATGCAAACTTTGTTTCTATAATTGGACCGGAGGTAGTATTAGGGGGGGGAGTAATATACAAGGTGTGATGGTGGTTTTTAAATACGTTTACCCGAGACAATCATTGACAATACTATTATGGTAGGAAAGAGGAAAATGATATATAAAAGTTTATTATAAGAGAAAAGATTTTTACTTAACTATCAAATACTAATCATGGTAGAAAAAGAACTTGAGTGACCATTTGAAAATGTTACCATGGTTATACAAAGATTTTTCATCAACTATGCAAATGAACTCTGATAGAAAAGGATAAAACTCCAACTCCAATGTGCTAAACATAGTTAAAAGAAGTAAACTTCTTAAATAACTTATTCACGATAGAAAATAAACAAACTGAATATTAAAAGGCTATTATGGATAATAAAACCTTCCTAAATTAATCATATACAAAACCCATATTTACATTTTGCAATACCTTTGCCGTGAGCTTCTTAAAACTTTGGAATATATTATTCAGCCCTGAGCCCAACAACAAGAACTTTCAAGAATAATACTTTTTCATAATTTCTCAAATCATTCCTAATATTAAAGTAGTTGATCCGCAAAATCACGCGCATAAATCCTAGAGGCCTTGGGCCTTTTACCATCGTACAACCTAATAACAATTTAGTCAAAAGAGTATGCTATTAGTCAAAGTGTGTAATGGTATGTATGCAACCTTCGTAAAGAGGGATAGAAGAGCTAAGTACTAGCTTAACGTAAGTGTCATGTTAAGCAAATGGTAGTGACGCATGGGTAGTAGTAGATGATTATTTAAAGATGATATATAAATCTGGTAAAAAATTTTGCGAAAATTTCCCATGTATAAATTTGATAAATGGATGTTTCTAGATTAAATGGAACTGAAACGAACCGGATCTTATGTTCTTTCAAAGATAAATAGAGTTTTGAAATACTAATTTTGGAGCTAAATTGTGAAAAGGGTTTAAGCTTTTGTTCTTTCATTGGGTCACAAATGGTTTTTAAATAGCTTAACAACTTTAATATATAAAGGCAGGGCTGCCAAGTGAAGTAATAGAATATCATGTAACATGGTAATAGTAACTTCTGCACTGGTCAATATTTTCTTGTTTTCATAACTATCATTTACATTTATAATTGTAAATTCACAATTTCATCCTTTATAAGTTATGTTATGATAAATTTCCCATTTCAGTTTGTAAATTTGGATATAACCTAATTTGAAAACATAAAATTGATTCTTTTGATAAAAAATAATATTGATTATTGTATATTTTAGTGTTAAGTCGTAAATCCGCCTCGAAGTATACGCATGTCTAGGAGCAAGTTGCCTTAGAAGTTTTTTCAGGTTCAATGTGACCCTAGAAGTTTTAAAACGTAGCAATGTGGTCTGATACTGTTAAAAAATGATGTTGATCGTTAAAAAATAGATGTTGACCGCCAGCGCCTTAGTAGCGCGATGGCATGGGAGCTTGGCTCCCCTCCCCTATGTCCGGGTTCGAACCCCGCCCCTCCCCCTACTATGTGTATCCAAAAAAAAAAAAAAAAGATGTTGATCGTTAATTTTTTTTAATGAAAAATTGCAATATTGCTACGTTTTAAAACTTTCGATTGACATTGAACCTGAAAAAAACTTCTAAGGAAACATTATTTCTAGGTTTATACTTTCCTAACGGATTTTCACTTAACCCTATTATTTAAATTTGAAAATTGAAAACTATATGAAATTTAAATAATTTAATTAAATAATTCAAAACATCTATTAATTAATTATGTTAATTGATTTTTTTTATGTTAGCTTAAAACTACTACTACCCATGTTATTTTAGATTTGGAAAATACTTGGATTAAGTTTCTTATATTCATTTCATCAAGTTCTCAAATTGCGAGTAACATGTGTCCTATTTTTTACTATAAACCCCACATGAAAAAAAGGGACACATGGTGTTATGGTGTTATATAATTGGTGAACTGGATGTAATGGACATAAGGAACTTGATATACATATAATCCTTTAGATTTTTGTTTACTATTTTAAATATAAAAAACATAAAAGATTCAGAAAATAAAAGATTAAACCTCGTAACTTCCGCAGCCATGATGCCAGTATCATTATTTGAAGTTAAAATTTTAAAAATAAATGTTTGTATTCTTCACACACAAATTAAATTAAGACATTAATATTTAATAAACATGATAATATCCAAAAAATAATATATATTAAAATATTTAAGTGAACATTCAATTTGCTTTACATGAGGTGGGGTAGCTCCCCTTAGCTATGTTGCATTATTATAAATACTCGAATTAATATTAGTATACTTAATATAATCTCATCATAAGTGAATTTCTTAATAAATGAAACATCCTAAAATAATATATTAAAGTATTAAATTAAACAAAGGTAAGTGTATTTGGAAAAGAGAGATAATAGGAGGCAGTTTCATAATTAGGAGGGATAATTGAGAGGTAGTTCCAGGATATTTTCATATCATAACTTCTAAACTTGAAAAATAAAATTCTAACAATACTATATGAAGATAATACAACATGTATAGCTCAATTGAAAGGAGGGTACATCAAAGGAGATAGAACAAAGTATATCTCTCCAAAATTCTTTTCCACTCATGATCTTATGAAGAGTAGTGACATAGATGTTCAGCAAATTTGCTCATGTGACAACCTTACAAATTGGTTTACCAAGACACTGCCAACTAGAACATTTAAGAAGTTAGTACATAGGGTCAAATACATAAAGTGATGTTGTCATCATGGGGAGTAGAAGTGATGTTAGACGTCGCCAGTGCTATGGGCTTTGGATTATGTAGATCAAAAATGATGAATGGGATTGTGGCACTCCACTCGCCGCCAATGCGGAAGGATGCCGCCGAAAAGAATGGAACGCTGCTTCGCTCTGCTGGATGCGTCGGATCCCGTATAACAAGCGAGCTTTTTACCCTAAAATTCAAACATGTGGGCGCAAAATGCTATCCTGCTCCATTGTTGCGTAGCAATAGAAGCCTGCTCATGCTGCTTCGGTTCTTTTTTCCTTAACCAGAGTTTTGTCCTATTGGGTTTTCTCGGTAAGGTTTTTTTAACAAGGTAGTTTAAATATATATTATGTACTCTTTTCCTTCATTAGATTTTTGTCTCATTAGGTTTTTCTTAGTAAGGTTTTAATGAGGCATAATAATTATTTATGAACATTCAAGAGAGAGTGTTATAAATATTATGAAGTGTGGATGTTCATTGCCAAATAGTCTCTTAGGATTTCACCACATAAGGCTAATGTGTCATTATATCCTATAACTCCTCAATTGAAGAGTTTTCTTGTATTTATTCCCTATAACCTCCAATTGCATAATTATACTGCTTGATTCCACTCTTTATGTACTTGGAACTCTTTAGGTTAGTCTTCAATGTTGGAAGTCTTATAAATAGAGGATAGTGTACACCATTTGGGATAATGAAGTGAAAGAGAACTCACTATTTACTCTCCAACTTTCTCTCATCTTCTTCATCTTCCTCATCCTTCATATTTTATATTTTCCTGATTTTCATAACATTTATTTATTGTATTGTTATTATTTTTAGTGTTTAGTTAAATAACGATTACTTGGAGTTTGTTGCGTTTTATTTGAGTAAAATTATTTAGAGTACCTTGTTATTATTATTATTTTTAAATTGCATTTCATTTATTATTTATTGTTCTTTTAATTTAATAGCAATTGTTTAGGGTTGTTAGTAACTATTTTATGTATATTTGTTTGTTATTTGGATAGGGTTTAAATGACTAAGAAAATGAATTTATTTATTTTTATTTTTTATTAATTTTAGTGTTTAATTAAATAGCATTACTTGGAGTTTGTAGTGTTTTATTTAATTGAAATTTTTTAGTTAAAATTTATTTAAGTATAATTGTTTAACATTTATTCATCGAAGACGAGTTGTTAACATTTCATTTGAGTAGGAATATAAATATTTAAATAAATGAAATTACTTAATTATTAAAGTAGCTTATATAAGTCATTTTAGTACAATTTGTTTATTAATTGGGTTTTTAATTGAGTATATGAATTTAAATAATTCTTGAATAATTTAGTAAATAATATAGTTTCGCTTAATTTTATTAAGTTTAATTCTCTAACTTGTTTAAAATTAGTTTAAATAAATCTAATAACTCTAAAAAATTATGTGGGACGCTTAATAGGCATAATGAGAAGGAATTTAAGCGACAGTTCAAAATCTTAAATATGAAATATAGAAAATAAAATAGGGAAATCATTAGTGAGGTCCCAAGTTAGATAAAAAATATCAAAAAAGTCACCCCCAAATCCCCTCTCAAAAAAGTTCCTAGGGACTTTTTTATATTAATTACAAATTTCTCGGCAAAAAAGTCTGGTCGTTGAAATGACTTTATTAGTTATTAAAATGTCTATATGAAATCTCATTGCCAAAAAGGTTTTTTATGTTATCAAAATGGCTTTTCTTATTGCCACAAATTAGGAACCTTTTTGTGAGAAAATTTGGGGTTTAGACTTTTTTGATATTTTTTATCTACCTTAGGACCTCACTAATATTTTTCCAATAAAATAATCTCAAATCTAAAATAAATTCTCATAATGGGTGAAAATGCGAGAACTACCCCATCCCGCGAGAGAACCCAAACTAAGAAAAAGTAAAGTAACTACCACGATCTTCCCTCAGAGTGCATAAACATCATATGCTCATTTAAAAACCGATCAAAGGTATAAAAACTGTCTACCACGATCACTCACAAAACTTGAAACTTGAGCTTACATGTAGCCAGGACTAATAAGAGCATCACCATGGTATATTTATTCTGAAAATACATTAATATATAATTTATATCTTAATAATTTTATTTAGGAAACAGACCACACACTGATTGGAGATATTGAGTCATTGACCTTAGCCAAACACATTATCGACTTGCCTCATGACTGCAATTATCTATGCATGATTTGATGAGCTAGTAGCTAAAGTTTGTTTTGTTGAGCGCCAAGATACAATTGTACCCTTACAAGTAAATAAATATCTTGTTTGAGATCTACCATTGTGTGGATTTGATAAAAACTCTATATCTGTATAACCAATTAATTGTGATCTAGATTTGTTAGAATAAATAATCTCGTATCATTTGTTCTTCAAAGATATCAGAATATTCTTGTTAGAGAAAAACTAAATCTTGCCAATAAATTAATAGCAAATGCAATATCGGGTCATGTTGTATTTGTGACACCTCCCTTATATCTACTGTCACACAACAAAGCATGCATATTGGTTTGGACGAATGAGTACTGATAAAATAATTATAAATAACTTGGTTAAACATTAATAATTTTCAGGGTTAATCCCTGTAGGGATAGTAATGATATAGTCATCTCAAATATTAAGTTAGATAAGTTCATAAGCATTATATAGTCTAAAATGTTAAAACCTCCAAGTCTGCCCCTTTTTCCTGAATTTCCCTACGGCTCCTTCTACACAGCCTTTCCCCTCGATCCATAACTATTCCCTGAATCTTTGGTGAGGTCTGAGATTCAAAGTTGAATCTCAGAGTAACAATTAATCTCTTATGTAAAGCATAAACAATATATGACAAATAATCACATTTGAAAAATAATACAGCATTTAGCAAACGTGTAACAACATAAACATCATAAAACATATGTCAAGTTAATTGCGAAAGGACCCTACAAATCCTAAATAAACATAGGACCCTCCAAGTCCTAAATCCTTAGTGCTAGGAAAACAAGCATACAGATTTTTATAAAAATAAATCTATAGCATATGAATGTAAACAAACAATTGTCCTAGGCACAAGTACGAACACGAGTCCACAATCATAATTCAAACAGGCATATATAGGAACAAAAGACATAGAAGATTAAAGTTACTGTACGTTGTTGTACCTTGTCTCAACATCGTTAGTAAAATTTCCCGGCATTTGGAAAATCTCTGATAATCTTTAAAGTCCTACAATAGTACCATGACAATATTAATTTCCTTTATTTTATATGGTACTAAAATAAATGTCATATCATTTTAAAATATTAAAAGGGTTGTTTTTATCTCTTGGGTCACCTTTTAACCCTTTTTGGACAAGTCATTCACTTTTAACTTTTATTGTACTTATTTTTATTTTCGGATTAAATCCATTTCTAGTTAGAATTTTTAGTAAATTTTAAAAATTCATAATTAATTTTATAAAAATATAAATGAGGTGTTTCCAAAAACCATGTGTCCCTTAACATGTCTATTTTCACAGAAAAATACCATCAACATCCAGAAAAATTCATGCCATTCCCGTAATAATTAATTTCCACTACTATCCAGATTGTACCTTTAGAACTTAGGTTGGTTTGTAAAATTCATATCTTTTTTTTTTTTTTTTTTTTACAAAACTCCAAAGATTACAAACCACATGTCAAAATAAATATATTTATGTCTACTAAAAATTTGAAAATTTTAATAGAAAATGGGCACCATTTACACAATGAAAATTCTACCAAAAAATGATCACAACTATGATTGGAACACAGAAGTTGTCCAGATTTTTTTATTAAAATTTGCAAAATCATAGCTCTCATTCTAAATGTCCATTTAATTTGTTCTTTGGATCATTTTAAATATTATTATGTGTACTATTATCACACCAAATTTCATGGAAAAAATCAAAGTTTTCACATTCCAAATTGGAGCCCGAAAATGATCACTCATTTCTAAAGTCTCGCATTTTCTAGTGCACATGGGTAAACTTTGAAAGATCATACTCTCTTTATGCACGTCTGATTTAGGTTTTTTTAGCTCATTTAAAGCTCAAGATGTCTTCTATATTATGAAAAAATTCATGGAAAAATTTGAACGCTTACTATTTCAACATCGAGCCCAAAAGTGTCTGTTCATTTCTAGAAACTGGCTTTTTCAGTCTCCAACTTCTAATTTTGAAAAATTATAACTCACATTATACACATTCATTTTGGGTGTTCTTTGGCTCATTTTAGAGAATAAGATGCCTACTATTTATTCCCCAATTTCATAGAAAAACTCGGACGTTTACCCCATAAACCGACCAGTGAAAGGTGCTCTACTTTCGGACAAAAAAACAGAGGTGTTTGTGCATAAGCTACCCACGAGATTCATGCTTCCAAACAACAACCCAACTCTTAAGCTTAGTAACCAATGTTGGGAGATCATGGAAATTAGAAGGAGAGAAGCTCTGTAACACCCCTACTTCTGTAAAATGTGTACAAACATGAATAAGTGTAGTAATGAGAAGTTTTGATTCAATTCGAAGCATTCATCTTCTGTAATTTATGGCGTAATTACTTTAAGGACTCTAAGATGAAAAGCCATTGCTTTTAATTGGAAAATTACTAAGTCAAAATGAGAAGGAACCATGACAAGTTACGTAGTAACTTGTGCATGAAGCAAGCTCGAGGAGGTGTAAGTCGGTATAATGTACAAGTGACAAAAGATATTAGTAGGACGCAAACTCTGACCCTATGGGACATGGTATGCGTGTTCAAATAGGGGAGACAGAGAGAGAGAGAATGAGTATTTGGACCATGTACAAAAGGAAAAGTCAGTAGTAGTGATGATTTGTCGGACACGTGGTGTTTCGGGGATAGAAGTTGGATTTTGGGTAGCATGTAGTACGGGGTAGTTATGAGATACTGAAATATGGATTTCTTGCTCCCTAAGGCACTGTATCTCGATCAGCTGTGGTCAGGGAGAAGAGACTGTTGATCCGGCCCCGCACAAGTCCAACTGGGTGGCACAAGTCTCGAGGAAAAGTGTAACCAGCAAAAAGCAGCTGAGCGGGACTGGTTAGGGGTTTCTGGAGTTGGACCCAGACTCTCAAGCCCAAGGAGATGGGCCACATGGTGGGCCAAAGGAGAGAGAAAAGTGACTTAGAGAGCAAGGCAAAGGTCACATGAAGAAGTTCACCTCCACTTGTTTGCTTACGGTCACTTCACCATCCTCACTAAGCCATTGAAGCTTGTATGGCAGCGGGTGAGGTTTGGTTTCCATGCCCAATTTAGACACCATTATAGCACTTGCAACATTGGTACAACTCCCTCCATCAATAATTAAAGAACATACCTTTCCTTGGATAAGGCATCTAGTATGAAAGATGTGCTCTCTTTGACTATCATCCATGTCTTTTGCTTGGCTACCCAACATCCTTCTTACCATAAACAAATCTCCTTCTGGAATTATTTCTTCAATATACTCATCTTCATCATCATGTGAGGAAGAATCTGAAGAAGACTCACTAGTAAGCTCTCCATCCTCTTTAAGTAACATAGTCTTCTTAGTTGGACATTACGAAGCTATGTGACCTCTCCCCAACACTTGAAGCATTTTATTTCACTACTCCTTGTCTTTTTAGGGATCTCATTGGATTTAGTTTGAGTCCTTTGAGGTGTAGTAGTGGGATTGCTTGATGAAGAACCTCCCTCCTTCTTATTTCTATCCTTCCAGCTTGAAGAATTAAAATTCGAAGAGTTTTCCTCATGACACCCTTTCTCTTGAGTTGTTGTTCTACCTTACTAGCTTGTTGCACTAAATCCTCCAACTCCACATAGTTTTGCAACTCCACAACATCCCTTATATCACTATTCAGCCCATGCAAAAAATGTGTCATAGTAGCCTCCCGTTCTTCACTAATATTTGCTCTAATCAAAGACACCTCCATCTCTTTATAATACTCATCTACACTCTTGTTACCTTGTTCGTCTTTGAAGTTTATTGTGAAGGTCTCGATGATAATGGGAAGGAATAAATCTTCTTCTCATTAGCCTTTTCATCTCCACCCAACTATCCACCAATGGTTCTTCATATCTCACCCTCTCCTTTTGCAATTGGTCCCACCAAATGAGAGCATAATCACTAAACTCCATGGCTGCCACCTTCATTTTCTTCTCTTCGGTATAATTGTGACATGCAAATAAGTGCTCAACTTCATTTCCCACTCTAAATAGGCCTCCGGATCACTTTTTCCTTTAAAAGATGGTACATTAAGCTTCACTCCCTTAATTCTATCCTCTCTAGCATCATTCTCATTATCTCTTCTTCTCCTTCTTTCATCCCTCCCTCTCTTGTCTTTCTTCATCATGATTCCCCTGATTTTCTATTCTCTCAATTCTCTCATATAACTCCTCTGTGTGTTCCCTCATCATCCTTTGCATTTGAGTTGTAATGGCTTCAATTAGACATTTGTTATCTCCTATAGGAGGAGGAACACCTTCACCACTGTACTGCCATAATTCAAGGAAAAGAACAAAAGTAATAGGACCTCACCACTCGCTCACGTGTTTACACTCTTAAAAATGTATCACTCGTGTTTGTTGCTCTCTATAAGGCTTTTGTGTAGTGTGCTCTCTTGCCTTTTACCACTCAATAGCTCTCTTTAAGTTCTTAACAGAATCTCCAAGAACACTCAAGAGTACAATCCCAAACTCTAGAATTGGTGGACTCAATACAAATTGGAAGAGATGTCAAAAAAGACAAGACAAAGAAAACCCAAAACAATTTGGAGGAATTATTCAAAGAAGACACTTTGGACTTGATTCACAAGTAGTAGTGTGTGTAATTGAATAGCAAGGTGCTGTATAGCATTTCTTTTTCTTTTTTTTTCCTTTTTTTGCTCTTTTTTTTTTGCTCTTTTTTTTATAACACCTGATTCTTCAACAAAAGGAATTTGTGATTTTGGAATCTAACTTTGAAATTGTACTAATTCAGAACTTTTTTAGATAGAATTCCCCACAAACTGAGCTATTACTTAACACACTAACAACACACTACTCAAGAAACATGAATTGAAAGGATTACAATTCAAGAACAATGATGAACAAGGGATGAACACCAAGAACCAAGTGCAGAAATATGTGAACTGAACAAGAAATTGAAAGAAAAACAAGCTAAAACAGAATTGCGCAATTCAAAAATCAAAGGCACAAATTTTAGGGACTAGGGTTACCAAATGTGTGACCAGATTGGATGTAAACAATCGAAAAAGATAACCCAATTCCAATCCTAGAACCTTCGCTTTGATACCAGATGATATGATCCCGGAAGAAAAGGATGATTGGATCAACTAGGAATGGAATTTTGCACCAGAAATTCAGCCTTCAACGCGTCCTAAAAGAACAGAATGTATCTAACTCTACAGACCTCAGATTCGAGCGCTTCTAAAATGAAGTGAAAGATGGCTTTCTGAAACACGATTTTGACTCAAGAAACACCAAAAAAGGATAAGGGAATACGGAGATACGAAACCAAGAAATTTCAAACGAAAATTGGTAGGCGCCACAATTCCAAAGAATTGATAAGCCCAAGAAGCATACAAGGATTGATGCCCTTGATAAGTTCGAGATTCTCAAAAGAACCCTAGAGAAGCTTGTCTCTCAACCAAAAAGGTTAACCTTGAATTCAAATCTGCCGTCTCAAAAGCTATGGTGTTTCCTTATATAGTGGACAACAGCAATATTAAGTTTAACCTAAATATTCTTACACACAAAGCCCAATAAGCCAGCCCAATAAGCCTTATTACAAAAGTTTAACTAAATGTAAGAAAGATAAAACTAAGTGCAAAATTTGGGCCAAGTAAATTGAAGCCTTCGTGCATATCCATTGAGGCTTATTCTTCAAGGTCTTCAATCTGAATTAGTGTATCATTTCGGCCTCTTCGTTCATTAGACTTGGGCTTGTCTCAAGTAAGGTGGTCACCAGGAGATTTAGGGCCTCTTTAGCCTTTTTAGCTTTTGCTCTTGTCATTGGGCCTCCAAGACATTGTATGTCTTCCAAGTTTGTTGCCTTGGTCATGCCGCCTCCTATGTCGTCATCAAGAAGGTGTTTTTGTGTGGGGTCAAGAGTGATCACCTTTTTCTAACTCGAGAAGCTCAAGTCTTTATTATACGAAAATCTGTCGGTTCTTACGGTTTCTGGGCAGCGTGTAGTAATCGGTGGTTTTAATATAGTAAATGAATTCCGTTTTCACTGAAAGTTTACATGGTGAAAGTATACATCCTAAGTATGATTTTGATATAATATTTTGTGTCATTTGGAGTTTCCAACCGAGAGTTATTTTAAGTTGAAAATGACCTAAAAACCTGGACTCTCTCTCGGACCAGTGGCTAATGTTTGGGAATAAGGACAATTTTCTAACCCAGATAACTTTGGTAATTATTTTTCCTATAAAAAAGACATCTCAAGGGTTCTGAGGCCACTAATTTTTCATTGATACAATATTTCTAGAATTTATTAAAAATCAGAAAAGTTGGGTCAACGTTTCTAGAAAATTCTGGAGTTAGGCGAAATTTATGGAACTTGAAGTGAAGTTTGTTCTTGTGATTAAAATCATGATATTTTGCTGTATCTAGGGTGTTTACATGTGTGGATCATGTTTCCAAACACCAAGAGAAGATGTTACTATTTTCAAGGCATGTCAGGTAGTAACTGTCAGCTCACGTATTCTATGTTGCTGTTGTATGTCTGTTTTCCATGATTGAGGATGCGAGGCAGTAGAGCCTAGTGGACTGTGTGTCCTTAGGTCGCTACCGAGCCTGAGATGCATTCGGGGTAGTTGGTGTTAAACTCTCTAGCTACTGTGTTGATCCTAGCGCTGAGGATGGCGTCCGGGGTTGTCTTGTGAGATGACTCGACGGTACATGGGTGTCCGGGGTCTACCTTGTGAGGTGACTCGACGGTACACGGGTGTCCATGGTCGGTCTTGAGAGATGACTCGATGGTACACGGGTGTCCGGGGTCTGCCCGTGGGGCGACTCGATGGTACACTGGCGTCCGGGGTTTGCCTTGGTAAGGCAGCTAAACGGTAGGTCGTTGTGGTTGTGGTTGTGGTTGTGATGTGATTCTGAATGCATTTATGATATGTGATTTGATTTCCTGATTATGGTTACTTGCATGCACTGTATACATATTGTACTTGAGTTTAACAGTTACTCTGGGGTTCAACTTTAAACTCCAGTCTAGCTTCAAAGAGACAGGTGCAAGGCGGTAGGCCAGTTGGACTGTGGAAGAGTCAAGGGTAAGAGCAATGAAGACGAAGATTGAAGACGTATGGAATGCCTTATCTCATTGTATATCTTTATGACTGTATGAACTTACTTATTGCCCAGTACCTACGGGGATTATTCTATGTAACTGTTGTATCTTTACCAGTATATTGCAAGTTGTCCAAACCGATCCAATGCTCTGCCGTGCGTACTCTGATGTATGATTAAAGTGACTATTTAACAAAGGAAAGGTAATAAGCGAAAAGGATCCCTCTAACCCGCCACCTGAAAGGGCGAGGCTGGTAGGGGTGTAACACATTTGCAATTGATGGTTGTTCTAGTGGGACATCATTTCTAATTGGAGCATTTTGAGCTAGAATATGAGATTTGGTAATTCTCTTAATCTCAGTAAATGCATCTAGCAGTTGATTTTCAATATTTTGTAAATGGATTATTTTTTGAACTTTAAGCTCACATTGTTGTGTACGGGGGTTGACCGTAGTTTATATGAGTGTTTATATCTTTTTATCAGTGAATGCGGACATATTTTATATGTAGACATATCAGTGTCTATATCTTTTTATCTAGATGTGATAGTGACAATGTTTTCCATGTAATTTCTTTATTTAGCTGCTTATTATCTCCCCTTAAGTTGGGAAAATTGTCTTATCAAGATGACAATCATCAAAACATACATAAATAAATCTCCAATTGATGACTCTAAATACTTGATTATATAGAAGGAGATTCATAACCAACATATAGTCCTAACCTCCTTTGAGGTCCCATCTTTGTGCATTGTGGTGGAGCAATAAGAACAAATACCACACATCCAAAAATTCTAAGATGGGAAATATTTTGCTCCTGACCAAAAGTCAATTGTAATGGAGAGAATTCCATTACAATAACTGGTTTTTCATGTAAAAGTGCATGCCACAAGCTGATATGGGAAGCTTTGTTCTCAAAAGCATTGGTCTAGCTATCAATTGGAGGCGTTTGATGAATGATTCTACTAGACCATTTTGAATGTGGACATGAGCTACAGATTTTCCTACTGTTATTCCAGTTGCTATGCAATAATCATTATATTCTTGCAATGAAAACTCGCTAGCAAATCAAGATGAATTGTCTTAATTGTATGATTTGGAAACTGTACTTTTAACTGAATTATTTGAGTGAGTAATCTAGCAAATGCTAAATTACGTGTCGACAACGAACAACATGTGACCATCTTGTATACGCGTCTATTAAAATCATAAAATATCTAAATGGTCCACATAGTGGATGAAAAAGCCCACATATGTCCCCTTGGATACACTCTATAAAAATAGCGGATCCAAGTTCAACTTTTGTCAAAGAAGGTCTTATAATTAATTTGCCTTGAGAACAACACATAAGAAATCCTTAAATTGAATAATCTTCTGGCTTTTTAATGGATGTCCATGTGAATTTTCAATAATTCATAGTTGAATCAAGATGGCCTAACCAATCATGCCAAACAATACATATATTTTTATCAGCACACTTCTAGTTTACTGTAACATTTGTTTCAATTGTACTAGTATTTATATAGTACAAACCAGAAGATAATGTTGGTAATTTTTCTAGAACACATTTTTCACCAAATCTTAATAATTATAATTTGTAGATATTCCATATTCTTCTCATTTATAGTCTTAATATGATACCCATTTCAACAGATATCCTTAAAACTCAATAAATTCCTATGAGACTTAGACGAATATAGCATCATTAATAACAAATTTTATTCCTTTGGGTAATAATATAATTGCTCTTTTGCAGCCTTCAATTAATTTTGTATTACCCGCTATGGTGTATTGATGCTTGCACTACTTATTGTTGTATATGAGAAATATTTTTTATCTCAAAGTATGGTGTGTGTTGTAGCACTATCTAAGACACATCTTCATTCTTGCGTCAATGAACAAAACATGCATAATCTTCACCAAAAGAAAAGGAATGCATTAAAACAAATTCAAAATACATGATGAGAAATAATGCCCTTATTCAAAATATAAAAAGCGGAAATGAAAATAAAGTATAAACTATATTCAAAAAACCATAAATGAAAACTTTTTTATTGTTCTTCTGTTAGTTCTCTATGTGTTTTGATGAAAAACGACAATTGTAAACGCAAGTTGAAGTTTGTCTTTGGTAAGTTGAAAAACTTCTTGTCAAAGATAAACTCGAGTTTTGGATTTGACAGAGTAGCTCAATTTTAATGAACTAAAGAAAACTCCAGTTTGCTAGGCAAACTCGAGTTTTGGTCTTACGGAGAGCACTCCAAATTTTTCACATTTAGACAAACTCCAGTTTTCATTGAAAACTCCAGTTTTCACCATACAAAGACTCTTCAATATTTTCTAAAGAGAACAAAACTCTAGTTTTCAATTGGAAACTCGAGTTTTGGTCATCTGAAAAGCCTATGATATTTTAAGCATAAGAAAAATCCAATTTTGGTATAAAACTCCAGTTTACACTTAACCAAGAGTTTTCTAAGTTTTCCAAAGTTCTGAGAAAACCCAAGTTTACATATGGAAACTCGAGTTTAAGTTGACAGAGAGGTTACATGTTTTTAGCTACTTTGAGAAAACTCCGAGTTTTCACTTGGGTAGAGTTTTCAAAGGTTTTCATCTTTAAATGAAAACGTAAACTCAATTTTTGGCCAAGCCGAGAGCTTTGTTCATTTTAACGTTTTTGAAAACTCCAGTTTACATTGAAAACTCCAGTTTTGAGCTTTTGGACTTAAACATGTTTTTCGTTGTAAAAGTCCAAAACTCGAGTTTGTCATTAATGAACTTGAGTTTCAGTTGGAAACTCCAGTTTTGACTTGAGCATAGTTACAAACTCCGAGTTTTGAAAAACAAACTAGAGTTTTCGTCGGCGAGTTTGAAAATCAAATTGCTCGAATTTGTGAAATCTTCCGTTTGATCTTAATACTTCTTATCATCACTCATTACTATTTCTAGATATGTTTAATTAGTTTACTAATGAGTTTCAGATGGTTTGGAGAACTTTAAATGAAGATTTGAGCAAAAGCAAAAAGTGATGTCAGCACATTAAATGCAGAGTTTAGAAAACTTGCATCCTTTTGGATAATCATTCTACACACACTGCAAAGGGATTAATGTTTCCTTTCCACATTCAATAGCTACTCTTCCAACGGATTAAAATTCAGGAAGTCAACCATAAACATCTGTGCCACTGGATTAACCAAAGAAAAGAGAGAAGAAGACCAAAGCTTAACCTAATCCTTGTCTAATGAAGGAAACGGTTATATTGAAGATTACAATGGTCATTTAATGCTCTCTTGACATAAATAGAGCTGCATTCAAGTCTTCTCAACAACTAATCTGCTGAAAACAAATTGCATTCAAGTTTACCAACTACTCTTTCAGTTTTCACTTGTAAAGTATCTTTTGATACATTGATCTTCAGTGTTCATATTTATTCACTCTTAGAGAGAGTTCATTTATTGTAAATCATTTATTGTGAAGTATCTCAAGTCTGGGGACTTGGAGATTGGGTTATTGATTGCAACTTGTAAGGGGGAGTAAGTTCTAGTGAGAGAATTACTCTTGAGTTATAGAGTGTGTAATTAATTGTGATAGTGAAATCCCGAGTATCAGGGACTGGACGTAGGTCAAGAGATTGGACCGACCAGATAAATTCCTTGTGTCTTGATTTTCTCTCTTATACTCTGTTCAGCTCTGTTTTAATATTGAAAACAGAGTAACTCGAAAAGAATTTTAAAATCCTCAATTCACCCCCTCTTGGTGATTTGCTCCACTTTCACTTCCAACCAAACTCAGCTAATCATGATTCTCAAAAAAATCAACCACCTCCAAGTGTTTCATACCATCAAGGCCATTAATACCATATATCTCATTGACATCATCATTCTTGCGTGACTCAACATTATCATCTCGAAAAATCAAATTTTCTTCCACATTATTCGCACTCCTTTTTATGGAGGCTTGCTAAATTTTTACTAGATGCTCAGGCGTATGACAAGTACATGACCAGTGCCCCTTCATACCACACCAATAACATTTGCTTTTCAACAACTTTTGAAGGACCACCCTTGTCATTTTTATGCCCTTCATTATATTTCTTCTTCTTGTGGGTATTAGGATTATAATTATTACTTCTACCACCATGATAACGGTAATTACCACGTCCCCTACCATGGCCACATCCACGTCCACAACCACCACCACGACTACAACCATTAGCATGGTAATTATCATGTACACTCACATTCACTTCAAGGAATGGAGCAAATCCAGTGGGCTGATTTTCATGATTTTTCATCAACAGCTCATTATTTTGTTCGGATACCAAAAGGCATGATATTAATTATGAATACTTTTTAAAAACTTTATCTCGATATTGTTACCATAGGAGCATATTTGAAATATGAAAGGTAGAAAAAGTTTTTTCTAATAAGTCCTCATCAGTTATATTCACTTACAGTCTTAAAATCTTGTAGCCTAAGGTGTATCCATTCGTAATGAGCTCGAGGCAAAATCAACTTTTTTTGTAATCATACCTTTCCTTCAAATTAGTCCACAATTCTAGTGGATCTTTTACCATTAGTGTTACGCCTTACCGGCCTCACCCTTTCAGGTGGCGAGCAATGTGGTCGTTTATTATAATTCAATTTTTAGTTCCATTTCTCAGGTTAATTACGTCAGGCATCATAGTATAAGCACCAGAGCACACATCATTTTGAACTACATATACTGGTAAAATAAAATACTGAATTGTAAAACTTCCCCCGGAGGGTTAATATACAGTCACAGATTCATAATGCCTCAAAATAGTCAAAATAATAAATACAGTCATCCAAGATAAAATAAAAATAATGATCTAAAAAGGGAGTCACCAATAGCACACTTTAGTCCAGTAACACCCCTACTCCTGTAATACATGTACAAACATGAGTTGCATAGTAATGGGAAGTCTTGAGTCAATTTTGAAGTATTTATTTTCTATAATTTATGGTGTGCATTATTTTAAATGCCCCAAGATGAAAATCCATTGGTTATAATTAAATAAGGAGTTACTAAGTCAAGATGAGAAGGAAACTATTCGTAACTTGTGCACGAAGTAAGCTCGAAGAAGTAAGCCAGTATAATATATAAGTGACAAAAGAACAATGACCCTATTGGACAGGGTATGCATGTTCAACCTAAGAGGAGAGAGGAAATATGTGCTTGGACCAAGTATAGAAAGAAAAGTTAGTAATAGTGGTGCTACGTCGAACACGTGGCATTTCGGGGTCCAAAGTTGGATTATCGAGTAGCATGCATTACGAGGTGGTCATGAGATATTGGAATATGGGTTTCTTGCTTCCCAAGGCACTACAATCCGTCTACCATTGATCAGGGAGGAGAGACTGTTGACCCGGGCCTAGACAAGTCTAGTTGAAGGGCACAAATTACGAGGAAAAGTGTATCCGACAAAAAGGAGCTAAGCGGGACCGGTTAGGGTTTACTGGAGTCGGGCCTAGACCCTAGACACAGTTTGGAGGGCAAAATTTTGGTGGGCCCAGAGGAGAAAGAGAAGGTCACATCAAGTAATTATGAAGAGAGAGAAAGATAAAATAATCAGGTTTAATCTAGACGACACCTTTTGAATCTGATATGACCAATGAAAGACAAGTAATTATGGCACATCCTAGGGCAAATCACGTGGGTCCCATTGGCTTGGAGAAAAAGCAATGCAAAATGACCATTTTACCTCGGGACCAAAAACCTACAACTAGCAATTCCAGAGACCACTACCAGGGGCAATTTTGGAATCTCATTTTTGGTCTTGGAATGTGCCACCCATCTGCCCAAAAGAGTGATGAGGACATAGGAGGCGGCATGACCAAGGCAACAAACTTGGAGGACATACGAGGTCTTGGAGGCCCAATGACAAGAGCAAAAGCTAAAAAGGCTAAAGAGGCCCTAAATCTCCCGGTGACCACCTTACTTGAGACAAGCCCAAGTCTAAAGGAAGAAGAGGCCGAAGAAGAATAAGCCTCAATGGATATGCATGAAGGCTTCAATTTACTTGGCCCAAATTCTGCACTTAGTTTTATCTTTCAGTCATATTTAGTTAAACTTTTGTAATAAGGCTTATTGGGCTCGCTTATTGGGCTTTGTGTGTAGGCAGATTTAAATTAAACTTAATATGGGTGTTGTCCACTATATAAGGGAACACCATAGCTTTTGGGACAGAGATTTGAATTCAGAGTTAACCTTTTTGGTTGAGAGACAAGCTTCTCTAGGGTTCTTTTGAGAATCTCTGAACTTATCAAGGGCATCAATCCTTGTGGCGTTCTTGGGCTTATCAATTCTTTGGAATTGTGGCGCCTACCAGTTTTCGTTCGAAATTTCTTGGTTTTGTATCTCTGTATTCCCTTATCCTTTTTCAGTGTTTCTTGAGCCAAAATCGTGTTTTAGAAAGCGAACTTTCACCTCGTTTTAGAACAACTCAATTCCGAGGTCTGTAGCATGAGATACGTTTGGTTCTTCTCAGACGCGTTGCAGGCTGAATTTCTGGTGTGAAATTTCATTCCTAGTTGATCCAATCATCCTTTTCTTTCGAGGATCATATCAAAGAGTTCTTTAGAAAACTTGAGAATCAAGTAAAGGAATTATAATTTAATCTGAGACACTCTTTCATCCAGCATGTAATAACCAAAGTTGGATAATAGCTTGCACCCTTGGAGCCTATAAATAGGGTGTTAGAAATTATGCCCTAAGGGCAAGTCATTGTACTTTAAACGTTAATGTCATTTAAAGTATTCTCCTTTTCGTTATCATTTCATTTGCATGTTTATAGTGATAACTGTATCCTTAGATATATCTTATAGATTATCCTAAATGTCCCTAGTCAGTCATCTATGCGGGAGCGAAGTGAAATAAGACCTGTATGGCTTTGATGAGGTATGGAGATACGAATCAAAGTCATAGGTACTTGTAAGAGTACAAAGTGCTGGATCGACCCACTATGAGAAAGCTGCATAGATTTAGTTATAAGTTTATCTCATGTATAACCGTGTCACAATGCCCTTTGACCTGAGATCATCATGGGTTCCTATATGATGAGTCGCTGCTCATTGACCTAGTCAAAAGTCACCACCGGGTGATGGTAAAGGCTATGATCGGGATTAGTGGTTTTCATGCAGAGGAATGTGAATGGTCAAGATGGAATTTATCCCTCACATTTGTAGAGATAATACTGGGCCCCTCAATGAGTGAGTCTGAGAAATGTATGGCCAATCTCATATGGGCTTGCAGGGTCGTACACGAGAATAGCCCAACACAAGCAAAAATGTCCAGATTCATTGAATCTTAGATATGTCTGAGATTTAATGAATACTGTATTTAATCTAGGATGAATATATATATATATTATTATTAAATTTGGAAATAATAGAGATTATAATATTATTATATATAATATTTGTTTTATATTTAATTTATTTGATAAATTAAATATCTAAAACAAATAGAGATATTGTATCTCGATTTGATTTTTGAATAAAGATATCATATATTTGATTTAATTAGAATTGAGATATAGTATCTCAAATTTAATTAAACAGATAGATATCATATCTCGATTTATTTTATAGAGATAAATTAAATTAGAAGGCTTTTAATTCGGATTAAATAAATAGATTAGATTAGATCTATTAGATAGATTTAATTAATATATTATTTTAATCCAAATTTAAATTTCAAGATTAATAAGGATTAATTTTGAATATATAATACGCCTATTGGGTTTTGAAAAACCTACGGGACATTAGACGTATTAGAAAAAGCCGTGAAAAACCCTAAAGAGAAAAAAGAAGAGATGCAAAGTTTGAAGGTGCTAGCACGTGCTGCGTCCGTGTTCTAGTGCTATTCGTGTGGATACCGGTAGAGGGAGAAGATTCGTAGAGTCGACTCCTAGTTGATCGAGTAGGTAGCCCACGAGTTCAAATTGAATGAGACGCTTGAGAGAATACTAAAGGTACGGTTCTTTCTAACTTGATTTAAACGCCGTTGATAGATCCTCTTATGGGATTCGTAGATTTTATGGATGAAAATCCTTGCGCTGCATGTATGGATCCCAACATAGGGAACTTCCTCCTCCATTTTTCATCAGCCAAGCATGAGCCCAAGGAGAGGAAGAGGAGGTTCCAGCTGAAGATCTTGATCCAAAGGAGGAGGAAGGCACTCACAACCGACATTAAGTCCCTAACTGATGACTAGGAAACTCTTGTCTCTGCCCTATGGTGTTTTTGTGAAAAGGCAGTGGGATTTTCATATTTTTAAGATTCTTGGGTCCAGAATGTGTTTTTGTGTGGGGACATGTGGGATCACCCTTTCTCCAACTCAAAAAGCTCAAGTCTTTAATATACAAAAATCTGTCGATTCTTATGGTTTTTGGGCAGCAAAGACAAATCTGTGGTTTTGAAGTAGTAAATGAACTTCAAATGCTTTGAAATATCTTGAGGATGATTTTGATATAGGGTTTTGTGTCATTTTGATATTCCAACCGAGAGTTATTTAAGGTTGAAAATGACCTAAAAATAAGGTTTTTCTCTCGGACCAGTAGCCAAAGTTTGAGAACCAGAGAAGGATTCGAACCCAGTTGGTTTTGGGAATTATTTTTTCTATAAAATAGACATCCTAAGGATTCTAAGGCCACTGATTCCGTGTTAAAAAAATTTCTAGAATTTATTAAAAATCAGCAAAGTTGGGCTAGAAATTCTGGTGCTATGCGAATTTTATGAAACTCGAAGTCAAGTTTGAATGTGTGATTAAAGGCATGATGTTTGGCTGAATCTAGGGTATTAATGCATGTGGGACGTATCTCCAGCTTGAAGAGAAGGGTTTGTTGGGTCTGTACACGCAGAGGAATTAAAACTTTACGAATCCCTTCTGAGGACCGCTCAACAACGTTTAAATCAAGGTTAAGAGAATCCGAATCGTACTTGTAACATCTCGAATTTTGGGCCCTGAGAATTGAGAATAAGCCTAAATCAGGCAAACGGCTAAGCCCAATTCGGTAAGAGTCCCAAGAATGTTAAGAGATAGGAAGTCTCTCGGAGACTAGGTAACTTGGCTATACGGGTTAGTGGACCAAGTATGTATGAGCCGTTGAATTTAAGTGTCAGTGAAAAAGGGGCACTGGGCACTTATACAGTGCACATCCGGTTGGAAAAGATGCCACTCAACTATATCCTAAGGTTCAGGACGATTAGTTGGGCGTAAATTTGCCGGTATAAGTGAGTATTTGACATTTTCAGGGTAGTAGGGTATGCCCTGCGTTTTTGAGAAAATGCGGTATATGGCATCGTTTGTCGGGTCTTGGTATTCGTGTTGCAAACCCGAGCAAGAATCCTGGATACTTCCTCAAAAACTGTGCCACGCCCACAACATAACTCAAACACGTAAACCGAGAATCCACCTCAGACCCCAACAACATCAGAAACCCAGCACACAAACCGAGACAATAACACCGGGAACCAAGCACGCAAACCAAGACACTTGTCACCTCCCTCACAGAAACACAACACATGTCTTAATGCATGTTCAACACTTGGCATTTCTTCCATTTTTCCTTGTGACTCACGTATTCATGCATGTGTGGCACCTCACACACACATTAATCACACAAATCAGATTTTTATATTTTCTTTACCTTCTCTTTCCCTCTTATGTCGTGGACGCACACACATTAATCATTAAATCAAATTTACAAAACACTTTTCCTCCCTTATTTCTCCATTCACGCATCAGCCCCTCTTTCAACACTTATATCCATTTATCCATTCCCTTCTCTTTAAACCTACGGACCCTTCCCCCCAAACAATTACAACTCTCATTCTCTCTAATGCGTCTCCCTCTCCCATACACTCTCTCGTTAGTTCTCTAAGGGTTTTGATGATTACTAACATTTGCAACCAAAGTATGAAGTTTTTCTTTGACAAGTTGAAAAACTTGCTGTCAAAGGAAAACTCGAGTTTTAGTTTCAAAACTCGAGTTTTACCTTTACAGAGGAGAACCCAAGTTTTCTGAACAAAGCAAAACCGTCAGTTTTTAGAGAAAACTCAAGTTTTCATCACACAGAGACTTCTCAATATCTTCTGAAAAATGAATAACTGGAGGTTTAGCTTGAAAACTCAAGTTTTGGTCATATCTCTTCTCCTAAGTTTTGAACTATTGAAAACCTCCAAGTTTGTTCCAAAACCTCCGGTTTTCTTTTAACATGAATTTTCCAAGTTTTCACAAAATTTGTGAAAACTCGAGTTTTGATTGAAAACTCGAGTTTTGATTGAAAACTCGAGTTTTGAATTGACAGAGAGAGGATTCATGCTTTAACCAGTTTTAGAGAAAACCTCCAGTTTCGGTCTTGCACAATTTTTCTCAAAGTTTTCATTATAAAATGAAAACTCGAGTTTTGATTTCAAAACTCGAGTTTTGCCAGGCAGAGAGCCCTCATGTTTTCTCAGATTTTGAAAAATGTCAGTTTCCAGGAAAACCTCCAGTTTTGACTTGGCGCAAAATCTTCACGTTTTCACATTTAAATGAAAACTCGAGTTTTGATTTGGAAATTCGAGTTTCGGCCAACCCGAGAGCATTGCGTTTTTCAATGTTTGAAAACCGCCGCTTTGGATGAAAACTCAAGTTTTGATGTTTTGGACTGAAATCGACTTAACATGCGAAAAGTCCAAAACTCGAAGTTTTGGAATGAAAACTCAAGTTTTCATTGTGAAGTTTGAAATTCGAATCTGACGAATTTGCGAAACCTTTTTATTTGATCTTATTACTTCCCGTTATCATTCTCTAATATTCCTAGCTATGTTTAACCACTTTTTTTTGGTTGCCCATCCTGTATCCAGAGCTTCGCCCTGACTAATCCGAATCCGACCCGGGTCGCACACCTGGCTATGGTGGGTGAGTCTCCCAGCGAGGCTTTTCTGCATTCACAAGGTATGTTTAACCACTTTGTTAGTGAGTTTCAGATGTTTTAGAGAATGTTTATTGAAGGTTTAAAGCAAAAGTAAAAAGTGACGTCAACACATTAAATGCAAAACCCAGAAAGTTGCATACTTTTTGGGTAATCCTTCTGCACACGTCTACAAAGAATTAAAGAATGTTTTCCACATCCAGAAGCTGCTACTCCAAGGGATTAATTTGTAGGAAGTCAACTCTGAACTTCTACACAGCTGGATTATGTGAAGATTAGTGAGAGAAGAAGACCAAAGCTTAACCAAAACTTTGTCTAATGAAGGCAACAGTTATATTGAAGATTACAATGGTCATTAGCCCTCTTGGTATAAATAGAGCTGCATTCAATTCTTCTCCACCAACACATCTGCTGAAAACAAATTGCATTCAAAATTCTTCAACTACTTTCAGTTTTCACTTGTAAAGTATCTTCTGATACATTAAGCTTCAGTGTTTATCATTATCCACTCTTAGAGAGAGTCTTTTATTGTAAATCATTTATTGTAAAGAATCACAAGTCAAGAGACTTGGTGATTGGGTTCATTGATTGCAACTTGTAAGGGGGAGTAAGTTCTAGTGAGAGAATTACTCTTGAGTATAGAGTGTGTACTCAATTGAGATAGTGCAAATCCCAGAGAATCTGGGGACTAGATGTAGGTCAAGAAGTTGGACCGAACCAGTATAAATCTTTGTGTCTTGCTCTTCTTCCCTACACTTTATTCACCTCTGTTTTAATGTTAAAAAATAGAGGAGTTTTTGAAAAGTTTTTGACATCCCCAATTCACCCCCTCTTGGTGATTTAGCTCCACTTTCACTCTCAACCTCTCTCAACCAAACCATCCCCCTCCCATCTCTCCTCTCCTCCCTCAACAACCACCGTCCTTCCTCCCCCTTCAACATCATCATCACCAACATCCCACTCAACTTGAAGAACATCCACAGTTAGAAAATAAGCGAGAAGAAGAAGGTAAGGTTTCTTGTGAATTTCAAGGGTTCTTACCTTCATGCATGTTGTTTTGGATTATTAAAAACTTGCATTCATGTGATTTTTAAAGGCTTAGCTGAAGGATAAGTGTGGTATAGTTGATCACAAGCTCAATAGCAAGCCAAAGTGGTAAGAATATCCTTCATCTTCTTCAAGTTCTCGCATTTTTGGTTAAAAATCCAGATCTGGAAATCTGTGGTAAACTCAAAGAAAACGTGGGAATATGGAAAATCTGAGACCACCATTGTTTTCCTTATGAAAAATTGTGTGGGTAAAATATTTTTGATGATTCTTCAAAGGCGTTTTTAAACATAAAATCATGAGCACAATATAAATGAAGAAACTGCCAGTTTTGGATTGCTGGAGTCAGTGCGAGTGTTTGAGTATTTTGAGTGAGTAAAAGTTCTTTAAAAATTCCGAAATTGTTCCTGGAGATAGAGGACACGCATACCTTTAAAAGGATGGGTAGTTTTTATTTTTGTGATTTCTGGTTAGTGAGTAATAAATATTACAAAATGACCCAGCATCCTGCAGATAAAAACTGGGCAGACGACTTGGACATGTAAATCGACTGAGTTTAAGTGCTTATAAAATGATGAAATTTTTCAGGCATGAAGAGGACTCCCTGAGAGTTTAAGAAATATTAATTTTGTAATTCTTAAGGCCCTGAACAGGGAGATACGAATTTTTAAAGTTGAGTCATTAATTTTGGAAGCTTAACAGGACAGTCAATAAAGACGTAAATTCTAGGAATTATTTGACAAGTCCTGACCTTTGAAATTATTTTTCTATGAAATTGGACTTCTCTAGAAACACGTGAGTTTTGACGCCACATTAAAATGATTTTTTTACAATTAATTAAAAATAGTTGAAGTTACTGGATTTTCTGGCCAGTTAAGAGATTAATTCATAAATGAGTCAATTAAGGGCCAAAAATAATAAGTTTTGCAAAAAGGGTTATAAAGGAAAATAAACATTCATTTTCCCTGGTTCTAAAGGTACGGTTATGTCCTTAGGGCCAGAAGGAGAAGGAAGGAACTTCAAGCAACCCTGACGGTTGACGAAAGAGGAACCCGAGTAAGGATAGTAGTCCTTAAAGGTAGTGGGCTTACCTTACTTGCATGTATTTGATATTATTGCTTGTATGTATATGTTTATTGCTATACTTGCTTGCTATGTTTAAAATACTTGTATGATGCATGAAGCATTGAGCATGCAGGTATGTCATTATGTTAACATGAGCTTGTGCAAGGCAAGTATATCATACATTAGCATTTATCTTGCATGCACTGTATTGGTATTGTCTACTACTGGGATTCCTTAGAATCTCACCCTCCACTACCAACCATAGACAGGTGAGCACAGGAAGAGAAGTGATGCACAGGTTCAAGGAGGGAGTGTTGCTTGAAGGTGGCCCAGCGGAGGGACATCTTGAAGAACCAAGGGGCGACAGTGATTAGTGTTTAGTTGGTTTAATTTTCACTGTCTTTAAATGAATGTAAAGGGGTATAAACCCTGGGAGTACCCCTGTGATGTAATCAAATCTAAATTTCGTTCTATCAGTATAACGAACTATTTCTGATTTTGCCACACTACTGTTTAAGAATATGGCTAAGTATGCCGACACCCGAGGGGTGTTACAGCATTTACGGCGAATTGGTGTGCGTCTCGTTCCTTTTGAACCGGTGGGCTACCTTCTCGATTAGCGAAGTTGACTCCACGAATCGCCTTCCTCTACCGGTATCCACACGAATAACCTCCGACCACGAACGTGCTAGCGCCTTCAAACTATGCGTCTCTCTCTTTTCTCTCTAAGGTTCCTCGCGGCTTTCGATACGCTCAACAAAAGTCATGTAGGTTTTTCTAAACCCGATAGGCGTATTATATTCAAAATTAATCCTCATTAATTTTGAATTTTGAATTTTGAATTTGGATTAAAAAAATATATTAATTAAATCTATCTAATAGATTTAATCTAATCTATTTATTTAATCCGAATTAAAGCCTTCTGATTTAATTTATCTCTATAAATTAAATCCGAGATACAATCTATCTATATAATTAAATGTGAGATACTATATCTCAATTTAAATTAAATCGACATATGATATCTTTGTTCGAAAATAAATCTGAGATACAATATCTCTATTTGTTTTAGATATTTAATTTATCAAATAAATTAAATACAAAAAAATATTATATAATAATATTATAACCTCTATTAAATAATATTATTATATTATTTTTGAATTTAATATATATATATATATATATTCATCCTAGATTAAATACAATATTCATTAAATCTTAGATATATCTAAGATTCAATGAATTTAGACACTTGTTGCTCGTGTTGGGCTTATTCTTGTGTGCAACCCCGCAGCTGATATGATCCCCAAAAGAAAAGGATGATTGGATCAACTAGGAAAGGAATTTCGCACCAGAAATTCAGCCTGCAACGCGTCTGAGAAGAACCGAACGTATGTCACGCTACAGACCTCGGAATTGAGTCGTTCCAAAACGAGGTGAAAGTTCGCTTTCTAAAACACGATTTTGACTCAAGAAACACCGAAAAAGAATAAGGGAATCAGGAGTTACAAAACCAAGAAATATGGAACGAAAACTGGTAGGCGCCACAATTCCAAGGAATTGATAAGCCAAGAACGCCACAAGGATTGATGCCCTTGATAAGTTCGAGAGATTCTCAAAAGAACCCTAGAGAAGCTTGTCTCTCAACCAAAAAGGTTAACCTTGAATTCAAATCTGGTCTCAAAAGCTATGGTGTTCCCTTATATAGTGGACAACACCCATATTAAGTTTAACCTAAAAGGTTTATACACAAAGGAAAATAAGACAGCCCAATAAGCTAGCCCAATAGGCCTTATTACAAAAGTTTAACTAAATATAAAAAAGATAAAACTAAGTGCAGAATTTGGGCCAAGTCATGCTGCCTCCTATGTCCTCATCATTCCCTCCTTCTTCAAAAGAATTTATCCTCAAATTGTAATCCTCGTCTCCAGTTCCTTGAAGAAGAACCAGCAATGTGGATTGCATCATCAACCTTTTTGCACGGGATAAAATGTGCCATCTTAGAAAACCTGTCTACCACAACAAAAATAAAATCTTTGCCATTTTTAGACCGAGGTAGTCCTAACACAAAATCCATAGAAATATCAATCCAAGGGCAATCTGGAATAGGCAAAGGAGTATACAACCCATGAGGCAATAATTTAGACTTAGATCGCACAATCAATGCATCTTTCACACAATTTATGCACATCACGTTTCATGTGTGGCCAATAAAAATGTTCATGCAGCATGTCTAGAGTCTTTTGGATCCCAAAATGTCCCATTAGTCCCCCCTTGTGTGCCTCCTTCACAAGTAATTCCCTAACGGAACCTTTAGGAACACACAATCTCTTTTCTTTAAACAAGTAATCATTATGCCTAAAGAATCCATTTTGAGCAGCATGCACACAGGTTTTATAGATTTGTGCAAAGTCTAGATCATGCTCATACAATGCCTTAATATGATCAAAGCCAATGAACTTAGTTTCAAGAGTAGAGAACAGAGCATACCTTCTTGAGAGTGCATCTGCAACCACATTAGACGTACCTTTCTTGTGCTTGATCACATAGGGAAACTGCTCCAAGAGCTCTACCCATTTGGCATGCCTTTTGTTGAGCTTGCCTTGTCCTTTTAAATACTTTAAGGACTCATGGTCACTGTTGATGACAAACTCTTTGGGCAGGAGATAGTGTTGCCAAGTTTGCAAAGCCCTTACTAATGCATACAATTCCTTATCATATGTGAAATAATTAAGAGCAGCCCCATTCAATTTTTCACTAAAATAAGCAATCAGATGCCCTTCTTGCATCAAAACAGCCCCTATCCCCACATTGGATGCATCATATTCAATTTCAAATGACTTAGCAAAATTAGGCAAAGCAAGAATAGGTGCATTGGTTAATTTTTCCTTGAGGGCAGCAAAGGCTTGCTCTTGTTTATCCCCCCATTTAAAACCAACATGCCTTTTAATCACTTCATTCAAAGGTGTAGCTATTATACTAAAGTCTTTGACAAACCTCCTATAGAAACTAGCTAAGCCATGAAAGCTTCTTACCTCACTTACATTCTTAGGAGTTGGCCACTCTTGAATAGCTTTCACCTTCTCTTGTTCAACCTGCACTCCTTCCTGCAACAAATTAGAAACCACATTTGTAAGAGAGTTAGTAGGACTTGCATCTGTCAAATTATTCTCTTTACTCAAAAGTAAGAGCATTGGCTTTTTCAAATGCATTGCCTTTTTCACCTCTTTTTCTTTTATGAACAAGTTTGGTGCTTTTCTCTCTTTTCTCTGTTTTTCTTGCTCTCTTCCACTCTCTTTTTTCTCTCTTGCTTTTTTTTTTTCTCTCTCATTTTTAAATGATCCTCACTAACTTCTCTTGGTGTCAAAGGTGCAAGAATAGTCTTGCGTTCTTTATGTACAAAAGAGAACTTGTTGGTGTAACCATCATGTATAACTTTCTTATCATATTGCCAAGGTCTCCCAAGAAGCAAATGACAAGCCTCCATTGGTACCACATCACATAAAACTGTATCATCATACTTTCCTATGGAGAAGTTCACCTCCACTTGTTTGCTTACGGTCACTTCACCATCCTCACTAAGCCATTGAAGCTTGTATGGCATCGGGTGAGGTTTGGTTTCCATGCCCAATTTAGACACCATTCTAGCACTTGCAACATTGGTACAACTCCCTCCATCAATAATTAAAGAACATACCTTCCCTTGGATAAGGCATCTAGTATGAAAGATGTTCTATCTTTGACTATTATCCATGTCTTTTGCTTGGCTACCCAACATCCTTCTTACCATAAACAAATCTCCTCCTGGAATCATTTCTTCAATATACTCATCTTCACCATCTTGTGAGGCAGAATCTGAAGAAGACTCACTAGTAAACCCTCCATCCTCTTTAAGTAACATAGTCTTCTTAGTTGGACATTCGAAGCTATGTGTCCTCTCCCCAAACACTTGAAGCATTTTATTTCACTACTCCTTGTCTTTTAGGGATCTCATTGGACTTAGTTTGAGTCCTTTGAGGTGTAGCGAGTGGGATTGCTTGATGAAGTACCTCCCTCCTTCTTATTTCTATCCTTCCAGCTTGAAGAATTAAAATTTGAAGAGTTTCTCCTCATGACACCCTTTCTCTTGAGTTGTTGTTCTACCTTACTAGCTTGTTGCACTAAATCCTCCAACTCCACATAATTTTGCAACTCCACAACATCCCTTATATCACTATTCAGCCCATGCAAGAAACGTGCCATAGTAGCCTCCCGTTCTTCACTAATATTTGCTCTAATCAAGGACACCTCCATCTCTTTAAAATACTCATCTACACTCTTGTTACCTTGTGTGAGTCTTTGAAGTTTATTGTGAAGGTCTCGATGATAATGGGAAGGAACAAATCTTCTTCTCATTAGCTTTTTCATCTCCACCCAACTATCCACCAATGGTTCTTCATATCTCATCCTCTCCCTTTGCAACTAGTCCCACCAAATGAGAGCATAATCACTAAACTCCATGGCTGCCACCTTCATTTTCTTCTCTTCGGTATAATTGTGACATGCAAATAAGTGCTCAATCTTCAGTTCCCACTCTAAATAGGCCTCTCACGGATCACTTTTTCCTTTAAAGGATGGTATATTAAGCTTCACTCCCTTAATTCTATCCTCTCTAGCATCATTCTCATTATCTCTTCTTCTCCTTCTTTCATCCCTCCCTCTCTCTATCTTCATCATGATTCCCCCCTGATTTTCTATTCTCTCCATTCTCTCATATAACTCCTCTGTGTGTTCCCTCATCATCCTTTGTATTTGAGTTGTAATGGCTTCAATTAGCAATCTGTTATCTCCTATAGGAGGAGGAACACCTTCACCACCTGTACCTGCCATAATTCAAGGAAAAGAACAAAAGTAATAAGACCTGACCACTCGCTCACGTGTTTACACTCTTAAAAATGTATCACTCGTGTTTGTTGCTCTCTATAAGGCTTTTGTGTAGTGTTCTCTCTTGCCTTTTACCACTCAATAGCTCTCTTTAAGTTCTTAACAGAATCTCCAAGAACACTCAAGAGTACAATCCCCAAACTCTAGAATTGATGTCAAGAAGACAAGACAAAGAAAGTCCAAAACAATTTGGAGGAATTATTAAGGAAGACACTATGGACTTGGTTCACACGTCCACACGTAGTAGTGTGTGTAATTGAATAGCAAGGTGCTGTGTAGTTTTTTTCTGTTTTTCTTTTCTTTTCTTTTTCTTTTCTTTTCTTTTTTTTTTTTTTTTTTTTTTTTTTCTTTCTTTCTTTTCTTTTTTTGTTTTTATGACACCTGATTCTTCAACAAAAGGAATAAAATTCAAGAACAATGATGAATCAAGGATGAACACCAAGAACCAAGTGCAGAATTCAAGGAATTGAATTCTGAACAAGAAAGAACAAACTCAAGAACAAGAAATTGAAAGAAACAACAAGCAAAAGATTGAAAGAACAAATTAGGAACAAACAAAAACAGCTAAAACAGAATTGCACAATTCAAAAATCAAAAACACAAATTTAGGGACTAGGGTTACCAAATGTGTGACCAGATCGGATGTAATCAATCGAGAAAAGATAACCCAACTCCAATCCTAGATCCTTTGCTCTGATACCAGATGATATGATCCCCGAAAGAAAATGATGATTGGATCAACTAGGAAAGGAATTTCGCACCAGAAATTCAGCCTGCAATGTGTCTGAGAAGAACCGAACGTATCTCACGCTACAGATATCGGAATTGAGTCGTTCCAAAACGAGGTGAAAGTTTGCTTTCTGAAACACGATTTTGACTCAAGAAACACCGAAAAAGAATAATAGAATCAGGAGTTACGAAACCAAGAAATATGGAGCGAAAACTGGTAGGCACCACAATTCCAAGGAATTGATAAGCCAAGAACGCCACAAGGATTGATGCCCTTGATAAGTTCAGAGATTCTCAAAAGAACCCTAGAGAAGCTTGTCTCTCAACCAAAAAGGTTAACCTTGAATTCAAATCTGTCGTCTCAAAAGCTATGGTGTTCCCTTATATAGTGGACAACACCCATATTAAGTTTAACCTAAAAAGGTTTACACACAAAGGAAAATAACACAGCCCAATAAGCTAGCCCAATAGGCCTTATTACAAAAGTTTAACTAAATATAAAAAAGATAAAACTAAGTGCAGAATTTTGGCCAAGTCATGCTGCATCCTATGTCCTCATCACGTGCCCATATGAGATTGGCAGTGGGCCAATACTGTACCAGCCCACAAGTCGCAAGCGGCCTCTAGCAAGACATTGCGACTACCCAATTCATATGGGGATCGATGATACGATACAACTTATCGTACAACCATGTCACGTCCCTTTTGTCACACGATAATTTGGTCAAGGATGAGGCATGGATAATGTCAACTTCCTATTCTTGACCAGTACTTTCTGTAAGTGGAGCTATATACCCAAGAGGGGGGTGAATTGTGTATTTTAAAACTTTTCAGAAATTGCTCTGTTTTGAAGCAATGAAAACAGAGATAAACAAAAGTGAGGAAGAAGAAGCTGGACACAAGGATTTATACTGGTTCGGTCCAACTCTTTGACCTACGTCCAGTCCCCAGAAACACTCTGGGATTTTCCACTATCACTCAATTACAATTACACACTCTGTACTCAGGATGATCCTCTCCCTAGGACTCACTCCCCCTTACAAGCTGTAATTGTAAACAATCAGATACACACTCTGTACTCAAGAGTTATCCTCTCCCTAGGACTAACTCCCCCTTACAAGTTGTACTTGATTACAATCAGATACCCACTCTGTAAACGAAGGATGCTCCTCAACCTAGGACACACTCCCCTTTACAAGTTGTACTCTGATTTTCCTAATCTCCAAGTCACCTGACTTGAGATTGTTACAATGAATGATATACAAGAAAACAAACTCTCTCTAAGAGTAGATATGATAAGCACTGAAGCTCAATGTATCTCAAGATACTACACAGATAAAAACTGAAGAAATAAATATGAGACTTGAATGATTTTCGTCTTCAGCAGGTGTGTCTACTTGAGAAGAAGTTAATGCACTCTATTTATAGGTAGAGAACATTAAATGACCATTGCTTGATGAATCCAACCGTTGTAGGTGATTAGCTTAAGGTCTGGTCATCTTCTCTCTCTAAACTTCTGCTAATCCAGGTGTTAATTTGATCTGATGTGATTCTCTCGAGAATTTGCCCGTTGGAGATTACTTTGCTTGTTGTAGTAAGCATTCTTTAACGTTCGGAAAGCGTGCTCGGATGAATTAGCTGAAAGTAGGTAGATTTGCGAGAGGTGCATTAAATGCACCGAGCACCTTTTTGCTTTTTGCCTTGATCTTCATTAATCTTCATCTCGTGCTAACCGAAATTCACTCAATAAACTTGTTAAACTTATCTGGGAACATAAGTGAATGATTTATGAAAGCAATAGGATCAAACAAGAGTGATTTGCAAATTCGTGTAATTCAAAAATCAGTTTTTACCGTTGTATACTGCAGTATGTTCATGCTTACTGCAGTATAGCATACTTTCACTTACATACTCCAGTAAAGGTGGAAGTATACTAACCTGGACTTCAAAAATGTAGTGTGAATTTTTGAACCCACGATGACCATACTCGAGTTTAGCTCTTCCTTACTCGAGTTTAGCTACGCATACTGCAATATGGACTTAGTTTGAAAAACTTGGTTGCTCTCTGGAAATCCAATACTGCGGTATCCAAACCTATACTGCAGTATTGACTTAGCTTGAAAGATTTGGTTGCTCTCTGGAAGTCCAATACTGAGGTATGCAAACCTATACTGCGGTATTGACTTAGTTTGAAAAACTTGGTTGCTTTTCGGATGTCCAATACTGCGGTATGCAAACCTATACTGCAGTATTGACTTATCTTGAAATTATCTATCAACTTTTGAGGGCCATATCTCCCTGGTCTGAACTCTGTTTTGGTCCATTCAACTCTTGATGGAAATCTCTTTGAGTCTATTTTCATATGCCACTGATTTTAGCTCAATCGGATTTGTAGTTTGTGAGTTACACTCAAAATACCGAAGGTGGGTCTGGACTGTGACGTTGATTCTTGTGGAAACTTGTAAAAATCATAGCTCCTTGATCTTAACACCTTTGGACTTGATTTATATATCAAAATGACACTTTAGATGTCTAGTTTCAAATGCCACTAGTTTCATGTCAATCTGATTCCTGGTTTGAGAGATATCATCGAATCACCAGAGGTCGCCCGTGCTGAATGTGAGACAGAGTGGAGCTGAAGTGCTGATAACAGTTGCATACTCGAGTTTTCACTTCCATACTCGAGTATTCACTTGTCCAGAGACGCCAGAGGTGCTGAAGACACTACAAACTCGAGTTTTGAGTTGTATACTCGAGTTTTGAGTCTCAAACTCGAGTTTTGTGTTCCAAACTCGAGTTTTCTCATCCTGAAGTTGATTTTTGCTGACTTTAACTTCAAATTGACCCATTCCAACTTCCATATGACCTTGGAGACTTCTAGCATCAATCTTATAACTTGAATAATGATATCTTCACTTCATTCAACAAGTTCTTCTTTCTTTCTTCTTTTCTCTTGACTATTCCTAAAATCCTTTGATAACTTCTTGCTTCCTTGACATTCTGATATTCCCATTATATTGCATGCAAGAACTTCTTTCTTACTTTCTTGATCAATTTCTATAATTCATCTTGGATTAATCTACATTAAATACAGTAGTTAGTCAATGTAGAAGATAACTATATTACTCAATCTTTTTGCTTTTAATAATGACATCTATATAAGACATCATCAAAACTAATCATAACTAACACTTTCTCGATTCTCGAGTAGTCTAATAATTGAAATGGAAACTCTTTTCCATCGTAGTATGGCCATATGTTTCTCAGACTCACTCATCGAGGAGCCCAGTATTATCTCTCTACAAATGTGAGAGACAAATTCCATCTTGACCATTCACATTTCTCTGCATGAAAACCACTGATCCTGATCCAAGCCTTTATCATCACCCGGTCAAAGGTGACTTTTGACTAGGTCAAAGATCAGCGACTCATCATGTAGGAATCCATGATGATCTCAGGTCATAGGGCGTTGTGACGCGGTTATACATGAGATAAGCTTATGACTAAATCCATGCAGCTTTCTCATAGTGAGTCGGTCCAGCACCTTGTACTCTTACAAGTGCCCATGACTTTGATTCGTATCCCCATACCTCATCAAAGACATACTGGTCTTATCTCATCTTCGCTCCTGCGTAGATGACCGACCAGAGACATTTAGGATAATCTATAAGATATATCTAGGGATACAGTTATCAATATAAACATGCAAATGAAATAATAACTAAAATAGAATACTTTAAATAACATAAATGTCTAAAGTACAATGACTTACCTCTAGGGCATAATTTCTAACAGGGTTTACTGCTTTTGAGAAGTGACAGGTAGTAACTATTGACTTTGCATGTGTGTTTTATCATGATGTAGGAGATCGGGCTGCAGTGCCTTTTGGATTGCGTGTCCTTAGGTTTCTGCTACAATACCGAGATCAAATTGTAGTACATTGGACTATGTGTCCTTAGGGTTTGGCTACAGTACCGAGGGCATGTAGGATCGAGCTGCGGTACCTATTGGACTGTGTGTCCTTCGGGTGTTGCTGCAATACCAAGATATGTGAGGTAGGTAAGGCCTATGTGACTTTGTGTTCATAGGTTGCTACTGAGTCCTCAGGAGGGGTAGGTGGTTGGGTTTGGCCACCCTGACTACTGAGGCCCTTGAGCGCGCTGTTCTGAGGGGCTTGTCTTGACCAGGCGGTCCTACGGAGTTGCTACATGCCGATTTGTTGTGCTAAGAGGCAGGTTTATGTTTCCTTTCTAATTGTGATTTGCATTGCATGCATTGTATACATATTGTATATGAGTATAACAGTTACTCTGGGGTTCAACCTTGAACTCCAGACCATTGTGAAGACACAGGGGTGAGACGGTAGCGGTCGGTGGCATTAAGAAGGTAAGGCGTGAAGCGGTGAATTGAAGAAAAATAAGGGATGTCCTTTCTCATTTTGTACTCTATAATTTGGATAATTGTTGTTTATAATCAGTACTTTATTTGGATGATTGTATTAACCCTTTGGGGACTTACATGCTACTTGGATTATAATGTTTATCAGTGTAACACCCCTACTTTTGTAACGCATGTACCAATGTAAGCTTGCTTAGTAATATAAAGCCTTGAGTTAATTTTGGAGTATTTATTCCCTATGATTATGGTGTGGAATTATTTCAAAGGCCCTAAGATGGAAAAAATGGTTAAGAGTAGGTAGCAAAGGTACTAAGTCAAAACAGGGTGAAATCCTGATCAACGGTAAGGTGACTTGCGATGAAGTAATCCCGACAAAGTAAACCGGTATAATGGATAAGTGACGAAAGGCATTATGGGGACAAGGTATGCGTGTTGAACTAAGAGAGAGAGGAGAACACATGCCGGGACCCACTACGAAGAGAAAGTCGCTGGTGGTGGTGCTACGTCGGGTACGCGGCATTTCGGGGCCAGGAGTTGGATTACCGAGTAGCACGTGATTTCGAGGTGGATCCAGGTCCCGGAATAAAGGTTTCTTGATCCCCAAGGTAGTATGCCCCGTCCACTTGTGGTCTGGGAAAAGTGACTAATGATCTAGGCCCACACAAGTCTAGTTGAAGGGCACGCATTACGAGGTAAGGTGGGGCCGGAACCGGAGCCGAGCGGGCCGACAGGATTTTCGAAGTCGGGCCCAGGTCCAGGACACTGATAAGGGGTGAATTCCAATGGGCCCAGAAAAGAGCTAAAATATCTTGCTAGGTAATAATGAAGAGAGAGATTTGTCACATCAGTGTAATAATGAAGAGAGAGAGTGAATAAAATAATCCGGTTAAATCTGGGCCACACAATTTAAATTTGATATGACAACAAAATGACATGTAATAATGACATTAAAAGTGCAATTATGGCACATCTTGGTTCAGATTTCGTGGGTCCTAGCCTTGGAAAAGATGAACGGCGCAAAATGACCATTTTGCCCCTGCACCCTAACCCTACACCTAAGTCCACCTAGGGGCAAAATTGGAACACCAATTTTTGACCATGAGCTCGTCCTTTTCTACCCAAAAGAGAGCCCTAGAGACCTCTAGAAGATCTGATTGTGTGGGCCCTTGCCTTGGAAGAAGAACAAGACCAAATGACCAAATTACCCCTAACCCTAAAACTTATAATCAAAAAATATCCAGGGGCAAAGCTTGGAACTTGGGGTCTATGAATAGGAACTCTCCCCCTCCATTTTTCCCACACAAGCCACAAGCTAAAGGAGTGCTAGAGAGTGGTCAGCTGAAGCATTGGGTTTAGGAGGTGAAGAAGGTCACCCGCAACCGATATCCGGAGGTAAGTCCCTAAACCGACAACTGAGTAATCTTCTTCTCTGCCCTGTGGTGTTTCATGGAGATGCAGTAGGTTTTTCATACTTTTAAGGTTTCCAATGAGTCCAGAAGGAATTTTTGTGTAGGGTTAAGTAGGATCATTTCGTTTGGAACTCTATAAACCCTAAATCTTCTTACACGAAAATCTGTCGGTTATTTTGGTTTCTGGGCAGCGAATGTTAATCTGTGGTTTTCAGTAGGTAAATGTAGTTGGTTTGCTCTAAAATTTTGTATGGTGAAATTAGACATCCTAAGGATGATTTTGATATATTATTTTGTGTCATTTGGAGTTTTTAACCGAGAGATATTAAAGGCTAAAGATAACCTAAAAACTGGATGTTTCTCTCAGACCAGTGGCTAGTATTTGGTACTAAGGACGAGTTTTGAACCAAGATGACTTTGTTAGATATTTTTACTGTAAAATATACATTCTAAGGGTTCTAATTCCACTGATTTCAAGTCAAAATTATTTTTATGGAATTTATTAAAAATCGGTGAAGTTGGGTCAGAAATTCTGGAAAATTCTGGAGCTATGCGAATTTCATGAAACTTGAGGTAGAGTTGGAATGTGTAATTAATAGCATGATGTTTGGCTGTATTTAGGGTATTCTCTCGTGTAGGACGCATCCCCGATGTAAGAGGAAAGTTTACCGCTTTCAGAGGTGCCAGGTAGTAACTGTAAACTTCATACTCTATGTGGCTCTTGTATGTTGTGTTTATCATGATTGTGGATGTAGGCTAGGTGGTAGCTATGGGACTTCGTGTCCTATAGTGGCTACTGAGGCCGAGGTATGCCGGCTAGGTAGTACCGGTCAGGGTGCTACTGAGGCCGAGGCATGGTGGCTAGGAAGTATCTCGTTTGGGGTACTTTTGAGGCCCGTGGCATGTGGGCTAGGTGGATCCTGTGTGAATGTGTGTTCACAGGTGAAGGTGAGGCCCAAGGTATGTGAGGCTAGGTGGAACCTATATGACTGTGTGTTTATAGGTGTCCAAAAGGAGGCCTCCGGGATAGGTGGTTAGGGTTGGCCAGCCCTAACTTCCAAGGCCCTTTGCGTGCTGGATCCGGGGGCTTGTCTTGACCAGGCGATCATGCGGATGTACATGCCAAGTTTATTTTCCCTGTTATGATTTGCATTACATGCATTGCATACATATTGTATATAAGTTTAACGGTTACTGGGGTTCAACCTTGAACTCCGCACCGCTTTGAGACACAGGGGTTAAAGAGCGGTTGGTGGTGCGAACAAGGTAGGGCGTGAAGCGGTGGAATGAAGAAAATGGGGAATTCCCTATCTCATTTTGTACTTTATATTTTGGATAATTGTAGTTTATTAACAGTACTCTATTTGGATGACCTGGATGACTGTATTAACGCTTCAGGGACTTACTTGATACTTGACTCATGAATGTTTATCAGTATGTTTATCTTGTCCAACCAGACCCTATGCTCTGCTGTGCTAACTCTGAGTTAACTTTAATTAGGCTAAGTAATAAGGAAAGGTGATTAAATAAAAGGAATCCCTCTAACCCGCCACCCGAAAGGGCGAGGCCGGTAGGGGTGTAACAATCAGTATGTTAGACTTGTCCAACCAAATCCTGTGCTCTGCTGTGCTAACTTTGTAATAAGTTAATTGGACTAAGTAATAAGGGGAGGTGATTAAATAAAAGGAATCCCTCTAACCCGCCACCCAAAAGGGCGAGGCCGGTAGGAGTGTAACAAGTCCCGCTCCACATGCCTACCTTCGTCTCCAGGCACCGTCCTAGAAGAACTACCTGAACCCTTGAAAAAGCTTGGGATTCATAATTGAATCCCATAGTAACCATTAATCTCATATGAAAAGTGTATACAATGCATGTATGTCACCACAATTAGGAAAACAATAAATCATACAGCATTCAGTAATCACGCGCAGCAAAATAAAAGCATACCACATAAATATGCAATATTTACTGCGAAGGACCAAGTCCTAATAAATGCAAGGCTACTCAACATAGCAAGTCCCGGATCCACAGTGCTAGGAAAAATTACAGTGGTCGGGCCTCAAACCCAGACCACACTAAATGCACATACAAACGCATGTCTCTCACGAGACACGCATCCACAATTATGGAAAATCAAACATACAAAGTAACACAAGGTAAATGAAGATCAAGGTTACTACCTTGCAGTTGCTCACAAGTATCAATAAATTTTCCTTGGTGCACAATTAGCAAAAATAACCCTAGAATAAACAATAATGCATATAAATTCCAATAATAATGAAAATTCACTTTAATAAATATTTGGCTTCTTGATTTGAAATAAGGCTTTTCCAAGCTTCCATAATCTCTAAATCCCTTTTTCTCCATTGGAAATCCATTATTTGCGAAAACCCTTTTCATTTTTGGATTACATAGAAAATTCCAGCAATAGTGACTGAAATTCAAAAATTCATAACTAAATCTAGAAAAATCCAATTGAGGTGGTTCAAAAGGCCAACTGACCCTTGGTATGTCTATTTTCAACAAAAAATATCCATTTTAATCAGATACAACTGAGACTCCAGCCGTAGGCCAGAACACCACCTCTGGTCAAATAGAAATTCCAAATTGAGGGGCTGTCTTCAAAAATTTGGTTCTCTTAGTATAAAACTTCAAAAATGTTATTTTACCTATCAATTTAATCCTTGGGATGTCTACTTTATGGATGTAAATTTTCAGAGTTTTCCAAGTTCATTTGATAGGTAATAACCCACGAAACAGTCGACTAACGTTAGAGGATCATTGCTAAAACAGTTTCCAAAGTTTTAAAATCTTTTCTTTAGGTTTCCTAAATCATGATCCAAGATCTTTCATGTAAATAGGGCTGACTGAAAATTACATAAACACCCAAAAATCCAAGTATTCATTCAAGCAATATAACTCTACTTTAGCATGCTTAATCTTATTCCTAATCATAGATTAAGACTTCAAGCATATGTTTAATCTTTTTCTCATCCAAAAACAGACTCTCCTCATGTATAAATGCTCAAAAGAACCACCATTACCAACATCAATCAACTTAGATATTTTACAAGGTAGGTTACTTGATTTAGATCTTCAACCTCTTCAAGCTCTTGGTTCGTGTTTCCTTTTCTCCCTCCTTCGATCTTTACTTTCACCACCAAAGAGAAATTTGTTTATCAATATTTATCAAGAAGAAGAAAGTGGAAGAGAATAGTGTTGGAATCCATGATTTTACCTTAGGCTCTTAACTCCTTGAACTCCCTTGCTTCTTGAATTTCTTGTGTTTTTCTCTTGAGCTCTCGTAGGTGAACTCTTTTATGCTCTCTCTCTCTTCCTCTTCTATATGAAACCGAGGGCGAAAATGAGAGGGCATGGCCTTTTAAACTTTCTCATCCTTTGTGGTTGGATAAATGACTCATATGCCCTTACTTTCCTTAGGTTATTTCATGATGACTTTGTCTTCTTCCCTTATTTTTACATGTGGTTGAAATTTTAAGGGCATTTTTGGAAAAATATTATATTTCCTAAAGCTCTCTAATGCTTCATAAAATTGGTGAGATTGATGATGTCATGGCTTACCTCACATGTTTTCAAATTTAAATCTTTGGCTCCAATTTCAAATGTACTTTTAGCTTCAACTTTGAATTTCAAATCTTGGCTCCATGATTGCTTCTAGAGGGTGTACTATCTTCATGAAAACTTTTTCCCTCCCTTCTCCTCTCATTTGGCTGAAATGGCCTCTTGGTTTGGGCTCCAAAAATTGCTTCCCTTCCTAGCCCAATGCCCACAAATCCGTGATTTTCTACATATCTTCTTCTTGGCCCATATTAGGAATTTCACTATTTTCTTCTTATTTTCCCCCTTGGCGAAATTACAAGGTTAAAAAGAGCTGTATCTTTTGACTTCCATTATTATCTCCTATCCCAAATTGATCATGGCCCAACTAATTAACCAATTCTTAAATAAACAATTCCACATCCTTTTTCTTTAATTAATTTTCCATGATGGAAAATAGAAAAAAAAATTATTGACAAAGATCTTGATGAAAATTCATATATTTTCACTAATTCATTCAATACAATAATTCACATGAGATTGGGGATGTTACAGTAGATATTCAGCTTTTAGGCCTTCGTGGATATAGTGTCAAAAAAAAAATGATGGCCTTGCTTATCCTAACTAGTTGCTTCATTTCCTGGTAAAATAGCTCTTCTTAGACCCTTAGCATCTAGATGGATCTCAGCATCTAAGACCCATGATAGATAATTCTTTCCTGTGATATCAAGAGCTATAAACTCGAGTTTGATAAGGTTGGCCATGATTCAAACTAAAAAAAATAGTGATAATAATTAGAATCATGGTAAGATTGATGAAACAAAAAGCATTGTCATGAATTACAATATTAGAATTCATAAATCATAATCAACATGTTGATAAACAACATAATTAAAGGGAGAAAAATTTCATGAGTAGCCAACATATAATTCAATGAAAAAACTTCTTGAAACTATTCTTCATATAATTTAGAAATAAACATTTTACCATTAAAATCATCAATAAATATACATATATGAAGATAAATAACATCTAACAATATATATAAAGGAGAAAGGTAGAAAAAGGGAGGGATAATCTAAAGGGTAAAGGATTTCTCCAGTTATCTCCAATGAACCCAGAACTATGTCGTTTTGTATTAACGAAGAGTGTTTCCATAATTTTGCACCTTTCATTAATCCAAAACGACGTAGTTTTGGGGGTCACCTGGAGATAACTTATCTCTAGTGACTTGCAGAAATACTAATAAATGATGTATAGAGAGAAGAGGAAAATTATAGCAATGCAAATGGCTAAGAATAAAAGATAAATCCACAATCATATAGATCACACTATATAGTCATATATAATACTATAAAGAAAATGACAATAATATGTTATAAAATTTAAATAAGAGTATATGTAAACAAATATAAAATATCAAAATTTAACATAAAGATAGCAATAATAAAAGCAAAATGGAAAATAAATTAAATAATGAGCAAATAAAATAAACAAACAAATGAATAATATAAATAAGAAACAAATAGAATAATGAATGTGGTGATGAAATAAAATGAAAAATGTAAAAAGATTAATTTAAAACACAATACAAATAAATAATAAAATATTATAAACAATAAACAAACAAATGGCTTAATAAAATGAAATAAATAATATTACGACATAAGTAAATAAAAAATACAATAATAATAATAACATGAAATGAATAACATAAAATAATAATAGAATATAACATGAAATGTAAATGAAACATAAATAAAATAAAATGAACTAGCGTAAAATGTAAATAATAACAGAATATAAAATGTAATCTCCAATCTTAGCTATGGAACCCAATGTATAAAACAATCAGCAAAAAGGGTCTCTTTAATTCTATCCAATGGCTCAGATTATTCCGATAGATAAATATAAATATAGTAAAAGAAGATAGAGGAAATGGTTGAGCAACGATGAGGGAAAAAATATATCTTGGTTTGAGAATTGTACTAATAATGTGTTATAAAAATCAAGAAAATATAAAAGATGAAGGATGAGGGAGATGAAGAAGATGAGAGAAAGTTGGAGAGAAAATAAGGAGTTCTCAAATGGTATACACTATCATCTATTTATAGGACTGGAACATTGAAGACTAACCTAAAGACTTACAAGTACATAAAGAGTGAAATAAAGCCATATAATTGTGCAATGGGAGGTTATAGGGAATAAATATAAGAAACTCTTCAATTGGGGAGTTATAGGATATAATGACATATTAGCCTTATGAGATGGAATTCTAAGAGACTATTTGGCAATGAACATCCACACTTCATAATATTTATAACAATAAATTCATTTTCTTAATGAATTCAATCCCCAACCAAATAACAAGCAAATGTACCTAAATAGGTTACTAACAACTCTAAACAATTGCTACTTAAATAAGTTACTTATGATATATATTGACTAAATACTATGCTTAATGTTAAATATATTGTAGATTAGTCAAAAAGAAAGAAAGAAAGAAGATATTAAGGAAAGAAGTTATCAAATAGAGGGAGACGAAGTCAAGAAAAGAAAGGAGTTATTGAGTTTGATTATTAGGAATAATCAAGAAGGATAGAAAGGAAGAAGAGAAGAGATTGAACAAAGAAGAACTTACAAGATATAATGAGAATATCAGGATTCAATTTCTTAGATTTGATGTTGGAGGTTTTTATGATAAGATAGAAGTTAAAATGGCTTAATCGGAGTTGACGTGTCTTATATGGAAGTCATATAAACGTCACTCGAGTTATACTTCATTATCACTTGAGTTGCACCTCCAAAAGTGATTTTTACATGCTTCTCTCGAGTTAAGGAAGCTTCACTCTAATGATGATCATATTTCAACATACTCTGTTCAGCTCTATTTTCGTTTAGCATGATAGAGGTTCGGTACTTTGGTCATATCTCTAAAACCACAAATCCGATTGAGGTGGACATCGTTTCATATGAAACTAGACTCTAAATGAGGTTTATGGAAATCTATTTTGAGCTCATAAAGGTTTAGATGAAAGAGATATGAACTTTGAAATTTGGTGTCTAAAATCAACGTTGTGTTCTAGATCAATAGCTACTAATTTGATCATAAAGTTTGAAAGACAAAAAAGGAATTTGGAATTGGTTCTTATTGCATTGGAAAGAAGACTTAAGGATAAATCTAGGGGATGTGTTATTTGACAAATTTGGAGTTATACCCACTGGAAGTTAACCTTTGTGCCAAATTATCAACTTGAAAGTATTCAACGAAAATCTTTCTTCATCACTCAAGTGATGAAGGATCACTCTAGTAATGTGCCTTATCACCACCAAGTTACCAACTAATGATCTCTTTGAAAAGTTGAAGGATCATTCAAGTGATGTTTGATCACTCTAGTGATTGCCTATTTTTTTACATCATCACTAAGAAGGTACCAAAAAGTGATTGAGTGATTCTATGAGATTTTGACAGATCACTCAAGTGATGCCTAAAAATTTTGAATCACTATCCAATAACAGGATAGTGATGAATGGTTTTTTTTTTTTTTGTTGAGGATTTAAGGAATCACCTGTGACCCTTTGGTGAAAGAGTATAAAGAACAAAATATTAGTCAAGTTATGACACGTTACTCCGAGTGATGAGATATCACTAGCCGGATCACTCGAGTGATATTGTTCACAGTTTTTAGTCACTATCTCGGATTTTTTGATATTCTTTCAAACTCTTATTAACCTTAATTATATTTCTTTTAATTGTTATGTAATATACTGAATTTTAGGCCTATAAACTTAAGAATAAGCCCGTAGAAAGGGGACAACTAGACCATATTCAGGAAGTGAGATATTAAATTTGGGAATATTATATGGGATTCCTATGAGTATTTGGACCGAGAGTTCAAGAGCCATAAAAATTAAAGTGTCAGTGCAGAAGGGCACAAAAACACTTATATGGATATAATCGGTTAGTAAAAATGATATTTAGCTATGCCCTAAGGTATGGGACAATCAGCTAAGCAAAAATGTGCTAAAATAGACATTCCTAAACTGATGAGGGTGACCTGCATTTTTGAAGAGGAAAAAGTCAGTTGTAATAATTACTTGAGGACACGTTAAAAGAGAAAAAGTAAGGGTAGAAAAGTCAATTCCTTACCCTTTAAGTAGGAATTTTTGTACACATGAGGAGAGAGATAAAAAAATCAAATGATTTTATCTATACTTAAGCCCAAACATAAAGTACAGGTCCTAAAGGATGTTAATAAGTAAAAAGGAGACTGATAAGGACCAATTAAGAGCTCCTTTTTGGATTAAATGGAACAAATATGGGGCCATAGGTCCAAAATGGCGCCACATATTAAAAGTATATCAGGGAAAAAGATCTGAAAATTTGAAGAAAAATGGAAAAGGGAGCACCCTTTTAACTAACGGTGCACTATAAGGACCAGTGGATAAAAGGGTGAATTGGATAAATTGAATAAAATCACATGGATCAGATTTTAAGGCCCAGAATGTGCCACATTGACCCCTAGAATTTCTTGAAGAAAAAGAAAATAGAAAACATGCAAAACACCAAGGTACGTGCTTTTAACCACTGGACAAAAGGTGTTTCGAGTAAAAAGAGGTAATTTACACATTTTGAAATGTAAAAATCTGACTTCCTTGGCTAGGAATGCGCCACCACATAGATAGCTTCTGGAACACTCTAGAATTTCTTGGGAATTAAGTCAGAAAACTTGATCTAAGTTATTAACCAGTGGACAAAACCACACACCAGATAATTCAGTGCACCTTGATCATTTTGGTTATTTTATAAAGGCACAAATTTCTCATTCTTGGCTTCCTAGAGGCGTGTTCAGCAGAGGGAAGAGGAAGGTCCAAACAAGGTTCCAACACTTAGATAAGAAGCCAGATCACTGATTGAAGTTCCTATTTCAGGTAAACACCAAAAACCTACACCTTTGAAGTTTAAAGTTAGGGTTTTCGTCCATCTGGCCAGGGCATGGAGTTGTGATCTTATTTTGGTGTTTTTAAGGGTTCCAATGCATTTAAAACATGATTTTTCATGGGGCTAGGTCAGAGTTAAGGTCTACGAACTCAAAAACACCAAAAATCTGGGCAACGAAGCTTCAACGAAAATTTTAAAATAGTAAACGAAGTCCATTTGATCTAAAATTTTACAGGCATATGATCTTCATTTTGATATAAAATTTGACACCTTTTTTATTATTCATCTGGGACAAATTAATTTTTGAAAAGTGCTCTAGAAGCTTCAGTATTTTTCTTACCAGTGGACATAGTTTGGCCTACATGACAAAATATGAACCCTTTTGGACTTTGAAAGTATTTTTACCATAAACTAGACATCCTAAGGGTTCATATTCCACTAATTTCTGTTCATTGGAGTTTTTTTGGAATTTATTAAAAATGTTTGAAGTTGTGAAAAAGTCACTGAAATTTCTGACTAGGGCTCGGATTTCTTGAAAAATGTAAGGGTATCTTTGGAAATACTAAAAATAAGATATTTTGATGTTGTTTAAGATTAAGGCATATTCGCAAAGACTATTAGGCGTGATAAAACCCTAAGTCAGTACATATCCCACAGGTAGTAACTGTTTACTCAAGTACTTGATATGTGTTTGTTGTATGTTTGTTTGTCATGTGTATTTTTGCCAAATATGCATACAGAGCATGTTGGAGTTCGAGTCCCTGACTATTGTGTTCCTAGCACTGAGGAGTAACTGGGGCTGGCCTTGAGTGGTGGCTCAATGGATTGTTAGGTCTGGGGCTAGACTGGTTCAAGTGGCTCAACGGGTCATGATTCCGGTAAATCGAGGCTTGCCTTGGTAAGGCAGCTCGACGGTTCATGATGATTAGGTATTGTGTATGTTTCTGAATGCATATGTGGTATGTTTGGCTTGTTGAATATAATTTTACATGTTATGGTTGCATGCATACACTATACACATATAGTATGTGAGTTTAACAATTACTCTAGGGTTCGATTTTGAACTCTAGACAGATCTGTAGACACAGACAGGGGAACGCGCTTGAGCTTAAAAGACCTTTTTGGAGGGTTAGGGCATATTAATGTTGGTTGAAGAATAGGGAATGCCCTATTATACTTTGTATTTAATTTGGGATGACTGTATATCATTTTTGGTATTTTCTGTTGGATGACTATACCCTTAATGCTTCGGGGAATTTTACTTTTTGTTTATTGCTCTTTTACCAGTACAGTAAATAGTTCAAACTGATATAATGCTCTATTGCACTCACTCTGATATAAGTTCAAATGGAACAAATAACTATGGAAAGGTAACCAATAAAAGGAATCCCTCTAACCTGCCACTCGAAAGGGCAAGACCGATATGGGTATAACACATTACTAATCTATTTTAAATGAAGATTATGGCTGATTAAACTTAGATTAGAGCTCATCGGTCAAAAAACAACTTTTTTGTCATAAAATTTCAAACTATTAAATTTTAACGAGAAGAAGAAAGTCTTAACATCCTATTGAATACTTCAACATCTCCAATGATCATCAAGCTACGTCAACTATAAAAGGAGAGGCATTCAAGATGAACAGAGATGAGAGCATGTGTTCATAGTGTTGAAATGCCAAAACTTTGAATCTTAGCTAAAGCCCCGTAATCATACTCCCACCTTATGCTTCAATGTTAATCATTATCTACTTCATATAGAGAGAAGTACGCTTTCATTGTAATTATTCTATATTTTTTTTATAGTTACTCAAAATTAGGGGATCTTGAGCGAGAAACATATTATATCCTTATAGTGAGTAAGGATGAGTTCTTATCTCAAAGCGAGAATTGTGGAATTGTAATGGTTCTAAAGTACCTACTTTAAACTTGACGAAGATAGTTGATTGAAAATCTCGGGAGGAGCCTGGAGATTAGATGTAGGTTATCAAGCCGAACCAAGAAAAATCACAGTTTACATATTCTCTTTCATTATAACTAATTTAGTTATTTGATTGTGCATTTATAATTCATTACTTCCATAATTATTGATTTCACTAACATGCGAAAAGATTTTCAAAATCCTTAAATTTTTATTTTACACCCAATTCACCCCCTTCTTAGGCGTCAGCCAGTTCTAACACACATACCACATATTACCACAAGGTGAGCCTCACTTAGAAGTTTTCAAAATTTTAGCAACAACAACGAGTCCTTCTAGATGAGATGATAACTTAATTTCAAGAGTTCTACCAACAAAGGTCTTTTTTTAAGGAAACAACGCTACTGACCTCCCCCAATCCCCCTAAAAAGGAATCTAGGAAATTTCAAGAGTTCCACCAACGGGGTCTTTTTTAGAAAATGACACCGCTAACCTCCCCCATCCCCCTAGAGAGGAATCCACAAAATTTCAAGAGTTCCACCAACAAGGGTCCTTTTTCAGGAAATGACACCGCTAACCTCCCCCATCCCCCTTCTACAAGTTTGAATTCAAGTATAGCACAAATGTCAACCAAAATAAAAGGCATATTTAATAGGTAGGAAAAAAAATAAAACAACTAAAATAATCTATTATAATGCTAGAGATTAATTAAGTAAACCCCCAATATAAATACACATGGAACATTTTTCAAGCTACCTAATATCGTTGGAACCCCATCCAAGAAGACTTGTAGATTGGAATAAAGCATTTTATCCACTTTTGCGACTTTTTTGGCTTGTTTTTAAATGTTTGCATCAATACATCAAATCCATTTCCAAAACTCTCATTTTGTTTCTGTATGTTTGAAGGATCTACCTTGTAGAAAATAGGTTTCACAACCGTTCCAATTTTTTCTGTTCATTTTAATATGCGAACAAGTTCATCCATACACCATGTTAAAGAAGCACAATTTTCAAAGAAAAGAGTTACATATATTTTATTCCTCTATTGCTCTCAAAAGAATTGGTGATATTTTTTCTCCTTTGCGGAGTTTGTAATCCATAAAAGTGTGATTTACTGCATTACTAAGTCCTTCGTAAAGGTAACTTGAGAAAGTATGGCAAGTGTCTCCTCTTCTAAAGCTAAGGAACACATCATACTTGGTCGTAGGATGAGAAACAACAATATCAATTGAGGAAGGATAAATTGGTTGAGTTAAAATCACATCATCTTTAGAACTACAAATAATAACAAACCGTCAACAAATATTGGGTTATATATAGGAACAAATCAAACAAGAAAAGAAAGAGTGTGAGGTTATTTAGAACAAGCTAGAGCTACCTATCATCAGTAGCAATAGATTGGTTACCAAAAAGTGAAGGAGAAATTAATTTGACAGCTTTGAAAATTGAAACAGCCAATAGGATCAATAAAGCTTCACTAGTAGAAAAATCGGTTTCAAGACCTGGTAAAAATGGTCTTTTAGACTGGTTCGGAACTAGTCTCAATGCAACTCGTCTTAAAAGTCTATTACTTTTAAGATCGGATGAGCAACCAGATCTTCAAAAATTATATTTAGACTGCTTATTCAAACATTCGATCTAAGAATTTGAACTTTTTAGACTTGACATGGCTTATATTAGGTTTAAAAAGTCAAAGTCAAACATTTTAGACCAGTTGACTAAACTAACCGGTCTTAAAAGTCAGACTCTTAAGACTAGTTGTATTAAAAAACAGGCCTTAAAAGTCTGAATTTTAAGATTGGTTTTATACAATAATTGGTCTCAAAAGTCTGAATTTTAAGACCTAGTTTTAACAATATCTAGTCTTTAAAGTCCTTTTAAAAATGATTTTTAGTACATTCAGTCTAATTTTTGTGTGTCTTTTCAAATATCCACTCTATTCCTTCCTCCACCCACCATCCATTTAGCACCTAAAAGATAGTACTTTAAGCTACAAGCTATGAACAACCCAATATGAGTTACAAATTGAATTATTAGAAATGAATATACAAATTCACCATGTCTATATCTAATTGACTATTATTATTCACTATGTTACAAATTGAGTTACAAAATCGATATTCTAATTTACAACTATTACTTCTTCACAGAACACAAGCCCAAGATATCCCACATATCTATCACCATGTCTTGATCAGATTCTGACCCAATAACATTCCTCTTTTATCATGCTCATTTGGTTTCTCCGAAGGATCTTGCCAAAATAAAAGCTTAACTGTTAATGACATTGTTTAAGAACAAAAGAAGAATATAATGTTAAAACCTTACAGTTTTCAAATAATTCTGCAAATCAATATTACCTAAATTCTCTCTTTTATAAAGGGATATCCTCCCATATCCCTTCATGATGATCATTTCTTATGTTGTGTTCTTTATCTGCTTCATCTTTTTCGTTCAAATCTGGTAGACTCCTTGAAAAAGAAGTCTCAGGAAGAGCATAATTTGAATAACTTTCTTCATCAATATCAATGACCCATTTTCCTTGGAAAGCTACAGACCACCTTTTATTTTCCCAATCAATTATATAGAATACTTGTTTCGTGTGGTTTAACATAATAAAAGGTTCATCTCCAAAACGTCTACTATTGATATCTACTAATGTAAATCCTAGCGGATTGATCTGAACACCATTATTGATATTAACCCACTTGTATTTGAAAATGAGAAATTTAATTTTAACATAGCCGCCACCTAAATCTATTCAATAACCCTATAATAAGGTATGACTGCAAATTTAGGATTCTTATATTTTGAATTGGAGAAGTTCATAGATTCAGCTACTAACATAAACCATTGTTTTGGACAGTGCTCCCATCATTTAGGGACTTCATGTAAAAGGTATAACCATTAATCACATGAATTCTAAGTTATGATATCAACCTCAAGACCATGTGCTAACTGTAATACCCCAAATTTTGGGACCCTGAGAAGTGAAAATATGCCTGAAATAGGTGGATGACTAGGCCCAGTTTGGGAAGAGTCCCAAGAAGGTCGGGGCATAGGAAGCCTCTCTGGGACTAAGTAACTCGGCCATACGGGTCAGTGGACCTAGTATGCGAAGCCGTGGAACTAAGGTACTAACGTAAAATGGGTACGAGAAGATGTATACGGTGTAAGTCCGGTCGGAAAGATGCCGCCCAACTATGTCCCGAGGTATAGGACACTTAGTTGAGCGAAATTACGCTTGATACGGTAAGTATACGGCATTTTCAGGGTAGTCATGGGAGCCCTGCGTTTTTGAAGGAAACAAGAAGGGAGGAGAGAGGAAAGGTGTATCTGGACCCTGAAGGGAAGGAAAAGTTAGTAGTAGTAGTGCTACATCGGACACGTGGCATTTCGGGGCCAAAAGTTGGATTACCGAGTAGCACGCATTATGAGGTGGATCTGGGGTACTGGAATAAAGGTTTCTTGATCCCCAAGGTAGTATGCCCTGTCCACTTGTGGTCTGGGAAAAGTGATTGATGATCCGGGCCCACACAAGTCTAGTTGAAGGACACGCATTACGAGGTAAGGTGGGACCTGGCAACCGGAGCCGACGGGCCGGATAGGACTTTCCGGTCGGCCCCCGGCCCGGGATACTAATAAGGATGAAATTCCAGTGGGCCCGAGGAGAGAGAAAATATCTTGCTAAGTAATTATGAAGAGAGAGAATGTCACATCAAGCCATCATGAAGACAGGAGAAAGAATAAAATAATGCTGGATTAATCGGACCACATATTTGAATCTGATGTGACAAGGTGAAGGACAAGTAATTATGACTAATTATGGCATATCTTGGGCAGATTTCGTGGACCCCACTGCCTTGGAAGAAGAACGACACGAAATGACCATTTTGCCCCTACATCTTAAACCTACAACTAAGGTCACCTAGGGGCAAAACTGGAAACCTATTTTTGGCATGGGAAAATGTTATTTTCTGAACATGGAATGGCCTAGAAGCCTTCTAGAAGATCTGATTTCGTGGGCCCCAAGCTTTGGAAGATGAGCAGTGCAAAATGACCGTTTTACCCCTGGACCTAAAACCTACCCAAAGTCACCATCAGGGGCAATCTTGGAATTTGGATTTGGAGGGTTCAGATGGTGCCACATGTCCTGGACCAAGAAGACTCTAGAGAACCCTAGAAAAGAATATTCTGGAGCATCTTTGGAAAAATCTAGCGGAAAATGACTATTTTACCCCTAGGGTGTTATTTTAATTACGGGACAAGCCATAACCTTTTGGAGCCTATAAATAGGGCACTTCTCCCCCATTTGGATCAGCCTATTTCATGCTCAAGGTGAGGGAGAGGAAGGTCCAGCTGAAGGCCTTGGTCCAAAGGAGGAGGAAGGCACCCGCAACCGACATCCTAAGGTAAGCCCTTAACCGATGACTTGGAATCTTTGCTTCTGCCCTATGGTGATTTTCGTGGATTTTCTGTAGTATTTTGGTATCTTTGAGGTTTTCATTGATTCCAGAAGGTTTTTTTGTGTGGGGACATGTTGGATCACTTTTTTCCAAACCCTAAAAGCCTAAGTCTTTGTTATACAAAAATCAGTCGGTTCTTACGGTTTCTGGGCAGCGAAGCTAGATCTGTAGATTTAAAATAGTAAATGAAGTCTAAATGATCTGATATTTTACATGGTAAATATAGACATCCTAAGGATGATTTTGATATAATATTTTGTGTCATTTGGAGTTTCTAACAGAGATATCTTTTAAGTTGAAAATGACCTAAAAACCTGGACTCTGTCTCAGACCAGTGGCTAATTTTTAAGAATATAGAAAGGACTCGAACCCATATGGCTTTGGTAATTATTTTTATGGTAAACTAGACATCCTAAGGGTTAAATAGCCACTGATTTCACGTTAATCGGAGTTTTCTAGAATTTATTAAAAATCAGAGAAGTTGGGTCAGCGTTTCTGGAATGTTCTGGTGGTGTGCGAATTTTATGGAACTTGAACCAAAGTGTGTTCATATGACTAAAAGCATGATGTTTGGCTGTATCTAGGGTGTTTGCACATGTGGACCCTATTTTCAATGTCAAGGGAAGAGTTTATTATTTTGCAAGGCGTGCCAGGTAGTAACTGTAAACTTGCATACTCTATGTGGCTCTGGTATGTTCTGTGTTATCATGATTGTGGATGTAGGGTAGGTAGCATCTATGGGACTCATGTCCTATGGTGGCTACTGAGGCCCGAGGTATGCCGGCTAGGTAGTAGCGGTAGAGGCACTACGAGGCCGTGGCATGTGGGCTAGGTGGATCTGTGTATGTGTGTTTATAGGTATCCTCGAGGCCCTAGCTAGGGGTTGGGGTCGCTCACGACTACGAGGCCTGTTTGCGCTGGATCCGGGGGCTTGTCTTGACCGGGCGGTCTGTGGAGTACATGCCATGTTTATGTTTGAGTTCCCGATTGTGATTTACATTACATGCATTGCATACATATTGTATATGAGTTTAACAGTTACTCTGGGGTTCAACCTTGAACTCCAGACTGGCTTGGAAGACACAAGTGTAAGGCGGTAAGCCGGTTGGACGGTGGAAAGGAGACGGGTAAGAGCAATGAAGACGAAGATTGAAGACTTATGGAAGTCCTTGTCTCATTGTAATTTTTATGACTGTATGAACTACTTATTGCCCAATATTAGTCTTGGACGATTGTACCCTTACCCTACGGGGATTATTTTATGTAACTATTGTATCTTTACCAGTATATTGTAAGTTGTCCAAACCGATCCAATACTCATCCGCGCGTACTCTGATATCTGTTTTAAGCGAAAAATTAACCTAGGAAAAGATGATAAGCGATGAGGATCCCTCTAACCCGCCACCCGCAAGGGCGAGGCCGGTAGGGGTGTAACAGTTACCATTTTATTGTATCATAAACACATTCATCTCCCTCAACCTTTTGTTTGAACCAATTTACAAACATTCTGTTATACTCCCTAATTAACCTTTGTTCAATCATTCGACTATTTTCTTTCTTTACAACTTCTTTATGTGCATTTATGTTGTCTTGAATTTTATCAACAGTAGCAATTCATCAGGATTTACACTCTTTATTAAAGCCCCACATCTACCACTTTCTGCATGTTGATGTTTAAGAAGCCCAATATATTTTACTTTGGCCAATAATTTTGACAAAATTTCATGGTTTATTCAGAAACATATTTATGAACAATAGATGCTTCAAGATGGTTTGCATTCCTCACATACCTTTTTAGGAATTTTATAGTTTTTTCAATTGGATACATCCATCATAAATGGACAGGACTACACAACTTTATCTCTCTCATTAGATGAACAATTAGATGTGTCATTATGTCAAAAATTGTAGTAGGAATAAGCTTCTCAAGCTGGCACAAGATAAGATATCATTCATTTTCCAATTCATCCAATTTTTCAATCTAAAAAAACTTTACCACATATAGCATTGAAGAAGAAATAAAGTCTAGTCAAAATGTGTTGAAGATCATATTTGACAATGCCTCAAATAGCTACTGGGAGTAGCTATTTCATTAAGACAAGATAATCATGAGACTTTTGACCTACTAATTTTAAGTCTTTTATCGACTCAAGTTCTTGAAATTTGAAGAATATCCTAAGGGAACTTTTATGCCACATAAACACTCACGAAACATCCTTTTTCATTCTTAGACAAAGTATGAGAAGCTGAGGACAATAAGTTCTCATCTTTAGAACTATCTTGTATATTGAGAAGTATCCCAACAATACTATCACATACGTTTTTTTCTACATGCATGCCAATATGGAGGATCGAAGAAGACAAATGTCTTTCTCCATTTTTTTTTCATTTATGCTCTTTACAACCTTACCAAAGATAACATTTATTTATTTATTTTACCTTTTCATATACTTGCCCTCGAGTCAATGCCTCCAAAGCATCTTGATACTCTTGGCCACCAAAAAAAGCTTTCTTTAATCGACAATATAGGTGGCCTAATCTAAGAAATCTCCTATGGCCAAAATAAACCTTCTTTCTTACATGTTAAAGTTAATAGTAGCATGTGCCTTGTTCACAAACCTAACATGCTTTATGTCCGTTTACACTATACCCTGACAAGTTTCCATATGTTGAGCAGTCATTTATAGTACAAAAGATCATGGCTCGTATTTTAAAAATATCCTTCTTGCTCGAGTCAAAAAGATTGATACCTTCTTCTTACAACTCTTTCAAGCCTCCGATCAAGGGTTCAAGGTAAACATCAATGTCATTTTTGGGTTGTTTTGGTCCCGAAATCAACATAGACAATATTATGCACTTTTGTTTGTAAATAATAAGGAGAACATGTCATGAACTATTTATACTACTAAGATTACCGTAAGGATTAATGTCATCCGTGCTAACGCCAGGCCTATGGTTCCTAGGTTCTTTGCCGAATTTAGAAAATTTTCTTTCATTTAGAAGAATTAGCTAGATGTCAAAGTTTTCAATTAGAAATATCTCATCTAATGCCAGATCAAATTTTTTGCATCATTTTCATTAGCAAACAAGCACTTGAACCTTAGTATGATTGGGAGATACCACAACACTTTTGTAGGCCCCTTATTTGATTTGTACCTTGGGGTTTCACATATCGAACACTTCTGTTCCTCTTCAAACTCTTTTCTATACAATATGCAATATTTAAGGCATGCATGGATCTTTTCTACTTCATCTTAGTAGGCTTATTTTTTTCTTATCATCATAGTATCAATCCTACAACATATTATCATCTAGAAGCATGTCCTTAAAGCCTTAAGCATTTCTAAAAAACTCGGGTCACTCCATCTATGCCGTGCTTTTAAGCTTACCTATTTCAATACTGTGTTCAACAATTGATATTTCTTACTCCCAAGGTACAACGGCTTCTCTATATCACTGCACATCTTGCTCAAAATCCTTTAATCCTACATCATGAATAATGTCCTCTATCTAATCATCTATATCTGTGTCATTTATCATCAAAGGTCACTGCCCCTATTGAGATACACTTGGCATCTCTAATTCTTCACCATGTCATACTCATATTGTATAACTCTTACAAAATCCTTCATAGATCAAATGTGCATATATATCTGCAACAATTAGTTGTCTCTCATTCAAACATTCTACACAAGGGAAATAACACATGCCATTGTCATCATCAGCATTTCTTTTAGAAAATTGTAAAAATTCCTTCACCCTATTATCATATTCAATACTTGTTTGTTTAACATTTATCAAAATGTGATCGATATTTGAATTCCTATAGACAAAAAGATTTAACATATATTATCCCAACATATTGGATACATATTATCATATTGAATCCACTAAATGAAAAGATAAAATGTATATTAGACATATAAATACCAACAAAACATATTAAAAAAGATGCAAGGAACATGAGAGGATGAGCATAATTCCATTTCCAAATAAACTATTGCAAAGGCAAACCATTCAAACCTATGATGATGTGGCAAAAAATACAATTTCAATTCTATTTATTCTTGGATGTATTATCAGTAACACATTATTCCATTTCTTGTTTATATTTTGATGAGACAAACTAATTATGGTAATGTATCAAAAATAAATAAATAAAATCTACTGTACTTCTTGTCAACCTTCTCAAAATAGTACATATTATATTATTTGAGTAATGAAGGTAGTGGAAAGAAATGTGAATTGACGACATTTCTTGCACTTGTTTATATTTTATGACTACATTCATTGCATAACTCACCTTTTGATTTTATATGTGTGTTTGTGTCAAAGAATATATCTGCATGTTCTCTAATGTGAACCAATTAGTCAAAAACCTAAATTGAGTCCGTTGAAACATAGCTGTGAGGATATATATATATATATCCAAGATATTTATAAACAGATACAGGTATAACATTAATACAAGCACCTAAATATATCATGCAATCATCAAATTTATAATTTCCAATAATGCAAGGGATAATAAATGTCCCTGTGAAAATGGAGCAAATCACCAAGAGTGGGGTGAATTGGGGATTTTAAAATTCTTTTCCAAATGCTTTGTTTTTTAATACTAAAAACAGGGTATAACACAGTAAGAGAAGAAGAAGCAAGACACAAGGAATTTATACTGGTTCGATCCAACCTCTTGACCTACGTCCAGTCCTCAGACACTCTGGGATTTCACTAACTCAAATGATTACACACTCTGTAACTCTTAGAGTAATTCTCTCACTAGAATTTACTCCCCCTTACAAGTTGTAATCAAATATCCCAATCTCCAAGTCCCACGACTTGAGATACTTACAATAAATGATTTCAATGAATAAAACTCTCTCTAAGAGTAGTTAAAAATAAGTACTGAAGTACAGATGTATCAAAAGATACTTTACACAAGAAAACTCAAAGAGTAGTTGGAAACTTGAATGGTTTTCAGCAAATTGGTTTTTGAGAAGAGTTGAATGCAGCTCTATTTATGCAAAGAGAACATTAAATGACCGTTGTAATCTTCAATATGACCGTTGCCTTCATTAAGCAAGGATTGGGTTGAACTTTGGTCTTCTTCTCTCTCTAATCTTTAGTTAATCCAGTTGCACAGAAGTTTATGGTTGACTTCTTAACTTTTAATCCCTTAGAAGAGCAGTTACTAGATGTGGAAAGGAAACATTAAACCCTTTGCAACGTGTGTAGAATGATTGTCCAAAAGGATCCAAGTTTTCTGAACTTTGCATTTAATGTGCTGACATCACTTTTTGCTTTTATTCAAATCTTCATTTAAAGTTCTCTAAATCATCTGAAACTCATTAACAAACTGATTAAACATAGTTAGGAATAGTAATGAGTGATGATTAGAAATATTAGGATCAAACAAGAAGATTTCACAAATTCGAGCAATTTGATTTTCAAACTCAGCGACACAAACTCGAGTTTGTTTATCAAAACTGGAGTTTGTAACTATGCTCAGAAGTCTAAACTGGAGTTTCCAACTGAAACTCAATTTTCCTTCTTCCAGAGAGGAGCGTCACGATTTCATCTTTGAAGCACATTTTGGAACATGAGCAAAACTCGAGTTTATTAGTGACTAACTCGAGTTTTGGACATTTTATATTGAAAACATGTTTAAGTCCAAAAGCTCAAAACTGGAGTTTCCAAATGTAAACTGGAGTTTTCAAAACACTGAAATGAGCAAAGCTCTCGGTCTTGGCCTAAACTCGAGTTTGTAATGATGCACTGAAGTTTTGTTTAAAATTTAAAACCTTTGAAAAATCTATGTCAAATGAAAACTGAAGTTTTCTAATAAACTTTAATTTTCTCAAAGTGGTTAAAAACATGAAAGCTCTCTGTCAAGTACAAACTCGAGTTTTCTTAAATATTTAAAAAACTTAAAAAACTCTTGGTCAAGTGCAAATTGGAGTTTGCTTAGGCTTAAAACATTGGAGGCTCTCTGCATGCCCAAAACTCGAGTTTACTATCGCAAACTAGAGTTTTGTTTACTTTAGAAAATATTGGAGAGTCTCTATATGGTGCAAACTTGAGTTTATCTTAATGTGAAAAGCTTAGAGTGCTCTCTGTATGTCATAAACTCGAGTTTGTCTTTGACTGTAAGTTTTTCAACTTATCTAAGACAAACTTCATCTTATGTTTATAATTGACGGTTATCATCAAAACATATAGAGAACTAATTGATGGGATCCATACACACAGCGGATTAAAAATTTACGAATTTTAGATCTGACTTTTAATACGGATTAAATAAATAGATTACATGATGAGGACATAGGAGGCGGCATGACCAAGGCAACAAACTTGGAGAACATTCAAGGTCTTGGAGGCCCAATGACAAGAGCAAAAGCTAAAAAGGCTAAAGAGGCCCTAAATCTCCTGGTGATCACCTTACTTGAGACAAGCCCAAGTCTAAAGGAAGAAGAGGCCAAAATGATACACTTAATTCAGATTGAAGACCTTGAAGAATAAGCCTCAATGGATATGCATGAAGGCTTCAATTTACTTGGGCCAAATTCTGCACTTAGTTTTATCTTTCTTACATTTAGTTAAACTTTTGTAATAAGGCTTATTGGGCTTTGTGTGTAAGCATATTTAGGTTAAACTTAATATGGATGTTGTCCACTATATAAGGGAACACCATAACTTTTGAGACGGTAGATTTGAATGAAGAGTTAACCTTTTTGGTTGAGAGACAAGCTTCTCTAGGGTTCTTTTGAGAATCTCTGAACTTATCAAGGGCATCAATCCTTGTGGCGTTCTTGGGCTTATCAATTCTTTGGAATTGTGGCGCCTACCAGTTTTCGTTCAAAATTTCTGCACTTAGTTTTATCTTTCAGTCATTTAGTTAAACTTTTATAGTAAGGCTTATTGGGCTCGCTTATTGGGCTTTGTGTGTAAGCAGATTTAGGTTAAACTTAATATGGGTGTTGTCCACTATATAAGGGAACACCATAGCTTTTGGGACGGAGATTTGAATTCAGAGTTAACCTTTTCGGTTGAGAGACAAGCTTCTCTAGGGTTCTTTTGAGAATCTCTGAACTTATCAAGGGCATCAATCCTTGTGGCGTTCTTGGGCTTATCAATTCTTTGTAATTGTGGCGCCTACCAGTTTTCGTTCGAAATTTCTTGGTTTTGTATCTCCATATTCCCTTGTCTTTTTTTGGTGTTTCTTGAGTCAAAATCGTGTTTTAGAAAGCCATCTTTCACCTCGTTTTGGAAGCGCTTGAATCCGAGGTCTGTAGCATTAGATACATTCTGTTCTTTCAGGACGCGCTGGAGGCTGAATTTCTGGTGCGAAATTCCTTTCCTAGTTGATCCAATCATCCTTTTCTTGTGGGGATCATATCATCTGGTATCAAAGCGAAGGTTCTAGGATTGGAATTGGGTTATCTTTTCTCCATTGTTTACATCCAATCTGGTCACACATTTGGTAACCCTAGTCCCTAAATTTGTGTTTTTGATTTTTGAATTGCACAATTCTGTTTTAGCCGTTGTTGTTTGTTCCTAATTTGTTCTTTCAATCTTCTGGTTGTTTTTCTTTCAATTTCTTGTTCAGTTCACATATTTCTGCACTTGGTTCTTGGTGTTCATCCCTTGTTCATCATTGTTCTTGAATTGTAATCCTTTCAATTCATGTTTCTTGAGTAGTGTGTTGTTAGTGTGTTAAGTAATAGCTCAGTTTGTGGGGAATTCTATCTAAAAAGTTCTGAATGAGTACAATTTCAAAGTTAGATTCCAAAATCACAAATTCCTTTTGTTGAAGAATCAGGTGTTATAAAAAAAAAAAGCAAAAAAGAAAGAAAAAAAGGAAAAAAAAAGAAAAAAAAAAGAAAAAAAAACTATACAGCACCTTGCTATTCAATTACACACACTACTACTTGTGAATCAAGTCCAAAGTGTCTTCTTTGAATAATTCCTCCAAAATTGTTTTGGGTTTTCTTTGTCTTGTCTTTTTTGACATCTCTTCCAATTTGTATTGAGTCCACCAATTCTAGAGTTTGGAATTGTACTCTTGAGTGTTCTTAGAGATTCTGTTAAGAACTTAAAGAGAGCTATTGAGTGGTAAAAGGCAAGAGAGCACACTACACAAAAGCCTTATAGAGAGCAACAAACACGAGTGATACATTTTTAAGAGTGCAAACACGTGAGCGATACATTTTTAAGAGTGGTGAGGTCCTATTACTTTTGTTCTTTTCCTTGAATTATAGCAGGTACAGGTGGTGAAGGTGTTCCTCCTCCTATAGGAGATAACAGATTGCTAATTGAAGCCATTACAACTCAAATGCAAAGGATGATGAGGGAACACACAAGAGGAGTTATATGAAAGAATTGAGAGAATAGAAAATCAGGGGAATCATGATGAAGATAGACAGAGAGGGAGGGATGAAAGAAGGAGAAGAAGAGATAATGAGAATGATGCTAGAGAGGATAGAATTAAGGGAGTGAAGCTTAATATACCATCTTTTAAAGGAAAAAGTGATCCGGAGGCCTATTTAGAGTGGGAAATGAAGATTGAGCACTTATTTGCATGTCACAATTATACTAAAGAGAAGAAAATGAAGGTGGCAGCCATGGAGTTTAGTGATTATGCTCTCATTTGGTGGGACCAATTGCAAAAGGAGAGGATGAGATATGAAGAACCATTGGTGGATAGTTGGGTGGAGATGAAAAGGCTAATGAGAAGAAGATTTGTTCCTTCCCATTATCATCGAGACCTTCACAATAAACTTCAAAGACTCACACAAGGTAACAAGAGTGTAGATGAGTATTATAAAGAGATGGAGGTGTCCTTGATTAGAGCAAATATTAGTGAAGAACGGGAGGCTACTATGGCACGTTTCTTGCATGGGCTGAATAGTGATATAAGGGATGTTGTGGAGTTGCAAAATTATGTGGAGTTGGAGGATTTAGTGCAACAAGCTAGTAAGGTAGAACAACAACTCAAGAGAAAGGGTGTCATGAGGAAAAACTCTTCAAATTTTAATTCTTCAAGCTGGAAGGATAGAAATAAGAAGGAGGGAGGTTCTTCATCAAGCAATCCCACTGCTACACCTCAAAGGACTCAAACTAAATCCAATGAGATCCCTAAAAAGACAAGGATTAGTGAAATAAAATGCTTCAAGTGTTTGGGGAGAGGTCACATAGCTTCAGAATGTCCTACTAAGAAGACTATGTTACTTAAAGAGGATGGAGAGCTTACTAGTGAGTCTTCTTCAGATTCTTCCCTCACATGATGATGAAGATGAGTATATTGAAGAAATAATTCCAGAAGGAGATTTGTTTATGGTAAGAAGGATGTTGGGTAACCAAGCAAAAGACATGGATGATAGTCAAAGAGAGAACATCTTTCATAGTAGATGCCTTATCCAAGGAAAGTTATGTTCTTTAATTATTGATGGAGGAGTTGTACCAATGTTGCAAGTGCTAGAATGGTGTCTAAATTGGGCATTGGAACCAAACCTCACCCGCTGCCATACAAGCTTCAATGGCTTAGTGAGGATGGTGAAGTGACCGTAAGCAAACAAGTGGAGGTGAACTTCTCTGTAGGAAAGTATGATTATACAGTTTTATGTGATATGGTACCAATGGAGGCTTGTCATTTGCTTCTTGGGAGACCTTGGCAATATGATAAGAAAGTTATGCATGATGGTTGCACCAACAAGTTCTCTTTTGTACATAAAGAACGCAAGACTATTCTTGCACCTTTGACACCAAGAGAAGTTAGTGAGGATAATTTAAAAATGAGAGAAAAAAAGAAAGCAAGAGAGAAAAGAGAGTGGAAGAGAGCAAGAAAAAAAAAAAAAAAAGAGGTGAAAAAGACAATGCATTCGAAAAAAGTCAATGCTCTTACTTTTGAGTAAAGAGAATAATTTTACAGATGCAAGTCCTACTAAGTCTCTTCCAAATGAGGTTTCTAATTTGTTGCGGAATTTAAAGATGTTTTTCCTAAAGAGGTATCTCACGAACTACCACCTCTAAGAGGCATAGAACATCAAATTGATCTCATTCCGGGAGCTACTCATTATTCTCCTTTTGAAATTGTTTGCTCGACAGGGCTCGGATTTGCACGGGAATCGCCCTCCCCAACCCATTTTCCACAAGGAATACAAAATGGTGTGCGATTTTACGAAATTCATTCGTTTCGGCCCCCAAATTGCGCGAGGCTCGTTTGGCGGACTGTTTTACGCTATCAAGGGGAAATTGCTCCACGGGGCTCGGATTTGCACGGAATCCCCTCCCCAACCCATTTTCCACAAGGAATTCAAAATGGTGTGCGCTTTTACGAAATTCATTCGTTTCGGCCCCCAAATTGCCCGACGCTCGTTTTTCGGACGGTTTCGCGCCTTCTAGGGGAAATTGCTCCACAGGGCTCGGATTTGCACGGAATCCCCCTCCCCAACCTATTTTCCACAAGGAATTCAAAATGGTGTGCGCTTTTATGAAATTCATTCGTTTCGGCCCCCAAAATGTGCGAGGCTCGTTCCACGTACGGTTTTACGCTATCAAGGGGAAATTGCTCCACAGGGCTCCGATTTGCACGGAAATCCCCCTCAAAAACTCATTGTCCGCAAGGAATCCATAATGGTAGACGCTTTTCCGAAATTCATGTGTTTGGCCCCCGAATTGCTCGAGGCTCGTTTGAGGGACGGTTTTACGCTATCAAGGGGAAATTTCGCCACAGGGCTCGGATTTGCACGGGAATCGCCCTCCCCAACCTATTTTCCACAAGGAATTCAAAATGGTGTCCGCTTTTACGAAATTGATTCGTTTCGGCCCCCAAATTGCCCGACGCTCGTTTTCGGGACGGTTTTACGCTTTCTAGGGGAAATAGCTCCACGGGGCTCGGATTTGCGCGGGAAACCCCCTCCCAAACCCCTTTTCCACAAGGAATTCAAAATGGTGTGCGCTTTTATGAAATTCATTTGTTTTGCCCCCCAAATTGCGAGGCTCGTTTAACGACGGTTTTACGCTATCAAGGGGAAATTGCTCCACGGGGCTCCGATTTGCACGGAAATCCCCCCCAAACCATAACCGCAAGGAATCCAAAATGGTAGACGCTTTTTTGAAATTAATACGTTTCGGCCCGCAAATTGCCCGATGCTCATTTTTCGGACGATTTTCCGCTATCAAGGGGAAAATGCTCCACAGGGCTCGGATTTGCACGGAATCCCCCCCCCCAACCCATTTTCCACAAGGAATTGAAAATTGTGTGCGCTTTTACGAAATTCATTCGTTTCGGCTCCAAAATGCCCGACGCTTGTTTTACAGACGGTTTCGCGCTTTCTAGGGGAAATTGCTCCACAGGGCTCCGATTTGCACGGAAATCCCCCTCAAAAACTCATTGTCCGCAAGGAATCCAAAATGGTAGACGCTTTTCGGAAATTCATGTGTTTGGCCCCCAAATTCCTCGAGGCCCGTTTTACGGACGGTTTCGCGCTTTCTAGGGGAAATTCCTCCACAGGGCTCCGATTTGCACGGCAATCCCCCTCCCCAACCCGTTTTCCACAAGGAATACAAAATGGTGTGCGATTTTACGAAACTCATTCGTTTCGGCCTCCAAATTGCGCGAGGTTCTTTTAACGGACGGTTTTACACTATCAAGGGGAAATTGCTCCACGGGGCTCGATTTGCACGGAATCCCCCTCCCCAACCCATTTTCCACAAGGAATTCAAAATGGTGTGCGCTTTTACGAAATTGATTCGTTTCGGCCCCCAAATTGCCCGAGGCTCGTTTTCCTGGACGGTTTTACGCTTTCTAGGGGAAATTGCTCCACGGGCTCGATTTGCACGGAATCCCCCTCCCCAACCCATTTTCCACAAGGAATACAAAATGGTGTGCGCTTTTACGAAATTCATTCGTTTCGGCCCCCAAATTGCACGAGGCTCGTTTTACGGACGGTTTCTCGCTTTCTAGGGGAAATTGCTCCACAGGGCTCGGATTTGCACGGGAATCCCTCTCCCCAACCTATTTTCCACAAGGAATCCAAAATGGTAGACGCTTTTAAGAAATTGATGCGTTTCGGCCCCCAAATTTGCGAGGCTCGTTTAACGGAAAGTTTTACGCTTTCAAGGGGAAATTGCTCCACAGGGCTCGGATTTGCACGGGAATCCCCCTCCCAAACCCATTTTCCACAAGGAATCCAAAATGGTAGACGCTTTTCGGAAATTCATGTGTTTGGCCCCCAAATTGCTCGAGGCTCGTTTACGGACGGTTTCGCTTTTCTAGGGGAAATTCTCCACAGGGCTCCGATTTGAACGGCAATCCCCCTCCCCAACCCGTTTTCCACAAGGAATACAAAATGGTGTGCGATTTTACGAAATTCATTCGTTTCGCTCCAAAATTGCGCGAGGCTCGTTTGGCGGACGGTTTTACGCTATCAAGGGGAAATTGCTCCACAGCGCTCGGATTTGCACGGGAATCGCCCTCCCCAACCCATTTTGCACAAGGAATTCAAAATGGTGTGCGCTTTTACGAAATTGATTCGTTTCGGCCCCCAAATTGCCCGACGCTCGTTTTCCGGACGGTTTTACGCTATCAAGGGGAAATTGCGCCACGGGGCTCGGATTTGCACTGGAATCCCCCTCCCCAACCCCTTTTCCATAAGGAATCCAAAATGGTAGACGCTTTTCGGAAATTCATGTGTTTGGCCCCCAAATTGCGCGAGGCTCGTTTCACAGACGGTTTTACGCTATCAAGGGGAAATTCCTCCACGGGTCTCGGATTTGCACGGAATCCCCCTCAAAAACCATTTTCCACAAGGAATCTAAAATGGTAGACGCTTTTCAGAAATTCATGTGTTTGGCCCCCAAATTCCTCGAGGCCGTTTACGGAGGGTTTCGCGCTTTCTAGGGGAAATTCCTCCACAGCGCTCCGATTTGCACAGCAATCCCCCTCCCCAACCCGTTTTCCACAAGGAATACAAAATGGTGTGCGATTTTACGAAATTCATTCGTTTCGGACCCCAAATTGCGCGAGGCTCTTTTGACGGACGGTTTTAAGCTATCAAGGGCAAATTACGCCACAGGGCTCGAATTTTTACGCGAATCGCCCTCCCCAACCCATTTTCCACAAGGAATACAAAATGTTGTGCGATTTTACGAAATTCATTCGTTTCGGCCCCCAAATTGCGCGAGGCTCTTTTAACGGACGGTTTCGCTTTCTAGGGGAAATTGCTCCACGGGGCTCGATTTGCACGGAATCCCCTCCCCAACCCATTTTCCACAAGGAATACAAAATGGTGTGCGCTTTTACGAAATTGATTCGTTTCGGCCCCCAAATTGCCCGACGCTCGTTTTACTGACGGTTTCACACTTTCTAGGGGAAATTGCTCGTTAGGGCTCGGATTTGCACGGGACTCGCCCTCCCCAACCTATTTTCCTCAAGGAATCCAAAATGGTAGACGCTTTTCGGAAACTCCTTCGTTTCGGCCCCCAAAATGTGCGAGGCTCGTTCCACGTACGGTTTTACGCTATCAAGGGGAAATTCCTCCACAGGGCTCCGATTTGCACGGAATCCCCTTCCCAAACCCATTTTCCACAAGGAATCCAAAATGGTAGACGCTTTTTGGAAATTCATGTGTTTGGCCACCAAATTGCTCGAGGCCCGTCTTACGGACGATTTCGCGCTTTCTAGGTGAAATTGCTCCACAGCGCTCGGATTTGCACGGGAATCGCCCTCCCACACCCGTTTTCCACAAGGAATACAAAATGGTGTGTGATTTTACGAAATTCATGTGTTTGGCCCCCAAATTGCTCGAGGCTCGTTTGAGGGACGGTTTTACGCTATCAAGGGGAAATTGCGCCACAGGGCTCGAATTTGTACGGGAATCGCCCTCCCCAACCCATTTTCCACAAGGAATACAAAATGGTGTGCGATTTTACGAAATTCATTCGTTTCGGCCCCAAATTGGCCGACGCTCGTTTTTAACTTGACGGTTTTTACGCTTTCTAGGGAAATTGCTCCACAGGGCTCGGATTTGCACGGGACTCCCCCTCCCCAACCTATTTTCCACAAGGAATCAAAATGGTGTGACGCTTTTTACGAAATTCATTCGTTTCGGCCCCCAAATGTGCGAGGCTCGTTCCACGTACGGTTTTACGCTATCAAGGGGAAATTGCTCCACGGGGCTCCGATTTGCACGGAATCCCCTCAAAACCTCATTGTCCGCAAGGAATCCAAAATGGTAGACGCTTTTCGGAAATTCATGTGTTTGGCCCCCAAATTCCCCGACGCTCGTTTTCCGGACGGTTTCGCGCTTTCTAGGGGAAATTGCTCGACAGGGCTCGGATTTGCACGGGAATCGCCCTCCCCAACCCATTTTCCACAAGGAATTCAAAATGGTGTGCGCTTTTACGAAATTGATTCGTTTCGGCCTCTTTTCTACTACTTGTCACCCACAAACTGATGGCTAGACTGAGGTAGTGAATAGAACTCTTTCTTCTCTTTTGAGGGCTGTAATTAAAAAGAATATCAAGTCATGCGAACAATGTTTTCCCCACGTTGAGTTTGCATATAATAGGGCTGTTCATAGTGCTACTCATTATTCTCCTTTTGAAATTGTTTATGGCTTAAACCCTCTCACTCCTCTTGATTACCAGCCTTTGCCTAACAACTCTGTTTTTCAGCATAAAGATGGTAAGAGTAAGGCTGAATATGTGCGGAAACTACATGAGAAGGTAAAAGCAAACATTGAAAAAAGGTAGAGAGTTACATCAAGCAAGCGAACAAAGGAAGGAAAAAGGTAGTGTTTGAACCAGGTGATTGGGTTTGGGTTCATTTGAGAAAAGAGAGGTTTCCTGCCCAAAGGAAATCTAAGCTTCAACAAAGGGGAGATGGTCCTTTCCAAGTGCTATCCAAGATTAATGATAATGCTTATAAAATAGATCTCCCTGGTGAGTATGGTGTAAGCGCTACTTTTAATGTGGCTGATTTATCCCTTTTTGATGCAGGAGAAGGGGATTATAATTTGAGGACAAATTCTTCTGAAGAAGGAGGGAATGATGAGGACATAGGAGACGGCATGACCAAGGCAACAAACTTGGAGGACATACAAGGTCTTGGAGGCCCAATGACAAGAGCAAAAGCTAAAAAGGCTAAAGAGGCCCTAAATATCCTAGTGACCACCTTACTTGAGACAAGCCCAAGTCATCTTTCACCTCGTTTTGGAAGCGCTCGAATCCGAGGTCCGTAGCGCGAGAGAGTGAATTTCTGGTGCAAAATTCCATTCCTAGTTGATCCAATCATCCTTTTCTTTCGGGAATCATATCATAACAGCTATTATTACTCTCAACGGTTTGATTGAATCTTCAAACGGTCACTAAATGCCCTCAACATATATAAGCTAAAGCATTCAATTCTCAACGACTAGAGAATATCAGAAACACAAAAACACTCAATGTGTTATAAGCATTTATTGTTTCTACTCATCTGTATAATATCTTTGGATATTCTAAACTTCAGTGTTTATTCATCTACTCTTTTAGAGACTTCATTATTGATTATAAATCTGTGTAAGAATATCAAAGTATTGGGACTTTTGGATTTAGTTATTAGTTTACAACTTGTAAGGGAGAGTTTATCCTAGTGAGAAGATAACTTTTGAGTACAGAGTTAATAACTGATTGAAGTGATAGTGAAAATCCCCGAGAGTCTAGGAACTGAACATAGGTCAAGAGTTAAGATCGAACTAGTATAAATCCTTGAGTTCATCTTTTTCTACTCTCTCTCTCTCCCTCTCTCTGTTAGCCTCTATTTATGGTGAAATTTGGGTTTATTGAAAAGTTTTTAAAATCCCGAATTCACCCCCTCTTGGTGATATTATGTCATTTACAAATTTGTATGCTGAATCTGAGCTTATTTGCGAGTTATCTGATGAAATGTTTGAGAATTCATGCACGTAGGGTAACAGAGGATAGATCTTACAAAATGTTGCATCCATATCATTATCTTGCTCATATGCATAAGAAAATGACTACTTTATGGTTTACCGTTAAAGCGCATCACAAAGCTGATATAATGCTATAGCAACGTCTACAATACCATCGTGTGGTAATCCAATGTCTCCATCTCCTACAAGTAACAACCATTAATCTGAAAATGATTTTATTTTTTATTGCTCAATTGGATCGTTGGAAGACTTCAGCCTCATGTTCCTTGTTAATCGTAGTAATTTGCAATCATTCCATAGATAAGAAGCGTTGATTGTTGCATCTACAATCTCTGCTCGCCCACTTTTCGGTATGACTGGAAGGATTTGCCTAAAATCACCACCCATGACGACACATTTTCCTCTAAATATGGAATTGCTCTTCAATAAGTCCCTCAACGTTCTATCAACAGCCTCGACACAATGTTTCTTCACCATGGGCACTTCATCCCAAATAATGATGTCAGTAGCTTATTTGCCATTGGCGATTGATGAGAAATAGAACAAATGGAGTCTTCATTGACGTCAATAGGTATACAAAACCTAGAATGTGCGGTCCTACCGGATGGTAGTTGAGTTGCAGCTATTCCACTTGATGCTACATTTAGTATGATTCCCCATTTGATCTCCATTCCATATAAATGTTTTTCCAGTTCCGCCAAATCCATGCAGAAAGAAGAACCCACCTTTCTTTGAAGAAACAGCACCCATTATCTCATCAAACACCTGCTTTTGCTCAGCAGTCATCAACCGTTGCAACCTTTCTAATTCTTCTCTTTCCTTTAGCTTGTTGTAGTTTAGTTCTTGAAGAATTAACTGGTTTGAAATATCAAAGATGTTATCTGGTGTAGCAAGTGATGGATAGTCGTTTAGACTCCTGCCATTACGTAGCAAGAGTTTTTCAATAATAGATAAGCCTGCAACTTCTTTATCGGCGGATGATATCTGCAAATCTTAGTCAAACAATAAAAGGTATTTAAAAACATGTGATATAACCAAATAATAGACATATATAATAATACGTGAACGTGTTGATACATGAATATTTTGAATACTATTATGAATTGTTGAACATGCATTCGCAGCCATATTTGAATTACTTAACTATCAGTAGATATATTTATCTTGAAATGTTATAATGCACAACAAAAATAACAAAGTACAAGAACAAATTATAAATAATCAAATACCTGGAAAACGATTGTCACCATGACTAATATATAACAAATCTTCACATAAAAATCCTTTCGTATGTGCCCAAACAATAGCAGGTTGAGATAAACAATGGCTTAACAACATGCTTGTGAAAAACTGACGTAGATAATTGTCTGGTGCCCATGATGATGCCTCTTTAATTGCATCAATGTATTCTTTGTCATCATCTAACAATCCAAGCGCGTAACATGCTTCCCTGAATGTTGGATAAACTATAGTATTCACAGTTCTTATATCGGTGTAAGTCTTTGTGCCATGAACCTTTGTAAGCAACAAACGAAGATAATATAGTTCTCCTTGAGCTGGGGTACAATGACCAATCCTTCCAACTGAAAAGCCACGCTCACGAATTTTCCAAAACATTTTTTCCCTAACAAACGTGAAGTGGTTGGGGAATTGAGAGTAAGTCAGTGTTCTTGCGAAAGGGTCATCCTTGTTTTTTTCAAACCAAGCATTGAACATTGACTCCTTGACCCGGGGGTTGCTCACAAGGGAGGACATTGTTTCACCTTGAGTGTAGTAAATTGATTGCTGTTGAGGCAGATGAAAACTGAGTCTCTCCACAGGTGGATGTCTATGGTGTATTTTGAAACCAAATATTCGCCACGACGCCTCACATGAAGATACATACCTACAATTGAGGTAGTGAGAAACTTCTTCAAAAGATTGTTGAGAGCCGAGATCATTGTTGTTATATATACCAGCAATGACACGGTCATTCCCTTTACTAATGTATTTGAACAGGTACTTGATGGCACGTGATTGATTTGTCTTCTCAATGTTCAAATGACCACAAAATAGTTTCAGCAACCTAGCATTATAAGGGATGACAAATCTATTATCAAGCTTAACTCCCTTTCTTGAAATCATACGACCGTCATTTCTCCTACGATATGTTGGGTAACCTTTTTCATCCAAAATTGTATGTGCATTATATCTTTTTGGGAAATACTTTGAACATTTACCATCTTTCATGCAAGGCGCATTTCTTGATGATCGACCACATGGACCATGAACCATGTAGCTCCCAACTAATTCATACAATTCAGGATCTACAAATTTATCTGGTATCTCTGCTGATATTAATTGGTCAACATCAAACGGAGACGTTAATTTGTCCGCCTCAAACAACCATAGTATGATATGTGCATGTGGAAGCCCTCTCTTTTGAAACTCAACAGTGTACATCTGCATTTTTCAAAGGCATAAATTTAGTTAAAATGTTTAAAAGTAAACATCGATATTTAAACAATCTTGGAACTATATTGACTATTAAAATGTTAGATCTGGATAATCTAAAGTAATTTTTTTAGAAAAATACAACAAACATCTGTAAATTATATAAATCCGAAAGTTGATTATCAATGACAAAAAAATATTGAATTACTTTACAATGATTATTTAATCTTGTTCAAATAATAGTAAAAGGATACCTGCTTTCATGGAGCCGAGTATCTTCTCATCCTTCAAAATCCTCATTAATTTGTCAAGCTTCATGTGGAATACCCTACTCAATATTTCTGGTTTGTCACAGGGTTTTAAACCGTCTTTCTCACAATGACGAGTAATCTCAGGCCACATTGGGTTGCATGTGAAGGTCAGAAATATATCTGGATAACCAGCCCAAGCACAAATGGCCATAGCATCTTGATAGTTTTGAATCATGTATCGTGCGCCACCAATGAAAGAAGACGGTAAAATAACTCGTCGTCCTGTCGATGAAGGGTCCGTCTCTCCTCTGGTAACTGCATCTGTTAGTCCACTGTAAAGATCAACCCTTAAATCCTTTTGATGCTTTCTAATGTAATCAAGCCTATCGCTTTCAACCATTGAGTATCCGTCTACAATGAACTGCTATAGTAATTTTTTCCATGCAATATGACTGACCTTTCAGACTTCCTCCTCATTAAACGGAATGTCATGTACTCCCTTGGTGTTAGCTTCTTCTTCTTTTTTGTGGTTGATAGTGACTCTTGAGCATGTTCATTTGACGAGTCATAACCATTGTCTCCATATGGGAAAAGCAACGGATACTGTAATGGGAGATATGTCATATGTAGCTCATCGATTCTTTGTAAACTTCCACTTTGTCGTCTGACAATGATGTCCCTTTTTGTATATGAATTATCAAAGTCACCTACAATTAGAGCTGCAAGATCAGAAGTTGTAGGCATATTATATTGCTTAGATTGGCCAGTTATGTTGCTACTTCTGATTAGCCTTATACTGACATTAGATATGACATTCTGCTTAATGATCTCCGCAGCGTTTCTATAATGTTTGACCATACAGTTGTGTTTATCCAGGCATTCTTTTAACATTTCAACAATACTTTGATCCAAATGTCCGCCACCAACATGACTGCTGGGAAAAATCAGAATGTACAAAATATTAAATCTGGTGTAGTATTTATTAAAGAAATATGTACAACGGGTAAATATATTTAAATAACACTAACCTCACGGTCGAAATTTGATTTAAAACTTCATTTTCAGTGTCGTAAATATATAGTTGGGCATAAACTGAAGGATTTCCTTGAGGAGGCAATAAACTACCAATCAAATGGTGGTTTTGACCTGAAAGGACAAATGAATAAGGGCCTCCTCCCTTAGAGTTGATTGAATGGTCAATTCTGCCACCCATAGAGGTAAATGAAAACATGTTGTTGTACAAATGAATATTTCTCAAGAAGTTTTGAATGTGATGAATTTTTGTTGAAAAAGAGTTGTTTGCTCTTTAGGAGGCCTTTTCAACAAAGGAACGATAATCTTTCCTTTATAACAACAAATGTTAAACTGCGCAACTAAATTTTTCTTGAGACCTTTCAGTCTCTCTGCAAACCACATCTGTGAACCACAGAATTGACATTCAAGACTAGCATCTCCATCGTCTAAGTAATTGGAATGAAACGTACACGTCAGATTGTTGTCAACCACTCCATAAGGGGTAGATGTATCATGTTGATCGTTAGTAGCTCTGGAATCTGGTAGAAAATGTTTTCAAGAAGTTTTATTTAAATATGATGAAATCTGACACACAAAAAAGAGAGAATGTATTTACTTTTTTAACCGATACTTACTTTCATGTAATGGAATGTCTAGAATTTTGCATAAATCAGTAGCTAATTCACGAATTTGTGGCAGATGTTTTTTTCCTCACTTCTTTTGATTCATGGATTGTGATTCAGGTCAAACTGTATGAGTAACATTAAGGTTGCTGCTATACGTTAAACAACTGTCCTCGCGTTGCATGCAATTTGAGCTACTGGGTGTGTTAGTAATATCCGTCAAAACAGATTGGATATGGTTACTTGACAATGGATTCAAAAGAGAAGATTTGGCAGTTGGTGACTCATTCTCAGTTACAGTCCCCGGACAATTCATCGTCAGCTGGTTAACTGAATTTCTAGAAACACCAACAGAATTACAACAATGATTTTCTGAACAACCTTCTGTTCATATTCGTTTACCTACAGAACCGGTTTGCTCAAAACTAAATATATACTGGAATTCAATTGATGAAAATCTAAACAAATATAAGCTCTACAGTATATTAACATCAATATGAAGTGACTGACCTCTTCCTTCAATCTGGCTGTTTTTTGACACGGCAGAGCGCTTGTTACGCATAGTTGATTCCCTTTTTTTTAGAATAATGAGAGGTCACATATGCTTGACGTCTTTGATTTATAGATCGGCAGGCTATATAAGTAATTTATGTAAGTCAATAATAGTTCATATGACTAACTTATTCTTTCATGACAGATGGTCTTTAACATTCAAAATGAAACGCGAAAACTGAAACATCCTGAAAAGAACTAACGGCTAGATGTGATTCAATGGTATCCGGAAGGTTTGATCCCATTATGTGTTTCAACCGTTGGCATGGATCGCCATGTAAGAAAACATCGTATTTATGAATTTCCAGATTTTGTTAAAATTGAATAACGAAAGTAAATGGAATTAATTGTCGTGGTTAATGTAGTTGACAAAATTCTTATTTCCTTCCTTTGAAAGACAATTATTCGATCAAATTTTTCTTCCTTTTTTAGTTTCTTTTCCAAATTTTCTCCCATAATCATAATGTGATCAAACCACAAAAGTCAACGAAGGTAAAAAAATGATATGAACTCAACTTCTTAAGTTGTTATTACTAATTTTCGCATTGCAATTAAAACAAAAATACTTACGAATCAGCCTTATAATTCTGATTGGTAACATAATAATGAGTGATTCCATAATTTTACAAATTAAGCGAGTCATACAATCATACTTTAGTATGTCAAAACTCTAGATTCTTTGCAGCTCTTTAAAGATATAAATATTTATAATAAACCACTTTGATCTTATTTATAAGAGAAAATTCCATATAAAGACGGTTGAATTAATATTTATTACCTATCTTCAAAATCAGAGTCTATGTAAAATTTGAGAACATGTTTTTTCCTTGAATATTAAATTAATAATAGGGAAAATCCCATTAAAAGCCTTTTGAAATACCTAAATCTTGAATCAGGCCTCTAAATTTAACTAATTCTAAATGAAGACAACTGACCCAATTCAGGATTTCAAAATTGGGTGATTTTACCTGTTTGCCCACTTGCTCGTTCTATCTCCATCTCGTTCTAATGGATTTTTTTCCCAGGCCAGTACTCTTCCCATTCTAAATCTCTGCTTTCTTCTACAAGACCTCTTTAATTTTCTCCTCCATATCTCTCTCCCCTCGCTCTCTCTTGCCTCATTCATCCGCCGCCTGGCCTCACAATTGCGTTTAGGTATAGGCTAATTGTTTTTCTGCTTACAGACTGAACAATGAATATTTTAGTTTTTTTTGCCTCTTCCATTTTCATTTCAGAAAGAACTTTTTCATGAGTAAAAAATTGTAAGGTTGCCACAAGTCCATGGAAGAAACTTGTTAGGGTGGATCAATAGGTAAAATGGGAATCAAGAATGGATACTACGGAATTTAGCATGGTATAACTGCAATGGATCGGAATCAAGTATTTGAAAAAAATGAGCAACATAACAATAAAAGAAGCAAAAAAGTTTAGCTGCAGATGAACGAGATGAGGGAGATGGAGAGAGGAAAGAGACGTAGATGAGGGAATGAGGTCTTGCATAAAACAAAGATTTGGAATTAGAAGAGTACCAGCCGGAAAAGGATTCGAGAGAGAAGATGGGAATAGAAGGAGCATAAGGGCATACAAGTAAAATCACTCAATTCTAAAATCCTAAATTGGGCTTGTTGTCCTCACTTATAATTTGTTAAATTTAGAAGCCTTATTCAAGATTTAGGTATTTCAAAAGGCTTTTAATAGGATTTTCCCTTAATAATATGTATTAACGGTTAACCAAATCCCAACATTAATTCTTCAAAAATGGATTAGAGATTCCAACAACAACGGAAAATGGAGTTTTTGGTTATTTTTGAGAAATGGCTATTACTTGGTTATGATTTTTGATTCAATTATGATTTAATGTATATTTTCAATTTAAATGTACTTTATTACCTTATCTTCGAAATGGAAACAATATCCTAATTAATTCGAATGGCTTGAAAATAAAATGTGTAACTGTAGCCCACAATTATTATTAAAGTCGTCAAACTTTCTGGAGTATTGGGAAATTATCTAAACCACAAAAATAAAAATTACGAATTAAATAGGAATAATATCCTAATGAATTCAAATAACTTGAAAATGAAATGTGTAATTTTAGCCCGTAATTATTATTGAGAGGATCAAAATTTCTGGAGTAAAGGGAAATTGTCTAGGAAATAATTTATATTTGTTTTTTTAAAAAAGAAATTTATTTTAACAGGTATTAACTGAATTATTTTTAATGTAATAACACATGAACTAATTTAACGATATGATTATTTGACCCGTTTTGTAGTGAAACGAGTTCGGAAGACATGGCTCACAAGAAAGCAGCGAGGAATTTAAATATCCAAATTTTATATATCTCATGAAACAAAAGTTATCCATTCATTTTGCATGTAAGTAACTACGCCTCCAAAACTACAATGGGAAATAAATGCACAATAGGATGCTAACATAATACTAAACATCCAAGATAAACATAATACTAATTCAGGAATTCGAAAAAAACCATGATATCCATAGATTCATGCTAAAATAGGATGCTAAACATGATAAGAATTATTTCACCTTCTTGATGTTTTTCAAGGGTTTAATTGAGCTCATTTTTGGTGTGCAAATCTTTGCAAGCCCAAGGTCCTCATATACAACTGGAGTATCCTTGCCAAGCGTCTTCCCTTTTGTGTAAGCCTCAAGTGGTGTTGTCAGTTGTGACACAGTATTATCACCATCTTCGATGAAATTTTCTTGTGATATTGTGCGAATATTACCTATGATTGGAGTATCGTTGCCAAGAGTCTTCCGTTTTGTGTAAGCCTCAGGTGGTGTTGTCAGTTGTGACACAGTATTATCACCATCTTCAAAGACATTTTCTTGTGATATTGTGCGAATATTACCTGTGGAGGCAGTTGATTCCTACGGGCATAGAAAATAATATGTTATGAACAACACTAGAACATATCAAAAAATAGACTATGTATAAAAACTTATACCTCTATTATGGTTGTTGTTTGTTCCTACAAATACAAACAAAATTTAGTTGTAATTTAATCGCTAACATATAATTCAATAGTACAAATAATTGTTGTTCCTTACATGTCATGAACACTTACCTCTTGATTGGAATACTTAAACTGCTTGATCAAATTATTGTCAGCACAGAATTGTGTGACCCCAATGCTACTTGTCCTATGCTTTATGTTATGGCTTTTAATCTTAAGTTTGACAATGACAAGCTTCCCAGCAATTTCATCGAGTTCCTTGGGAATAGTAGAATTTCTTCCCTCCTCCATTGAAACAAATAAATACATTAATGTGTTTTCAATATCAAATGAATATAAAGTACTTTGATGATTATATGCGCGTAACTTTTTCACAACCTCTTGCATATCCTCTTTCATCTTTGATGAAGATTTACCCAATAACTCAGTTGCATGACGATCAAAAAAAAAAGATCAAACATTTGCCAGTGTCATCGTACACTTTGTAGTGCACCTTATATCTGTCAAGTCAAATTGAAAAGTTTGCAAAGTTTATTAGTGTAATTTAAACTTTGTCCTCTGAACAAACTGTACTGAATATAAATGCCTTACTTAGGAACAGTCATAAGCACGTCTTCATCACACTTTGTGCATTTTAGAGAGCCGTTTGATTGAGTAGATACTCATGCTTCTTATCACACGGACATGCATCATAGAACCAACCATACAATGTTTCACATTTTTGAATTGTCACTTTTGTCACGATATCACACTCCTGATCAATGAAGAAGTAAAAAAAATTTGCTTACGTAACCAATAATTATTAGCAATACAATCATCGTTGATTTATTAATTCTAAATAACATTACAAAAATAATAACCAGAAACAAAAAACATAATACTTACTTGATCTAACTTAGCAATGTCACATAGTGAAATCCTTGTTCTGAAGCTTAACATTGATTCAGCTGAGTATGTAGGATAATCTGCACTTGATACTTGACTAAACAACTGTGTGCCAAGAGAGTCTTGACTAAGTCTGTACATTGGGACGTTTATTCAAAGTATAAATATATATTTTTTCAATAGGAAAGACAATAGCATTTGAAATTCTTTTAATATAGTCTTATACTGTTATCCCACCTTTCCTTCATCAAATTTGCCTCAGGAATATTTGGATTTAGAGTGACCAAAGTAGCATTAAATGCATTACTCAGATGTCCATAATCTGGTAAGAGTAAAATATGCTATAAAATTAACAAATAGATAAAAACAATGAGACTATACTTATGTGGTAGATAATATCATAATCTGAGCAGAACCTGTGTTTCTATTTAGTCTGGCAAAACGTACAAGCACTGTAATTGGAGGTTCTATATTCTCATGCTTCTTTCCAAAGTTTCTTCAGCACAATCACCCCCAAAGAGTAACATTTATAGTGTTTTCACTTAAATAATTATAGGAAAAACATATGTCATAAATAAAATTAGAAATCTATACATTAAACGAAAACAGAATAATGAGGTAGTATTTTACCTTTGATCAACAATACTGAAATTTAATCTCTTGATTATATCACACTCCCTTCTTTGATCCTGCAAACGTCCAAAAGCTTGCAAAAAGCCAATGACATCTGCAAATCATTCCTTTCAACTTACTTAATTGTTTACAAAGGACATATTTAAATTAAATGTCAACATTATTAACATATACTAGGCGCACCTATTAAACCTTCGTCACTGACATTGTGATGAGCACATAGGAGGCGGCATGACTAAGGCAAGTATTCCCTTATCCTTTTTCGGTATTTCTTGAGCCAAAATCGTGTTTCAGAAAGCCATCTTTCACCTCGTTTTGGAAGCGCTTCAATCCGAGGCTTGTAGCGTTAGATACGTTCTGTTCTTTCGGGATGCGGCTGGAGGCTGAATTTCTCGTGCGAAATTCCTTTCCTAGTTGATCCAATCATCCTTTTCTTTCGGGATCATATCATCTGGTATCAAAGCAAAGGTTCTAGGATTGGAATTGGGTTATCTTTTCTCGATTGTTTACATCCAATCTGGTCACTCATTTGGTAACCCTATTCCCTAAAATTTGTCTTTGATTTTTGAATTGCACAATTCTGTTTTAGCCGTTGTTGTTTGTTCCTAATTTGTTCTTTCAATCTTTTGGTTGTTTTTCTTTCAATTTCTTGTTCAATTCACATATTTCTGCACTTGGTTCTTGGTGTTCATCCCTTGTTCATCATTGTTCTTGAATTGTAATCCTTTCAATTCATGTTTCTTGAGTAGTGTGTTGTTAGTGTGTTAAGTAATAACTCAGTTTGTAGGGAATTCTATCTAAAAAAGTTCTGAATTAGTACAATTTCAAAGTTAGATTCCAAAATCACAAATTCCTTTTGTTGAAGAATCGGTGTTATAAAAAAAAAAAGAGCAAAAAAAAAAAAAAAAAAAAAAAAAAAAAAACTATACAAAGCACCTTGCTATTCAATTACACACATTACTACTTGTGAATCAAGTCCAAAGTATCTTCCTTGAATAATTCCTCCAAATTGTTTTGGATTTTCTTTGTCTTGTCTTTTTTTGACATCTCTTCCAATTTGTATTGAGTCCACCAATTCTAGAGTTTGGGATTGTACTCTTGAGTGTTCTTGGAGATTCTGTTAAGAACTTAAAGAGAGCTATTGAGTGGTAAAAGGCAAGAGAGCACACGAGCAAAAGCAAACACAAACACGTGATACATTTTTAAGAGTGTAAACACGTGAGCGAGTGGTGATGTCCTATTACTTTTGTTCTTTTCCTTGAATTATGGCAGTACAGGTGGTGAAGGTGTTCCTCCTCCTATAGGAGATAACAGATTGCTAATTGAAGCCATTACAACTCAAATGCAAAGGATGATGAGGGAACACACAGAGGAGTTATATGAGAGAATGGAGAGAATAGAAAATCGGGGGAATCATGATGAAGATAGACAGAGAGGGAGGGATGAAAGAAGGAGAAGAAGAGATAATGAGAATGATGCTAGAGAGGATAGAATTAAGGGAGTGAAGCTTAATATACCATCTTTTTTTAAGGGAAAAAGTGATCCGGAGGCCTATTTAGAGTGGGAACTGAAGATTGAGCACTTATTTGCATGTCACAATTATACTGAAGAGAAGAAAATGAAGGTGGCAGCCATGGAGTTTAGTGATTATGCTCTCATTTGGTGGGACTAGTTGCAAAGGGAGAGGGTGAGATATGAAGAACCATTGGTGGATAGTTGGGTGGAGATGAAAAAGCTAATGAGAAGAAGATTTGTTCCTTCACATTATCATCGAAACCTTCACAATAAACTTCAAAGACTCACACAAGGTAACAAGAGTGTAGATGAGTATTATAAAGAGATGGAGGTGTCCTTGATTAGAGCAAATATTAGTGAAGAACGGGAGGCTACTATGGCACGTTTCTTGCATAGGCTGAATAGTGATATAAGGGATGTTGTGGAGTTGCAAAACTATGTGGAGTTGGAGGATTTAGTGCAACAAGCTAGTAAGGTAGAACAACTCAAGAGAAAGGGTTTTATGAGGAAAAACTCTTCAAATTTTAATCCTTCAAGCTGGAAGGATAGAAATAAGAAGGAGGGAGGTTCTTCATCAAGCAATCCCACTGCTACACCTCAAAGGACTCAAACTAAATCCAATGAGATCCCTAAAAAGACAAGGAGTAGTGAAATAAAATGCTTCAAGTGTTTGGGGAGAGGTCACATAGCTTCGAATGTCCTACTAAGAAGACTATGTTACTTAAAGAGGATGGAGAGCTTACTAGTGAGTCTTCTTCAGATTTTGCCTCACATGATGATGAAGATGAGTATATTGAAGAAATAATTCCAGAAGGAGATTTGTTTATGGTAAGAAGGATGTTGGGTAGCCAAGCAAAAGACATGGATGATAGTCAAAGAGAGAACATCTTTCATTCTAGATGCCTTATCCAAGGAAAGGTATGTTCTTTAATTATTGATGGAGGGAGTTGTACCAATGTTGCAAGTGCTAGAATGGTGTCTAAATTGGGCATGGAAACCAAACCTCACCCGCTGCCATACAAGCTTCAATGGCTTAGTGAGGATGGTGAAGTGATCGTAAGCAAACAAGTAAAGGTGAACTTCTCCGTAGGAAAGTATGATGATACAGTTTTATGTGATGTGGTACCAATGGATGCTTGTCATTTGCTTCTTGGGAGACCTTGGCGGTATGATAAGAAAGTTATGCATGATGGTTGCACCAACAAGTTCTCTTTTGTACATAAAGAACGCAAGACTATTCTTGCACCTTTGACACCAAGAGAAGTTAGTGAGGATCATTTAAAACGAGAGAAAAAAGAAAGCAAGAGAGAAAAGAGAGTGGAAGAGAGCAAGAAAAAAAAAAAGAGAAAAAGAGAGAAAAGCACCAAACTTGTTTATAAAAGAAAAAGAGGTGAAAAAGGCAATGCATTTGAAAAAGCCAATGCTCTTACTTTTGAGTAAAGAGAATAATTTTACGAGATGCAAGTCCTACTAACTCTCTTCCAAATGCGGTTTCTAATTTGTTGCGGAATTTAAAGATGTTTTTCCTAAAGAGGTACCTCACGGACTACCACCTCTAAGAGGCATAGAACATCAAATTGATCCCATTCCAGGAGCTTCATTGCCTAACAACTCGTTTTTCAGCATAAAGATGGTAAGAGTAAGGCTGAATATGTGCGGAAACTACATGAGAAGGTAAAGGCAAACATTGAAAAAAAGGTAGAGAGTTACGTCAAGCAAGCGAACAAAGGAAGGAAAAAGGTAGTGTTTGACCCGTGGTGATTGGGTTTGGGTTCATTTGAGAAAAGAGAGGTTTCCCGCCCAAAGGAAATCTAAGCTTCAACAAAGGGGAGATGGTCCTTTCCAAGTGCTAACCAAGATTAATGATAATGCCTATAAAATAGTTCCCCTTGGTGAGTATGGTGTAAGCACTACTTTTAATGTGGCTGATTTGTCCCTTTTTGATGCGACGAAGGGGATTATAATTTGAGGACAAATTCTTCGAAGAAGGAGGAGGGAATGATGAGGACATAGGAGGCGGCATGACCAAGGCAACAAACTTGGAGGACATTCAAGGTCTTGGAGGCCCAATGACAAGAGCAAAAGCTAAAAAGGCTAAAGAGGCCCTAAATCTCCCGGTGACCACCTTACTTGAGACAAGCCCAAGTCTAAAGGAAGAAGAGGCCAAAATGATACACGTAATTCGATTGAAGACCTTGAAGAATAAGCCTCAATGGATATGCATGAAGGCTTCAATTTACTTGAGCCAAATTCTGCACTTAGTTTTATCTTTCTTACATTTAGTTAAACTTTTGTAATAAGGTTTATTGAGCTGGCTTATTGGGCTTTGTGTGTAAGCATATTTAGGTTAAACTTAATATGGATGTTGTCCACTATATAAGGGAACACCATAGCTTTTGAGACGGCAGATTTGAATGAAGAGTTAACCTTTTTGGTTGAGAGACAAGCTTCTCTAAGGTTCTTTTGAGAATCTCTGAACTTATCAAGGGCATCAATCCTTTTGGCGTTCTTGGGCTTATCAATTCTTTGAAATTGTGGCGCCTACCAGTTTTTGTTCGAAATTTCTTGGTTTCGTATCTCTGTATTCCCTTATCCTTTTTCGGTATTTCTTGAGCCAAAATCGTGTTTCAGAAAGCGAACTTTCACCTTGTTTTGGAACGATCCAATTCCGAGGTCTATAGCGTGAGATACGTTTGGTTCTTCTCAGACACGTTGCAGGCTGAATTTCCAGCGCGAAATTCCATTCCTAGTTGATCCAATCATCCTTTTCTTTCGGGGATCATATCACATTGCCTTGTTGTATGTCTGCAATATTCTTGAAATTATATGTCTCACCCAAGATGAGTTCGTCAGATTGTTCACTATACATATGGGGGTGGAAGTTTAATTTCCACGGACCTGTGGTAATTCTATATTTATCATCATTTTCCAGAACCTGAAAATTTTGGAAGTTGTAAACCATGCCTTCTCTAGGTTCGTCTTTCAATTTGCCAATGAGATTTTTGTGAGTAGCGAAACCTCGATTCTTAAACCCTAACAAAAAATATAGTTTAAAAAACCGTCATTGGAGACTCTACTAAAACCGGAAGATGGTAGATGAATGTTGAATAACACATGGGTGAAGTATATATAGAGACGTACTTTTTCATCAGTCAATAACATGCCAACTTTCCACACTGCATATGGCGCAGCCTTTCTTTTGACACTCCACTTCCGCAGAACTTTAGCGAGAATTGACCATGTGTCCTTGGTATCATTGACATCAGAGAAGAAAGTCCTATTCATCTCCTGACACATATAAAATAGGATGTTTATGCACTTTAGAAAAATATAGGATCAGGTTTCAAAGAATTGAAATTGTATTTGCTTACGTAAGGATGCTACTGCAAAATGTTGTGGGAGATATCTTTGGCCCAAAAACGGTATTGCGAGTCCTTATATGATCTTCATGACCGAATATTATTATATAAACATTAATTTTGGCGGGAAAAGAAATACAGTTAGGAGAGTAGAAGTTGATTGGCGCCGAAATTGAATAGAAAAAGTTAGCATAATGATAATCACAATAAATTCGTCATTAATTTTTTTCCTGGTGAAAATTTCAAATTGATGATAATTGATGACGAATTTCTATTATTATGATATATATAGAAAAAGTCAGCATAATGGTAATCACAATAAATTCGTCATTAATTTTTTTCATAGTGAAAATTTCGAATTGATCATAATTGATGATAATTGATGACGATAATTAATTATAATTGATGACGAATTTTTATTATTATGATGATATATAGAAAAAGTCAAGATAATGGTAATCACAATAAATTCGTCATTAAATTTTTAACTTATTAAAATTTCATGTTAATAATGGTAATCACAATAATTAATGATAATTGATGACAAATTTCTTATTGATGATAATTAATGATTGATTGATTGAGGTTTAATGGACCAATAACTATGTTATAAAATGCATAATTGGCAGGCCAAGTGGACCAATAACTGAGTGGCTTAGAGGTTTATTGTTTTATAATTAATTGATGATGATGATGATGATGATGATACTTAATACCTATATTTTAATAATCAACAAAACTGATTTGAGATTTCAAAGTTCAAGTGATATTTTCTTACGTTTTTCCTAATCCTTCTAATTTAATGCAATAAAATTGATAAAAATGAATATATTTATTAAATGCAATAAATTAAAAAGAATATATGTGCGTGTATAATTTTAAATTTTTTTGGGATTAAGTTCTTTTAATTACGTGAAAGTAATAAAAATACTTATAAGAGGGACAAGTCACATGGAACTAAAAGACATGGAAATAAAAACGTGTAACCAGGGACGTTACTCTCAGCACCAGGAACGCTAGAGAGAAGCACAAAAGGGGGACTGAGCAGAAGAATAAAAAAAAATAAAAAGAAAGTCCTCCTTCGGTCTTTGGTCTTTGGTTTCTTTCGTACAGACTGCAGGGGCTTCCTCACTTCGATTTCATTCTTCCCCTTTGCCGATCTTGTCTCCGCTTTTTGATGACTTCCCTATCGGAGCTCCCATAGTTAAGCCCTCTCAAGGTACGTATCGCTGCGTCTCTTTAAGCTTTTGATTCTGTAATTATAAAATTTTAGGGTTCACTAAGGTTTCGGTTTTTCGTATGATTTTTTTTTCTACATAAGATCACTGAGAAGTTCGTGAACATGGGGAGTTGATTTAGCAGAAGGAATTCGGGTATCGGTGCTTATGACCTCAATCCGTGGCTTTGTTGAATTTTTCTCCTTTCGTTGGTTTTTTTTTTTTTTTTTGGAAATTGATTATCTGAGATAGCCATGCTTCAGTTTGCATAAGCTGGTCCTGTCTTCAATTTGCGTTGAAGGCTGCTCACTTGTATTGTTTTGCTGCAGATCGTTATGTTTGGCTTCTATGAATTTTTTCCTACCGTACTTTTTCCCCCATTTTTTTGCTTATGTGTGGATCATTTCCTGTTTTGTAAAATGTGGATTATTGTTATAAGTTGGTTTAATTCATGAACTTGCCTTTCTTGAATTTGGATGAAGTCTACATCAACAAATTCTTTTGTTCCTATTTCAATCTTTTTTAAAATTATCCGAAAACTATTTTGAAAGTCAAGTTTGTAGCTTTTGTTTGGCTTGTGTTGAATATAAGTCGGAATGGAAGCATGTGGTTACATTTCTCGTGGTACTTGAAGCATAGAACTTACCTCTGCATGTATTGGTTTTTGGTGTTTGTTCAGGTGATTTACTCTTCAAATTCTGATGCTGAAGAAATAAAGGTACTCAAGGCTTTGCTATTCAGTGGTAAAAATGTTGGAAGGTGGTGCAAAATTTCCTGGTATAATAGACCTAAACAAGCATAATAATAACTATTATGATTTTTCTCAAGGCTTTTACCATAAGCTCGAAGAAGGTACCAATATGTCAGTTGACAGCGTTGGAAGCATGCAAACAACCAATGGTGGGGGATCTGTTGCAATGTCTATTGATAATAGCAGTGTCGGGTCCAATGATTCACATACTCGCATTTTAAACCACCAAGGCTTGCGAAGGCGGGCCAATGACAACTACTCTGTTGCACAAAGCGTGAACCATAGAGGAAGAGTTACACATGCGTTGAGTGATGATGCTTTGGCTCAAGCTCTAATGGACAGTTGCTCCCCGACTGAGGGCCTTGACAATTTTGATGAGTGGACAATTGATTTGAGAAAGCTCAGTATGGGTGAGGCTTTTGCACAAGGCGCTTTTGGGAAACTGTACAGAGGGACTTACAATAACGAAGATGTTGCGATCAAAATTTTGGAGAGGCCTGAAAATGATCTAGCAAAAGCTCAGTTAATGGAACAACAGTTTCAGCAGGAGGTCATGATGCTGGCTACTCTAAAGCATCCTAATATTGTTCGTTTTATTGGTGCATGCCGCAAGCCAATGGTTTGGTGTATTGTAACGGAGTATGCTAAAGGTGGTTCAGTTAGACAGTTTTTAATGAAACGACAAAACCGATCAGTTCCCCTAAAATTGGCCGTTAAACAGGCCTTGGATGTTGCAAGGGGGATGGCATATGTTCATGGCCTTCAATTGATCCACAGAGACCTGAAGTCTGACAATCTTCTAATTTTTGGCGACAAATCAATTAAAATTGCAGACTTTGGAGTTGCTCGGATTGAGGTGCAAACGGAAGGAATGACACCTGAGACTGGAACATATCGTTGGATGGCTCCGTAAGATTATTTATTGATCTTTTTGTCCTATTGTGCATGCCTTTTTATATTTTATAATTATGTGTTTGGTGATTTATTATTATTTATTTATTCATTTATTTTTGTGTGTGAAGATTTTAATTTTGTTTGGACGAAACTGAATACTTAAGATGTTGCTAAAAAGCTTGTGCCCAAGCCTCTAGAGCCTGCTGGTCTTCGCAAGCTGTCACGCATGTAGTTCAAATTCATTGGTTTGCGCTGAGCGATTTAAAGTTTTGTCGTGCTCGGCTTGTTGTTTGTTTTTTAATGTCTAGAATCAGTTCATATCAAAATCATAGGTAGTTGCATTGAAGTTGATGAATTGTTGTGTTATGTTATCTAATTCTGACCCTTCACATGAAGCCCCGTTGGGTTTAAAGTGGGACATAGAACAACCTATTGTTGTCTTATTGTTGCTATGGCATTTCAAACTCTATGCGTAACAATATGTTGAACGAAGTTATTGATGGGCTTGGCCCATGCCTGCCGTTCATTAAACATAAATAGGGATCCTATGATTATTTCTCTTTGATTCTTTCTTGATTCTGTTACTAATTGAAGTAATTCTTTGGGATATTAGGGGATATAATCAGATCATTATCTGATTTGATTTTATGTGTGTAACCAGTCATTTGGCTATATATTTATTTGTTCATGAAGCGAATAAATCTGAAGCATAGCAATATTCACTCTGCTGATTACACTAATATAAGTTGATTTCGTTCTATTTGCTATATAATGCTTTATTTTGTTATGTCATGCTTTAGGGTCCATCATTGTTATAAAAGTTGTTGATTTATATAACTTTCAATGAAAGTATATGGTTAAAGACAGGCTGAAATAGAAGGGATTGAGATGCATGAGACTCTTGGCTACTCATAATCGATATTGGTATTAGATAGGACGTGATAGTTAAACGTGCATTTAAATATGATATATAAACGTTTATGTATCAAAATACAAGATATGTCAGTGTGTCTCATTGCTGTGCCAGTATTGGTGCTTGGTGGCTGGCAGCTGATTTGATGGTCTGCTGGTTGACAATAAAGTAGAAGGGTGATTGCATGATGACTTTGATGGCTTTACCATGATATTCAGCTAGTGATTTTCGTCACACTTTGTATACATTCTGGTTTTCTTCCTTGTAAAATTTCTTTTACCAGAAACAAAAAAAAAAAAAAGGGCTGTGTCTAAGATTTTTGTGCCATGCACAACAAAAAGTTGAGCTTCAAGTGGTTGATGAGATAGATAATGACATGTTAAGAAAATTTCCTAATTCAGAGAAACTCTTAATTTTTTTTATTAAAAAAAACTGTTGTTCTTGAAAAAATAAAAAGATTGAAATTTTCTTATTTGTAAAATATTAATATTAAGGTTTTTAGCTTTGTTTTTTTGAAGTTGGTATTAGATTAAAAAAAAAATTGGAGTAGTGCAAAATTTTTAAACAAGTCTAAGCTTTTTTGATGTCTTTTATTTTAGTTTCTTGTTGCCTATGTACTTTCTAACCTAAAATAATTAAACTAGCGTTGTGCGAAAATTGGAACACTTAATATACAAACTTAAAATAAGGATGAATCACAGTTCCACTATCATAGGAAATGTCATTGGTAGATCTAGTTATTTGTTTGGATACATGTAAAAGCTTTTGGCAATTTAAAGTGGACAATATAAACTTTGTGGTTCTCTAGTGTATATACCATTTTATTAAAGCTTATTATCCTTCCATCTCAAATGGCATAAGGCTAAGCATATGGCTTTTGTGAGTTCTGCTATTGGTTGATTTAAGAGATTCTCTATCAATGAGTGTGAAGAGGTTGGACATCTTTGCTGTGTTTAATCCTTTGTGGTTTTTTTCCTTCTTATATTGAGGATTAGTCAAAGGCACCTGCTTCAGCACTCTAGGTACTGAGGTGAGGTGCTATCCAAGGTTAGCACCTATCATACTATCAGAGATGTCGTGTTCGACCAGCTGCTACCAGGCGAGTGCCTTTGACACTGTTTCTGCTTTTATAGCACTTCTGTTTGTTTGATATAATAATATCAAACCCAATCATTATATAAATAATAGAAGTCCTTTCAAGTCTTAGAGTCTGAAGAATAAGGTCAAATAGTAGTTCTTATGTCAAAATATTATCTAGGCTATTAATGTCTTAATACTTGTCATGACATTTTCTGAGACCCAATTGCTTTGGCCCTTGCCTTTAAGAGATTTTGTTTTAGCCTCAGCAATTTTTTCATAATGGACTGAGTTATTATCACATTAGAACTAAGCAGTTTTACTACATGATAATATTCACTGGGTGTATCCATTTCTTATTTTGGCATCCCCAATTGCAACTGCCAGAGTGGATCCATGCCTTGGTGGGCTTACACTTGGAATTGCCAAAACTGCCCTGCAAATTCCACCTTGGCGGCCCTGTTGACAATTATGATCATAGCAGTGGGTGTTATTTTGGATAAGCTTTGTAGTTCTATTAGTTTCTGTAACTGTTATCATTAAGTCTGGGTGACTAATAAAATATAAAATGGGCTATCATCTGTTAGCATGATGCTGGTATTCCATATTTAGGCTGTTGTGGTTTGGCATTTCATGGCAACCGGTTATGATTTTAACTGAAAATAGAAGATTGGTCGGTCGCCAGAATTAGGAACACATCTCTGGAGATTATGCAGAGTGAACAGGAATTTTTTTCCCTTTTTTAGACAATCTCCTATAATCTTGTTAGCTTTCTAGTGAATCTTAGTTAGGAGTTTCTGCAGAGCTTGGATATTTTCTTATTGATTGAATTTAGAGGTTTGATGTGGTAATGCAAGGGGCAAAGTATATTGACAATGTGCTTTTTTTTCCTCTAATCTATCTTGTCTTTGGTTGCAATGCTTGATCTATTCATGGAAAGTTCTTGTTCTTAGACCTGCTTCAGGATTGGATGATATTCTTGTGGTGATCATCAGATAGTTTCTTTGTATTCTCCATTAAACGATCAGGCATGTGGAGAAGTAAAAATCTCTTGTTAAAGTCCTTTTTTTACTGTGTTTTGTTCCTTGTCATTTTCTTACAAGAGGATACTTTATCCTCTGTCTTTTTTTCCTTTTTCTTTTTCTTTTTGATGTTTGTTAAAAAAAAATATATCACCAATTAGAAAATTTGGAAGCAGGATATGTCGTCATGCCAGAAACAGAAAATAATGCTAAAAGGTCAAAATATGATGGAAAACCCAAATCCAACATGCAATAAATTAGCAAAATCTCCCTGTATTATGTAAAATAGGAAACTTCTCTAAGCCTTCACAATAGTGGAAGTCATGATAATTATCATGTCTCAGCTATTAGAAGGCAGATATTCCCTTTCAAATGTAAGGCGTTCTTGACAATGCTGTGTAACAATAAAAAGTCTGCAAGTCGCCGTAAATTTCAGCCACTATTCCTAATCGAATTGAATTAATCCATTTTCTGAGGAACATTCAGTGTCTGCCCAAGGCTCCAAACAACTTGGATTATATCGATTCAGATAATAGTGTGAAGAAACTTGTATTTAGGCACATGAAGCAGATCCTAGGAGAGATCTATTCTAGGTCTTATTTGTATGCATCATGTCATTAGTGCTACATCCTAAGAGTAACAGATCGCATAATAACAACTTGACTTGTGTTGCTTATTCTTTCTAAATGTTCCTCTTATCCAAGCAAAACCTGGCCAGCATTCTGAATTTCTTTGAATCAGTTAGTACTCTTCAATCAAATGGCAATTTAAGACTATTAATTGAGAAACCAATTTTACGATATAACTGGGTTGCCAAAATGACCTGGAAAGACACATGGAAAAGTAATTCAAAGGTGTAGAATCAACAATATCTGGTTTAGTACAATTCTGTTGTGTCTTTCTTGTTATTGTTAATCGACATTTTCTTGTCTCATCTTATTTGAGTGGGGATATGAGTGTCATTTCCATTTCATTTCTTTATCTGACAATTTTATGTATCAAATGCCCTGAGGAGTGATATCAGTAATTATATTCTGTAGTTGCTTAAGCTAGTTACTTGACTATGCTAGCATCAGTGAACATGTTTTTGGATGTTGATTTATTGTCTGTGATTGATGTGAGCTGGAGCCTGCATGTTTGAAATGGGTGTCGGCATGTCTCATCAGACAATCGGTTGAGGGGTCATCGACAGTGTGGCACTACCTAAATGCGGATTTATTTATGCACTTCAATTTAAAAATGCACAATTTGATGTGATACTTGAACTTGCTACCTCCTTATCTGTTGCAGAGAGATGATCCAACATAGGCCTTACACACAAAAGGTGGATGTATATAGCTTTGGGATTGTTCTTTGGGAGCTCATCACTGGAATGCTTCCATTTCAGAACATGACAGCCGTCCAAGCAGCATTTGCAGTCGTCAACCGAAATGTCCGTCCAACCATACCCAACGACTGTTTACCCATCCTCCGAGACATCATGACAAGATGCTGGGATCCCAACCCTGATGTTAGGCCACCTTTTACTCAAATCGTTGCAATGCTAGAGAATGCTGAGACCGAGATCATGACGACTGTTCGTAAGGCCCGTTTTCGGTGTTGCATGACGCAGCCCATGACATCTGACTGAAGAAGCTGGCAATGATAATTTGAGTTCCCAAAGAAGAGGGAAAACATTTCAGGAGGAAGCCAAAGGCGACTGCATTGTTGCTTTGTGTATCTGTGTGTTTATTTCCTTTGTTCAGAGGACAAAAGGGAAAAAATCTTATTTGAAGACCTTTTGGTTTTATTTCGGTTTCTTTAATACTGGATGTCTGTTTCTGAATTAGTAAGAGGAGATTTAATATGTATTTATACATGCATGCGCAAAAATTATGTATAGCTTCGGAAAGCAGGATGGTATATGAGGTCATGGACGACAAAAGTGAGAACTGTTGATGTGTATGTACATGATCAGGTTACATTTATGAATAGAGCGAAGTAGCAAAATTGAAAGGAGAGAAGGCACATGGGCTTATACTGGTGACGTCGTAGCATTAGCATCCGCAGTAGCGTTTGTGACGTTATGGTTGCCATTCACTATAATTTATTCAGAAAAAATTGATACTTTTTTTGGACTGAAAAAAATTAGAAACATCATTATATGTTTTTTATTTTCTAAGATTTGCTGCAGAAACAGAAACTGATTGTTTTATAAATCAAGTTAATGGAGGTCATTTGATTGATTGATGGAAGAAAATACTTCGTTTGTTCATGAATTTCGCTAGTAGTTGGAGTTTTTTTTTGGACTAGTATGTTCTTGGTTGAGGTGGCAAGCAGTTTCATCTTGATAAAGAGGAAAAACACAAGTTAAAATCTTAGAAAGTATACTTGTTAAGAGAGATGAAAATTCTTTATGTTCAAACTATGAGAAGGATCAGTTTCAAGTCTAAATGGCTTGGGGACATTATTCATCAAATATAAAAAATTTTGAAAAAATGAATTGTAATTATGCTTTTATTGTGCTTTATGATTTATACACACACCAATGTCTTAGTAGTCTAATGGCATGCAAAAAGCTCTCTTATAAGTGAGAAGTCATTTGTTTGGTATTGCTTGTAATATCAAACAATTTGTGTATACTCCTCTAATATTAAAAATAGGCTAGAGTATATTTTTAATCCTTTAAGTTTATATGAAGTATATTTTTTGTCCTTTAACTTTATAAAGTATACTTTTAGTCCTATATTTCTAACACCGTTAATTTTACTAACGGAAAATGCAAACTCAAGTGATAATGGTATAAACTTAAGTGATGACTATGTAATTAAATGCTATCAAACTTAAATTTAAAATATGGGTAAATTGAATAATATATAAAATTTGTGTAATTAAATGTTATTAGTCATCACTTAAGTCTGCAACATCAGCGTTTTCCGTTAGCAACATTAACGGTTTTAGAATTTTAGGACCAAAAGTATATTTTATAAAGTTAAGGGACCAAAAATATGCCTTATGTAAAACTAAAAGTATACTTTAGCCTTAATATATATATATATATATATATATATTCATTTTTGAGTGAAATGCAATAATTTTTCCGTTAGAAATATTTCTTTAAAAACACTAAAATTATTTATTTTTATTATTTATAACTATATTAAAAAGAAGGCTAAAATATACTTTTAGTCCTTTAAGTTTACATGAGGTATACTTTTAGTCCCTTAACTTTGTAAAGTATACTCTTAGTCCTATAATTCTAACACTGTTAATTTTACCAACGGAAAATGCAAACTCAAGTGATAACGGTGTAAACTTAAATGATGACTGTAAAATAAATGCTATTAATTTTAAATTTAAAATATGGGTAGATTGAAGAATATATAAAATTTGTGTAATTAAATGTTATTAGTTATCACTTGAGTTCCGTTAGCAACATTAATAGTGTTAGAATTTTAGGATTAAAAGTATACTTTATAAATTTAAGGGATTAAAAGTATACCTTATGTAAAATTTAAAGGACTAAAAATATACTTTAACCTAAAAAGAATTTAATGTGTTGGTATAAACAACTAAGGAAATATGGTAATTTTTAAGTTAATACTTTTTTAACACGAATTTTTTTTTTTGCCATCTTTTTAATACGACATTGTACTCAAATTAATAGAATTTAAATATCTGATTGACTAGCTTATTTCTTATTATATTAAATTTATATTTTTATCAATCTTTTACTTAACATATGCATTTAAAATGTTATTTTAATCAAATTATATATTTAAACTTTAGAAAAAGTAATACATAAATAAATTTTCTATAATTTTAAAAACAATACTTACAGAAAGTTCCTTATATCCAATAATTAAATAAATTTTCTAAAATAAAAATAATTTTAAGGATCATACTTTCATCAAGTTTCTTATATCCATTACATCAAATTCTCCAATCATGCATGACTATGTGTCCAATTGTTTTTTCATATAGAACGAGGTGCTTTGAGAGTTTTTCCTCCTCTTGGGCTTCTCCTCTGTGAGAGTCTGAAGGGTTCCCTTGTGAACCTCTCGGGTCAGTGTTGTTTCAACTCTGTCCTCCCTGTGGTTTTCGTGTGTCTGTTCTGGTTTTTGCTCCTGACTTTGGCTTCTTTTTAGGCCGGATTTTTTCCTTTCGCTGTTATTTGATGGAGGAAGGTTCTGGCAACAATTGTAGAATGTTGAAACAAGTCACTTTGGATCTGGGTAAGAGACTCGAAAAAGATGGGGGTTCTTTGGTTGGTAAAGTCCTGTCTGGGAAAAATCTTCATGTTCCTACGATTATTACCATGATAAGGAAAGGTTGGTAGTTGAATGATGATCTGGAAATTCATGATATTGATCGGAATCAATTTATTTTCCTTTTTCGTTTTCACAAAGATGAGGATTATGCTAGGATTCTTAAAGGAAGACCTTGGTCTATTCAAGGTTTCCTGTTAAATCTCCAACTTTGGGATGATTTTATGGTTATTAAAGATGTGGAATTTAAGTATGAACCTTTTTGGCTTCAATTTCATGGGCTCCTCTTGCGGCCTTTGATAGTCGAATGCTAAAACTCTGGGAGATGTGGTTGGGAAGGCTGTGTTGTATGAGGCTCCAATGGTTGATGGAATGATGACTCGCAGTTTCATAAGAGTTAGAACTCTTCTCTGTCTGGACTCCCCCCTGTCGACCGGTTTCTGGGTTCCGAGGGAAGGTAGGGAGCCTGTCTGGGCTTCAGTTCGTTATGAACGGCTTCAAAAATTTTGCTACAAATGTGGGCGAATCGGGCATGAGGAAAGGAGTTGCAAGGATGTAAGTCGGGTTTATAAAGCTGGGGATGAGTATGATTTTGGGGGCTGGATGAGTACATCTAGGTTGAAGACGTTTGAAGATATTGTGGAAACTTGCCAGGAAGGTTGGATGGAAGCTCTGTACAAGGACTCGAGACAACCGGTTGGTAGTTTTCGCCGGAAATCACCTCCGGCCAGCGAGATCGATCAAGCGAGACATCCTTCTTCTGGATGGGACCCAGATCCTGCAAATGGTGGTAACGGTCGGAAATTCTCAACGGCTGCTACTGTTCCTGCATCTCAGCCGGCGATGCAGATGCTTTCTGAGTCCTGGCCGAAAGTGCCTGCATCTGTGGTGTCAGGAGAAGACATGGCTGACGTCGACGGGAGGAATAAAGTGGTTAGGAGCTATGATTTAGGAGAGGATAAAGTGGAGGTGCGTGGGCCCACTGATGAGACTGCTTTGCTGACGCTACCTAAGGCTAATTTTTCGGAGAAAAGGAGTGTGGGCCCGCCTGTGCGTTGTGAGGAGAAGCTATTGGGCTCGGCTTGCAAGTTTCAATGTTTTGGAAATCTCCTAATGGGCCCAGCGGATGATGAAAGTCCACTCCTTATTTCCCACCTTTGCTTCCAAATGACCTCGCTGCAAATGGGCTTGGACCTTTGGCTTTTTTATCCTCTTCTAAACTACAAGAGTCTGCGATAGGCTTCATAATTCCAGCGACTATGAGCCAGGAGTCAAGTGCCAATATCCAATCTGGCTCTCCTATTATATCCAAATCTTCTATATTTGTTGAAGTAGAATCAGTGGCGGGAGGGTCATTTTCATCTACGAATGGGGGTCCAAAAATTTGAAATCCCCAGCCATATATAGTTGAATATCCTAGCGAGGATGAGCTGCATATTAATCGTATTATTCCCTCAAATGGGCTCTCTCCAATCTCTGCTATGTCTTTTTGCTTGAAAGGAATTAATCTTAAGCGAACCTTGGAGGAAGACCACTCTCCGGTGGAGAGAATTAAATGCAGAAAGCTGAATTTCGACCCAATTGAGGAACCAGCTCTAGTCAAAAAAGTTGAGGGGAAGACACCAAAAGATCGTAAGGGGAATTTTCGTTCGGTTAAAAAGTATCTCCGTCATCATGGAAAAGAAGAAATTCCGGGTATGTCTAGTAATTTGAATCTGTATGGTGAGATTGATTTTCCTGATAGCTGGTTCTCTGCTGGTAGTGAACAGGATATGGACCATGATTCCTCTGTGACTGATAACGCCGGTGGCTGGATGAAACCAGCCGCCGGTGCGCCATGAATCTATTAGCCTGGAACTGTCAAGGCTTGGGGTTGCCTTAACAGCCAGAAATTTGAGGGATGAGTGTTCCCGGAAAAAAAAACCCCATTTAGTCTTCTTGATGGAGACTAAGCAAAAGGCGAGTGTAGTAAGGAAAGTGAGGCGGAGATGTGGTTTCAGCGAGGAGTGGATTGTTAATCCTGTGGGTTTAAGTGGCGGGCTGGCTTTATGGTGGTCTAATGTGCTTACGGTTAATATCTTATCCTCGTCTCCTAATATTATTCATACCAGTGTGGTGTCTGCGACCTTATCAACTCCATCATATATTACTTTTATCTATGGTCCTACTGATGAAAAGGAGAGAATGTTGTGTTGGCAAGAGGTTCGGCGGATTAGCAGCAATATCAAGGATCCTTGGATGTGTATCAAGGATTTTAATGATATCCTTTCGCAGCAGGAGAAGAGTGGTGGCCAGCATAGAGCCTGGAGAAGGATGCTTAATTTTAAGTGTTTTGTGGCCGACTGTGAGCTTGAAGATTTGGGTTTCAATGGACCGATTTTTACTTGGTGCAATAATCGTGACTTTCTGGATACAATTCATGAGCGCATCGATAGGGCCTTGGGTAATTTGCAGTTGAGAGAGCTTTTCCCGTGTCTCGAGGTTTTTAATGTTGACCCGGCCAAGTCATCTGACCATCACCTACTGTTCGTTCAATGCAAGTATGAACATCGTCTTCAAAGTCGGACATTTTGTTTTGAAGCAGCATGGGCATCTCATGGAAATTTTCTTGAGGTAATCAAGGGGCGTTGGCGGAGCTGTAATGATCTGGACCACTCGGTACTTGAAATTTTTTTGAGTAATCTGAAGAGCTGTACGCAAAGGTTACTTGCTTGGAGTAAGAAGGAGTTCCCTAACAGTGGTAAAGTTATTGAGCTATTAAAGACCCATTTGACTGAGTTATCCCAGGAAGTTCGAACTCTGGATATTTCTAGAGGTATTGAGCAGGCACGAAGTGATCTGGATCGAATATTGGAGCGCGAACAACAATACTGGTGGCAAAGATCACGGATTAATTGGTTAAGCGCTGGGGACAGGAACTCACGATTCTTTCACATCTCTACTATCAAGAGGAGACACCAGAACAGAATCGCGTGTATCAGGAATGATGAGGGCCTTTGGTTGTATGAGAAGGATGCCATCTCAGATAATATTGCTAGTTTTTTTCAGGAGCTATTTACCACTTCTGGTGCTCGACCTATGGATACTGTCTTGGGTTTCATTGAACTGACTATCTCAGATGACATAAATAGCAGTCTCTTGTTACCAGTTTCTGCGGAGGAGATTAAAGCGGCAGCCTTTAGTCTTTGGAGCATGAAAGCACCTGGACCTGATGGCTTTCCGGGTAAATTTTATCATTCTTCATGGTCTGAAATTGGTGAGTCTGTTTGTAGTTTGGTTAAAGAGTTCTTTGCAGGTCATTTAGAGCTTAATGATTTAAATTCAACTAACATTACTCTAATTCCTAAACTTCAAAAGCCTTAGCATGTTTCCCATTTTCGCCCCATTGGCTTGTGTAATTTCTCATATAAGATCATTTCTAAAATTATGGCCAATAGAATGCGGCCTTTCCTTGATATTTGTATTTCACAGAATCGGAGTGCCTTTGTTCCAGGCAGGTGCATTCATGATAATATTATTATTGCTAATGAGGTATATCATTATCTGAGGCGGAAGAAAACAGGGGGTAAGTATGAATTCGCTCTTAAAATGGATATGAGTAAAGCATATGATAGAGTGGAGTGGAATTTTCTAGAATCTGTTTTGTTAAGATTTGGTTTCTGTGTTGAGTGGGTGTCTCTTCTGATGAAGTGTGCTCACTCTGTTAGTTTGAATATTTGCTTATCAGGTGAAAAAGTGAGTTCTTTTACTCCGAGCGGGGGCATTCGTCAAGGAGATCTCCTCTCGCCATATCTTTTTATATTATTGCTGAAGTTCTCTCCATTATGATTAGAAGGAGCCAGGTAGATTATTTTCTTACGAGTGTGAAATTGAGTCACAGTTGCCCTGAACTAACTCATAGTTTCTTTGCTGATGATGCCTTGCTGTACATGCGTGCAACTCAAAGAAATTGCAATCATTTGGCTGATATCTTAAAGATGTATTGCACAGCCTCTGGTCAGGTCATTAATCTTGATAAATCTAGCATCCTTTTCTCTTCTCATACCCCTGATAATGTCAAGAATATGGTTGGAAGAATATTGGGTATTCCGGTGACAGAGGACCCAGGTAGATACCTTGGTATTCCGAGTATTTGGGGTAAGACAAAGCATCAAGCGTTGGCTTATGTTCGTGAGCGTATTGCTAATAAAATCCAAGGATGGGGTCATTCTCTTCTCTCCTTTGCTGGTCGTGATGTTATGATTAAAGCTGTTCTTCAGGCAATCCCTATCTATCCTATGAACGTGTTCAAGTTCCCGGTTAAGACTTGCAAAGAGATTAGCAGCCTTATTGCTAACTTTTGGTGGAGCGGTACTGTTTCGGGTAGAAGTACACATTGGAAAGTTTGGGGATTTTTAACTAATACTAAGAACTCTGGTGGGATGGGTTTTCACGATCTACTTGTCATGAATGATGCTCTTCTGGTTAAAACTGCATGGAGACTGCTGATGTGCCCCAATGACTTTTGGGCCAGGGTTTTGAAGAGTGTTTACTTCCCTGAAGAAGATTTCCTGAAGGCAGAGAAAGGACATAGAGCATCGTGGTGCTGGTCTAGTATCTTGGATGGCAGAGAATTTCTTGCGAAAGACCTTCATTGGGATGTTGGAGATGGTGCTGCTATTAGAATTTGGGATGATAAATGGGTTCCACATGTCAATTTCCCAGAGAAACCTGAAAATATAAATGATCCTTTTATTGAGGAGGGCAGAGTGTGTGATCTTATTGTCAATGGAAAGTGAGACCTTTCCCCCATCGCCCAGTTTTTGTCGCCTGAAGTCAAGAATGCTATATATGAGATTGCTATTCCACCTGATGGGCTGGGCGATAAATTGGTGTGGACCAATGCCAATAACGGTGTGTATTTAGTGAAAGAGGGGTATCATAACAGTAAAGGGTATATGCCTTCTAAGGGCAACAAGGCTGGTTCTTCTAGTTCTCACTTCATCTTGCTGGAAGTCGATTTGGAAGATTCAAGTTATCCCGGGAGTACAACAATTTGTCTAGCGAATATTAAATAATGATGTCGCTACCACGATGCCCCGTTTAGAAGGAAGCGTGCCCGAGTAACCTTTGCCCAGTTTGTTCTGATACCATGGAGACGGTGGAGCACCTGTTTTTCCATTGTCCTTGGACTAGGTGTGTCTGGTTTGGATGTTCCCTCGGTGTAAAGATTGATGTTGCTAGTATTTCGAACTTTAATGCTTGGTGGATCCAACTTACAGGTATGTCTTCTTTGAGTAAGCAAAATCTTTCTTTAATTTGTTGGATTTTATGGTTTATCTGGAAGCAAAGAAATAACGTGGTTTTTAATCATAAAGATCCTAACCCCATTGCTGTCATTGAATGTGCGAGGAAAAACAATTTGGACTTCTGGGTAAACTGCGATAAAAAGCATAGAAATCCGGAGGGTCAAAGGGTTGTTCCTACTCATCTAGCTCTCTGGTCTCCTCCACCTGCTGGCAAGTTTAAATATAACTGTGATGGAGCCTTTTCGGCTAATAAGTCTGGCGCTGCTATTGGAGTTATCTGTAGAGATCATTTTGGGGATTTCAAATGGGGTTTTGTGGATAAGGTGAAATCCATCTCTCGCTTTTATGATGAGAAGCTTTGGCATTAAAGAGGGCTCTTATGCTCGCTTGTTGATCTCGGCCATGATATGGTTGTTTTTGAAACCGACTGTCTTTTTCTTCGTGAATGTGTTGATGCTAAATCTCCGGATATGATTGAATGGAGGAGTAGGAGCATTATTTTCGATATTATTAACCTTTTGGCGACTAAGGTTGGGTTCTCTCTGTCCTTTACCCCAAGGGGGTAATCATGCCGCTAACCTCATTGCAGCAGATGCTTATAAAGGGGTGTGCCTGATTGGGTGGGTCTTACAACCAGCACCTTCTTTGCTGTCTCTTCTAACCTTGGACTCCCAGAAGGCGAATGCTGTTCCTCATGATGTTCCTCTTCCCAATCACTCATTGAATGGTGATTGTTTGTAGTTTGTTTATTTGTGTGTATTCTGTTTTATTTGTATTGTTTTAGTCTTTTCTTTCCTCGGATGTTGCTTATTTCTCTTGTTATTTCCTGTATTTGTTTTGTTGGTGTGTAATCGTTGAAGTCTTTCTTTTAATACAAGTATCCTTTGACAAAAAAAAATTTTGTTTTTTCATATGGGTTTATTGTTAAATGATAATTCAAACATGGGACACATGGTCACATGTAATTGAAGAACTTAACGAAATAAATATAAGGAACTTAATTTAAGTATTTTACTAATTTTTAATTTCATTAAAATTTTAAAATATAGGCATTAAAATATCTATGTTTAGAGAGGGTATTTTGGTTTAAAATTTTTAATTAACAAGGTGGATGTAAATGAAATTTTAAAAATTAAAATTGGAAGAAAGTTTTGTATTATATATATATAACTATTGAATAAGGGAGGTTTGTACGGTTAGATTCCATTTTTGATGAAAACAAAACACAGAAAGGTTTTACAAAGGATTTGAAAGATGAACAAAGTGTTTTGAACAAGAAAAAGATCACTTTCTATAAAAATTGCTAGATTTGAAAGATGAATACTCTTTTTGAAGCAATCAAATTTGCTTTATCTAAGTTTCTTGGACACTATATGCCTTGGCTCTTTATACAACTGCCTTATTGCCTAAAGGTGGTTTGACACTTCTATTGCAATTTAGAGTCGGTTAAAGATTGCCCCAATGGTAGCTTTATGATTGAAGAAGAGTCTGAAACCACTGTTAGAGTCGAAAAGTTTTTCATCTCTACCTTAAGGATCAACAAGTGGCTTGGGATTAAGAAGCCACCGAAGGATGCTCTAGCTAAGCTCAATCCTAATCAGATGGTCAACCTTTTGGGGCCTAGTGAACAAGTAGGACCATTGACCTTCAACCCTAGTGATATGTGTGACTTACTCAGGGTTCTTTGGTACATTTACTTGAGGGCCATAGTAAACAAGTCCAACAACTTCACTCACTTCATTGACAGAGATTATGGACTTATGGCCTCGTTGTGGAGCAAAGAAGAGAGGAATTTGGGAGCTTTGATCTTCTCTGAGATCAGGAGGTATAGGTATTCGGGCACCAAGACAACATTTATGCACTATCCTCAACTAATCTCATTGTTCCTCAGAGCAACAAAATTTGGTACTTGGAGTCAAATGAGCCTATAGAGAGTCTACTACCACTTGGGAGGAATCAAATTGAGAAACTTGGTATTGATCTACCCCTGAGGTATCCTTTGGTTACCACTCCCAAGAAGAGAAAGGCACCAGAATATGAATGGATGACACTCAGTCCTCAGCTCCAGCCACATCCAATGCCCCTTCCTTCCTCGGTTCTACCACGCAGATGTACTTGAAGGAAATGCTAAGGTTTTCATGTGGATTTGGCGAACACAAATGCTAAGTTTGTTTCTCATACAGATTAGAAGATGGATCAGATGTGCAATATTATGAATGAGCATCACAAAGCAGTACTAGTACATCAGGAGATCCAAACCAATATAATGTTTGAGATTACCAACCTCCTCCAATTCATGAGAAGATTGATACTCTGGTCCCGAGCTCATCCACTCCTATTAGACCCATTCCAATTTCTATTGCTCCCTCACATGTCATTGAGCCTTCTCCAAGCAATATCTTATTCCTTATGGTCGATCCTACCTCCTTCACACCAGTCCACATTACTATGGATGAGCCTATCCTACCTTAGCAAACCACTAGCCTTTTCATCTCAGATCCCATACCTTCTGGCTCCCTTCTACATGATGAGCACTTCAAGAACAATCTTATCACTCTGATAATTCTGATACTCAAGGCATTGAGAATATTGATGAAGAGATTGAGGTGTTTGAGCCCTCCAAAGCACCTTTTTAGCCTCTATTACCACCTCCATTCCATATATCCTTATCATTGTGTATGACCCTCATGATCCAGTCAAGATTCCCGTCCTTCACTTGCCTGAGCGTGCTTAATCTGATTCCCCCACTTTTGTTCACCAAAAGGGTTATACCATTGATGATGCCTTTTCTCCTATTCAGACAACTCCTCTTTACATCTTAGACCCATCCTCTTAGCCGCCTAATGCTCCACTCCGTTCTAGATAATCTTCTCTTGTCCCATTTTCCCTTTATGATGATGCCAAAAAGGGGGAGAAGACTGAGGGTGATCTGATGGTAATGACACTAACGGTGAGTCATAGAGTCTGGTGTTATGTGTTCTTAGTGTTTATCCATTTATGTATGAACATGTTGGTATGAATAATATGCTAGAATGTTATATATTCATCCATTATTAATTACTTGTGTTTCTCTTTGATTATGACTAAGTAAATATTATGAACAATTCAATCTTTCTGTCCGAAAAAATTTTCAACTTTGCTTTCAAAGTAAATAAGTTTTGTCTTCCATGTTTTGATGATAACCAAAAGGATTTGAAGTGTTTTGAAAAATAAAAAGATCATTTTCTGCAACAATTGATAAATCACTTTAGTGACCTCTCAAGTGATATGTTTTTATCATTGCAAGTGATAACTGGAAGTAGAAAAAAAAAATAACTCAAGTGACTCGAGTGATCTGATAAAACTTCACTAAATTATCATGATGATCTTTCTGGTGAAATATTTTTACAAAAGAATATCACTCGAGCAACCACTTGAGTGATATTTTTGAATTTTCATCACCATCACATCACCCTAGTGAATCATCCAGTGATCATTGCTGTGAAAAATTTTCAAAGGGAAAATAACTCAAGTGACTACTCAAGTTATATGTTAAATCTCATCACTAGCATACCACTCAAGTGATGCTGCTCTGAAATGTTTTGAAGAAAACGTCACTGGAATGACTACTCGAGTGATGGCTTGAGATTACTTGAGTGATGAGTCAAAGAGCATCACTAGCACAAGGCTGCGCGATCCTTGAAATGTTCTGAAGTTTGAAAATTTTCTAAGTATAAGATCACTCGAGTGATGTTTTAAAGCAACATAACTAGCAGAATAGTCCAGTGATATATCAAGTATTTCAAAGAAACAAGATCACTCAAATGACCACTTGAATGATTCTATTTTATACATCACTAGCACATCACTCCATTGACCCATCCAGTGCTCTGTACGATTTTCAAACTACTAAAAGAATATCACTTGAGTGATGCTTTCCCATAAAATAGAGCATTGCTTCAAAACACTTTTAAAATCATTGGAATAATTGTGAAACTTGCTTTTCTTGCTTCTAATCACTCTAACTCTTCATTATATTAGTGCTTAAATGTTTTCCAAGTGATCAAACAAGGATTAACACACAAATTGGAAAAAACACTTTTATGTCAAAAGCATTAAGTGTGGATGACATTCAAACGAAGGACATTCTCTTTGTTCCAATGACCAATTCCTTGGACACAAAGAATGTTCAGAGACTCCAATGGCTGTAACAATGACTAAGGACACTCCAACAAATACATTCAACAAGGCAACAATCATTACCTCACTCTACCTATAAATACCCAGAGCATTGAAGACGAAACAACGAACTTCAGTGAAAAACTTACAGTTACATTCATTGCAAAGTTTTAAGCTCTTAAATTCGAGTATGTACTTTAGTGATCATATATCTACTCTTATGAGAGACATTTATTTATTCATTTATTTTCTGAGAGACTCAATGATATGATTCCTGAAAGAAAAGGATGATTGGATCAACTAGGAATGGAATTTTGCACCAGAAATTCAGCCTCCAGCATGTCCTGATAAGAACGGAACGTATCTCACACTATAGACTTTGGATTCAAGCGCTTCCAAAACGAGGTGAAAGATAGCTTTTTGAAACACGATTTTGACTCAAGAAACACCAGAAAAGGATAAGGGAAACCAGAGATACGAAACCAAGAAATTTAGAACGAAAACTGTAGGCGCCACAATTCCAAGGAATTGATAAGCCAAGAACCCCACAATGATTGATGCCCTTGATAAGTTCAGAGATTCTCAAAAGAACCCTAGAGAAGCTTGTCTCTCAACCAAAAAGGTTAACTCTGAATTCAAATCTGCCGTCCCAAAAGCTATGGTGTTCCCTTATATAATGGACAACATCCATATTAAGTTTAACCTAAATATGCTTACACACAAAGCCCAATAAGCCTTATTACAAAAGTTTAACTAAATGTAAGAAAGATAAAACTAAGTGCAGAATTTGGGCCAAGTAAATTGAAGCCTTCATGCATATCCATTGAGGCTTATTCTTTAAGGTCTTCAATCTGAATTAAGTGTATCATTTTGGCCTTTCTTCCTTTAGGGCTTGAGCTTGTCTCAAGTAAGATGGTCACCAGGAGATTTAAGGCCTCTTTAGCCTTTTTAGCTTTTGCTCTTGTCATTGGGCCTCCAAGACCTTGTATGTCCTCCAAGTTTGTTGCCTTGGTCATGCCACCTCCTATGTCCTCATCACTCAAGATCTTGGAATCTTGAGCAGCCATTAAATTACAAATTGTAAGGGGTAGTGATTGTTCTTTCAAAAAGAACTAGCTTGTACCGAGGCATTCAGAGCCCATAAATCTTAGAGAATAGTAGAAACCTTAGAAAGCTTTTGAGGACTAGACGTAGGTCAAGTGGTTTGGACTGAACCAGTATAAATCTCGTGTGTTTATCTTTAGTGACATCTCTTCAAGTCTATTTTATTTATTTAAAGTTTACATTAAATTTTGAGTATTTAATTATCACCCAATTCACCCCCTTAGATGAAAGACTTCTTCTAACATGTACAGATTTTAAAATGAAATGAAAATATCTATAATCTAATAATTGTAACATTTGAAGAACCGGTTATCACCCAAGAGGGGGGTGAATTGGGTGTCTGATAAAACTTTAGATAACTTTGAAAATCTTTTCGCAACTTACTGAAAGTAGTTTGAATGACAGTATTAGTTTATAAAGCAACAATCAATCATTCAAAACATATATGCTGGAAATGTAAGAGTTTAGGGAAGAGAATATGCAAACCGAGATTTATACTTGGTTCGTCCCAATCCTTGACCTACGTCCAGTCCCCAAGCTCCACTTGAGATTTTCAATCCACTATCTCCTTGTTTAACCGGGCACAAAAGAAAGCCTTTACAATCTCACAAGTTTAGTCGGGCACTTGTGCAGCCTTTACAATCTCTTACCGAGATACTCCCCCCCACACACTGTAATGATATAATTAAACACTCTGTACTCAGGATGATCCTTTCACACTAGGACTCACTCCCCCTTACAAGTTTAGTCGGGCACTAGTGCAGCCTTTACAATCTCTTACCGAGATACTCCCCTTACACACTGTAAGGATACAATTACACACTTTGTACTCAGGATAATTCTTTCACACTAGGACTCACTCCCCCTTACAAGTTGTAACAGTACACCCACTCTCAAAGGTTCCACAACCTTGAGATTTGATCACTAAATAGATAATCAAATAAGTGTTTAGACTCTCTCACATAGTAGATGAATAATAATCACTGAGGTACATAATTGATCATCTCACTCTCTACTGTAAACTATATAAACATTGAGAAAGTAAGTGTATGAGTTATTCAACTATCGACAGTGAAGTAGTAAAATCATTTCATTGGGTTCGTCGAGTCATTCATCAATCGTCACTCCTTCTGGTTTGAAGACTTCACAATTTATAGGTTATCGTTTTTCGACCGTTGCGAGCATTCAACCGTTGGAGAAGCTTGAAGATTAATCGTTGTGACTATGAATATAGCCGTTAGACAGATGAAGCTTCGCTGGTCACAATCACCGTCGCTGACTTCGTTCTTCATAAACATTCTTTATTCCATTTGTCTTGACTGTTGAGAGATAACATTTATTGCGCGGACGGAATATCAGAAGTGATATGATTCCCGAAAGAATAGGATGATTGGATCGCTAGGAATGGAATTTCGCGCCAGGAAATTCGGCCACCAACGTGTCTGATAAGAATCAAACGTATCCCACGCTACAGACCTCAGAATTGAGTGATTCCAAAACGAGGTGAAAGTTCGCTTTCTGAAACACGATTTCGACTCAAGAAACACCGAAAAAGAATAAGGGAATCAAGAGTTATGAAACCAAGAAATATGGAACGAAAACTGTAGCGTCCTGAAAGAATAGAATGTATCTCGCGCTACAGACCTTGGATTCAAGTGATTCGAGAACGAGCAGAAAGATGGCTTTCTGAACTACGAATTTGGCTCAAGAAACACTGGAAAACGATAAGGAAATCTGGAGATACGAAACCGAGAAATTTAGAACGAAAACTGTAGGCGCCACAATTCCAAGGAATTGATAAGCCAAGAACGCCACAAGGATTGAAACCCTTGATAAGTTCAGAGATTCTCAAAAGAACCCTAGAGAAGCTTGTCTCTCACCAAAAAGGTTAACTCTTAATTCAAATCTCCGTCTCAAAAGCTATGGTGTTCCCTTATATAGTGGACAACACCCATATTAAGTTTAACCTAAATCTGCTTACACACAAAGCCCAATAAGAGAGCCCAATAAGCCTTATTACAAAAGTTTAACTAAATGACCGAAAGATAAAACTAAGTGCAGAATTTGGGCCAAGTAAATTGAAGCCTTCATGCATATCCATTGAGGCTTATTCTTCTTCGGCCTCTTCTTCCTTTAGACTTGGGCTTGTCTCAAGTAAGGTGGTCACCAGGAGATTTAGGGCCTCTTTAGCCTTTTTAGCTTTTGCTCTTGTCATTGGGCCTCCAAGACCTTGAATGTCCTCCAAGTTTGTTGCCTTGGTCATGCCGCCTCCTATGTCCTCATCAAGAAGTTGCTTTACTTTGATCAGAGAAGTGGTTACCGAGGATATCACCGGTTTTGGTAACAACATTTAATGCTCTTCTGACACAAATTGCTTTATGCAAATTTGTTGTTAATCCATGATAAAATCATTTGAAACTCATTAGCAAACTGATTAAACGCAATTAGAAATAGTGATGAGTAATGATATATGCAAATCAAATCATATTCAATGATTTAAGATTTTACGAAGACGGTGATTTTCAAAACATAAGGATCATGCTTGAGCAAGACTCTATGTCTGCTCGGGCAACCATCGAGAAGCTACTTATAAACATAGAAGGACATCTCATGCTCGGGCAACCAACTTGGTTTGCTCAGGCAAGCTTCTCTTGGTAAAGATTTAGAAAACTCCTTTCGCTGATGCTCGAGCAAGACATGATCCTTGCTCTGGCAAGAGACAGACCGAGGCGAGGATTTGTGAATTCAGTGAAGCTGCTCGAGCAAGCTTTTTCCTTTGCTCGAGCGTGGTGCTCGAGCAAGCCTTCATCTCTGCTCGAGCATGACTCTTCATCTCAGTGAATTTGTTGATTATTGTAACACCCCCCGGGCGTGCCAGCATTCTTTACCTTAACTTACGCAGTAGTATGGCAAAATCAGAAATAGTTCGTTATACTGATAGAGCGGAAATTACATTTGATTACACAACAGGGGTACACCTAGGGTATATACCCTTTTACATGCATTTACATTCATTACAGACAGTGAAAACTAAAACCAACTAAACACCGTGTCCCTCGATTCTTCAAGTTGTCCCTCTGCTGGGCCATCTTCAAGTAACGCTCCCTCCTTAAACCTCGTGCAGCACTTTTCTTCCTATGCTCACCTGTCTATTGGTTGGTAGTGGAGGGTGAAATTCTGAGGAATCCCAGTAGTAGACAATACCAATACAATGCATGCAAGATAAATGCTAATGTATGATATACTTGCCTTGCACAAGCTCATGTTAACATAATGACATATCTGCATGCTCAATGCTTCATGCATCATACTTATGGCCATAGCATAATCATAAACAGAGCTTTAATCATTCAAGTATGTTAAACATAGTAAGAAAGTATAGCAATCCAATATATACATACAAGCAATAATATCAACTACATGTAAGTAAGGTAAGCCCACTACCTTTTGAGGACTACCGTCCTTATACAGGTTGCCCTTTTCGCTAATCGTCAGGGTTGCTTGAAGTTCTTTCCTTCATTCTCCTTATGGCCCTAATGATATAACCATACTTTTAGAACCATGGAAAATGAATATTTACTTTCCTTTGTAACCCTTATTTCATTATGGTTTAATTTAGTAACTTAAACTTGTTACTTTCAGCCTTTACCTTTGACTATCCTTAAAAGTCCAGCAACTTCCATTATTTTTAATTAATTGCAAAAACATCATTTTGATGTGCTGTCAACTCTCACATGTTCCTAGACAAGTCTATTTTCATAGAAAAATAATTTCCAAAGTCAGAACACGCCACGTTAATCCCAGACTTTTCATTTTCGTTTGCTATGCAATTAAACTTCCAGAAAACATGACTTATCTTTAAAAATTCATATCTGGAGTTCTAGGTGTCCAATTGAGGTGGTTCAAATACAAACTCCTTATTAAGTATAGTTTTTGATAAAATTTATTCCAGCATTTAATGACTCTCCATTAATCACCAGTTCCCAAAAACGTAAAGATTGTCCAGATTTGTTTCCAAAACTTAGGGTCATCTTGTACAATTTATTGCTCTTTGACCAAAGCTTAGAAAAATACAAAATATCCACCTTTTTAAATATATGCATGTCCTCTATCTTCAGAAATATTTTCATAATTTTATAAATCCATTTTCCTAGTAGTCTAAACATGCATGCAAGCGAACTGATTCCAGACTTCCAAAACTTGCAGTTTTAATTCCTTTGATGAGCTCGTTATTTTATGTTCAAAAATCATTTAAAAAATTCATTCATCAACATATTCCCACTCCATTTTCCTTGAGAAACATGTTGGTGGTTTTAGAATTTCGAAATTCCCTTTATTTCATAAGGTTTACCTCTGGGTTTTAAACTTAATTCCAAAATCATAAGAGAAGGTTTTATGGTTCTTACCACAATTGCTTGTCCTTGATTTTATGATCAACTTTATCACCTTAATCCTTCTCAAATCTTTAGCCTACAGCCCAAAACCATGTGCATGTGGATTATTTTCCATTAATCACAACATGCATGAAGAAATAGGAAGAAAGAGATTGCAATTTATTAGCAATCTTACCTTGTTATTTCTTGTGGCTTGGACGGGATGATGATGATTGTGGAGATGAGAAATGGTTGATGTTGTTTGAGAGGAGGACGGATGGAATTATGAAGGGAGAGGGAGTGAATAAGTGTTAAGTGTGTGTGTGGTTAATTGTGTGTGTTTGTGTGGTGTTTTGCCGTGAACCTATGAGAGAGGAAGGAGAGAAATTGAATGTTGTTGGATGTGTGTGTGTGCATTTGTGTCTACGGAAAGGAAAGGAAGAAGCATTGAAAATCTGATTTTGGTTTAAGTGTGAAATGTGTTATGTGTTGTTATGCCGTGGCCAACAAAGGGAAAAGGGATATAATCAGAATTTTGTGTTAATGTAAGTGTGTGACAAGTGCTTGGGCATGCAAAATGACATTTGTAATGTTGCATGTGTGTGTGATGTGTTTAAACCGTGGAGGATAATGAGAGAAGAGAAATGAATCAGTTTTGAATGTTTGTGTGTGTTTAAGGCCGTGGGTTTTTGTGAGGGAGGGAGTGACTAATTATTTAGTGTGTGTGTGTGATATGATCCCCGAAAGAAAAGGATGATTGGATCAACTAGGGAAGGAGTTTCGCACCAGAAATTCAGCCTCCAACGCGTCCTTAAAGAACAGAACGTATCTAACGCTACAGACCTCGGATTTGAGCGATTCCAAAACAAGGTGAAAGATGGCTTTCTAGAGTCTTTTGGATCCCAAAGTGTCCCATTAGTCCCTCTTTGTGTGCCTCCCTCACAAGTAATTCCCTAATGGAACCTTTAGGAACACACAATCTCTTTTCTTTAAACAAGTAATCATTATGCCTAAAAAATCCATTTTGAGCAGTATGCACACAAGTTTTATAGATTTGTGCAAAGTCTGGATCATGCTCATACAATACCTTAATATGATCAAAGCCAATGAACTTAGTTTCAAGAGTAGAGAACAGAGCATACCTTCTTGAGAGTGCATCTGCAACCACATTAGACGTACCTTTCTTGTGCTTGATCACATAGGGAAACTGCTTGGTATCTTGGGGAGTACTCCTATAGACTGGCCTGTTAGGCAATGAAGCTCCTGAAATGAGGTCAATTTGATGTTCTATGCCTCTTAGAGGTGGTAGTCCGTGAGGAACCTCTTTAGGAAAAATATTTTTAAATTCCTGCAACAAATTAGAAACCTCATTTGGAAGAGAGTTAGTAGGACTTGCATCTGTAAAATTATTCTCTATACTCAAAAGTAAGAGCATTGGCTTTTTCGAATGCATTGCATTTTTCACCTCTTTTTCTTTTATAAACAAGTTTGGTGTTTTTCTCTCTTTTTCTCTTTTTTTTTTTTTTTTTTTTTTGCTCTCTTCCACTCTCTTTTCTCTCTTGCTTTCTTTTTTCTCTCATTTTTAAATTATCCTCACAAACTTCTCTTAGTATCAAAGGTGCAAGAACAGTTTTGCGTTCTTTATGTACAAAAGAGAACTTGTTGGTGCAACCATCATGCATAACTTTCTTATTATATTGCCAAGGTCTCCCAAGAAGCAAATGACAAGCCTCCATTGGTACCACATCACATAATACTGTATCATCATACTTTCCTACGGAGAAGTTCACCTCCACTTGTTTGCTTACGGTCACTTCACCATCCTCACTAGCCATTGAAGCTTGTATGGCAGTGGGTGAGGTTTGGTTTCCATGCCCAATTTAGACACCATTCTAACACTTGCAACATTGGTACAACTTCCTCCATCAATAATTAAAAAACATACCTTTCCTTGGATAAGGCATCTAGTATGAAAGATGTTCTCTCTTTGACTATCATTCATGTCTTTTGCTTGGCTACCCAACATCCTTCTTACCATAAACAAATCTCCTTCTGGAATTATTTCTTCAATATACTCATCTTCATCATCTTGTGAGGCAGAATCTGAAGAAGACTCACTAGTAAGCTCTCCATCCTCTTTAAGTAACATAGTCTTCTTAGTTAGACATTCTGAAGCTATGTGGCCTCTCCTCAAACACTTGAAGCATTTTATTTCACTACTCCTTGTCTTTTTAGGGATCTCATTAGATTTAGTTTGAGTCCTTTGAGGTTAGGAGTGGGATTGCTTGATGAAGAACCTTCCTCCTTCTTATTTCTATCCTTCCAGCTTGAAGAATTAAAATTTGAAGAGTTTTTCCTCATGATACCCTTTCTCTTGAGTTGTTGTTCTACCTTACTAGCTTGTTGCACTAAATCCTCCAATTCCACATAATTTTGCAGCTCCACAACATCCCTTATATCACTATTCAGCCCATGCAAGAAACGTGCCATAGTAGCCTCCCGTTCTTCACTAATATTTGCTCTAATCAAGGACACCTCCATCTCTTTATAATACTAATCTACACTCTTGTTACCTTGTGTGAGTCTTTGAAGTTTATTGTGAAGGTCTCGATGATAATGGGAAGGAACAAATCTTCTTCTCATTAGCCTTTTCATCTCCACCCAACTATCCACCAATGTTTCTTCATATCTCACCCTCTCCCTTTGCAAATGGTCCCACCAAATGAGAGCATAATCACTAAACTCCATGGCTGCCACCTTCATTTTCTTCTCTTTAGTATAATTGTGACATGCAAATAAGTGCTCAATCTTCATTTCCCACTCTAAATAGGCCTCCGGATCACTTTTTCCTTTAAAAGATGATATATCAAGCTTCACTCCCTTAATTCTATCATCTCTGGCATCATTCTCATTATCTCTTCTTCTCCTTCTTTCATCCCTCCCTCTCTGTCTATCTTCATCATGATTCCCCTTATTTTCTATTCTCTCCATTCTCTCATATAACTCCTCTGTGTGTTCCCTCATCATCCTTTGCATTTGAGTTGTAATGGCTTCAATTAGCAATCTGTTATCTCCTATAGGAGGAGGAACACCTTCACCACCTGTACCTGCCATAATTCACGGAAAAGAACAAAAGTAATAGGACCTCACCACTCACTCACGTGTTTACACTCTTAAAAATGTATCACTCGTGTTTGTTGCTCTCTATAAGGCTTTTGTGTAGTGTGCTCTTTTGCCTTTTGCCACTCAATAGCTATCTTTAAGTTCTTAACAGAATCTCTAAGAACACTCAAGAGTACAGTCCCAAACTCTCGAATTGGTGGTGACTCAATACAAATTGCAAGAGATGTCAAAGAAGACAACACAAAGAAAACCCAAAACAATTTGGAGGAATTATTCAAGGAAGACACTTTGGACTTGATTCACAAGTAGTAGTGTGTGTAATTGAATAGCAAGGTGTTGTATATAGTTTTTTTTCTTTTCTTTTTTTTGCTCTTTTTTTTATAACACCTGATTCTTCAACAAAAGGAATTTGTGATTGTGGAATCTATCTTTGAAATTGCACTAATTCAGAACTTTTTTAGATAGAATTCCCTACAAACTGAGCTATTACTTAACGCACTAACAACACACTACTCAAGAAACATGAATTGAAAGGATTACAATTCAAGAACAATGATGAACAAGGGATGAACACCAAGAACCAAGTGCAGAAATATGTGAATTGAACAAGAAATTGAAAGAAAAACAACTAGAAGATTGAAAGAACAAATTAGGAACAAACAACAACGGCTAAAACAGAATTGCACAATTCAAAAATCAAAAACACAAATTTAGGGACTAGGGTTACCAAATGTGTGACTGACCAGATTGGATGTAAACAATGGAGAAAAGATAACCCAATTCCAATCCTTTGCTCTGATACCAGATGATATGATCCCCGAAAGAAAAGGATGATTAGATCAACTAGGAAAGTAATTTCGCACCAGAAATTCAGCCTCCAACGCATCCTTAAAGAACAGAACGTATCTAATGCTACAGACCTCGGATTCCATTGCTTCCAAAACGAGGTGAAAGATGGCTTTCTGAAACACAATTTTGACTCAAGAAACACTGAAAGAGGATAAGGGAATATAGCGATACGAAACCAAGACATTTTGAACAAAAACTGGTAGGCGCCACAATTCCAAAGAATTGATAAGCCCAAGAACGCCACGAGGATTGATGCCCTTGATAAGTTCAGAGATTCTCAAAAGAACCCTAGAGAAGCTAGTCTCTCAACCAAAAAAGTTAACTTTGAATTCAAATCTGCCGCCCCAAAAGCTATGGTGTTCCCTTATATAGTGGACAACATCCATATTAAGTTTAACCTAAATATGCTTACACACAAAGCCCAATAAGCCAGCCCAATAAGCCTTATTACAAAAGTTTAACTAAATGTAAGAAAGATAAAACTAAGTGCAGAATTTGGGCCAAGTAAATTGAAGCCTTCATCCATATCCATTGAGGCTTATTCTTCAAGGTCTTCAATCTGAATTAAGTGTATCATTTCGGCCTTTTCTTCCTTTAGACTTGGGCTTGTCTCAAGTAAGGTGGTTACCAAGAGATTTAGGGCCTCTTTAGCCTTTTTAGCTTTTGTTCTTGTCATTGGGCCTCCAAGACCTTGTATGTCCTCCAAGTTTGTTGCCTTGGTCATGCCTATGTCCTCATCAGTGTGGTTAATTGTGTGTGCTTCAACGTGCTATAAGAGGAGGGAGGAAGATAAATTCAGATTTAAGTGGGAGTTTCCATGCGTGATACATGCAAGAGGCCAAGTGTTAAGTTGTTTGAGGAGAATTGACAAATGCCATAGTTATTGCATGTATGTGTGTCTTGTCTCGGTTTGCGTTTTCGGGTTTGGTGTCGTTGTCTCGGTTTGCATGTTGGCCTCAGTTTACGCAGCGTACTCAGAATTCTTGCTCGGGTTTTACTCAGGATTGCGACATGAAAACCGAAACCCAACAAAAGATGCCACGTAACGGTGTTTTTCTCAAAAACGCAGGGCATATCCAACTACCCTGAAAATGTCGAATACTCACTTATATCGGAAAATTTACACTCAACTAATCGTCTCGAACCTTAGGACATAGTTGGGTGGCATCTTTTCCAACCGGATGTACACCATATAAGCCTTCTGAACCCCTTTTTCAGTAACACTTTAATGCCACGGCTCATGCAAACTAGGTCTACTGGCCCGTATAGCCGAGTTACCAAGTCCCCGAGAGACTTCCTATCTCTCAACATTCTTGAGACTCTTCTCGAATTGGGCTTAGTCGTTTGCCTAATTTAGGCATATTCTCAATTTTTCAGGTCCAAAATTCGGGATGTTACAATTGTCACGCTGATGCTCGAGCATGCCACATTCTCTGCTTGAGCATGGCTCTCCATCTTGCATTCCTTCGCTATGAGCTCGATGATGCTCGAGCATGGCCAATTGTCTGCTCGAGCATGGCTCTCCAATTTGCTCTTCTTCGTTTTAAGTCCGATGATGCTCTGGCATTACAAATACCTTGCTCAAGCATGATTCTAGTTATAATGATGTTTCTTGAGCATGCTTTTACCATCTGCTCGGGCATGACTCTTCAACTTGCAATTTTCTTGCTTAGCCCGATGATGCTCGGGCACGCCAATTGCTCTGCTCGAGCATGACTTGATCAATGAAAACATGCTTGGGCATCATGTTCTTTGAAGCTCTTGATCATGTGTGAATAAGTATGATACTCTCCAATACAAAGCTCAACTTCCAAAATGTAGAGACTTTCAAGAAACAAGAATATTGGCAGCACAATAGTCAATTTCCAATGAGCATAGCTTCTTCCATATGGCTCCAAATTTGGCAAACCACCCATGCTCATAAATCTCTTCAAGTCTTATTTCCAATGCAAGAAGAATCAGCTCCAAACTCATTGTATTTCGTCCATTATCATCAGATGAATGGAGGTTATTCTTGATCAGAGTTTTTTACAGCATCTTGAACTGACCGTCAAATTCAAAACATCATATCTCCTTCAATTGATCTTTTTTTCATGTTCTTGTTTTTTTTTGAAAAGGTATTTGAGTCTAGTTTCCAATGGCACCGGTTTCAGCTCATTTGGATTTGTCGTTTGAGAGATATACTCAAAACACTAAAGCTTGGTCTATTGTGTGACATTGATTTCACTGTCATCTTCTAAAATTCATAGATATCTCATCTGGAACTCCTTTGGGCTTTAATGTTATATCAAAATAAAGCATTGGGAGTCTATTTTCATATGACACTAGTTTCACGTCAATCCGATTCCTGGTTTGGGAGATATCATTGAATTACCAGAGGTTGCCAGCTGAAATGCGAAACAGAGCTGAGCAGAGTGTGCTGAAACATGTTGTTGCTCGAGCACCAATTTGCTTATGCTCGAGCAAGGCATTTTTCATGCTCGAGCATGACACTGTTCATGCGAAAATCACTGTATTCATTCGGAAGCTTGAACTTGCTTATTTTAACTCCGAATTGAGCCGTTCCAACTTCTATTTGATCAGAGAGACTTGTATATTGATATTCTCATAATATTTCACAAGTTCTTCTTTTTCTTCTTTCTTCAAACTCCATTCTTGATCATTCTTCATTGTATTAAACTTCACATCTACATTAAATATAAGAATTAGTCAAAGTAGAAGATAAATGTAGTATGCAAACTTTTTACTCGGGAAGGCATCCATATAAGACATCACCAAAACTAATTATATCCAACATTAGTATCTCTTTCTCTTTAGATTTTGAAAAAAATTAAGTATCATCATTATCGTAATACATAATAAAAAAGTGCCTATTATAAAAGTAAGATTATGTCATAATCAATAACAAGATTATGTTTTTATTTGCAGTTTGAAAAATATTGAAAATGTTTTGGTAAACGGAAAGTCTCATGGTAAATGGCAAATCTTGAAAATCTTATGGGAAATGGAAAGATAATAATTACGGCAAAAGGAAAAAAAATGGAAAGACTATAACTAATGGTAAGATTCTTGATAATATATGTCCGTTTTTGGTAAATGCAAAAGTCGATAAAGTTGAAGCCTAAAATGATTATCAACAATTTATCAATTATATATTTTTTTACCGTGAATGGAGAACTAAATTTGGATTGAGCCTACACCATACCCTTCCTCCCCCCCCTCTTTTTTTATTTAAAGTACAGCTTCTTTTAAATCTACTCCCTCAAGTTCAAAATATATATACTCCCTCCGGTCCTAATTGTAGGATATATTTAACTAATTTTGGGGAGATTAAGGAGAGGAGTGAAATTAGTTAATTTTATTCATTTTCCTAAAATGCTCTTATATAAATTTAAAATGACATAGGGAAAAGTTAATCAACAACCCTTGTTACATATCTCTCCGACATAGAATTTTCTTTTCCACACACTTTCTAATTAAAATAATTGTTTTGCTATATATGTATATATGTGTGTATATATATGTATAATATAGATATATAGACATAATATATACACACACACAACCAAACACACACACACACACACACACACACACACACACACACATATACATACAATATATGTGTGTTTATATATGTACATATTGTTACGGACCTATATCAGGTCTAATAACGGACGGCCCAACAACGAATAAAATAAGTATCAGGATCTATCTACAATGAAGGGGGATCCTAACGTACCCATAATCAAGGGAGATCTCAAGATACGATATAGTAGTTATGATACTCGGGCCACAAATCACATGGGGCCCATCAACCAAAGGTACACTCTATAAATATAGAGGTCAAACCCTAAGGTGCACACGTTCTAACTTTACACTATTTACATACGGTTATCACTATGCATATACCCCACCCCTTAGGCGCAAGCCACATTTGTGTACAGTGATCCCACGTTCTCCTGGGTGTTTATCTCATAGACATTCAAGGCGAACCCATTGATCCAATATCAACGTACTAGCCCACCTGGCTAGACATCTGTGTTCTATACCAGAACATTGGCACCGACCGTGGGGATGTTAAACTTCGATCCCCGTGATCGACGATGGCTCACACCAAAAGCGGCAGTCGGAATCCTCAGCCTGAGAATCCAGCACAAGCGGAGGCAAGTCAGTAACAACAAACTCAACTGTAGCCTAAAGACATCCCTGAACACGACGCAGATAATAAGGGGAATGACGTATCTAACACGACATCGTCCCCACCAATCACGGCTAGTCCTCAGAAGGCGGTGGCACCAAAGGTCCAGTAGCAGGATCTCTTTCAAGAGATTCCGTTCCCGAGTCCTGACATTCTTCTCCTTCATAGAAATAGGGACTCGATGCTAAGGCAAATGGAGAATATGGAAAAACGCAGTAATCTCCAACACCAAGAAGATTTCAGAGTGATACAGCAGATCATGGAGGACCGTTTCAAACAGTTTGAAACGTTGGTTCGAAGAGAAGGCCATGATGACACGCGTGGGAGGAAGGAAACGACGACACAGGATGTCAATAATCCCTCTCACAGTGAAGAACCAAGGTCAACACAGCGTGATACAGACACAACTACTCAAGGGATGAGTTCGGGTCTAGCACGGGTCTAGCACCCAACCTCGACCCTGAAAAAGCTGTGCATGGAAAGGATATCGGACAAGGAAGATCGAGATACTGAGAGGATAGCCCGGCCGACAAACTCTTGCTGAGAGTATAAAAGAAGTATAAAACGGGACACAATAGTAGTCCCTTCTCTGAGGAAATCGCGAATGCGCCGTATCCGAAGGATTTTGATTTGGTAGAGCTGCCAAAGTACGATGGGACTCAAAACCCGCGCTGTCACCTTGATACGTTTGAGCTGCTTATGTTTGTTCGGCATATTTTGGGCCCTGTCGGTTCTTTGCAACCACGCTGACGGGACCTGCCCAAAAATGGCTCCATACTCTACCGATCAATTCTCTCCAGAATTTTGAAGACCTCGGGCGTAAGTTCGAATTAAATTTTGTAACTAGTAAGAAACAGCCGAAGTCCCAATTTGCTCTCAGCAAAATTAAATAGCAACATGGGAAAAGCCTCCAAAAATATTTGGACAGGTTTAAGGACGTAGTTTTGCAAGTACGATCACTCCCAGAGAGTGTACACGTACATTGTCTCATTGATGGCCTGGATCCCTCATCCCGGCTGGCGAAGTCAATCTTAAAGAACTGGGTTTACACCCTCACCGAGTTCAACACCCAGTTGAAGCAATATTTAGAGGTAGAACATATGGAAATAGCCAATGCTATCGGGGGCGAGAAGAGGAGGAATTCACCTCCAGATGGCAAAGGCCTCGGTCCAACAAGGACAGACTGACAATCGAAAAGAAGACTCCCACAGACGAAATCAAGATAACAGATCTCGGGGGGAAAGATTTGAAGGGAAAGTGAAGTACGACAGGTACACCCCTTTGAACGTTTCACGTTCTCAGATCTGGAAGGAGGTAGCACTAACCGAGATGAAAAAAGTCGAAAGACCTCGCCCTCCCCGGAACCGAGCTACTACAGACTAGTCTAAGTTTTGTGCATTTCGTGATGGACCAGGGCACATTACAAATCAATGTTATGAACTCCGAGACGCCATTGATAAGTTTTTCAGAGATGGCAAATTACACCAATATGTGATAAAAACTCAAGGGCGGAAAATAACAAACCCAAACAAGGAGGCCGTAATAAAAGCTCGGCCCCCGGCCAACAGAAAGAAGATAAACGGCGAAAACCAGCTAGTGATGATGATGAATTTCTAGAAGCCGAGTTCAATTGCAATGTGATCAGTGGAGCCATAGGAGGAGGTGGAGACACTGCGATCCTGTGTAGGAAATACTTAAGAGAAGTCCTCTCTGTAAGGGACCTCCCAAAGTTTGAAGAAGATCTCACCAAGCCGGCACCTCCCCCATTACTTTTTACAAAGGAAGATCTGAAGGACGTGGTTCCAGGCCATCAGGATGGTTTGGTAGTCACAGGAACTCTGGTAAATTGCCAGGTAGAAAAAATTTCCGTGGATGCAGGGAGCTCAGCCGACATCATTAGCTGGGATGCCTTTAAGAGGATGAAGCTGGATCGAGAAGATTTGAAACCGTGCAAAACAACTCTCAGAGGGTTCAACGGAGAACACTCCCCTCCCAAGGGGTATATTGACCTCAGATTGACGTTGGGAACGAGAGAAGCTTTCAAGTCCGAATGGGTAAGGTTCATAGTGACCGACTTCCCTTCCCCGTATAATGTCATACTAGGAAGACTGAGCATTCATAATTGGGACACACTAGTTTCCACAAAGTATCAGAAGTTGAAGATGTTAAACAACAAGAATAAGGTTGTTACAATCATTAGAGACCAGAAGGAATCTCAGTAGTGCTATTACGAGACAGTCCGGGAGGGGAAGGCGGACCGTCATCCCCACCGCGGATTCGAAAAGGCAAATGAACTAAGAACACGGGCGAAGGGAGGCAGTCAGGGCGGCCAATAAGTAAGGTAGAGCTAGATCTGCGAGAAGAGCCCGAGATCCCACGTCCTGGGCCAGAAGGAGAGTTGGAGGATTTAATACTAGGAAACGAGCCTTCCCAGATCACTAAAATAGGCGAGATAATGAACCCGGGGCTGAAAGGCTGATTGAAGGACTTCTTGAAAAAGAACCGAGATATATTCGCTTGGACGTCGTCCGAAATACCCGGGATTGACCCCAAATTTTGTTGTCACAAGCTGGCTATCCGCCCGGGATCGGTACCGGTGGCGCAGAAGAAGAGGAAACAAGGACTGAACAGGCAGCTAGTCCTTGAAAAGCATGTCAAAGAGTTGTTGGACGCCAGGTTTATCCGTGAAATACAATACACAACGTGGTTATGGTGATGAAACCAAATAGAAAATGGAGGGTATGTACGGACTACACTAACTTGAATAAAGCCTGCCCGAAGGATTCATACCCAATGCCCAACATCGACCAGCTAGTCGATAATTCAGTCGGCTTCCAGCTGTTATCTTTTATGGATGCATATTCCAGTTACAACCAAATTGCTATGCACCCCGAGGACCAAGAGAAGATAGCCTTTATTACCGAGAAGGCTAACTATTGCTACAATGTGATGCCTTTCGGATTAAAGAACGTTGGGGCTACATACCAGAAAATGATGAACAAAGTCTTCGAAGATCAGCTCGGATAGAACATGGAAGTATATATAGACGACATGATCGTCAAGTCGAAGGACCCAGAAGACCATATTCGAGACTTGAAACAAACCTTCGACAAGTTGAGGGCGTACCGAATCCGCTTGAACCGGGCTAAATACGCGTTTGGGGTCCCAGCTGGGAGATTCCTGGGTTTTTTACTAACAAACCGTGGAATCGAAGCGAACCTGGACAAATGTAAAGCGATCCTAGACATGAAAGCCCCACGGAATAAGAAAGAAGTCTAGTAGTTGACTGGAAGATTGGCGGTGCTGACTAGATTTGTACCATGATCGGCTGAGAATGCTCTTCCTTTCTTTAAACTGTTGAAAAAACAAGCACAGGGGGGCTGGAACTCGGAATGCGAATCGGCATTTGAAAAAATTAAGCAATGTCTGGCAACCCCACCAGTCTTGTCCAAACCAAAACCCGACGAGATGTTGTTCCTCTACTTATCGGTGGGTGAAGAAGCGGTGGGTACAGTCTTGGTTAGGGAGACAGAGAATGGTTAAGTATCGATCTACTTCGTAAGCAAAGCATTTCAGAACTCGGAGCTGAGGTACCAAAAACTAGAGAAACTGACTTTTGCCCTACTCTTGGCAGCAAGAAGACTACCTTCTTACTTCTAAGGACACCAAATCATCATTCGAACCAATCAGCCAATTCGATAGGTGCTCCACAAGCCGAACCTAGGTACCGGATGATCAGTTGGGCGATAGAGTTATCCAAGTTCAACATCACACACGAAGCCCGGCATGCGATTAAGTCACAAGCACTAGTGGATTTTGTAAGGGAGCTAACCCCGACCTATAATGAGGAGGCCGACGGCGGCAAAATGTGGAGAGTATACGTCGACGGATCGTCAAATGCAAAGGGAAGTGGAGCCAGAATCATAATCGAAAACCCAGAGGGGGTAGCGATTGAACACTCACTTCATCTCAACTTCCCAACCTCAAATAACCAGGCAGAGTATGAAGCATTATTGGCCGGGCTGCAACAGGAAAAAGAGCATGGAGCCCAGAGAGTTAAGGTCTTAATCGACTCTCAACTTGTGGCAGTGTAGATTGAGGGGACGTACCAAGCAAAGGGTCCCTTGTTGGCCAAATACCTAAACAGAGTGAAGGATATGATCTCCGGCTTTAAAGAGGTGACAGTTACTCACATCCCATGAGGGGAGAACACTAAAGCCGATATCTTGTCAAAGCTTGCTAGTACGAAGGGTCCGAGGAACCACAGAACCGTGGTTCAACAAAACCGAGCAGAACCGAGCTGCGTTTTGACCATATCGGCAGCTACAAACTGGAGGAAACCGATTGAAGACTATCTCGAAGAGGAATCATCCCCGTTGATTCTACCGAACAAAGAAGTTGATCCGAGAGGCCGCCATGTACGCCATGGTGGACTATCAGTTATATCAAAAGGGATTACACTTGCCAATGATGAGGTGCTTGAACTCAGCCGAAGCTAGGTATGTTTTGATGGAGATACATGAGGGAATCAATGGCCAACACATGGGAGCAAAAGCCTTAGCCAGGAAAGCTCTGCGAGCTTGCTATTATTGGCCGACCATGGTCATGGATTCTAAGGAGCTTGTGAAGAGAGTCAATAGTTGCCAGAAACACGTGAAAATCATTCGACTTCCACCTGTGGAATTGAAGAGCATCTCGGCTCCTTAGCCCTTTTACAAATGGGGGATGGACCTCTTGGGACAATTCAAGGTAGGCACCGAACAATTAAGATGGCTCATGGTTGTGGTTGATTACTTCACAATATGGATAGAAGCCAAGCCCTTAACGACAATTACCTCTGCACGTACACGGCGATTCTTTCGTCACAGTATTATATCCCATTTTGGGATCCTGGCTAAGGTGGTCACGGATAACAGGACCCAATTCATTGATAAGGGATTCCAGGAAATGATGTCGGACCTCGACATCATGCAACATTTTGCTTCTGTAGAACATCCCCAGTCAAATGGTCAAGTTGAGGCAGCCAACAAGATAATTGTCGATGGCTTAAAGAAACGGATGGAGGAAGCGGAATATAAATGGGTCAAACAACTCTATAGTGTGTTATGGGGTTAAAGGACTAGAGTGCAAACTTCAACCCAGGAAACCCCCTTCCGGTTGACCTATGCATGCGAGGCAATGATCCCGGTCGAGATAGGCTAGCCGTCGTGGAGGAAGCGGAAGACTCTCCAAGGTGAGGAGTCGAATAGTGACGCGTTGAGGACGAAATTAGACTTGATTGAAGAAGCTAGAATCACGGCACATTGTTGGGACCTGGCCACCAAGCAATTCATCACGGCAAAGTACAATCAGAAGGTCAAGCTCCGGTTTTTCAACAGGGGTAACCTCATACTCCGACGAGTGGGCGTCGAAAACAAAAATGCCAGGGATGGCAAGTTAGCTGCAAATTGGGAAGGTCCTTAAGGAGAAGCTCGACAATGGAGCTTACATACTAGAAACCTTGGGAAGGAAGCCAATCAAAAGGACATAGAACGTCGATAAGCTGAGAATCTACTATAGTTAGACCTACCCACCACATGCATAATACGGTGGATAGACCATGTCCGATAGAGATTCAAGTTTAGACGATCCAACTTGCACCAATTACAAATAGAGGAACAGACCTGGGTCGACAAACCCGGTCATACACAAATTACAATTTAAAGACGAACACCAGGGCTTATTAGCCCGGGTCTTACATTACGTGAAGCCGCTGTTATCAGCCTTCGCAATTTTGATGCATCAAAACTCGCTCCTAGATACGAAGGTGATTGTCATCGCGACTCTGATCAGGTCAAAATGTTTAAGCGTTGCGTTTCTACACCACGGCTGCACATGTGATAGTTTGCCCTTATCCTAGTTAAGATCCCGGACAACGGAACTGGAACGCAATAGCGCGGTTAAAATGAAAACCCCTACACATATACCCAGTCTTTGATACCGAAAGAATAAAAGAGAATTCTGCATAATAAAGACCCTGGCCTGGTCATAATTACCAACACAGATTGGCATTCACAAAAGTAAATTCGTCATTACGATGAATAAAAGACACAAACACAAGCTCGACTTAACAAGAGAGTAAATGAAATCAATATTGATGACGAGTTTGTCCAAGGGGAATAATTACAAATAAAAGTAAAACGGTACAATACACTAGTACAAAAACAGCCAGAGAAACCTATGATACTCAACTAGGAGGGGCAACGGTGTCAGGCGGAACTCCTTCCCCTTTGGGCGAGACAACGGTAGAAGCTTCTTCGCTGGCCTGGCCCCCATGGACTGCGGTAGAATCTTCTTCACTGCCTCAGTCTTCCCCCACAAAAGATATTGAGTCATCCCCAAGTGATACGGGTGGCGGGACTAGCACGCCATCCTTGATATAAGCTCAATGATCATACCCGGCGATGTTTATATTCACCTCGGGGTTCAGTTGGCGAATTTGTGCAAGTGACATTTTGAAGCAATCCGCAGTGGACTCCTTTAGTGTTTCCACGCAATCCACATGGGCTTTCTTCTCATCCTCAAGGGCGGCCTTTGTTGTTTCTAATTTGGCGACTAGCTCACCGTATTGGACCTGTAGGGCCTTCATGGAATCCAAGCTCTTTGAGTGAGCCGCTTGCATACTAGCAAGGTTCGAGCTCGTCTTCTCCAGAGCGTCTTTTGTCGTCAAAAGCTCCTTGGTCGCCTTCCCAGTAGTGGCTTTAGATACGCTGAGCTCTTTCTCAATTCTTTTCTTCCCCTCCACGGCTTCGTCCTTCTCTAATTTCATACGCTGTATCTCAGCAGTGGCCCCGACATATTTCTTTTTCAATTGAAGCATCACCTGTGCTAGGCCGATGGACTTCAACGCATGATCTTGCACGGCATGAACTAACCGCTCATCGATATCAGTGAGGGGGATGGCGTCCATAAAGCGACGTAGAGGGAGAAACGTGACGCTGAGTTCCTCCATCACCCCCTTGTCCCATGCAAGCCCACGGGGGATTTTGGGAGCAGGAGGCGAGCAGTAAGAATCTTGGTTGGAGAAGGAGGAGCCAGTGGATCTGAAAGGGAAACCTCCTTCCCTTTTGAACCCAAGTCGGCTGGGTGGGAAATATAGCTAGAAAAACCTCCACATTATATTTTGAGCTACAAAACAAATAACAGAAGTTAGAATTCATAGGCAAAAGCATAAATATGAGTATGTGACAAGTAACAAAAGAGATCATACTAGCTGCTGGCCCTAACCCTGTACCGGCCCCGTTAATAAAAAAAGGTCGCGCTTTTAACGCCGTGCACAGTGACATAAGACGACAACCGATCTACGGAGATAACCTCTTCGGCCGGGAGATCGTCAGACTCAACTTGATAGGAAGTGGAGGTCAGTTTATGATGGTCAATAGTCCAATAAAAAGGGAACCTCCATTCCACATCTTTGGACTCGGCCCCTTTGGGAAACCAAGGCTGTCCCTCAAGTTTGGCTACCACCTTGAAGAATCTATTCTTAAAGTGTTTGAAAGACTCGGAATAGGCGGTAAAAAGTTTCCTATCGGGATCGCCCTTTTGGGTGGCGTTAGAGGGATCCTTTTTCACTTATTACCTTTCCTTTGTTAACAAATATCAGAGTGTGCGAGCATAGGATCGGTTTGGATAACGACAATATACTGGAAAAGGTACATACAAAAACATAAAGTACTCCCCGTAGGGTTAAGGGTACAATCGTCTAAGACAAATACTAAATAGTGAGTATAAATCATATAGTTATTCCAAAAATAGAAGTACAAGAAGTAACAGGGCATCCTCTATTTCTTCATCTTTCCGCATCAAGCCCTACCTTCCTCAAGTCCTCCAGCCGCTCCTTCCTTACACATGTATCCTTTGAACCGGATGGAGTTCAAAGTTGAACCCCGAGTAACTGTTAGACTCGTATACTATATATATACAATGCATGCAATGCAAATCACAATCAGGAAGTAATAACTATAACCTACCTATGGCACAATAAACTTGGCATGTAGCATCTCCGCAGGACCGCCTAGTCAAGACAAGCCCTTGAAACTATAGCGCTAAGGGGTCTCGATAGTCAGGGCTATAGTCCCCTACCTACCCCAAGAGGCCTCAGTAGCCGCCTATGAACACACAGTCCATAAGTCCTACCTACCTAGTCCTTCAGGCGATAAAGACCGTACATGCCCTCGGACTTCAACAGTAACCTAAGGACACATAGTCCACTAGGTACTATAGCCCAACTCCTACATGATGATAAAACATACATGCAAAAGCAATATAGAGTATGCAAGTCAACATTACTACCTGGCACTTCTCGAAAACGGTAGACTCTCCTCTTGATACTGAAAATGTGTCCCACACATGCTATCACTCTAAATACAGCCAAACATCATGCTTTTAATCATATATTCAAACTTTACTTCAAGTTCCATAAATTTCGCCTATCACTAGAATTTTCCAGAATCTCTGACCCAAATTCGTTGATTTTTAATAAATTCTATAAAAATAATATTGACGTGATATCAATGGCCATAGAACCCTTAAGATGTCTAGTTTACCAAAAATATAATTCCCAATTCCATCTGGGTTCGAATCCTTCTCTTATCCCCAAACTTTAGCCACTGGTCCAAGACAAAATCCAAGTTTTTAGGTCATTTTCAACATTAAAGAACTCTCAGTAGGAAAACCAAAAAGACACGAAATCTTATATCAAAACAATCCTAAGGATGTATAATTTCACCATGTGAAATTTCAAAGCATTCAGACTTCATTTACTACTTCAAAACCATCAATTTTCATTCGCTGCCCAGAAACCATAAAAAGTTGACAGATTTACGTAGTTTGAAGATTTAAGCTTTTCGGGTTTGGAAAAAGGTGATCCCACTTGTCCCCACACAAAAACACATTTTGGAATCAATGAAAACCTTAAAAATATGAGAATCCTACTGCAACTGATGAGGACATAGGAGGCGGCATGACCAAGGCAACAAACTTGGAGGACATACAAGATCTTGGAGGCCCAATGACAAGAGCAAAAGCTAAAGAGGCTCTAAATCTCTTGGTGACCACTTTACTTGAGACAAGCCCAAGTCTAATAAGGCTTATTGATACACTTAATTCAGATTGAAGACCTTGAAGAATAAGCCTCAATGGATATGCATGAAGGCTTCATTTTACTTGGCCCAAATTATGCACTTAGTTTTATTTTTCTTACATTTAGTTAAACTTTTGTAATAAGGCTTATTGAGCTGTCTTATTTTCCTTTGTGTGTAAGCATATTTAGGTTAAACTTAATATGGATGTTGTCCACTATATAAGGGAACACTATAGTTTTTGGGGGGGAAATTTGAAAGTTAACCTTTTTGGTGAGAGACAAGCTTCTCTAGGGTTCTTTTGAGAATCTTTGAACTTATCAAGGGCATCAATCCTTGTGGCGTTCTTGGGCTTATCAATTCTTTGGAATTGTGGCGTCTACTTATAATCCATAAACTTCAATTTTCGTTCTATATTTCTTGGTTTCTTATCTCTAGATTCCCTTATCCTTTTTCGGTGATTCTTGAGCCAAAATCGTGTTTCAGAAAGCCATCTTTCACCTCGTTTTGGAATCACTCAAATCCGAGGTCTGTAGCATAAGATACGTTCTGTTCTTATCAGGACATGTTGGAGGCTAAGTTTCTGGTGCGAAATTACATTCCTAGTGGATCCAATCATCCTTTTCTTTCGGGAATCATATCAGCAACTCCATGAAAAACATCATAGGGTAGAAGCAAGAATTACTAGGTTGTCGGTTAAGGGCTTACCTTGGTTTTCCGGTTGCGTATGACCTTCTTCTTCTCCTTGGACCAAGACCTTGCTGCCCACTCCTGCCTCCCTCTTTGAACACATCCTAGGCAGTAGAAAATGGCCAAGGGGGTGTCTTTAAATAGACCCGGTTGATATGATTCCCGAAAGAATAGGATGATTGGATCGCTAGGAATGGAATTTCATTAATGCCATGGAAATTCGGCCACCAACGCGTCTGATAAGAATCAAACGTATCCCACGCTACAGACCTCAGAATTGAGTGATTCCAAAACGAGGTGAAAGTTCGCTTTCTGAAACACGATTTTGACTCAAGAAACACCGAAAAAGAATAAGGGAATCAGGAGTTACGAAACCAAGAAATATGGAACGAAAACTGTAGCGTCCTGAAAGAACAGAATGTATCTCGCGCTACAGACCTTGGATTCAAGTGATTCCAGAACGAGCAGAAAGATGGCTTTCTGAACTACGAATTTGGCTCAAGAAACACCGGAAAACGATAAGGTAATCTGGAGATACGAAACCGAGAAATTTAGAACAAAAACTGTAGGCGCCACAATTCCAAGGAATTGATAAGCCAGGAACGCCACAAGGATTGAAACCCTTGATAAGTTCAGAGATTCTCAAAAGAACCCTAGAGAAGCTTGTCTCTCAACCAAAAAGGTTAACTCTTAATTCAAATCTCCGTCTCAAAAGCTATGGTGTTCCCTTATATAGTGGACAACACCCATATTAAGTTTAACCTAAATCTGCTTACACACAAAGCCCAATAAGCGAGCCCAATAAGCCTTATTACAAAAGTTTAACTAAATGACTGAAAGATAAAACTAAGTGCAGAATTTGGGCCAAGTAAATTGAAGCCTTCATGCATATCCATTGAGGCTTATTCTTCTTTGGCCTCTTCTTCCTTTAGACTTGGGCTTGTCTCAAGTAAGGTGGTCACCAGGAGGTTTAGGGCCTCTTTAGCCTTTTTAGCTTTTGCTCTTGTCATTGGGCCTCCAAGACCTTGAATGTCCTCCAAGTTTGTTGCCTTGGTCATGCTGCCTCCTATGTCTTCATCATTCCCTCCTTCTTTAGAAGAATTTGTCCTCAAATTATAATCCCCTTCTCTTGCATCAAAAAGGGACAAATCAGCCACATTAAAAGTAGCGCTTACACCATACTCACCAGGGAGGTCTATTTTATAAGCATTATCATTAATCTTGGATAGCACTTGGAAAGGACCATCTCCCCTTTGTTGAAGCTTAGATTTCCTTTGGGAAGGAAACCTCTCTTTTCTCAAATGAACCCAAACCCAATCACCTGGTTCAAACACTAATCTCAAATGCACAAGATGGTTATCATAAGAGTTGCTATAATTCAGAATATCATCAAAATACACCCCAACAAACTTCCCTAAAAATTCCCTTAACACATGATTCATTAATCTCATGAAGGTACTAGGAGCATTAGTTAAACCAAATGGCATAACCAACCATTCATACAGCCCATATTTATTTTTAAAAGTTGTTTTCCATTCATCCCCTTCTCTAATCCTAATTTGATGGCATCCACTCTTTAAATCAATTTTAGAGAAGAAACAAGCACCATGCAATTCATCCAATAAATCATCCAATCTAGGAATGGGATGTCTATACTTTACCGTGATGTTATTGATGGCTCTACAATCAGTGCACACCCTCCATGTTCCATCTTCCTTAGGTACTAGAATGACTAGAACTGCACATGGACTTAGGCTTTCTTGCACCCACCCTTTTTGCATCAAGTCTCCAACTTGTCTTTGAATCTCCTTGGTATCTTGGGGGTTACTCCTATAGGCTGGCCTGTTAGGCAATGAAGCTCCTGGAATGAGATCAATTTGATGTTCTATGCCTCTTAGAGGTGGTAGTCCGTGAGGTACCTCTTTAGGAAAAACATCTTTAAATTCCTGCAACAAATTAGAAACCTCATTTGGAAGAGAGTTAGTAGGACTTGCATCTATAAAATTATTCTCTTTACTCAAAAGTAAGAGCATTGGCTTCTTCAAATGCATTGCCTTTTTCACCTCTTTTTCTCTTATAAACAAGTTTGGTGCTTTTCTCTCTTTTTCTCTTTTTTTCTCTTGCTCTCTTCCACTCTCTTTTCTCTCTTGCTTTCTTTTTTCTCTCATTTTTAAATTATCCTCACTAACCTCTCTTGGTGTCAAAGGTGCAAGAGTAGTCTTGCGTTCTTTATGTACAAAAGAGAACTTGTTGGTGCAACCATCATGCATAACTTTCTTATCATATTGCCAAGGTCTCCCAAGAAGCAAATGACAAGCCTCCATTGGTACCACATCACATAAAACTGTATCATCATACTTTCCTACGGAGAAGTTCACCTCCACTTGTTTGCTTACGGTCACTTCACCATCCTCACTAAGCCATTGAAGCTTGTATGGCAGCGGGTGAGGTTTGGTTTCCATGCCCAATTTAGACACCATTCTAGCACTTGCAACATTGGTACAACTTCCTCCATCAATAATTAAAGAACATACCTTTCCTTGGATAAGGCATCTAGTATGAAAGATGTTCTCTCTTTGACTATCATCCATGTCTTTTGCTTGGCTACCCAACATCCTTCTTACCATAAACAAATCTCCTTCTGGAATTATTTCTTCAACATACTCATCTTCATCATCATGTGAGGAAGAATCTGAAGAAGACTCACTAGTAAGTTCTCCATCCTCTTTAAGTAACATAGTCTTCTTAGTTGGACATTCTGAAGCTATGTGACCTCTCCCCAAACACTTGAAGCATTTTATTTCACTACTCCTTGTCTTTTTAGGGATCTCATTGGATTTAGTTTGAGTCCTTTGAGGTGTAGTAGTGGGATTGCTTGATGAAGAACCTCCCTCCTTCTTATTTCTATCCTTCCAACTTGAAGAATTAAAATTCAAGAGTTTTTCCTCATGACACCCTTTCTCTTGAGTTGTTGTTCTACCTTACTAGCTTGTTGCACTAAATCCTCCAACTCCACATAATTTTGCAACTCCACAACATCCCTTATATCACTATTCAGCCCATGCAAGAAACGTGCCATAGTAGCCTCCCGTTCTTCACTAATATTTGCTCTAATCAAGGACACCTCCATCTCTTTATAATACTCATCTACACTCTTGTTACCTTGTGTGAGTCTTTGAAGTTTATTGTGAAGGTCTCGATGATAATGGGAAGGAACAAATCTTCTTCTCATTAGCCTTTTCATCTCCACCCAACTATCCACCAATGGTTCTTCATATCTCACCCTCTCCTTTTGCAATTGGTCCCACCAAATGAGAGCATAATCACTAAACTCCATGGCTGCCACCTTCATTTTCTTCTCTTCTCTTCATATAATTGTGACATGCAAATAAGTGCTCAATCTTCAGTTCCCACTCTAAATAGGCCTCCGGATCACTTTTTCCTTTAAAAGATGGTATATTAAGCTTCACTCCCTTAATTCTATCCTCTCTAGCATCATTCTCATTATCTCTTCTTCTCCTTCTTTCATCCCTCCCTCTCTGTCTATCTTCATCATGATTCCCCCGATTTTCTATTCTATCAATTCTCTCATATAACTCCTCTGTGTGTTCCCTCATCATCCTTTGCATTTGAGTTGTAATGGCTTCAATTAGCAATCTGTTATCTCCTATAGGAGGAGGAACACCTTCACCACCTGTACCTGCCATAATTCAAGGAAAAGAACAAAAGTAATAGGACCTCACCACTCGCTCACGTGTTTACACTCTTAAAAATGTATCACTCGTGTTTGTTGCTCTCTATAAGGCTTTTGTGTAGTGTTCTCTCTTGCCTTTTACCACTCAATAGCTCTCTTTAAGTTCTTAACAGAATCTCCAAGAACACTCAAGAGTACAATCCCCAAACTCTAGAATTGATGTCAAGAAGACAAGACAAAGAAAGTCCAAAACAATTTGGAGGAATTATTCAAGGAAGACACTTTGGACTTGGTTCACACGTTCACACGTAGTAGTGTGTGTAATTGAATAGCAAGGTGCTGTATAGTTTTTTTTTTTTTTTCTTTTTTTTTTTTTTTTTTTTATTTTTTTTTTTTTTTGTTTTTTTTTTTTTTTTTTTTTTTTTTTTTTTCCTTTTTCTTTCTTTCTTTTTTTTTTTTTTTATGACACCTGATTCTTCAACAAAAGGAATAAAATTCAAGAACAATGATGAATCAAGGATGAACACCAAGAACCAAGTGCAGAATTCAAGGAATTGAATTCTGAACAAGAAAGAACAAACTCAAGAACAAGAAATTGAAAGAAACAACAAGCAAAAGATTGAAAGAACAAATTAGGAACAAACAAAAACAGCTAAAACAGAATTGCACAATTCAAAAAATCAAAACACAGATTTTAGGGACTAGGGTTACCAAATGTGTGACCAGATCGGATGTAATCAATCGAGAAAAGATAACCCAACTCCAATCCTAGATCCTTTGCTTTGATACCAGATGATATGATTCCCGAAAGAATAGGATGATTGGATCGCTAGGAATGGAATTTCGCGCTGGAAATTCGGCCACCAACGCGTCTGATAAGAATCAAACGTATCCCACGCTACAGACCTCAGAATTGAGTGATTCCAAAACGAGGTGAAAGTTCGCTTTCTGAAACACGATTTTGACTCAAGAAACACCAAAAAAGAATAAGGGAATCAGGAGTTATGAAACCAAGAAATATGGAACGAAAACTGTAGCGTCCTGAAAGAACAGAATGTATCTCGCGCTACAGACCTTGGATTCAAGTGATTCCAGAACGAGCAGAAAGATGGCTTTCTGAACTACGAATTTGGCTCAAGAAACACCGGAAAACGATAAGGAAATCTGGAGATACAAAACCGAGAAATTTAGAACGAAAACTGTAGGCGCCACAATTCCAAGGAATTGATAAGCCAAGAACGCCACAAGGATTGAAACCCTTGATAAGTTCAGAGATTCTCAAAAGAACCCTAGAGAAGCTTGTCTCTCACCAAAAAGGTTAACTCTTCATTCAAATCTGCCGTCTCAAAAGCTATGGTGTTCCCTTATATAGTGGACAACACCCATATTAAGTTTAACCTAAATCTGCTTACACACAAAGCCCAATAAGCGAGCCCAATAAGCCTTATTACAAAAGTTTAACTAAATGACTGAAAGATAAAACTAAGTGCAGAATTTGGGCCAAGTAAATTGAAGCCTTCATGCATATCCATTGAGGCTTATTCTTCTTCGGCCTCTTCTTCCTTTAGACTTGGGCTTGTCTCAAGTAAGGTGGTCACCAGGAGATTTAGGGCCTCTTTAGCCTTTTTAGCTTTTGCTCTTGTCATTGGGCCTCCAAGACCTTGAATGTCCTCCAAGTTTGTTGCCTTGGTCATGCCGCCTCCTATGTCCTCATCGAATTTGGGATGTTACACAATCAATAATTGTTTTCTAATTTTACCCCTTAGGGAAAAGAGATAACAAAGGAAAAATGTATATTTAAAAATTACATTCTTTTAAGTATAATAAAATATATAAATTTTATCATATATGAAATTATTTAATTAGCATATTTTTTTGGTTTGTGTAAAATATTTGGGGTTTGGATTCTCTAAGAATTCTTTTTCTCATTTTCTTCTTAGTATCTGATCTCTACCCTCAAATTTAAAAAAAAAATAGATGGTCCAGATTTAATATTTTATCAAACTATTATTTTGAATATGAATAAATAAACTTAAACTATTGAATCATGATCTATACTATTTATACCTGTAATGCAAACAAAATTAATTAAAAAAAATTAAGGGATTATCATTTTTGCATTTACTGCAAAAATTTCTGCAGTAAGTGAGGAACGACACTGTTTCAGTATCATTATTTTTGTGTGTGGAAAAAGACGAAGGGTGGAGCAACACAGGTGTTATATAGAGTGAGTAGTTGGTTGGGTTGAGTAGCAATATTGGAAGAGAAAACAGGAAAATGGTCGACGATCTTTTTTATGAAAATAGGCTGTTATATTTTTTCTATATGTTGTAACACCCCGAATTTTAGACCCTAAGAATTGAGAATAAGCCTAAAATAGGCGGACGACCAGGCCCAGCTCGGGAAGAGTCCCAAGAATGTCGAGTTAGGAAGACTCCCTTGGACTAAGCAACTCGGTCATACGGGTCAGTGGATGTAGTATGTACAAGTCATGGGATTAAGGTGCTAGTGTAAAATGGGCATAGGAGACGTATACAGTGTAACTTCGGTTCGAAAAGATGCCGCCTAACTATGTCCTGAGGTATAGGACAGTTAGTTGAGCGGAAATATGCCGATATAAGTAAGTATATGGCATTTTCAGGACAGTCATGGGAGTCCTGCGTTTTTGAAGAAAATAAGAAAGGAAGAAAGAGGGAATGTGTATCTGGACCAAGTACAGAAGGAAAAGTCAGTAATAGTGTGCTACGTCGGACACGTGGCATTTCGAGGCCGGAAGCTGGATTGTCGGATGGCACGTATTACGAGGCTGCTATGAGATACTGAAATAAGGGTTTCTTGCTCCCTAAGGCACTATATTCCGTCCACCTATGATCAGGGAGAAGAGACTGATGATCCGGGCCCACACAAGTCCGATAGAGTGGCACGAGTTACGAGGAAAGGTGTACCCGACATAAAGGAGCTACGCGGACCGGTTAGGGTACCGAAGTCAAGCCCAGACCCCTGGACACAGAAGGAGGACGAAATTGGTGGGCCCAGAAGAGAAAGAAAGTGACTTGGAGGAAAAGAGAAGGTCACATCTGTAATTATGAAGAGAGAGAAGGGTCACCTCAAGTAATTATGAAGAGAGAGAAAGATAAAATAATCCGGTTTAATCTGGACCACATATTTGAAACTGATGTAACAAGGTGAAGGACAAGTAATTATGACACCTAAAGGGGTAATTATTGCATATCCTAGGGAAGATCACGCGGGTCCCACGGTCTTAGAGAGAAAGCAGTGCAAAATGACCGTTATACCCATAGACCTAAAACCTACAACAAGCAACTTCGGGGGCTACCACCAGGGGCAATTTTGGAACTTCATTTTTGGGTCTTGGAATGCGCCCCATCTTCCCAAAAGATCCCTCTAGAAGACTTGAAAAGCAAGCAAGAAATAATAATTTAAACCCGAGGAATTTTCCCCACCGTCGGATCGCGATCAAGTTTGGATGAGGGCCCCACCTTTGGAGCCTATAAATAGGGCACTTCCTCCTCCATTTTCCATCAGCCCAGCACGAAATGGAGGTGCAGAGAGGGAGTCTCTAGCTGAAGGCTTTGGTCCAAGGGAGGAGGAAGGCACCCGCAACCGACATCCTAAGGTAAGCCCCTAACAGATGACTTGGAATTCTTGCTTCTGCCCTATGGTGATTTTTGTGGAGTTGCAGTATTATTTTGGTATCTTTGAGGTTTCCATTGAGTCCAAGAGGTATTTTTTATGGGGTCAAGTGAGATCACCTTTTTCCAACTCAAAAAGGCTCAAGTCTTTATTATACGAAAATCTATCGGTTCTTACAGTTTCTGGGCAGCGTGTAGTAATCAGTGGTTCTAATATAGTAAATGGATTCCTTTTTCCTTGATATTTTACATGGTGAAATTAGACATCCTAAGGATTATTTGGATAATATTTTGTGTCATTTGGAGTTTCCAACCGGGAGATCTTTTAAGTTGAAAATGACCTAAAAATCTGGATTTGGTCTTAGATTACTGGCTAATATTTGGGAATAAGGACAAGTTTTGAACCCATATGACTTTGGTATTATTTTTATGATAACTTAGACATCTTAAGGGTTCAATAGCCACTGATTTTCACATTAATCTGATTTTTCTAGAATTTATTAAAAATCGGCGAAATTGGGTCAGAGGTTCTGGAAAAATTCTGGTGCTATGCGAATTTATGGAACTTGAAGTGAAGTTTGTTCTTGTGACTTAAAACATGATGTTCTTGCTGTATCTAGGTTATTAACACGTGTGAGACATATCTCCAACGTCAAGGGAAGAATTTTGCAAGGCGTGCCAGGTAGTCACTGTTGACTTGCATACTCTATGTTTCTTTTGCATGTGTGTTTTATCATGATGTAGGACATCGGCCGTAATGCCTCCTGCTCGCGATCGAGATCGGGTTGTAGTACCTATTGGACTTTTGGTGTCCTTAGGGTTTTACCTTTCTGATCTGCACGGGGCATGTAGGATCGGGCTACGGTACCTATTAGACTGTGTGTCCTTAGGGTGTTGTTGCAGTACCGAGATATGTGAGGTAGGTAAGGCCTATGTGACTGTGTGTTCATAGGTTGCTACCGAGGCCTCGGGAGGGGTAGGTGGTTAGGGTTTGGCCACCACGACTACCGAGGCCCCGAGCGCGCTATTCTGAGGGGCTTGTCTTGATCAGGCGGTCCTGCGGAGTTGCTACATGTCAGTTTGTTGTGACAGAGGCAGGTTTATTTGTACTTCCTGATTGTGATTGGCATTGCATGCATTGTATACATATTGTATATGAGTCTAACAGTTACTCTGGGGTTTAACTTTGAACTCCAGTCTGGTTCCAAAAGATACAGGCTTAAGGTAGTAGCGACTGAAGGACTTGAAGATGGTATGGCTTGATGCGGAAAGACGAAGAAATATAGGATACCTATTGTTTTTGTACTTCTATATTTGGAATGTCTGAATGATTTATACTCATTACAATATTTGTTTTGGACGATTATACCCTTAACCTACGGGGATTATTTTATGTAATGGTTTGTACCTTACCGGTATAGTGTAAGTTGTTCAAATCGATCCAATGCTCTCCGCCGTGCTTACTCGATATAAGAGAAAGTGACTATTTATTAAAGGATAGATAATAAGCGAAAAGGATCCTCTAACCCGCCACCCGAAAGGGTGAGGGCGGCGACGGTGTAACATATGTGATGCACGACATGGATGATAAAGAGCTTCTATGGAGAGCTTCATGGCTCCAAGGATCCAGGAATGTCCATTTAATCGAACTCCTAAAGTGGCCTTCATGTTCTTGACGAGAGGCCTTGTTTTTCCGGCCCTTTGTGGCAAAAAAGTTCTTCAAAGGCCATAAAAAGTATTACTCAATTTTTGTTCATCCGAATCCTTCTTACAATGGATCGAGACCACGAAAGTCCGGGTCTTCCATGGTCGCATGAATTCCCATAAGGTCTATGAAGAAGCTCTTTTCTAAAATAGTTTGTGTTCCCTTTGGCTTTTTCCCCAAAAAAAATAAAAAAATAAATATTGAAACGGCGTCGTTTCTCACTTGATGCTATGAAAAAAATCTGCATAAAATGCAAAAATGATAATCTCAAAAATTAATTTATAAAACACTATCATAATTGTTTTAGAAAATATTAAATCTATGTAATCCATTTTTTCATCTAAGAGTAGAAGTGAGATTTTGAGAAGAAAATGAGAGAAGAGATTCTAAGGATATCTGTTCCCTTGACGATGTTGGATTGGAGGAGTACAACGTACAAAATACATATACATGCGTGAATCCACTTTTTTCGGCCCACGATAGTGTCAAGGATTAAACATTATAAAGATTCAACATTGTCGACGTCGCCGCCACTGTCGGCTTTGGCAGATTTTATGGTGGCGTCAACCGCACCATCGGCCTGGAAATCCCTAGTGGCCTCGAAAAGCTTAAACCAAGATACATCCATTTGCTTCATGTCCATAAAAAACTACAGCCTCGCACAAATAAGTTTGGAGGCTGACGTCTTCTAGAATGATGGTAATAGGAATTAACAGGAGAACATCGGGTAAATAAAGATGAAATTGGAATCAAAATAGGAATGAGAAATCAAAATATGAATGAGTTTAGGGATTCAATGCAAGATTCAGGAGCAAGTGTCGGTTAGAAATGGGGTCTTCCACAGCCCCAAGTGCCATGTCATCTATAGTCAAATGATGAATAAATCACACATAGCCTCCAGCCGGCAAAGCTAACTGCAACTCTAACTTTTGCTCTTACACCTTAAAAAAACATATAAAACGTTTATTGTTGGGCTCACTTTGAGAATAATCGCATGTATTCTTCAACGTTAACCTAAAAAATTAAAAAAGAAAGTCCTCCTTCGGTCTTTGGTCTTTGGTTTCTTTCGTACAGACTACAGGGGCACAATCCCTCATTTCGATTTCATTCTTCCCTTTTTTCGATCTTGTCTCCGCTTTTTGATGACTTCCCTATCGGAGCTCGCATAGTTAAGCCCTCTCAAGGTACGTGACGCTACGGCTCTCTAATCTTTTGATTCTCTAATTATGAAATTTTAGGGTTCGCTAAGGTTTCGGTTTTTCGTATCATTTTTCGTTTCCATATAAGATCACTGAGAAGTTCGTGATTATGGGGAGTTGACTTAGAACAGGGAATTCGAGTATCGGAGCTTATGACCTTCAATCCGTGGTTTTGCTCAATTTTTATGCTTTTGTTGGTTTTTTTTCCCCTTCCTTCCTGCAAATTGATTATCTTAGAAAGAATCATGCTTTAGTTTGCATAAGCTGGTCCTGTCTCCAACCTGCGATGAAGGTTGCTCGCTTATATTCTTTTGTTACGAATCGTGTACCTTTCTTTATTCGCCATCACGCGAATAATTTCCAGTTTAATAAAATCTGCATAGTTGTGTTAAAGCAGTTTAATTGATGAAATCGCCTTTCTTCATTTTTTATGGTGTCTAAAATTTGACTTCGGGAACATTAACGAATTCTTATTTACCTTTTTTTTTTTTTTTTTTTTTTGCTTTTTAAAATTATCCAGGAAACTGTTTGATGGTTTTAAAGGTTAATGCTTTTGATTTTGCATGTGTTGAATGTGAGGCAAAGAGAACATGATGTTACATTTATTGTGGTAATTGAAGCATAGAATTTGAAGTTCTCAAAACTTACCTTTGGATATATTGGTTTTTGTGCTTCGTTCAGGTGGTTTGTTTTGCAATTTCTGATGCTGAAGAAATAACTATACTCAAAGGCTTTGCTTTTTCTGCGGTAAAAATGTTGGAAAGTGGTGCAAAATACCCTGGTATAATAGACCTAAACAAAAATAACAATAACTATTATGATTTTCTCAAGGCTTTTACCATAAGCTCGAAGAAGGTACCAATATGTCAGTTGACAGCGTTGGAAGCATGCAAACAAGCAATGGTGGGGGATCTGTTGCAATGTCTATTGATAACAGCAGTGTTGGTTCCAATGATTCACATACTCGCATTTTAAACCACCAAGGCTTGCGGAGGCGGCCCAATGATAACTATTCTGTTGCACACAGTGTGAACCGTAGAGGAAGAGTCACACATGCCCTGAGTGATGATGCTCTGGCTCAGGCTCTGATGGATAGTAGCTCCCCGACTGAGGGCCTTGACAATTTCGATGAGTGGACAATTGATTTGAGAAAGCTCAGTATGGGTGAGCCTTTTGCACAAGGGGCTTTTGGGAAACTCTATAGAGGGACTTACAATAATGAAGATGTTGCCATCAAAATTTTGGAGAGGCCTGAAAATGATCTGGCAAAGGCTCAATTGATGGAGCAACAGTTTCAGCAGGAGGTCATGATGCTGGCTACACTAAAGCATCCTAATATAGTTCGTTTTATTGGTGCATGCCGTAAGCCAAAGGTTTGGTGTATTGTAACGGAGTATGCTAAAGGTGGTTCAGTTAGACAGTTTTTAATGAAACGACAAAATCGATCAGTTCCCCTAAAATTGGCAGTCAAACAGGCCTTGGATGTTGCAAGGGGGATGGCATATGTCCATGGCCTTCAATTGATCCACAGGGATCTGAAGTCTGATAATCTTTTAATTTTTGGTGACAAATCAATTAAAATTGCGGACTTTGGAGTTGCTCGAATTGAGGTGCAAACAGAAGGAATGACACCTGAGACTGGAACATATCGTTGGATGGCTCCGTAAGATTATCTATTGATCTTTTTGTCTTATTGTGCATGCCCTTTTATATTTTTATAATTATGTGTTTGGTGATGTTTTGTTTATGTGAGAAAATTTTTATTTTGTTTGGACGAAACTGGATACTCTAGATGTTGCAAACAAGTTTGTGGTCAAGCCTCTTGGGCCTGTTGCTCATCGCAAGCTGACACAAATGTGGTTCAATTTCATTGGTTTCCACTTAGCAATTTTAAGTTTTGTCTTGTTGCGCTTGTCGTTTGCTCTTTAATGTCTAGAATAAGTTTATGTCAAAATAATATAAGGTAGTTACATTGAAGTTGATGCATTTTTTTTTTTACGTTATCTAACTTTGACCCTTCTTACGAAACCCCTTGAGTTTAAAGTGGGACAAAGAACAACCAATTGTTGTCTTATAATTGCTGTGGTATTTCATGCTCTAGGGATTACAATACTTTGAACAACATCATTGATGGGCTTGGCCCATGGCTGCTGTCCGTTACTCAGAAATAGGGATTATATGATTATTTCTCTTTGATTCTTTCCTGATTCTGTTATTAATTGATATTATTCTTTTGGATATTAGGGCATATAATGAGATTAGTATATGTATTTATTCATGAAGCTCATAAAACTGAAGCAGAGCAATATTCGCTCTATTGATTACACAAGATAATTGAATGTTCTTCTAGTTGCAATATAAAGCTTTGTTTATTTATTTATCATGTAATACTTTAGGGTCTATCATTGTTAAAAGGGTAAAGAAGCAAAAATACACATGTGCTTTGGGAGCGTCCAAGACCATATGCTTTTTTTGGGAGCAAAAATACACATGAACTTTTAAAATTGGAGCAAATTTACCATCTCTCGTTAAAAGTTGCTAACTTCCGTTAACTACCATCCGAAAGTACCAAAATATCCTCTCGCCTCAACCTCAATGTTCATCCTCTTCCTCCTAAATTCATCATCGACAATCACCGAATCATCCGATCAACCTCAATGTTCATCCTCTTCCCTTCCAAATTCATCATTGACAATCATCAACCAGAATCAGGTTTTCTTCATTGAGTTATCATTTCTCCTTCCATGTTTGGGAAATGGGAGAGTCGCCTTTAATTAATACCAAAAAAAATCTGGGTTAACCTACCCGGACCCGCTTCACCAGTCGACCCGGGGCAACCCCAAATGAGCCGTCGCATTGTGCAACTCCGGCCGAATATCCGGCGTTCCGAGCTTGAAATCAATGACAAGCATTTTTCTTTATCGATTCCACCAAAAACAAGGCCAAAACACTAACTGATTTTTGTTTTTTTTTTTTGAAACTTGAAAACAAGATCCGACAATTAGGTCCCATTTATGTCCCTTTTCTTTGGCCCAAAGACCCTTTGATGTTTTCAAATTTGTGTTTAACAAGGCAAGCATATTCAAATCACAAGAAGTCGTATATGGGGCAAAAACTTTGATTTTGAGGCCAGACAAAACGAGATTATGGGATCCTCAGAAACGAGCCACAAAAATTCATTTCTTCAGATCCGAAATACAAGCCTGAAAATGTGCAAAAACCATGGTCATGGGTGTGGTGGCGTAACGACGGTACTGTTGATGGAGCCGAGTTGGATTTGTGATGGATGAGAGGTCACGGCAACAACTTAGGGCACGACCAAACGAAGGGATAGGAGAGGCCGAGGTGAGAGGGATTGGAGAGTGATGACGGGGTAGTGTTGGGAAAATCAACATTTTTTATTTTTTTTAATATGGTGGGCCCCACATAAAACTAATAGAGGTTAACGGCTCTTAACGAGATGGTAAATTTGCTCCAGTTTTGAAAGTTTATGTGCATTTTTGCTCCCAAAAAAAACATATGGTGCTCAAGGCACTCAGGGTAAAGTACATGTGTATTTTTGCTCCTTTACCCTTGTTAAAATGTGTGTTGATATATAAAACTTTCTTTGAAAGAATATGGTTAAAGAAGGGATGATCTATTTCATATCAAATTGATAGGCTGTTGTGTTGAGGTTGATGAAATGTTTGTTTGTCTTATAGATTGATCCTTCTCTCCAAAGTCCATTGAGTTTAAAGTGGGACAAATCACTGCCTATTCTTGTTTTATGGTTGCTGTGGCATTGCATGTTCTATGCATAACAATATAATTAAATGTTCTTCCCGTTGCTGTATAAAGCTTTATTTGTTTTTTTGGTGACGCTATAGGGCGTAGGGCCTATCATTGTTAAAAAGGGTGTTGACTTGTTAAACTTTATAAGAAAGAATCTGGTTAAAGAAAGGACAAACTAGATAGGGTTGATGTGCAGGATATTCTTGATACAAATGAACATTGGTATTGGATACAACACGGCATGTCAACGTGCTTTTGGTACATGATATCTCAGTTTGTCTCATTCCAGTGTCAGTATTGGTGTTTTCTTGGTTGCAGCTGATTTGGTGGACTGCTAGATGACTATTTGGTTGAAGCGTGATATTTACAGCTTCCATGCGAGGGACAGGATTGCATGATTGCTCTTATGACCTTTTAACAATGTTCAGCAAGTGATTTCCATCGCAATATTTTGAATTCATTCTTCTTTCCAAATCAAATTTCTTTTATCAGAAACAAAAAACTTTAACAAGGTTGAATCTAAGAGATTTTGTTCCATGTACAACAATTAATTTAGCTTCAAGGGGTTGATGAGATAGATAATGAAATGTCAAGGAAAAAATACTAATTCAGGAAAAGTGTGTTATAATTTGTATTTCATGCAAGGATAAAAAATTATGATATTTGATTTTAATTTCTTATATGTAAAATATTAAGTTTTTTTGGCCCATTTTTACAAATCAATAACAAATAAAATATTGGACTACCCAATTTTTTTTATTAAATCTCAGCTTTTATGATGTCATATATTTGGTTTCTTGTTGCCTTTGTATTAATTAACCCAATATAATAATACTAGATTTGCGAGAAAATAGGAACATTAACATATTAACTTAAAATAGAGAAGAATTACAGTTACTCGACCATAGGAACTATTATCAAAATAGTATTGATGGAAATGTTACAAGATATAATCATTTGTTTTGATACATTTTAAAGCTTTTTGGCAATTAAAAATGGACAATGGAAATTTTTTTTGCTCTCTATTTATTTACTATGTTGCTAAAGCGAATCAAGTGTATTTCCCAGCATATGTATCCTTCCTTCTTGTATGGGATATGGGTACGCATGTGACTTCTCTGGGTTCTACTAATGGTTGATTTAGAGATTCTCTATCATTGGGTTTGTAGAGATTGGGCAGCTTTGTTGTATTATATCTTTCTGAGCTTATCCCTGCCACCCTCCTCCCGGCCCTCTTTTTATGTTGAGGATTAGTCAAGAGCACCTGCCTCAACACCTAAGGCACTGAGGTGAAGTGCTATTTGAGGCTAGTGCCTCTCATACTCTCAGAAGTGCTTCCTTCAACCAGCTGCTACCAGGCAAGTCAGTGCCTGGAGCACATTTTCTGCTTTTTAGGTACTTCTGTATGTTGGAAGTGCAAATGCAAGTTTGTTCATAAACTTAAAAGTAATAATATAAACTAAGAAGCTACAAACCCAATCATAGAAGTCCTATCAAGTCATACAGACTTAAGAATACTTCTTATTTCAAATATTTATTTAGGCTGTTAAAATTTTCATTCTTGCCATGAACTTTTCTATGACCCAACTGCTTTGGCTCTTTCCTTGAAGAAATTATTTTTTTCAGCCTCAGCATGTTTTTAATAATAGTACTATCACGTTAGAGCTATGTAGTTTTACTGCACGATAATAGTCACTGGGTGTATCAATTTCTTATTTTGTCATCCACTATTGCCATCATACAAAGATAGTCGATGTTTTCAATGGAGTATAGTTGCAAGCCCAAACCATATCTTAAGTTATGTTGAACACAGCCATTGCAGCTTCCATGGCACTGCCATACATTGGAGGATTTGCAGTGGGAAGACCAAAACTACCCTGCCATCCCACCTTGGCAGCCCTATTGACAGTGTCGATGATAGCAGTAGGTGTTCTTTTGTATGCTATGTAGTTCCATTAGTTTATGTAACAGTTTTCACTAAATCTGTATGACTGATAATTTTAAATTGGGCTATCATCTGGTAGTATGATATTAGTATTCCATATTTAGGCTGTAGTGGTTTGGCATTTCATGACAACTAATGATGAGTTTAACAGGAAACATAAAATTGGTTGGTCAATAGAATTAGAAACATATCCCTGGAGATTATGTAGAGGGAACTGGAATCTTTTACCTTTATAGACAGTCTTCTGTAATCATCTTAGCTTTGTAGTGAATTTTTGGAGTGCCTGCAGAGCTTGGACAATTTCTTATTGATTATATTCAGAGAATTTTTTTATAGTAGTGGAAAGGGCAAAGTGTATTGACAATGTGCTTTTTATGCTAATCTATCTTGCCTCTCTGGTTGGAATGTTTGGTTTATTCTTGGAAAGTTCTTACCTTTAGACTTGCTTGGTATGGGATGATTATTATTTTGGTGATCTTCAAGATAGTTCCTTGTATTTTCTGTTAAACAAACAAGCATGTGTGGAAGTAAAAATCTCTTGCTAGAGTGTTTTTACTTTGTTTTTGTACTGTGTTGTTTTCTTACAAGATGTTGATTTGTCCTTTTTACTTTTTGTTCATGTTTGATTAAAAAAATACTTTACCAATGAGAAAAAATTTGGAGGGAGGATGGAAAAAGATACAACTCAAAAGGACAAAATATGATAAAAACCCTCAAGTCCAACATCCAATAAAGCAGCCAAATCTCCTTTTGCTTTATGTTAAGCCATGACAAAACACCCAAGCCGTGAAAATTATAATGTCTTGTTGCTATCAGAAGGCAGATGTATTCCATTTCTAATGTAGTTGTTCTTCATCCGAATGCAGTTTAACAAATGAAAAACCTGCAAGTTGCCAGAACTTTCAGCCTCTATCTCTGATCTAAATGAACCACTTCAGTTTCTGATGGCACATTCGGTGTCTCTGCCAATGACTCAAACAACTTGTACTATGTAGATTCAGTAAATAAATAGTGTGAAGAGAATTTTATTTAGACGCATGGAGCAGATTTGAGGAGAGCTGTTTTAGGTCTTATCTGTATCCTCCATGTCATTTGTGCTACATCCTATGGGTAATAGATTGCAAAACAACTTGACTTGTGTTACTTATTCTTGGTAAATGTTCCTTTTGTCTATAAGCTAAACCTGGTCCGCATTCTGACTTTTCTTTTGAATCTGTTATTAATTTATTTGAATGGCAATTTAGGATTTGGGAAACCGTTTTTAAGATGTCATGTGGTTGCTAGAACGAAAGGGAAATGGAAACCGAATGCATTGAATTGACAAGATCCAGTTTATATGGTTCCCATCTTGTTTATTGTTTGAAGTGTCATTTCCATTCAGATTTTCATTTCTGTACCTGATGATTTTATATATCAGATGTCCTAACTTCATGACATGGGCATTGGTGAACATGTTTGCTGCTTGTAACCATTAGGAGCAAGTTGATTTATTATACGTCTGAGTGATTCATGCGAGCAAGTGCCTGTACGTTTGGAATGAGTGTCACCCCCTGACAACCAGTTGAGGGGCATCAACTGTGTGATACTGCTAAAATGCGGGGCTTTTTATATGCATTTCAATTTAAAATGCACAATTTGACGTGATACTTGAACTTACTGCTCCTCACCTGTTGCAGAGATGATCCAACATAGGCCTTACACACAAAAGGTGGATGTATAGCTTTGGGATTGTTCTTTGGGAGCTCATCACTGGGATGCTTCCATTTCAGAACATGACAGCCGCATAAGCGGCATTTGCAGTCAGCCATCCGAAACGTCCGTCCAACCATACCCAACGACTGCTTGCCCATTCCCTCCGAGACATCAGTGACAAGATGCTGGGATCCCAACCCTGATGTGATGCAAAGATGCTGGAGAATGCCGCAACCCTGGTGTTGCATGACGCCATGACATCT